>CM077558.1:29655533-30855533 GCA_039657345.1 Stephania japonica
TTACTTTAATTAGTTTATCGATTATCAAGATATACGGGTTGATGTCAAAAACATGTACAAGGCTAGCGCTCTATTTAGGTCAGATCCTGTTTCTTAGGATTAATTAGGGTTTTAGATTAAGTATTACCCTAATGGAAATAGGGGATGCTACACTATTAATATCTCAAATACCCACGCAAAATAGTGATATAAGACATAAGGCATAGAAATGAGTTCAACGAATATCAATCAATAAGATAGCATGACAACAAAGCTTAACAGATATAGGAATAGTAAACACAAGTCATGATATTGGAATACAAAGAGCATAACATAGTCTAAACATACCAACTAGAATTGTAAATATAAAATAAAATGTAAACTAGTATCTCATTGGTGTTACTTACAAGTTCGCGTAAAGTTTCTAGCCAATTCGGACTCCAGACACTCAGAAACCCATTACCGAGCTTAGAGAACTCCCCATTTAGGTTCCTAGTATTAGTTTGCAAGGTTTAGAGTGAGTTTAGGCCGGGTTATAGGGCATTAGTTGGGGTTTACGGTGTTGCGGGAGTTTTAAAGAACATGTAGGAAAATCTGTTGTTGGGTCTTAGCACACTAGAGGGGAAATCCACAGTGCATTGGATGCACGGAGCGCGCTCCTCAATGCATGGAGCGCGCTCCGGGTTTTGGGAAGCTTGAAAACCAAAAATTCTATAACGAGTTTCTGGTTTCTCTCCCCCTAGACCATCTCCATTCTCTTGGATCCCCCAAACTTCTCCACCAGGGATCCCATGCATCCTCCCATAATAACAACAAGACGAGACAATTCGATATATATATAAGCATCAAGAATTGTATATGTATGTGTGTTATGAACTCGAGAGCACATGAAAATCAAAATCCCATAACTTTGTCCAAAATTGAACTATTTTTAGAAGTTCTTGGTAATTGGATTAATACGACAAATCGCAAGGATCCCAAATATGCAAATAGATTTTGGAAATGAACACCTTTAAAACATTGATTTTCATAATTACCGAATCATAGGAAAAACCCCGAACTTTTGAGTAAGTTTGTAAAATCCGAAAATAAAGCTTGGGAACACAATTGATACTTGAAATGATTTAAAACATCATGAAAAACACTTTAAAAATGGATTGCATACAAAAGCCCTTTGATTCAAACAAAACCCCCTTGAATTTTTTAAATGCATAGTGAGGTTGTTGTTCTATGCTAGACCCATAATAGTCCTTCTAGTTGATGTAAAAATCTCTTCTCCTAGGCTTTGGGTTTTGAAGAATTTCGGCCCCGATTTGTTCTAATTTGTTTCTTAGCATGAATGAGTGCAAATTGTTATAAGTGTTGGCTTATATACTTGTGTGTTCATCAAGTGATCAACCTCTTATCTTAATGACATCCTATGGCCATCCCCACTCACATACACTCCAACTCACATTTGGACACAAATTTTATGGAAATGTGTGCTAGCACTAATCTCGAGGCATATCTATGTGTTATTAATCTTTATTAGTACAATAGGACTTCCCATTTTGATTTACATTTAAATACTGACCATATGCCATGTAATTAATCCATTAAATTATATTTAAATAAATAAGATTTACCATAGAACCCTAGCTACCCAGATCCCTACTTTGCTTTCATACGCACCTTGACTCGAGGCTTGTCCCCGCTCTACTCATCTCGACGCCCCACTCTTGCACGCATGCTCTTGACTTAGTAAGTGCACACAATTTATATAACACTAGGAATATATCATAACTCATATATAAATGTTCTCGGTCACGTGCCTCGGCGGCGGTGTGCATACGTGGGCTGACGTCAGCACGTTGGTGATCCCGATTAAGGATTAAACAATGATTAGAATTTTGGGTCATGACACACACTCCCAACTCAGATTTACACCAGAAACCCCCGAAAACATAGTTTCAAAGATGAAGAATTGAAGAGGAGGAGAGTGGATATATATCCTCTCATTTCATTCCAAAATGATGTGTAGATCTCAAGTAGACATCTTGTGGCCAAGATTTGATCCATCCAAATCAAACAAATGACCTCTAATGGATGACACGCCCCTTTGATCTTATCCCTTCAATTAAACCAATTATTGGTTGTTTGATGTTTTGTTTCCAGAACTGATAGGCACTCAACTCGTAAGTAGATTCCTACAATTATTTTGATACTACATTTGGCCTATGCCTTGTTCCTATATTCATTATTTGTCACATTTATGTCTTTTGTTATTTTTTAATTTATTTCTTAGACCACTGTTTGCCCGTATTTCACTTGCCCCGGTACCCGTATCAACCGGTTTTCCCAAACAGAATCTTACCTATAAAATCCAGCGATGCGAATGCACGTAAAATAACGTGTTTGGAAAAATTGACATAATTACTTTTGAGTAATAAATACATAATACATACACCAAGCAAAAATAAAGGAAAATTATAATCTAACACACTTTGGGCGCCACACTTTGGGTGCGCACTTTGTTTTAGCCATTTATGGTGTTTTGTCATATGTGGGAGCCACGTGCGGTGTAACGGCCCTGAGCCCGCGACCAGCCACATCATTTGTCGGTTTTTGTCCCATGACCATCAAACTTACCACATATCGTTTAAAACTTAATATTATAATCACTATTGTTATTTGATTCAATTCTTTGGACATGATAAATAAAAATACAAGCGTTCATATCATGTAAATAGAGCACATACCTAATGTGAAAAACCCATAATCATCATATAAAGAATACGGTAACCTCAAAATGTATCAAAATATCAAAATATAGGTTATAAGAGGTATCTCTCGATATGAAACCCATATAAAAAGAGATAAATACATATATATACAAACATACAAATTCAGCACATTAGTAGCTGAAATCTGACAAGTAATTAACGAAGCGCCGCATACCAGCGACTCATACTAGGATCTGCACTTTCAGCCATCACAAAAGGTAAATGATGATGCAGAGTGTAGTATTCCTAAGAAACATCCATTGAGTAATTACAAAAATCAAATCTGACGAATTTAATAAGTTATTAAATAAACATGTGAAAAAATAAACAAGCAATTGTCGCGTCATCGCGTGAATAAATAATAGAAAAGCTCAGAAAAGCGCGTGTCTAAGCCTAAATTTCGTCGAAACTAGCCCCATACTTCGGACTCTCTGCGACTCTACGCCGGCAAGTACACTCCAGCATGGCCAGCCTTCGAGTCCTCTTGATGGCAACGTAGACCCATGGCGCGATCGTGCCCTATCATGATACTCGGGTTGAACTATCCAGCTTGAGACCCTGACGATGCATGCGATGGACTAGTGGACATGGCACACAAAAGAATAGCACAACGAGGGAACACCCTACGACGGTCTTCTTTATAGCCACAACGAGAAAATAGAATAATAGAACAAGCGAACGGGGAAATTCAAATATAAAAGCAGGTAAATACGCAAAGAATTTCTATTGGGATATTACACGCACTCAATGTGCTCCAACATTAAAGCCAATACCGTCAAATCACACCCAATGCATACCCAATCACTAGTCAATCGAGTCCTAAACACCTAATTATCAAAAATCCATTTAATTACACAAATCTCAAAATTTCTCTCAATTCCTAATTACCTATTAATTTACTAATTTTTAATCCCCATTATATCGATAAACATCCTCGAGTAAATCCACACATTAAACCAAATTGGAAAATTTATTTTTTAAATTTTATTTCCATTTTCTTGTCTGGACGCTATAAGTGGCTCACTTGTGACGACTTAATGGCTCACGGCGTGCGCTTGATGGTCGAGCCACTGGCTGTGCAGTGACTCAAGAACGCATGAGAGTCGACCCCACGCGACGTGACATAAAACATGGGGTAGGGGTGTCGCACTAGTTTTGACGTTGTAGGTGACGTCATGGAGGTTTATTCCCACGGTGTCCACAGCGACATCTAAACTACGGGACGCACTAAGTGGGGTTTCGGCCCCCGACTCGTCGTCGTGATCCGAACTCGTCAAACCTCTCATAAATCACCATCAAACCATAATCCATCGCTAAAACCCCAGACAAAACTTCGTAGAGATGAAACCCTAGATAAATCGACAAAAACATCGTAATTCCTTCAAAAATTCACATTAACAACAACTCAAACCAAACCCTCGGTGGTGTTCCAAATCAAATCTCAAAACCATAACAACACCATCAAATCCAATTTGCTCAACACCACATCCAGAAGCACCTTTCTGCGTCAAAACAGAAGAAATAATACCTAAAACATAGAAAACAAAGAGGAGGCTGAGAATCTCACCTTGGATCGTCAAACACACTTTGTTTGGCACTTCAAATGTGCTATAGAGATCCAGCGAAACCCTCCTTCCACAACTCTACCATGTTGGATTTTGGTGAAGAGAGAGAAAAGGTGGTAAGGATAATGGAAAAATTGACTATTTGCGGTCAAATCCGCTTCATCATATGTGTTGTGCCATCCTTAGGCTTCATTAAGAGAGACAAGATTTGGTCAATTTTTCATAAAATGGTGACTTAGGTGGGTACTTGGTCTATTGGTCTTATCCTTACTTAATAAACAATCAAACTCTTGGCGTTCACCGCATGAGGCAAACTCGTACCTCTCGCGTACTCTTAACGTCAGAATGACTATGCGTCGAATTATCTTTGATGACCTTTGAATTGAATCATGAATTATCTTTGATGACACGGAATTGAATTAATAGAGTTCAACAATATACTCGGGAGCTCCTGAAGACTTCTCTGCTCATGATCTGAATGGTTTCTTGAGGAGACGAGAATGTACTTGCTTCAATTCTTTGAAGTCTTTCATTTATTTTCTGGATTCTCTCGCATTTTTTACGGATTCTTCTTGCATTTTTCTTGACTCTTGAAGAATGAGACTTGATGCGTCTATTGTTTGATGATGATGATATTTGCTTGGATTTTCTTTCTTGGATGATTACGCTTATTTTATTTTCATTAATCTTTTAAAGATCTTGTTTTATAAGTCTTTGGAGGAGGCATTATAAAGAATGATGGTGAATGGTGGTATGCCATTTCTTCTTCTTTAAGAGAAGTAATGTCAAACTTGTCCCAACTATTTGATATAGATTTCTCAAACAAGATGAGTAAAGGTTGAATGTCCTTCATTATTCTTGATTATGGAGTTGTTGTAATTCCATTTAGTATCAAGGTATGATGTATTGGGTTACAAACATGAATAGATTTAATCCACACTTTTTATAAAGTCTGAGACTTGAGGAGGAAAGATTGCTTTAGTAGGGCCAGAATCGAGGTAACCATTCATGATGAAACCAAGTAGGAAAATTATGTCCCTAATGGTTTTTTATACGTGATATACCATGAATGACCTTAGCAACGGGCTTTTTTATAAAGCGAGTATAAGCTTTCCAAGCTTCAACATAATCGTTGTAACTACTTGGGTATAGTTGGCCCGATCTGTCTAAAGTCTTGATATTTTCAAGGTATTTGGATAATGAATATGACAAGGCATTGCAACTAAGCTTGTATTGCTTAGACCATTCATTGCTTGATAAAACTTTCGAATTTTGAATTTGGAGTAAAGAATATCTTCGAACCAAGTTTTTTGAAATGATCAAAAATAAGCCCGAACTGTTCTTGAAAGTAAAGCTTCATAAAACTTTATGGAGGCATTTGGTCGTCTTGGGATGAAATTATGAGGTTGAGGAATGAGAGCATTGACTTGATTTTCTAGACTAAGAGTATGATGAAAACCATCAAGAGGATAGATGGAGAAAAATGTTTTCTGCTGATAACTGGATCTTTAATCAGAATTGGAAGCTGTATTGTATTGGCTGAATAATGGAGAGAATTTATTTTGTCTTTGATAAGTGTAAAGAGATTTACCCACTATCCATGATGATCTGAAACAAAGAATGAATTTATAGGGTTACAAGGAATTCTCGAATAAGAAATCGGGAAGGGAGTTATTTTCTCCTTTTATATATTCGATATCAAAATCAAAAATACTTAAAATAGCTTGCCCGAGGAGCAAATATTTGTTTTGAAACTAAATTTTTTATATCTTTCAAAAGTATTTCTTTTTGCAATTGATTTACAATCAACTCTTATCAAAAAATTTTGATTCAAAATATCTGCTTCAAATTTACGAGACGAGATAAAACAATTGCAAAATTTCCTTTTGACCGTAGCGTAATTCTTTTGGGTTTTATTCGAAAGTCTTGATGTATAACAAACAAGTTGTTCATTTCCTTCAGGGGTTTTTGGAGTAATATACCTCCATATCCTATGTACGAGGCATACGTACGAATTATTTTTGGATAAGTAGAATTAGCTAAATGTAAGCATGGTAATGCTTTTACTTTTAACTTGATCTTTTGTATTGCTTCTGTATGAATAGGGGTCCAGATAAATTTATTATCTTTTTTAAGAAGTTCTAAAAGATATTTTTATCTATTGCTGAATTTTGTAGAAGTCGATAAGTAATTTAAACAACCTAAAAATCTTTGTGTATTGGTTTTTATCTACTAATTGATCAGGAATTTATTTGCAAATTCTATGACTCTATTGATTGGAGTTATGGTTTGATTACATGTATTTGAAATCCTAAAAAGTTTATTGATATTTGGAAAAGTTTTATTTTCCTTTGAGATAATACTAATCCATTTTTAATTATTATAGATTGAAATGTATACAAATGTTTCCAATGTTCATCTATTGATTTGGAAAATATAAGGATGTCGATCTATATAAACTAAGATATATTCATAGTAAGGATGAAATACTTCATTCATCATTTTTTGAAATTCTGATGGGGCATTTTTGAGACCGAATGGCATAACATTCCACTGATACTGACCAAATGGAGTGTTAAATGTTGTTTTATATCTATCTTTATTTATAATTTGTATTTGCCAAAATCCTGACTTTAAATCAAATTTTGAAAATATAACTGAATTGGTTATTCTTTTTATTAAATCATTCTTATTTGGTAATGGATATCTTATAGTTTTTCAAACATTATTTAATGGTTTATAATTTATAACAAGTCTTGGTGCTCCTCGTTCTAATTCTGCTGCATTTTCTACATAGAAAGCGGTACAGCTCCAAGGAGATTTGGATGGAGTTATTACTTTCTTTTGTAACAAATCTTTTATTTCTTGATCACATAATTTTAGTAATCTTTCATTCATTTGTGAAGGATTGGCTTTTGTTGGTATTTTATCTTCATTAAAATCATTAATGTAAGGTAAAGAAACTTGATAAGTTTTTTTATCCCAAAATGCTGAGGGTATTTCTGAACAACACTTAATAATTAATTGATCTTGAAACATTTTAATTTTTTGTTGAAAGGATGGAGTATTTATAATACGATTGTTTTAAGTTCTTAATTTACGATTTTAATTGTCCTATAAAGGTTTGTTTATGTTCTACCAGATTGATTAATTGATTTAAATATCTAGTTTTTGGTTTATTAATAAAATTGAAATTAACTTCTTTATTTTCTATACTTGATTTTATTCTCTTTTGGATGTAGAGAATGGTTGAATTTTAAGTAAGAATGGAGTTCCTAATAACATATTATGTTGTAAATCTTTAACTATTATAAAGGATGTTGGTATACAAACATTATTTTTACATATATGAGCAATAGGAATTTTTAACTTAATTATTGATTTATTTCCTTGTTGTTGATATTATTTGTTTGTCTTTTCACAGTATTTTAAAGGGATTAAACCTTCTCTTATACAATTTAAATCTGCACCTGAATCTATTAAAGCTTGTAATGAACATTTATAATCTTTTATTTTTAAAGTTATCGGAGTAAACCATCGTTGATGAGTATATGATGTAAGTGTTTCTATGAATACATTATTATCATAAATTGAAAGGTTTTCAGAGTTTATATTCTCGTCTTCTATTTTAATTATTTTTTCTTTTAGAATTTTTATTTCTTCTTTCAAGCGATTTATTTCATCTTTACTTGCAATGATTGTTGTAAATAAATTGGAACTTGCTAAGAGCTAGATAAGGAAATAGAAGACTAAGAACTTCTACTACTACAAACTACTACTACAAAGGAGAAGAGAAGAAATGAGATAGTTGGAATGAGAAGTTTTCATTCAACTTTGGTGTGTTTTTACAATGAGGTTGGCACCCTTTATATAGGCCCTTTGGTGATGATGATAAATGTACTTAGACAATGTTTACAAGTAATACATACATCACATGTCATACAACTCTTCACAAGCAACATTGACAATACATGGAATAATGAGTACATTTGATATGGATACAAGTAAGGGCCATGCTTGATACTACCACTCGATGTAAGAGCCATGCTTGACAATGATTAGTCATACAAAATCTTGATCAATTGTTCATCCATATCATAACACTCCCCTTGGATGACAATTATTGAGAGAATGTGCCTCGTTAAAACTTCTACTAAGAAAAACCCTGTGGGAAAAAATATAGTAAAAGAAAAGAGTACACTATTCTCATAAATATTAAGATGGGTATAATATTGTTAAGATTGCCTCATTAAAAACCTTGCATGGAAAACCCAATGGGATAAAACCATAGCTAAGGGAAAAAGAGTGCAATACATTAATCAATAACTCCCCCTCATGTGAACATGGGTGAAACTTGTTCAGTTTCTTTACTTGCAATGTCTTTAAGTTTACGCAAGCCAATACCATATGTAAGCCTTTTAAATGTCGTAGTTGGTAAGGCTTTTGTGAATAAATCAGCAAGATTATCACTCGATCGGATTTGCTTGACATCAATTTCACCATTCTTACGAAGCTCATGCGCATAAAAGAATTTTGGTGAAATATGTTTTGTTCTGTCCCCCCTTTATGAATCCTTCACTTAATTGTGCAATACATCTTTGCATTATCTTCATATAATATGGTTGGAGAATCTTTTATTGAAGGCAATCCACATGATTCTTGTATATGTTCAATCATGTTTCTCGACCAAACACATTCACGACTTGCTTCATGAATTGCAAGTACTTGAGAATGATTGGAAGAAGTGGCAACCATAGTTTGTTTCTTGACTTCCACGATCTGTGATATTACCACGAGGTGAATACATATCCGTTTGAAGCGGGCCTTATGGGGATCGATAAAAATCAGCATCGGCATAACCTTGGAGATTCAATTTTACCCTCGAGTAAAATAAACCCATGTCACTTGTTCCTCGAAGATATCGAAAAATGTGTTTAACACCATTCCAATGTCTTGAGTTGGTGAAAAACTATATCTTGCAAGTAGGTTTGGCAAAAGCAATATCGGGTCTTGTACAATTTGCAAGATACATAAGTGCACCAATTGCACTTAAATATGGTACCTCAGGACCAATTAGCTCTTCATCACTTTCTTGAGGTCGAAATGGATCCTTATCCACTTCAAGTGATCGACAACCATTGGAGAGCTCGATGGATGTGCCTTGTCCATATAAAATCTTTTTAATAATTTTTCAATATAATTTGATTGATGGACAAGTACTCCACTTGAAAAATGTTCAATTTGCAAACCAAGACAAAGTCTTGTTTTCCAAGTTCTTTCATCTCGAATTCCTTTTTCAAGTATTCGGATGTTCTAACGATGTCGTCGTGGTTTCCCATTTATATTTAAATCATCAACATATACGGCAATAATCACAAATCTGTTGATGATCTTTTAATGAAGACACATGGGCAAAGCGGATTATTTACATATCCTTAACTTTCGGTAAATAATCACTAAGACGTTTGTACCACATTCGTCGGATTGTTTCAACCGTACAAAGACCTTTGTAATTTTATAGAATGCATGTTATGAGGTTTTGATTTTATTTCATCGGATATTACAAATCCATCGGGGATTTTCATATATATCTCTTTAATACAGAGATCGTACTGAGATATCTTTATTGTAACGACATCCATTAAATGCATATCAAGCCCTTGAGGCTGCAAGGCTTATCAAGAAGCAGAAATGTGATTGCATCTATATAACGGAGAATATGTTTCCTCATAATCGATGCAGGTCTTTGTGAGAAACCTTGAGCTACAAGTCTTGCTTTGTACCTTGTAACTTCATTTTTTTCGTTTCTCTTTCGTACAAATACCCATTTATATCCAACAGGCTTTACGCCATCGGCGTTTGGACAATTGGTCAAAAACCTCTCGTTTCCTTAACGAGTTTAGCTCTGCTTGGATAGCATCTTGCCATTTTTGCCAATCAGGTCTTTTTTGACATTCGTCAGCTTGATCGTGGTTACGGATCATCATCATTTTCACATATTTCAAAGGACACATTGAAAGCAAATATATCATCGGGAACAATTTCATTTCGATCCCAAATCTTACGAGTTTAAATAATTTATTGAGATCTCATTATTTTCATCTTTTTCCTCTTTTCTAGAGGAAGTTGTTCCTCATCAGAATCAACTTGTTACGACAAACCCTTATCAAAGGATTCTTGTGCTTTCTCGGGAGTATTTTGATTTGTATTTATTTTACTCCGTTTTCCTCTTTCGAGGAATTGTATCCTTTGAACCAGCCGGTCTTCCACGCTTTAAGCGTTTCGTTGGTTCTTGTGCATTTTGTTGCTGAGACATCAATTCTTGCGGGAGCATTCTGATTTGGAATATGTGATTTTGTCACTTGTTTTGCATCATTAAATGCATCACGGTAATTGATTTGCAATTTGTTGCAAATGAATGATCTTTCGAACTTCAAGTTCACATTTGATTTGTTCGTGGATCATAATGTGATAAAGTTGATGCATTCCAAGCAATTTCGCGCCATTCCTTTTGAATTGACTTCTTATCTCCCCCAATGGTGGGAAAATTGCTTCATCAAAGTGACAATCAGCAAAACGTGCGGTAAATAAATCCCTGTTAAGGGTTCAAGGTATCTTATAATGGACGATGAGTTAAATCCAACATAAATCCCAAGTTTTCGTTGTGGACCCATCTTAGTTCTATTGGGAGGTGGTATAGGAACATACCTTTGCCTGACCAAAAATTCTTAAGTGTGAAATATTTGGTTGTTGACCTAAAATGAGTTGCATGGGGGAATGTTCATGGTATGCGGTGGGCCTATAACGAATGATAGATCTTTGCATGAAGAATTTGCATGTCCCAAGCTGAAGTTGATAACTTAGTTCTCATGATTAAAGTGGCAATTAATTGAATGCGTTTGATCAGAGATTCTGCCAAACCATTTTGGGTATGCACATGTGGAACAGAATGTTCAATGGTAATTCCTATAGACATGCAATAATTTTTAAATGCTTGAGATTGAAATTCCCCGGCATTATCAAGACGGATGGTCTTGATTGGGTTGTCAGGGAATTGTGCTCTTAACTTAATGATTTGCGCTAAAAGTCTAGCAAATGCAACATTGCGGGTCGAAAGCAAACAAACATGTGACCACCTAGTTGATGCATCTATCAAAACCATGAAATATCTAAATGGTCCACAGTGAGGATGAATAGGTCCACATATGTCTCCCTGAATGCGTTCTAAGAAAATTGGGGATTCCATAACAATTTTACTTGGGGATGGTTTAACTATCAATTTACCTTGAGAACAACTAGCACAATTATAATCACCAGCTGAAAATATTTTGTGACTCCTTAAAGGATGTCCATGCGAATTATTAATTATTCTTCGCATCATTGATGATCTGGATGACCAAGCCGGTCATGCCATAAAATGAATGTCGTTGGATCATTAATTTTCTTATTTAAGACGACATTCGTTTCGACATGCCTTATATGAGTAAAATATAATCCGAGAGGATAAAGCTGGAAATTTTTCTAACAACTTCTTTTTTCCCATTTGAAACCAATGTGACATAGAGAAATTCTCTATTATTTTCGTTCATGGTTTCAATGTGATATCCATTTTGTCGAATATCTTTAAAAGTGAGTAAATTCCTTACGGATTTTTGAGTATAAGGCATTGTCAACATGAATTGTTGTTCCCCAGGCAACATAATATTGCTCTTCGAGCCATTAATCAAATTGGAGATGCGGATATTGTTTGAACATTAGCATCGGCTAAGTTCAAATTGGAGAAATATTCTCTGTTTTTAAGAATTGTGTGCGTTGTAGCACAATCAACAAAGGCACATATCGCTCTTATTTGGTTCATGACTTGAACACATGATTTGTTGATCCATACGGACAAATAATATTTGACAAATCGAGAAAAAGAGTCATGATAATATTCATAATATTTTGCCTTTGATTTTAAAGGCATGGTAAAGTCACAAAAATACTCGGGCATATATATGACAATATTTAGGCAAAATAGCCTTTCATATATGACTAAAAAATGTCACAATTATGAGCGCTCATTGTCGATAATTATTTGCCCTTTGTAGTGGTGCACCACTTTTATTCCAAAATTTGGTGGAATTGTCAATACGACCTTTACGATATTTTCACCTTTTCCACGTCCATAAATTTATTGCGATCATGATCATTATATGCAACATATGCTTCTTAATTTGAAGGTGAACTAATTGGACGGGAGTGATATTATATTTATAATATCTCATCATTTTACTCGGCTACCATGAGACAAGAAATCAATCCTTAATATTTATTGGATTGACGTGCGCACTCGATAATTTGTTGCGGTAATACATCGAGGCGAGCCACGTGGCTTTTATTTGTCTCATCAGTCATATTTACTGCATAGCCTCGATATAGAGGTAATTGAAATTGAGAATAATAAATGATATTTGGTGATATAAATTTTTGTAGCATGAGACCAGTAGCTCATTTTGAGCCTTTTGGAGCATTACCCTTTTGGTATGTATAACTCCATAAGGTGAAAATATATATAAAGTGAAGTATTCACTTTTCAAATCTCAAAGAGAAATTGACGAATGATTATGTATAACACGACCTTGCATAGAATTATCATGACAAGAATTATAATAAGGTAACAAATGCAAACTATGGTTGAAAAGAATTTTGAAAATAAATTTAATATAAAAGAGTTTTCCCTTTATGTAAAAACATAACATATGATTAAATATATGTTCACAACTTGATTATTAGTATGCAAAATGTATTACTTGTATGAGTTGGTGGGACAACCTCCGGGTTGGGTGGTGAGGCGAAGTCTACTTAAAAACCATGCCACCTCGAGCGGGATAACCGTCTCACTTTCAATGTTTAGCTTTCAGGGGACAAGGCTTACCCACTATCAACCCAAACTCATAACACTATTTGCAATATAAAAAATCAAGAATAGAGCATAATTAATCGTTTGTAGTATAGCGAGAAAACTAGTTATGTCACATATTGATTTTTGATTTACGATGTAGAAGATCGTACAAGCGCAACTACTGAGCATACTTTCGCAATCGGTGACGTTATAATGGTATATGAATAAAGTATGCATATAGAAGTTATGCATGTAATAAAAGGAAACAACCATGGTAATTTAGAAATAAATTGAACTTATTTAAATAACAAAAGTTATACTTCTTAGCTTTTTCTCCTTAACAAGCCTTCTTGAACTTCAAGATCTCCTTAATGCTAGAGCAAGCTCGTGCGATAACGTGTTGTAAAATAAATTGGAACTTGCTAAGAGCTAGATAAGGAAATAGAAGACTAAGAACTTCTACTACTACAAACTACTACTACAAAGGAGAAGAGAAGAAATGAGATAGTTGGAATGAGAAGTTTTCATTCAACTTTGGTGTGTTTTTACAATGAGGTTGGCACCCTTTATATAGGCCCTTTGGTGATGATGATAAATGTACTTAGACAATGTTTACAAGTAATACATACATCACATGTCATACAACTCTTCACAAGCAACATTGACAATACATGGAATAATGAGTACATTTGATATGGATACAAGTAAGGGCCATGCTTGATACTACCACTCAATGTAAGAGCCATGCTTGACAATGATTAGTCATACAAAATCTTGATCAATTGTTCATCCATATCATAACTGCCAAATTATATTAGTTAACAAGGTTCTTACACCATTAAATGTTTCTCTTCCATTATTGTCTACTATTGGATTTCCATTTTCATCTCGGCTATTGAATTTATAATTTCTTGTCTTTGAGCGGTTGATAAAGAATTATTCCACCGACCATTCATTTGACCAAAGTGAGTCCTACTGAGATATTGCACCTACTGATATGAGGTTGGATGATTTTGAGTTTTACATCTTTCTTTGCATAAGTTAACATTTGTTGCATTACTTGTAAAATTACGTGATTACGATAATCCATCGATATTCCATTCATAAATTGAATTTCCGTCAAACTTAATTCTTTTATTATTTTTCTCTTCTAATATCATGTCTATAGGAGATGGTCTTGAATAATAAGGTTTAGTATTCCATTTATTATATATGTTATGTTTTCTAGGATAATGGATTTTATTTATATCTAAGTCTGATGATGTTTCAATACTGGATTCTGTCATTTTTATTGGACTAATTTCTAATGAATTTTCGGATAAACTATCAGATGTTATTGATTGATTTTCTTCTAAAATATTTATTTCAGGCATCTTTTCTTTTGTATCTTTTTGATTTATTTGTAGAGTACTAATTTTTGATGCTATAGTACGTAGTAATTCATCGAATAATTTGGTTTTTATAATGAGTATATTTCTTAAATTATCTTTCATCATAGGCTTTTTTAGTATTAATTCATTTTCTATTTTTGTATTTTTAGAGTTTTCAATATTTTTTACTAGTAGAGGGATTTTTATGAGAAGTATTGGATAAAGAGGATAGATATATATTAGTATAATTATTTTGTTCAATTATATGATTTAAATCTTTTCTTGATATAGGTTTTCTTCTTCAAACGTAGTTTTTAATAGTCTTGCCTTAATGTTTTCATTGATTTTAATAGAAGTTAATGGAGGATGAGTTTGAATATATTTTTCACCTTTTGTTCCTTCCCATCTATTTGTATTTATCTTATGTATTATTTTTGGACGGTATAATGTTAAATAATCAAAAAATTGAATGTTTTGTTTATTATTTTTAATATATGCAAAATATTTTCTCACGAATATTGCTTGTTGAGATTTTGAACAAATTTTACAGAATATTGGAGTCAATGGATGTTTAAGAAATTGTTCTTTTAAATTATAATAATCTATTTCAAAATCTTCTTCATAATCTATTTTAACCATATTAACTTGATAATCATTAAAATCATTGATAGAAACATTATCTTCTGTTGGTGTAACAGGATAAGCTATATGAGTTGGTAATTTTGTTGTTGATGCATAAGCAGGTTGGGTTTCATAATAATTCTCAGTATTTGATGAAGATGGAATTGTAGAACAAGATTTTCTTGATGCAAAATTTATTTCAACTAGTCCATTATCATGGGCTATTATAGTATCTATTTGATCATTTGTTTTATCTACGGGATTTTCTTCTTTATTTGTATCTTGAATTAACTACGTATTTTTGGTATGTCTATATCTTTCCAACTTAATTGTTTTCTAGTAATTACTTTATTTGCTAGATTTGTTAAAAATAAAGTTGATGTTCCTTTTTGTAAATTCGTATATGCTACTGCAAGGATTATTGTATGCATTAATTTATAATAAATTCGATAACTACTTTTTAACGTTTGAACATATTCCTTTCATTTCAAATCCTTGTGTATATAAACTTAATGTTGATGCTTCATGTGCGAATTGATCATGTAAACTAATTGTAAAATTAGGAAAACAATTAAAGAAAATAGGTCCTTCAGACAAACTTCCTTCAATTATTCCTAATAACGAGTCATTAAACTTTATGTGTCTTTTATCTCTAACGGATGCTAATACAGATGTATTTAGTCCTAGAGCAAATAATGGCTTTATTGCAACTTGTATTAATCCTATATGCAAATATTTATATTTTTCTTTATATGTATTTATTTTTTCTGGAGAAATTAACAGTATTTCTTGTCCTTCTGCATCAATTGATCTAGTTTCTTCTTCTAGTTTAACTATATAATCTTGATTTTTGGAGAAAGTTCCATGGGTGTATATCTGTTTAGGATCTATAGTTGGTAAATTCCAATTTTGTAGTGATTGTTCTATATCTACGTATGATATTTCACTTATATTTCTTAAATCTAATTTTGACTTCATTTTTTACGGCTTTATGATTGGTGATGATCAGATTTTGATGTCGAGGAGGATGATTCAAACTTAGGACTATGTTTTCGTAATGAAAAAGAAGATTTCATTTTCTTCATTAATTCATTCATGTCTCACTTTGGGTTCTTAGAGTTCTTAGCTTGGTCAACGATTTCTTTTGCTAGACTTACGCTCCCTTACGCTAGCCTTACTATGCGACTAGGAAAGCTCCTAACTCCAATGGCGAAGGTTAAACACAAGATAAATTAACGAAAGAAAACGGAATTTTAACTTTCAAAAGAAACGTCATAGTAATAAGTTTTACAAATCCTTTTCGAAATCACAATCGAAATCATAATCAAACTTAAAACCAAGCTGAAAATCAAAATCAAACTTGAAATTGATAGTAAATACTTACGAGGAGATAAGATTAAAGAACTTGATTCAAGGAATGGTCTTTGGATTCTTGGATGAACATGGATTCTTTGATGAATAAGGCTCACGATACCAATAAGGCAGGATCGGATTCAACAAAGAAGCGGTATATGGGATTGTGGTTATAAACTGAATGATATGAGTAATCTATGATTGATTGTTGAAAGAGATTCAAAGGAAAACAAAGGAAAAGAAGAGATAAGAAATTCTTAAGCTTAAACTTTTGAACTAACTCCAATCGAATTGATCGAAGTTTATTAGTTCGTTCTATTTATAGAGCGAAACTTGGTATATCTGAGACAAAACTGACACTATTGGACATTATTACAGACACTATTCATTTTGACGAAATTATTGGTGATACTATTCACCCGTCACTATCCATCCGTCACTATTCACCCGTCACTATTCACAGACACTATTCCGACACTATTCCGATACTATTCACTGTTGACCTAATTAATGTCGACACTATTCATTACTATTCACCATTATTGTCGACATTATTACAACGACTTTCGACGCAACTTGACAAACAACAACCAACTGACAACTGACAACACACAATAATTTACATAAGAAGACAAAATTTGTGACTACTTTTGTCACATCGACTTTATCATCGACTTTATTATCTTGATATCTGGATGGCTGTGATAGCTGGATAACTGGATAAGTCTGACTCTTGGATAAGTCGACATGCGATCTTTGAAAAGCGCATTCTTGGACTTGTTGATGACTTGATCTGAAATGATGTCAATTTCTTCTGATATTAACTATTCTTGATAAACTTCTTGATAGGCTTGAATTCTGGATGAGGATGATAATTTTGACGTGATGCTTTCTTGAGGACCACTTGATTTGTGATGATCTGTATGAGCAATGATATTGGCGAGGCATTGGGCACTGGAGGCATGGGCTGGATTATGAATTGGCATGGGCACTCGTGGCGAGCATAAGCTTTAGTCTTTGGCGTAGCATGGGCCTAGAGGCATGGGCCTGAATAACTTAATTGGCATGGGCCTGAATAACTTAATTAATGGCATGGGCCTGAATAAGTTTTATTGGCTTTATTGGCATGGGCTGAATAAGTTTTGATGTGTGTATTTGAATTATTGGCATGGGCCCGCATTTACATGTTAATCGAGGCGAATACCCTTCTGCTTGTCTCGCACGAGCAATAACAATATAATTACACGCATTGCGATGCAATCTAACATAATTGTATACAAACATCGCAAACAATGCAATACAACACACAAATCGTCTATTTACCTACTCTGGGCATGCCACAGCCTAGGCTAAGCAGGGGTCCACAGCAGGTGAGCTATCATCCACGTCTACAAACATGTCATACTAACGGCTTAATTAAAATTGGGTCGTTACACCTGGGGAGACAAGAAAGAGCCATAAATGACTAAAAAACAAAAGTGTGCGCCCAAAGTGTTTTAGATTATCATCCTCCAAAATAAAATACCTCGGTGTCGACTTCCAAAAGTTTACAACTACACCACGGCTACAGGGTCCCACAACACGGCCCTGAAATGACATGTGGCACGAGTTAGAATTTTAGGGTCGTTACAGAAATCAAACAATGCCTCATATATCCTTACCCATCTACATCTTCGACTCCGACGACCTCCTTCAACCATAGGTGGTGCAACCTTACAATTCTTTATCCCATAAATCTTTTCAACCATAGTAAGTATCGATTGTGTTGTTTTAGTGGCTAAGTATCGATTGTGTTGTTTTAGTGGCGGGGTGCCTTATAAACCATAAAGGTAGTTTAGGACATCAAACGTTACACAGGGGTGCCAAATCCAATAGCTTGCCCTTACAAATATGTGGGATAACGGCACCCATATTTTATTTGCTATTTAATTATATTCATTTAAATTTATTCATATAGATATATTTAAAAATGTGGAAAACAAATTATAAAAATTTAAAAAAATTAAATAAAATTAAATAAAATATTTAATAGATCGATGACATGAATATCAACATATTTACAACACGACCCACTTAGACACGAAAATGATTAACACGATTAATAAACATGTCATGTCATGGGTTTGCATTATATGGGTCATGACATGTTTATGACATGACACATTTACGACCCGCCAACACAAGTTGTCAACCTTAACTTAAGCTGTGTGTTAACTTTTTGCTTTACAAAACCATTTTCCAAAAATTTGTATTTACGTGCATGTAAATATATATGATACTTGAATCATACGTCAATTATAACAAAAAAAAAAAAACGTGTAGACGCGGGTACAAATAGTTCAGATATTGGGTGGTTTAGACAAATAGTTCAGATATTGGGTGGTTTAGACAAAAAATATATAAGATACTTGAATCATATGTCAATTATAATAAAAAAAACATCTACTTTGAGGGAAACATATACTTGAATCATATGTCAATTATAATAAAAATATAAGATACTCGAATCATGTCAACTATGTACAAATAACTAACAAAAAAAAGGTTTTTTTTTTTTTTTGTCAAATGAAAAGGTTAAAATAATTTAACAAATTACAATCTAGAAAGGTTAATACACAATAACCGTAATAAAATAAGTTAAAACCCAATAAGTAGCCCTCAAACTTAGAGTTTTCGTAGATTTGGCCACTAAACTATCATTTTAATTGAGTCCGACTAAGTGCGTCTACATTTTTACCAAAGTACCCTTTCATCCGAATCGAAACACCTAACTCTAAAACCTTGGTCGAGACATCTATTTTAAGTTCGGTGACATGTAGCAGAGGCTTATCCACTAGGTTCGGTGTTGTCCAACCGAAACTCTTTGGTGAGATTTAGTTGACAATGCAGTCGACCTAAAGGTTCGATGGGTTCCAAGCGACTCTCCAATTAAAGGTTCGCAAGTGTGGCCAGACTCTCCAACTAGAGGTTCGGTTGGCTCCAAGCGAGTCTCCAACAAGAGATTCGGACCTTCGAGATTGAACCCCTCGATGATGCTGCAAATCACAAAGAGAAGAATGGTGTGGGTGCACTTAGAAATTGTAGTGAGGTGCACTAATCACGGTGAGGGGCATAAGGGTTAATTTATAGTAGGATTGATTTTTTACGTAAGTTTACTTTTTATGGAGCGCACTTAGTAAAAGATGGAATGCAATGACTGTGATATGAGGAATCGAAGAATTGAAACCATTGTTGAACAACAAAATTGGTGCTATATATGTTACGTTATAATGTTATTGTGATATCAGATTTCAAATACCCATTTTAGCCAACGAATTTCGTTCAGATCGGTCTAAGTTGCGCTTTAGGTCTCTCTTGTGAGAGGACATGACATCTTTCGCTTATTATAATTTTCAGAATACTAGGACTCTGGCTTTGTGGACCCTATTAATTGAACCTTCCTTTCTACTCTCTCAATATTTGGTAAGTTCGAGATTCCCTCCATCGAATGTGGCTCAGTTTTAGTATTAGCTTCTGGGGAATTTGCCAGCACTTCAAATCTCGTGGATCTATTCTGTTGGACAGATCTGCGCTTCCTAGCCGCATAGATCCACGGTCCGGTGGGCCAGAGTAACCGCAGCCATCGATGAGGCACCTTCACTGGAGCGTTGATATTCCTTTTGAAGGAGAACTCACATTGAGCTCTCAAGAACTCACAGAACACATTTCTCATTCATTGCATAAAAACGTATACAATAAAGTAGCTCCCTTTATAGCATACATGTAATTCTATTAGATCTAAATGTGAATTTACTAAACTACCCTTAGCAAACTCTAACAATTTACCATTGTGAAAGATTAAGTACAATACTCTACAGCCCCCCTCCTCAAGATGAGACTTGATGAATATCATAAAGACTCATCTTGGACAAAAAAGAGCCAAATAATGGAGCAACTAAGGACTTAGTGAACAAATCAGCTAGTTGAAGCTTGGAAGGCACATATTGACGATAATATTAAGCGCTCCCGAACTAAATGACAGTCAATATTGAGATGTTTAGTCCTTTCATGAAATATAGGATTAGCAGTCAAGTGAATTGCAGCTTGATTATCGTAGAGTAGAGAAATAGGAAGAGAAAGAGGAATCTTCAAATAAGCAAGAATATAAGATATCCACAACAATTCAGAAACAGTTTGCAGAAAGACTATGATATTTAGATTCTACAGAAGATTTGGACACATTAGCTTGCTTCTTGGTCTTGTAAGAAATCAAATAATGACCTAAGAAAATGCAATAACCAATCGAGGAACGTCAAGTGAAAGGGCAAGCACCCCAATCGGCATCACGGTAACCAAAAAGCCCTAAATCGAGAGGTAGAACTATAGAATAAACCCTTTGAAGGAGCACCCTTCAAATAGCGCCAAAACATGTAAAGCAAAGCGGTCAATGTCGATCAATAGGGGTTTGCACAAACCGACTAAGTTGTTGAGTGGCATATGTAATATCTGAAGCGAGTAAAGCCCAAGTACAAAAGCGACCAACCAATCATCTAGATACATCGGAGTTCGACCAACAAAGAAAAGTCGGGATCATCAAATCTGCAATCACTAGGCAAATGAGTAACAGCAGGTTTACAACCAGAAAGGCCTGCATCTTGAATAATATCAAGAGTATACTTCCTTTGATTGACATGCAATCCATTGTCAGAATAAGCCAATTCCAGGCCCGAAAAATAACGAAAATTTGGACCTAAATCTTTTGATGGTAAACTGTTGATGAAGAAAATGCTTAACCAAAGTAATTGCAGGAAGAGAAGTACCAGTAAGTAGAACATCATCAACATACACGAGCAAGGCTAAAAACTCAGTGTCTTTGGTGAAGGTAAAAAAATAGGGATCATGAGAAGGCTGAAGAAAGCCATAAGACAATAATTGAGAAGTAAACTCAATATTCCACTATCTAGAAGCCTATTTCAGGCCATATAAAGACCTCTTAAGCTTACATACCTGAGAAGGTAAAGCTTTAGAGTAACCATCAGGAGGTACCATATATAAATCCTCATCAATATACCCATGTAAGAAGGCATTGTTAACATCAAGTTGATGTAAAGGCCATTTCTTTGCAGCAGATAAAGCCAATAAAATCCTCACAGTGACATGCGTAGCAGCGGAAAAACAGTCCACAAAATCAATACCTTCAATCTGGTTGTAGCCCTAAGCCACTAACCTAGCTTTACGAGTGATCAAAAGTGCTATCAGGATTTAATTCACTTTATAAACCCATTTGGACCCAATTGGTTTCTTACGGGAGAGGCAAATCGATAATTCCCAACTGCCATTATCCTCTAAAGCTTGCAACTCATTATTCATGGCTTCAATGCAAAGAGGATCCTTACTTGCCTGTTTAAATGATGCAGATTATTGGATACTAGACACAACACTTAAAAAAGAGATGCACCGATCATTCAAATTAGGTGAAACAATGTAAGGAAAGGTAGGAGGTTTATGTGGTGAAGACCAAACAGAAGAAATGGAATTAGAGAGATTGGCAGTTCTCTTATTAGTAAGCACAGAATCATTCAACCACCCAGGGGGGCTAATTAATCTTTGACTATTTCATTGAACAATTGGTAAAGTAGAAGAAGAGGGAGGATCCCGGTCATTTAAATTAGAATCAGTAGGAATTATGGGGGTATCATCAATAGAGATAGAAGGGAAAATATCCCCTGTATCATCAGCAGGTAAAGAAAGAACAATTGGATCAGAAGTAGAATCAACTTTTAAGAAAGGAAAATGAGTTTCATAAAACACCATATCTGTAACGACCCAAAAATTTATATTATTTTCTGTGTCATGACGTGTACTATCGATGTATACTCGTGCTGTGTGACTGAAAGTGACGTCAAGTTGCGAGTAGAGTTCGCCTTGAAGAACGTGACGAACGAGCATTGACGAAAGAATTATGGGTACACAGGTCTGGGAAATGAACTTGGTGGACAACCAAAAAATAAAATATAATAATAAATTAATTCGAGTAATTTTACAAGTCATTAGTAACCCATTCGCTCGCGATGGTGCAAGTTGTTGCATGCGAGAAGGCGAGGAACGCTCGAGGAAACTTAATTATTAGTCAAAAAGAGGATAAGGACAAGGGGGAGTCACACAAGTGAGTGCCCAAGAGTGGTTGGTTGGTGTGAAAGGAAACCACAATATGTGCCTCGAGATATGAGTGTGAGCCAAGATGAGGCCCACATTTATAAAAGGTAGGTCAAAACTTTTCTCTCTCTCATTGTTTTCTCTCTCTTATCTCTCTTCTCTCTCTTCTCTCCAAGCAAACAAAGAGGTGGTGGTGGAGGTCACTGAAACAGCTCCGGCGAGCGACGATGGGATGATCGATGTAAGATCCTTTATCTCCTCGCCATTCCCTACGCGTTGGGTTTTTTTCGTGTTCGTCGCGATGAAATTTGGACACCACGTCAAGATTTTGAACTTGATCGAAACTATCAACGTTTTGGTGATCATCACGACGATCAATACAAGTTTTGTGAATATGGTATCCGATTTGGGAAGTTTTGGATTTCGATGAATTTTTTGGGATTTTCGAATTATTTTTGTTTTAAGTTTTCGGTCGATGATTTCGAAGTTTTGGGGTGTGTTGAAGGTGTTTTTGGAGTGTTGTTGAGTTCCCGAAGAAAAATGGACCAAATCATCTCAAGGCGGCGCGAGCTAGTGGTGGGAAACACCCCCGGTAGTCCCTCAGGCATGGCGCCGCAACTGATGCCGTGGGGATGAACCCCCAAGACGCCCCCGCGATGCCGGAACTCGATTTTTCCAAATTTTTCGTGAAACTTTGGAATGAATTGGGGACTTCCCAGGGTACCTAAACGGGTCCAAATACGATACAATAACCCAAAAATTGACCCGGAAACACATTGAACATAATAAGGAAAATTGACCCGAAAACACAAATGAATAAATTGTGAAAACTTAAAAAAGGATTTCAATTTAACGCGGAACAAAATACTAATACTACCAAATTGGAACGAAAATGCTCACCGTGTGCTCGGTGGATTGGTGACGGACGTGCGGGGACGTTTTTGGTAGTGTGTGAGAGCAAGCGCGGTAATTGTGAGTAAAACCAAGCTGATATTTACATTATTTCATTTATGCGTTTAATTGAGCTATTATATTTGTTGAGCAATACTTCCTTATGGATTATGATTTGTTGAATTCTCTTTGGTTATATCTATCCTTATTGGTTTATCGGCTTGGTTTTTGTTTGGATTCCTTAATGAGTTATTTTTTGGTTCAAGTGGACGATATGGTACTCACGGTTTATACAGTGAGTACACGGATTTACGGACGTGATTAAACTGCAGTTTGTAATTGCGGTGACCAGGTATGTTGAATTAAGTGTGATTATTGCGGTGCCGTATGCGAACTAAGTGTGACCTGAGGCTAAGTGTCTTATTCTAAACTGCTTAGGTTTATGTAGGTTCAGAATCTATCTTGGAAGTCAGGTTGTAAACTACGTATGGCAACCTGGTGGACTTCGGACACTTAAATGCCTTTTCTTTTGCCTTATGCTCTCGACACTCATTTATCGTTGTTATTTCATTGATTCACTTATCATGCTATCTTTTATAATCTTTGTGATATCTATGCATGATACTAGTTTAGCCATTTATATGACATTTGAAATGTTGTTAAGACTTTATTGGTATTTTACTCTCTACATCCTTGTACTCATTGTTTAATTTGTGATGGTAGGCGGATCGATGATGGACAAAGGCAAAGGACTAGCGCTATGCAATTGAAATCGAGGACCACGAGGCGGTGCCTCTCTCGCGTATTGAGTATGTTCTTGTATTATGTATTTATTTCGTTTTGAAACATGGGTTAACGGATTTTTTGAGATCTTGGGCATGTATGACATTATTGGTGCTCTCTTTGATTCATATGGTTGATATACATTTACGGGTTTTCCACATCCTAGGATTTGTCTTAACTTAGTGTCTTTGAAGTTCATTGATTAGTTTGGAGTTCAATTGCTTCCACATTATCGATAATAACTCACTAATTGATTAACTTCACTTGTTAATGCTTAATAAATGGTTAAATGTTAAGGAAAGGCTAACTAGACTGCGTGACTCGTGCCAAGCGGCTCGGGTCCATGTGGGCCTAGGCCGAGCAAAGTGCCTAATTTAGGATTGTGAAATTTAGGTCATCATGACATCCCTTGAGACAAGCACGGATTTAGAATTCAAATCAAACAACTTATAATCTTTTCAAGCGGGACAATAATAAAGAAAAACATATTTAGAAGATCTAGGACCCAACTTAGACTTGGAAGGAAGAACATTTGTGGAAAAACAAAGACAACCAAAAGATTTAAGAAAATAGTAATCAGGTAGCTTATTGAACAATATATGAAAATGAGACTTCCACTTCAGAAGGGAAGAAGGAAGGTGATTGATAAGAAATGTAGCTGTTAAAACAACATCTCCCCAAAAATATTTAGGAAGACCATGTTAGGTTTCGGGGTTCATGCGCAGCGGAGATTACAAAATAATTTTGACAAAAACCCCAACAGGATCCGAATCTAATTCCATTAAAAACGTTTAAACTATGAAAACTTAATCATACCTCAATCGCAATGTACCTTTCTGAAGGTTAATCGATCTCTAAGGCTGCAAACGACGAACGCCCTCTATTAGCGATCCACACACGAACGGGCGCCGAGATTTGAAGTGCTAGCTTCGAGAGAATACCAAACCTTTTTGTTACTCTTCAAAACGATCCAGAGCATACCAAAAACCCTAAGTCGTTTCTTAAAATGAAAATAGAGTTTCAACCCTTTTTTAAATCTTTCGTTCTTGTATTTTAACTCAAAGCTTCTATTTATACAACCCTTGTATATAAACGGTTAAGTAAATTATACATATACACCTACTTAAAGAAGTATAAGTGTAATACACTACAAGGATGTTTATGTCATGAATTTTATCATATAAAATTCGTATTTCTGAACCATCTTAAAATCTCGCAAAACCATTTTCAATGTGCGACCCAATAGGCTCATACAACGTTGGCAGTGTGCCAAAATACATTTTGGTATACAAGTCATAAGCGGCCTCTAGCAAGACATTATGACTACCCAAGTTGTACGAATATCAAATCGATACAACCTAATCAATAGTGTATATAACATCCTTTTGTTACACGATATCCTTTTGATCAAACATAAGGCATGAATTGTCATCCAACATGTTCAATCGTACTAGTCTCTATTTTTAGGTAGACTGAAAACATCTAAGTGACATTGATCAATATCAATTCACTTAGACTAGGCCTGTGACGGCCCCAATTTCCCCGTGCAATTGGGTACGCCGCCTAGACCCGTGGGAAAGACCCGTAAAGCCCCAGAGTCATTACTCGGCAAACTTTGACGAGCCTAGTTAGCCTCCTATTTACTTAATTTAGTAATTTCTGAAAGAGTTATTACAATAATACACAGTGGAAGACTAAACAATTATAAGAAAGGGGAAATAACTCAATCAAGAGAAGTATAGGAATTCTATAAGTGTGGAAAACCCCGGATATCCATGTACAATTTGAAATGCAAAGGTACATGATACCAATCTCATCAAAAATTGCCAAGTTCAATAATCCCAAAGCATATATATGAAACGATATAAATAAAAGCAAAACATAAGGAAACCTACAAAAAGTCTCCAAGTCCAGCCGCTAATACTCACAAAAAAGTCGCCTAAGCAGGGCTCCTTACCTCTACCGCACTCTGCTCTATCTGCACCCACCGTCACAAACTAGACGGTGAGCAACTGGAGAAAATCGAATGTAATGCCAGAAAAAGATAACAGTAATTCATGATATGACAAGTAAAGCAGTTTAAATATCATGCGGTAATAGAAAGACATGAATTCAAATAAACAAGTTGCATGATAAACAAACTAATAGATATCAATTGAAAGTCACGTGTGTTCTAAGGAATCAAAAGAGGCTCATAAGTTGTCTAAATCATAGCATAACAGCGAAAACCTCGCGAGGTCTTCTCGGGCATCGACACAAGAGAAGGCACGACTATGATGGGAGGGACTCAAACTCACCCACCCAAGACTCGGTGTCACACGGTCACTAAGGGTGAGTCACACACTCGTGCGCACGAGTGCCCGCGTTTTATCCCTCAGTGCAGGTCCTTGTACTTTCGAGACGGAACACTTACGCTAAGAACACACAACAAGGAATGGAATGGAATACCAACAATAGAGCATAACGAAAATGAATAAAAGATAATGAATCACATGACATTTTCTTACTGGCTTACAAATCGTACATTAGCTTGTGGCAAATGTACTTACTTCTCTAATCGTAACCTGGTATTCACTCCGAGACTCTAACGCGTTTCTCATGTTTCTCGACTACCCGACAACGAATCAAACCCCGAATGTTGTTTTAGAGTTCGTGTTTAGTTTTAGGGTGATTCCCATAAACTTGATTGAATTCTTGAATTAACGTAACCCATACTATAGTTGATGCCCTTTACACCCTGGTTGGGCTCTTGTTGGGTCCATGTGTCAAGCCTATATTCACCTAAGTAGGCTTAATATGTGGACACTTGTTGGGCTTAGGTATATATGGGCTATATCCTTCATTTTATGCATGTATTTGGGCTTTAAGTTGTACCTATTGTATTGGGCTTTTATTGTAATGTGCGTTGGATGTGTGTTGGTCCCTCATTATAATGTGTGTTAGGCCCTTAATGTAATATGTGTTGGGTGTGTGTTGGGCCCTTATTGGGCCTCAACCCAAGCCCATACTCATTTTCTTTAAAATAAATATCCATCCTATCATCCCTTCCTTTATTTATCCAAAGTCACATAAAATAATATACATTTTATAGTCACACACACACACAAGCTGATGTGTACCACCCCATTTAGTGTGCACACTCACACTTCACACACACTGACTATTTTTGTGCACACAACACCCCGTTGTTGTGTGCACACCCCTAATGTTATTTACACCCCATGTTCACATGCATTAATATGTCACTTTATTACTTAAAACTATATCATATATACTAATCCATTCTCACACCCACAACCATTGTGTATGCCCTCTTGTGGTGTACACATACACGTTGTTGTGTACACCCCACAGCGGTGTACATACACAACCATGCATGCACCCCATGCACACCAAACCCAAAATCAAAATCGTCACACAAACTCACAAAACAGTCCACGCACACTTCAAACTACCATACCTACACACTCCAAAACAACCACACATGGGGTCACCTCAGACGAGAGAGTCGCGGAGGTTGACCTCCGATCGACCTCGGCGGCACCGGTGTCACTCACCCAAACAAGTGATGTACATCATCACCAAAACAAGATCGTCAACAATCACATAAAATCGTGAAAACAAGTGAGGGATGTGGAAGAACAAAACAATGGAGAGAGGGAGAGAAAGTGGGAGAGAAGCTCACCTAGCTACCTCGGTGATCGTCAGTGATTCCAAAGACCGTGGTGGGTGGCGGTGGTGGACTGGAATATGAGAGAGGAAGACGGCCAAAAGTGAGAGAGTGTGCAAACCGAGAGAGAGAAAAGAAGGGAAAAAAGGAGAGGAGCTCACCTCAACTCCGCTGGTAAGTGTTGGGACGTCAGGTTCGTCATGGTGGTTGTGGTGGTTGTCTAGCTGAGTATGGGAGGACTGTGGTATGGGAGAATCGAGAGCCGAGAGCGTAAGCATGGAGAAGAAAATCGAGAGTGAGTGAGTGAGAAGGCGAGAGAGAGAGATGTTGGAGAGCGAGACTCACCTTGCCGAGGTCAGCGTCTCCGGTGGGAGGCGGCAGCAGAGGCGAGAATGGTCGAGAGGTGAATAGTGACGGCTAGGGTTGGAGAAGATGATGAATAGTGTATATTAGGGTTTTTTTGTTTTTATGTATGTGTAACAATGTGAAATGACCCTCTTGCCCTTAAGTCCACACTTGTTCATCCCTTGGACAGCTACCCTTATGGGTCATTTGGCTCATCATCTTAATTTAACACATATACATATCCCCATGCCTATCCAATGGTTCTCCTCACCATATTGTGTCATTTTAACAATCTTATCCTATATTAACCCATTAGGTTAATTTTATTAAATTATAAATAAGGTCACACAAATTCTCGCCTACTCGATGCACGTAGTGCCCAACGTCCGACACGCTTCTCGAGGCGATCCCACACTTAGTATTCAAATAAGTTTCCTCATGTCTAAGTTATACTTTATTGATAAAATTGTATTTCCTCAACTAAGGTCATGTATTTCATTTGACTTTGTTTACTAATAATGTCTACTAAAACGGTTCCCGAAAACCCCGTTTAACTAGGCGACACCTCACTCAATTAAAATATAGCCCGAACGGCTCGAGACCCGTAAAATACTAATATACTAATACATGCATCATCATCCACAAATAACCAAATTTTCGGGTTGTTACAGTCTCCCCAACTAACAAGAATTTCGTCCTCGAAATTAGTTCTAACTCGAGTGAATAAGGAGAACGAACACCCGTTCGCAACTCGTCCAAACTGTGGGCTTATAGCCGCTTCAGACAGCTTGGATCCTCTATCTCGAACTACGGACTACCTTAGAGTCACTTCAGACAGCTCGTTCCTCATCGTTGAACTGCGGACCGATGCAAAGTCGCTTGCATGACAGCTCGATAAGCTATGACCAAGCTGTGGACTCTCGCGAGAGTCACTTCCAATAGCTTGTCACTAGGTATTGAGCTGCGGACTTATATAGAGTCCCTTCAAACAACACAATGTTTCTTTTCATGAAGCTGCAGATCCTGCGGATTACTCTAAACAACTCCATACTCCACCAACTCCAAGTTTGTGGGCCTCGCCACTTCGAACAGCTTGATTTGTTTTGGTCTTGGGATGCGGGTCGCAACCTCTTCAAACAGTCTAATTCAACTACGGTCTCTCAAAGATCTCTCCCCTACCCAAAATGGTAGGAATGCCACGACCTCGTTGCAAACATCGCCCACTACCACGACTCAAGCTTGGTGATCACGACATAAGACGCTACGATCGTGACTCGCACGCCATACTCATGAAAACCTCTCGACCCACTCGCGTCTCGAGGCAAGTTTATCTATACCCAGGCAGTAAAATAGATTCGACAAAGTTGTAACCGTGGCCACCATGTACACTACGTGTCCATGCATCATAAGATGAATCACAACCAGTCTGGTCCTGCCTCTCTTTAGGTTTGTCTCATCCTAGACAACACTGCTAAGGTTAAACGACACCACTCTAGCCAGTATCGACCCTAACTCTATCACATGACGTCCTACATCCCATTTAAACACCTAAATCTTCAATTAAACGGTTCCATGCATGTTGTGGGATAATCAGGAAAATTCTTTACCTCCGGTAGGATCACGAACCACTGTCAGTTGGCTCAGTCGCCATGTACATGTCCTCAATGGCTTGAAGCTAATCGTCATCCTGCTGGTCCTCGTACAAATCAGGACATCGATTCTGAAAATGTCTAGGCTGTCCGCACTGGTAACACACCTTCCGCTTTCGAGAACCACTATCATCATTCGGATTCCTCGTTCGTTTCCTGTCATGTCCCTCTGATCGGTGCTCTAACTGCAACTCAGGTCGATCAGGCTCAATCTCCTCCTGGTGAGTACTCAAGTAACTCTCCTTAGCCAAGCTCCGCTCATAAGTCCTCTGCGACGTCCCTGGCTCGGTCGTAACGATCGCACCTTCGATTTCGGGTAGTAGACCCTCAATAAAGTAGTACACTCGGTCTGCCTCTGTGCTAGCTGATCCTCCAGCATATGGTAATAACTGCAAAAATCGTCCCATGTACTCCATGATGGACTCATCCGAATGCTTGTCTCGGGAAGTGAACTCGTTTCTCTTGGCTCTCATCGCGGTGGGAGGAAAGTACTTCATTTTGAACGGGTCTTGAACTCTATCCAGTCCTCGTACGCCTCTAGTACTCTCAATCGTAGTCCACCAATCGTCAGCTTCTCCCATCAACATCGAGGAAGAAATAGAAGCTTTCATGTGCTCCTCAGTAGCTATGATGTGGTGTATCTTCTCGTGACTTTTCAGGAACAACTCTATCGCAGTCACGTCAGTGCCTCCATAGAAAATGACAGGGTTGTGCCTCTTGAACTCTCGCCACCTTGCTAGCAGCCACGTAGTCGCGTAGTGCCATACACTGCCGGTGTCACTGTTGCAATCTCTATCAGTGCGCGAGGTACAACCGCCATCTCTGGTCTCGCTACAGTGGTGGTAGGAAGCGTAGTCATGGTCGTAACCTCCGGTTTGTTCTCCTCTTGAGTAACGGTTACTCTAGCCGTAGATGGTACCGATGCAACAGCAATTAATGCCCTCAATATCGATAGAATCTCCTCCAACTGTCGCTCTTGAGCTGCGACTCTCTGCGTCAAAGTCTGAAACTCCTCGATACTAACAGCTCGAGTACTCGTCATCTCGCTATCGTCACTAGGACCCCGCTGATCCGCCATCGCTATCTGATAACAAAAGCATATTTTTGGATCAGTGGATAGCTACCGATACCATATAATACACACAACAATCGTAATATGTAAAAACATCAAATTTGACTTATCCCAATAAGTTTTCAGTTTCCATTCCTCGACTCATCCTCACTCCCCAACTAGGATTCTAAGTCATGATCATAGGGTTTCCACTCTAAGTTCAACCGTTCCTAACTTCCGCTGGTTTAATGGCTTGTGTTTTATGAATTTAAACCTGGTATGCTCTGATACCAACTGTGATGTTGGTATCACAATTTTTAGACAACTATATACTCTGTCCCTAAGATTCCAAAGCTTATGCTCTGATACCAACTGTGACGGCCCCAATTTTCCCATGCAATTGGGTACGCCCGGCCTAGACCTGTACAAACCCCGAGTCATCACTCGGCAACCTGACGAGCCTAGTCGGCCTCCTATTTACTTAATTTAGTAATTTATGAAAGAGTTATTGCAATTATACACAGCGGAAGACTAAACAATTATAACAAAAGGGAAATAACTCAATCAAGGGAAATATAGGAATTCTATAAGTGTGGAAAACCCCGGGTATTTATGTACAATTCAAAATGCAAAGGTACATGATACCAAACTCATCAAAAATTGCCAAGTTCAATAATCCCAAAGCATATATATTAAACGATATACATAAAAGCAAAACATAAGGAAACTTACAAAATAATCCCCAAGTCCAGCCGCTAATCCTCACAAAAAAGTCGCATCAGCAGGGCTCCTTGCCTCTACTGCACTCTGCTCTATCTGCACCCACCGTCACAAACTAGACGGTGAGCAACTGGAGAAAATCAAATGTAATGCTAGAAGAAGATAACAGTAATTCATGATATAACAAGTAAAGCAGTCTAAATATCATGCGGTAATAGAAAGACAGGAATTTAAATAAACAAGTTGCATGATAAACAGACTAATAGATATCAATTGAAAGTCACGTGTGTTCTAAGGAATTAAAAGAGGCTAATAAGTGGTCTAAATCATAGCATAACGGTGAAGACCTCGCGAGGTCTTCTCGGGCGTCGACACAAGCGAAGGCACAGCTATGACGGGAGGGACTCAAACCCACCCACCCAGTACTCGGTGTCACACGGTCACTAAGGGTGGTCACACATTCGTGCACACGAGTGCCCGCATTTTATCCCTCTAGTGCAGGTCCTAGTACTTTCGAGACGAAACATTTACGCTAAGAACACACAACAAGGAATGGAATGGAATACCAATAATAGAGCATAACGAAACGAATAAAAGATAATGAATCACATGACATTTTCTTACTAGCTTACAAACCGTACATTAGCTTGAAACAAATGTACTTATCTAACTAATCGCAACCCGGTATTCACTCCGAGACTCTAACGTGTTTCTCGTGTTTCTCGACTACCTAACAACGAATCAAACCCCGAATGTTGTTTTAGAGTTCGTGTTTAGTTTTAGGGTGATTCCCATAAACTTGGATTGAATTCCTTTAATTAACGTAACCCATACTATAGTTGATGCCCTTTACACCCTGATTGGGCTCTTGTTGGGTCCATGTGTCAAGCCTATATTCACCTAAGTAGGCTTAATATGTGGACACTTGTTGGGCTTAGGTATATATAGGCTATTTCCTTCATTTTATGCATGTATTTGGGCTGTAAGTTGTACCTATTGTATTGGGCTTTTATTTTAATGTGTGTTGGATTGTGTTGGGCCCTCATTATAATGTGTGTTGGGCCCTTATTGTAATATGTGTTGGGTGTGTTGGGCCCTTATTGGGCCTCAACACAAGCCCATACTCATTTTCTGTAAAATAAATGTCCATCCTATCATCCCTTCCTTTATTTATCCAAAGTCACATAAAATAATGTACATTTTATAGTTACACATACACAACTGATGTGTACACCCCACTGGTGTGCACACTCACACTTCACACACACTGATTGTTTTTGTGCACATAACACTCATTTGTTGTGTGCACCCCACTATTATTTACACCCCATATTCACATGCATTAATATGTCACTTTATTACTTAAAACTATATCACATATACTAATCCATTCTCACACCCACAACCATTGTGTACGCCCTACTGTGGTGTACACATACACATTGTTGTGTACACCCCTTGACGGTGTACATACACAACCATGCATGCACCCCATGCACACCAAACCCAAAATCAAAACCGTTACACACACTCATAAAACAGTCCACACACACTTCATACTACCACACCTACACACTCCAAAACAGCCACACATGTGGTCACCTCCGCCGGGAGAGTCGCGGAGGATGACCTCGGTCGGCCTCGGCCAGCACACCGGCGCGGTCAACCAAACGATGATGTACATCATCACCAAAATAGTCGCCAACAACCACATAAAATTGTGAAAATAGTGAGGGATGTAGAAGAACAAAACAATTGAGAGAGGAGAGAACCGTGGGAGAGAAGCTCACCTAGCTACCTCCGGTGATCGTCGTGATTCCAAGATGCTTGTGGTGGGTGGCGGTGGTGATTGGAAAACGAGAGAGGAAGACGGCCGAGAGTGAGAGAGTGTGCAAACCGAGAGAGTGAAAAGAAGGGAAAGAGGGAGAGAGGAGCTCACCTCAACTCCGCCCGATGGGTGTTGGGACGTCGGGTTCGTCGATGGTGGTCGTGGTGGTTGTCAAGCCAAGTATGGGAAGCGTGGTGTGAGAGAATCGAGAGCCAAGAGCGTGAGCATGGAGAGGAAAATCGAGAGTGAGTGAGTGAGAAGGCAAGAGAAAGAGAGAGAGACTCACCTCGTCGGGGTCAACGTCGCCGGTGGGAGACGGCAGCAGTGGCGAGAATGGTTGAGAGGTGAATAGTGACGGCTAGGGTAGGAGAAGATGATGAATAGTGTACAATAGGGTTTTCTTTGTTTTTATGTATGTGTAACAATGTGAAATGACCCTCTTGCCCTTAAGTCCACACTTGTTCATCCTTTGGATAGCTACCCTTATGGATCATTTGGATCATCATCTTAATTTAACACATATATACATCCCCATGCCCATCCAATGGTTCTCCTCACCATATTGTGTCACTTTAACAATCTTATCCTATATTAACCCATTAGGTTATTTTTATTAAATTATAAATAAGGTCACACAAATTCACGCCTACTCGGTACATGTTGGGTTTTGGGGTTCATGCGCAGCGGAGATTTCAAAACTATTTTGAGAAAAACCCCAATAGGATTCGAATCTGATTCCATTAAAACACGTTTAAACTATGAAAACTTAATCATACCTCAGTCACAATGTATCTTTCTGAAGGTTAATCAATCTCTAACGCGCGCCAACGACGAATGCCCTCTACCACCGGTCCACCACGAACGGCGGTCGAGATTTTAAGTGCTAGCTTCGAGAGAATACAAAACCTTTTTTGTTTCTCTCTAAAACGATCCAGAGCATACCAAAAAACTCTAAGTCGATTCTTAAAACGAAAATAGAGTTTCGGCCCTTTTTAAAATCTTTTGTACTTGTATTCTAACTCAAAACGTCTATTTATACAACCCTTGTATATAGATGGTTAAGTAAATTACACATATACCCCTACTTCAAGAAGTATAAGTGTAATACACTACAAGGACGTTTCTGTCATGAGTTTTATCATATAAAATTCATTTTTCTGAACCATCTTAAAATCTCGTAAAACCATTCTCAGTGTGCGACCCAATAGGCTCATACAACGTTGGCAGTGTACCAAAACACATTTTGGTATACAAGTCATAAACGACCTCTAGCAAGATATTATGACTACCCAAGTTGTACGAATATCAAATCGATACAACCTAATCAATAGTGTATATAACATCCTTTTATCACACGATATCCTTTTGATCAAATATAAGGCATGGAATTGTCATCCAACATGTTCAATCATACTAGTCTCGATTTCTAGGTAGACTGAAAACATCTAAGTGACATTAATCAATATCAATTCACTTAGACTAGGCCTTTTAACGATCTAACACATCGAGGGATCCCTTTGGATATCTCTCTTTATATGAGAGGGACAAATTCTATCTCGATTACACAACTTCACCACATTATTCACACAGTAACCAATCACAACCTTTATAATCGTCCAGTTAAAGACAACGTTTGATTGCGTCAAATCACTGTATTCCTAATGTTGAAGTCTCTGGTAATCTCAAGTCAGAGGACTGAATAATATATATCATGAGAAACAACTATGACTTAATCCATGTGATGTTCTCATAGCGGGTCGGTCCAGTACTTTGTTCCTAAAAAGTACTCATGATCTTGATTCGTATTCCTATACGTATGATCATCGTATGATCATCAATCAAGACTCATACTAGTTTAATTCATTATAGTTCCCAGTATAATAATCGACTAGGGACATTTAGGATATTTCTGTAAATACTATGGATCTTTTTATAATGTAAACATGCAAATCAATTGTAATAAACAACAAATGAAATCCTCTATTTTATTAACTAAAATGTATTCATAAAAACTATTAATGGATTGACCTATGGCACATTTCCCAACATCTACCACTTGCTCTAGGGCCAATCATTCATGCAACTAATGCCTTATGATCTAACATGACCATCATGTTTCGCTTGTGGGAGAGCATTTGTCAATGGATCCGCAACGTTATCTTCAGTAAGTACTCTGCAAATCTTTACGTCTCCCCTCTCAATAATTTCTCTGATGAGATGAAAACGCCTGAGTAAATGTTTGGATCTGTGGTGTGATCTAGGTTCCTTGGCCTGTGCTATTGCCCCGTTATTGTCACAATACAAACAAATAGGGTTAGCAATACTTGGAACCACACCTAGTTCAGAAATGAACTTTTTGATCCAAAGCGCCTCCTTTCTTGCATCGGACATTTGCAATATACTCAACTTACGTTGTAGAATGCCTTACGATCTCTTGCTTTCAACTTTTCCGACTTCTTTGCACCCCCATTCAAAGTAAACACATATCAAGCTGCAATCTAAAATCATCTATATCAGTTTGAAAACTTGCATCTGTGTAACCATTTACAACTAGATCATTTTCAAAACCTCCATAGGCCAAGAACACTTCCTTAGTCCTTCTTAAGTACTTAAGGATGTTCTTTACTGCTATCCAGTGACTCTCACCGAGGATCGGCGATATCGCTTGTAGTGCTCAAAGCATATGATACATCAGGTCGAGTGCATAGCATAACATACATGATAGATCCAATAGCTGATGCATATGGAATCTTATTCATACGATCTCGCTCATCATTTGTCCTATGACATTGATTCTTGCCGAGATTTATGCCATGAGACATTGGCAACAATCCTCCTTTAGAGTCTTACAAACTGAACCTATTCAGTACCTTGTCTATGTAAGCACTCTGACTTAGACCGATTAGCCTCTTAGATCTATCCCTATAGATCCTTATACCTAGGATATAGGCTGCATCTCCTAAGTTTTTCATTGAGAAACACTTCCCTAACCAAGACTTGACACTCTGCAATGTTGGGATGTCATTTCCAATGACTAATATATCATCAACATACAGGACCAGAAAAACAACTACACTCCCACTGACCTTCTTGTATATACAAGGCTCATCTTCGTTCTTAATAAAATCAGAATCCTTGATTACTTCATCAAAACGAAGATTCCAACTCTGAGAAGCTTGGTTTAATCCATAAATGGATCTTTGAATCTTGCATACCTTCCTAGAATTCTCAGGATGTACAAAACCTTCAAGTTGTGTCATATACACGTCCTCAAGCAACTTTCCATTAAGAAATGTTGTTTTTACATCCAGTTGTCATATCTTATAGTCATAATATGCAGCGATGGCAATTAAAATTCTTATGGATTTAAGCATGGCTCTTGGCAAAAAAGTTTCATCATAATCAACACCTTGAGTGCACTGAAACCTTTTGCTACAAGTCTTGCTTTGAAAGTATGCACTTTGCCATCCATGTCAGTTTTCTTCTTGAAAACCCATTTACATCCAATGGTCTTACCACCTTCGGGTAAATCAATCAAGTTCCAAACTTGGTTATCATACATGGATTGTATCTCGAGTTCATGGCACTTAGCCATTTATCGAGTGCTGGTCCGGACATAGCCTCGATAAGTGGTGGGCTCATTTTGATCCATAAGCAACACATCACGACTATTAGTAATGAGAAATCCGAATCTCTTTGGCTCATGTCTTACCCTACCAGATTTACGTGGGCCTTGTGTCACTTGCGGAGGTTCAACTGGTTCAGAACGTTGTTGAACTTACAGTAGCAGTTCAGTGTTTATCTGTGATTCTTGAACTTCTTCAAGATTTATTTCTCTCCCCCTAGTGTCTTTTGAAATAAACTATTTTTCCATAAAGGCACCATACCGAGCAACAAATACTTTGTTCTCAGCGGGATTATAAAAGTAATATCCTTTTGTTTCCTTAGGATACCCCACAAATAAACACTTATCAGATTTAGGTGCTAGTTTTTCTGAGACTTGTCGCTTTACGTAAGCCTCACAACCCCAAATCTTAAGAAAAGACAAACTAAGTCTCTTCTCGTACCATATCTCATATGGTGTTTTATCAACCGCTTTAGAAGGAACTCGATTTAGAGTGAAAGCTGCAGTTTGTAATACATAACCCCAAAAGGATAATGGAAGATCTGCATGACTCATCATAGATCGAACCATATCTAATAAGGTTCGATTTCTCTTTTCAGAATCTCCATTCCATTGTGGAGTTACTGGTGGAGTCAATTGGGAGACAATCCCACAATTTCTAAGATGATCATCAAATTCTTGGCTTAAATACTCACCACCTCGATCTGATCGAAGTGTTTTGATAGTTCTACCAAGCTGATTCTGCACTTCATTTTGAAACGTTCGAAACATCTCAAATGATTCAGCTTTATGTTTCATAAGATATACATAGCCAAATCTTTGAAATCATCGATAAATGTAATGAAGTACTATTAACCTCCTCTAGTCATTGTGTTTATAGGACCGCATACATCAGTATGTATTAAAGCCAATAAATCACTTGCCCTTTCACTGTGTCCAGTAAAGGGACTTTTAGTCATCTTGCCTCATAAACAAGATATGCACGTTTCATGTGTTTCTAAATCAAATGAATCTAGAAGTCCATCTTTATGGAGCTTCGTTATGTGTTTCGCATTTATGTGCCTAAGACGACAACGCCAAAGGTAGGTTTGATTCAAATCAATTGACTTAAATCTCTTTGTATTTATGTTAAAGATTGGAGTATCGGTGGACCTTTTCATGCTTAGAATATAAAGAACATCACATAAATCAGCATTTGCATAAAATATTCCTTCATGAGAAATGGAACATCTATTATTCGCAATAATAAAATCAAAACCATCCATATCCAAGCATGAAACGAGAAATGATGTTTACGCTAAAGGTAGGCACAAAATAACAATTATTTAAAGTTAAGATAAGTCCACTAGATAAAACTAAGTCATATGATCCAATGATTTAGGGTAGCAACTCTTGCTCCATTTCCTACGCGGAGGATGGCTTCTCCTTTCTTCAACTTTCTACTTACAGTGAGTCCCTGCACATTTATACAAATGTGAGATCCACATTCGGTATCGAATACCAGGAATTACTAGTAGATAAATTAATTTTAATAACATAAATACGAGGTGGTAGTCGCACTACCCTTTTTCTTCTTTAGATCTTCGAGATAGAGTTTGCAATTTACGAACCAATGTCAGGTGCATGGCGAAATGACAATTTCCTTCCTTTTCCTTTTGGTGCTTTGAAGCAGGAACAGGCTGGGGCTTGACTTGTTCCATAAGCTTTGTGATAGGTGCAGCAGCAGCCTTGGCAACTTTAGCCTTGCCTTTGCCTTTCTTCTTCATTCCCTTTCCCTTTTGGACCATCAGCACATTACTAGAGGGTTTCTTGATATTTTATTCAGCAGTTTTGAGCATCAAATGCAACTCTGAAATTGATTTCTCCATATTTTTCATATTGAAGTTCATCACAAATTGTGAGTAACTTTCGGTAATGAATTTATGATCAAATCCGTAGCCAACTCTTGGCTTATGGGAAATCGAGTTTATCAAGTGATCAACATAGCCCTTCATCTTCATAACATGAGGACTAAATGACGTACCCTCGGTCATCTTGCAAGAATGTAGGTTTTTCTTGTCTCGAACCTTTCTTGCCTAGCTTTTTGTTGGAACATTTCTTTGGCGCTATAGTCATGTCGTAGGCTTCCATTAGTTTCATGTCCTTCGAAGTTCGGGAATCATAGTTGCCGACATAATACATGCAACATTAGTAGAATCGTTGATATACTTATGATGCGCATCCTTATGACTTTCGTAGCATTGGTGGTGGGTCCTCGGGGATTGGAGCATCCAGGGACATACAACTTGCGTTCATGCTTGAGAACGATTCTCAAGTTTCTGAACCAGTCAAGAAAGTTAGTCCCAGATAGCTTATCTTTCTCAAGGATAGATCGCAGTGATAGGGGATTATTGTTACTTGAAGAGGCCATTGATCTACAATAAAGATTATGCAAAGTTTATTTTAGCATAGAGGAATAGACTCCCACTAAATTAACAACCCTTCTAAAACACACTGTTTATTTAGGGGACTAAAATCCATATTTCACCTAATTATATGACGACTATGGCATGAAACACGAGAACTAGATTATTTAGGTAGGTAATGATTTACCAATTACATCTTATGTAATTTTAGATACTTTTATGAGATACAGGACATCTTATGTCTTAGCATGTTTTTATCTCATCATATGCCTAAAGCCCAAAACTATTTTGATAGCTTTATTAAGTCGGACCAATTTAAACATTTAGGTAACTCTTACCCAACTTGTCTCACCAAGATAACACAATACACCCAGCAATGGCTGAAACTATATTAGTGCGATCGCGGCCTTGATAAGTAATTAAAATTAGATGGCACAAGACTTAAGATTTAATAGAGGGATTTTATTCAATTTTAGTGATTTTTAAGTAAACAATGAAATATCGTATATTTTATTGATTTGTAGAACCATTAAACAATTTAGGAAATTTTTATGCTATTCACTAATAGAAGAATTTCCGTACGCTAGCATATCACCAATAACAAACTTCTCCATATTTATCTCATATCCAAAAGGGATAATGAAACCGATTTTGCATATATCTCCAAATCTAATTGTTATCTATCTTTATCAAATAGAAACATCATAACAAAATAGATATAACAAGATAAATAAATAATTTCAAAAATTAATTATTTATTTTGGATTTAAGATATTTGAATCCTAGTATATCACCAATAACAAGATTCTTGATATTTATCTCCTATTCTAATTTGTTATCTATCTTTATCAAATAGAAACTTCATAATAAAATAGATATAACAAGATAAATAAATAATTTTGAAAATTAATTATTTGCAATTTCGATCTTCATCCAAATATTCACAAACATGTAATTGAATCATGAACTACTATCCCAATCGAACCTAATGGTGTCATGGATCATAGAACACGAAACTCAATTCATTAAAATTATTCAAATTAACCTAACATGGTTACTAGCATGTACGAAACTAATTTCAATTAAATCACGAATATATGTATCATATACACAAAACATGATAATAAATCTCACAGAAAACTTATATATCACATATACATCAACTATTAACATGCTTTCAATCATATATCATAAGAAAATATGCAATGAGTTTAATGGAATCAAACTCGAAGGATCGATACCTTGTTGGGTTTTGGGGTTCATGCGTAACGGAGATTATAAAATAATTTTGACAAAAACCCCAACAGGATCCGAATCTAATTTCATTAAAAATGTTTAAACTATGAAAACTTAATCATACCTCAGTCGCAATGTACCTTTTTAAAGGTTAATCGATCTCTAAGGCGTTGCCAACGACGAACGCCCTCTATCGGCGATCCACACACTGAACGGCAGTAGAGATTTGAAGTGATAGCTTTGAGAGAATACCAAACCTTTTTGTTTCTTTCCAAAATGATCCAGAGCATACCAAAAACCCTAAGTCGTTTCTTAAAAAGAAAATAGAGTTTTGGCCCTTTTTTAAATCTTTCATTCTTGTATTCTAACTCAAAGCGTCTAATTATACAACCCTTGTATATAGACGGTTAAGTAAATTACACATATACCCCTACTTAAAGAAGTATAAGTGTAATACACTACATGGACGTTTCTGTCATGAATTTTATCATATAAAATTCATTTTTATGAACCATCTTAAAATCTCGCAAAACCATTCTCAGTGTGCGACCCAATAGGCTCATACAACGTTGGTAGTGTACCAAAATACATTTTGGTATACAAGTCATAAGCGGCCTCTAGCAAGACATTATGACTACCCAAGTTGTACGAATATCAAATCGATACAACCTAATCAATAGTGTATATAACATCTTTTTGTCACACGATGTCCTTTTGATCAAACATAAGGCATGGAATTGTCATCCAACATGTTCAATCATACTAGTCTCGATTTCTAGGTAGTGAAAACATCTAAGTGACATTGATCAATATTAATTCACTTAAACTAGGCCTTTTAACGATCGAACACATCGAGGGATCCCTTTGGATATCTCTCTTTATATGAGAGGGACAAATTCTATCTCGATTACATAAATTCACCACATTATTCACACGGTAACCAATCACAACCTTTATAATCTTAAATTTAAAGACAACATTTGATTGCTTCAAATCACTTGTATTCCTAATGTTGAAGTCTACAGTAATCTCAAATCGGAGGGTGAAAAATATACCTATCATGAGAAACAACTATGACTTAATCCATGTGATGTTCTCATAGCGGGTCGGTCTAGTACTTTGTTCCCTAACAAGTACTCATGATCTTTATTTGTATTCCTATACATATGATCATCGTATAATCATCAATCAAGACTCACACTAGTCTTAATTCATTATAGTTCCTAGTATAATAATTGACTAGGGACATTTAGGATATTTCTGTAAATAGCCATGGTTCTTATTATAATAGAAATATGCAAATCAATTATAATAAACAGCAAATGAAGTTCTCTATTTCATTAACTAAAATGTATTCATAAAGACTATTAATGGATTGACCTAGGGCACATTTCCCAACAGACCAGATTTAAACAATAAGGATCTAGTAACTTGTAGTAGGTGCATATATTTTCTTTCCACAACACCATTTTGTTGTGGAGTATAGGGAGTAGATCCTTGATGTACAATGCCAAGATTTGAAAACAATGTAATACAATCTTTGTTTAAAAATTATGTTCCATTATTTGTCCTTATAGTTTTGACAAAACAATAAAACTGATTTTGCACTAGTTTAAAAAAATGATCAATAACTCCCTTAGTTTGAGATTTGCAGGCTAATAAAAAAGTTCAAGTAAACCTACTAAAGTCATCAACAATAGTTAAAAAATAATTAGATCCTTGAAATGATTTCTACTTATATGGACCCCAAATGTCCATATGTAGCAATTGAAAAGAATAAGTAGTTTTTATAGTGCTCATTGAAAAGGGTAACCTGCATTACTTTGAAAAATGACATACATCATATGGTGAAGGAGAAGATACATCCAATGCAGATTTAGGAAGTAAAGAAACAAGTTGCTTAGTTACAATTTGGGAAGGATGGCCTATCTATTATGCCAAGAGAAAGCAGTATTCAAATGAGTACATTGAAGTGTTTTATTCAAAGAAACATCAAAATCAGAAGTAAAGGCTTGAATAACCTTGGTGTCAAATGAACTTGTATCTAAAATGTAGAGACCTGCCATAACTCTTCCAACAGCAAGAACTTGAGAATTCTCAAGGTCCTAAACAATACAAGCATAATGAAGAAAAGTAAATTTTATGTTTGCAGTAGAAGTAAGTTTATTGACTGATAAAAGATTGTGTTTAAACGAAGCTATATGCAAACATGATTGAAGATCCAAGTTTGAAGGTAAAGTAACATCACCAAAATGACTCACTGACGGAGCCATCTGGGAGATAGACAAGGGTAGGTTTCAAAGGCACAACAGGATTAATGAGAAGGGTATAATCAGTATATATATGATTGGTAGCACCAGTATCCACTATCCAAGTTCCTAGAGTAAATTGAACATTTAAGCAATGATGAGAAGATAAAATGTTACCTGCATAATCAGTGAGATGAGCAAAATTGGCAGCCACAACATCTCCACCAGTAACACCATTCCCTTCGATCAATTTATAAAATTTTTGCTGGACCATAGTTGCTATATTTGCTTGTAAGCTATCATATTGTCCATCTTCTGAAAAATACATAGGAGTTTCTATCATATGAGCAAGTCTTTGATTGCTCTACAGTTGATTTCTTTGCCCTTTCAGCAGTGTACCAACATGGATAACCATAAAGTTTGAAGCATGTTTCTTTAGTGTGGTGCTTCATCTTGCGTGATCACTGATACAAATCATCTTTATTCTGTTTTTAAAACCTCCTCCTTAACGAATTAACAGAAGCAGATGATTTGGATACAAAGGCTTAGAAATAACTTGCTTAACCATCATTGTTGTCTCAACTTGGTGCAAAAGCAATGTTCACCTCCTTTTGTTTCTCTACTCAAACAATCATAGCATAGGCTTTTTTAAGACTTGGAAGAGGATCCATGACTAACACTTGATTTCTTACATGATCATATACCTCACTCAATCCCATAAGAAAGTGCATCAACTTATCAATAGTATCTGATTCACTCATCTTGGCAGCTGCACCACAAGAACACCTTGGTAAAGGTGCTAAACAACCTAACTCATCCCACAACTTCTTCAATTTTGTATAATATTGTGCAACAGACAAAGAACCTTGAGTGATTGAACAAATTTCACGTTTTAATTTATACAACAATGGTCCATTAAATTCACCAAAACGTTCTCCCAATTTAGTCCAAAGAGCAAATGCAAAAGAAGCATAGAGAAATGCATATACGATCTCCTTTGCTATAGAATTCAACATCCACGATGTGACCATACAATCAACTTTCATCCACTTATCAAAATTAGGATCATCCAATGCAGGTTTCAAAAATCTACCATCTATGAAGGCTAATTTCACCTTAGCTCCCAAAGTAATATGCGTCGATCGACTCCAAGAAAGATATTTTGTACCATTCAATGAATTAGTCACTAAAATCATACCTGGATGATCTGAATTTTGTAAATGCAATACTTCATCAACATCAAATTCTCTCGAACCACCATTGTTGTTTCCTGATGAAGCTCTCGAACCACCATTGTTGTTTCTTTACGAATATTCCATCTCTCCTTGTACGGACGCCATGATCTAGACCTCACCAGATTAGCAAACCAAGTACAAATTTGAAATCTTTACACTCGTCGATCAAAACCTCGATAAGAAATTCGAGAAATTGAATAAGATTCAATGAAATCTTGAACGAGAAAGCTAGGGTTGCTCTGATACCATGAAGGAGAACTCACATTGAGCTCTCAAGAACTCACAGAACACATTTCTCATTCATTGCGTAAAAACATATACAATAGAGTAGCTCCCTTTATAGTATACATGTAATTATGTTAGATCAAACTAGCGTGAATTTACTAAACTACCCTAAGTAAACTCTAACAATTTACCATTGTGAAAGATCAAGTACAATACTCTACACCTTTTCTTTCTCTTCTTGGCTTTTTCTTACGTGCAACAAGGGGACATGAGTCTACCACCATAGTATACACCCCTCATCCCTATCAAAAATAATAAAAAGAATAATACATTGGCCCCCTCCCCCTTTCTAGCTACATGCGCTCCATCAAAGGCAAACATAGTGTGATTGGAAAAGTATTTGCAACAAAATTGATGTGGGTCTTGTTGGATATATACTATGATGTGTGTATGCACTTGTCTCAGTGAAGAAATGAAGCATTCTAATGAAATATATTGTTGTTCTTAATTACTCAACTTTCTTCTTAAAAAAATTAATAGTCTTTCTCGACACTGTTTGAGGTGCTCCATATATTGATTCGTCGATAGTTAATCGTTCTCTCTATTTTATATGCACTATTGCAACCTCAACTAATAGTTTATTCGATAGTGCTTCATCATCTCTACCAATTTTCTTCCAATCACAACATAACCCTACTAGTAATCTCTTAATCATAGCTTTGTCTCAAAATGTCTCTATCAAGACCTATTTCATGCTATTTCTTGCTAATTCTTTCACCAATTAATGATTGTTGATGTCTATAAAATAATGTGAGTTGTGTTGTATAATTATTATTTTTTTAGTGTTAAATATTTGATGAAATTAAAGCTAGTGTTAATTAGTAAGTGAATCAAATAATCAAATTTTTTATGGTAAGTCATAGATCAAGTTAGTAGTTAGGATTATTTGATTGATACATAATAATGATTATATACTATACCTCAATTTAATTATTAAGGGTATGTCCTAAAGAAAATCTTTACATTTTAGCTTATCATGATGAAATTGAGGCAACATATTAATGGATAAGTTTTTTTTATTAAGTCTAATCTATATTAGTAAGTTTGGCCCCCCCCTGTTCCAAGAGTCTGGCTCTGCCCCTGTCTACCACATAACCATATTGTGCACACATATAGCAAATATAGGGGAGAGCCTCATATTCCACCTTTCGATTGTTAGAACATATATAAAAAACATGTATATCATTGAACTATAATATCTCATACTTGAACTCAATTACAAAGAATTAGATAAAATCATACCGAGAGACTTGCACTAAATTGCAATGTCCTAAGATGAAATTTCTTCCAATTTGGGATATGAATACGCAAGAGGTTCGTCTCCGAGGATACAAGCTGGATTGATCTTTAATTACACGCCAACCAAAAATCCTTTCTTCAGCAACAACGAAATCTCTCTCAAATAATCGGAGAAAACAAAATCTATTTCGAAAATACTTTTCTTGTGTTTCAAATGAGGTTTAGACCCTTTCTATTTATAAACAAAAAAAATACCTCTTTTGAACAGTTGCAAATGTTCAAAAAAATGGTTATTAACGGTTCAAAAAAAAATGGTTATTAGTGTTGTTGTTAATTAGCCACCAATTAAACACCTTTTCACAAGCTAAAGGCTGCAACTGTTTACCACTAATTACCAATTACAAAATTAACTAAATTTTATGTAAAAAAAAAAAAATTTGTGTTGTAAATTGGCTAAGTCATTTAATCAATAGTCCCAAAGGCCCAAGGCCTTATCAAAGACATATTAAGCATATAATGTGTGTCTATTAATAGAGAATACCAATAGTCCTTTCTTTCAACCTCACATTCACTTAACCACACCACTTACTTCAAGTCGGGGATCTCTTGTATCGTATTGAGGCATTGGGCTTCTTAGGTGGTATATGGATTTTGTGGAAGAGTGCTCTCGAAGTCCATATTATTCAAAACAACTGGCAATTTGTACAACAGCTGTGGAATGATCTCGAACATCTAGCTATTGTCGTTCGCGAACCCTGGCTATTATCTGGAGATGTCAGTGTTCTGCTGCGAACTGATGATAAGAGGAGTAGTTCGAGACCAATGCGTTGTTGTCGACTATTCCAAAACTGGGTCGAATCTGTTGATCTCTTGGAAGTGTCGCCCAAAGCATCTTCCTCTCACTTCACTTGGGCTCGTGGTCTATGCTTTGAACCCCTAATACTAACAGATTGCTCACCTGGCAAGAATCTGTTGATCAGATTGACTTTCAAGCTGTTTGACTCATTGGAATGATCGTCTCTCTGTGTCCCAGAATATAAAGGAGTTCTATGCTATAAAGCTACTACATGGAACAAGGAAACTTTTGGAAACATCTTTCACAATAAAAGGAGGATCCTTGCTCTGCTGGATGGGATTCAAAAGAAGCATGACACTACTTTTTCCAGAGGCTTATTGAAACTGACCAAAAAGCTTAGGGAGGAGCTGGAGCTTATCCACAATCAGGAGGAACTCTATGGCAACAGAGAGTCAACCAAAACTGGTTTTCTCTAGGGGACCGAAATACAGCTTTTTCCATGCTCGGGTCAATGCAAGAAGTAGAGCTAAACAGACTCTTGAACTGAAATGTACATGGCAATCTTGCTGCTTCCATTAGCAGCACATGGAGAACATGAATAATGTCTCGGGCCATATTCGCGAGATCATTCTGCTGCTTCAAAAAAAAATTCCAAAAGCAAGCAAATATAGCTATAAGAAAATTAATAAACATTTCTAAAAACGAACGCCGTGAAAGTATTTTCTTTGACATACTGCGGAGTTCATCATATTCATCAAGGGTAGATTAAGATTTACTACTCAATATATCATCCATACAACATGCACATGCAAGTACATCAATGAGAGCCTCTACGAGGATCCAACGACCAAACTTGTAGGAATCTGTACAATACACACTACCAGTATATGTAAAGCAAGGTTGAATTGGCATCGCAGACTTAAAACTCGAATAAATGATGCCAATGAAGCTACACCTGAACCAATATCATCATATAGAAGAATTTATCACTACAGTCGCACTGTACACATTACAGCAGTTTTGAAGTCCAAAGGGTCTGAGAAAGGCGGCCTTGTCGTCAAAGATCTCCATTTCCTTCTAATGGGATCATAGATTTGAATAAGGAGTGGCAAGCCCCTTTTGTGTTGCCGACTCTTTCTCGCATCGGTCATGCATGCAGTGTTTAACAGTGACATCACATGCAATTCCCCATTCAGAGCAACAAAGCCAAAAGAATCTGAATGAGACTTTCTGGGCACACTAGATTCCATGGACCAAAGGTTGGAAGAAATGTTATACCTGTCATAAAAATTAGACAAATAACATAATTATATATCTACAGCAGCATGCTTAACTTCCAAAGTTAAAAGCATTTCCCTGACCCTCCATCAAAATTGAAACTTCACAGTAAAATTCTGTAAGATGCACATTAGATACTTCAAATTGAAAATGTAAAAGCCTGACTGACTCATAAGCAGCAACCCGAGACTGGCACATAGGGCAAGGGCCAATTCGACCTTTCCATCTGCCTAACCCTCGCGGATAAGGTAGCTTGCAAATGCTTTTGAGTCCAAAAACAATGACAATTGTTTAATTGAGTGTGTCAAATAAAATACAATCTATATAAGCACTAACTCCATGAAACCTAGCATCTGAAATCAAGGTGAGAGTCTAATAGTCTTTTCTCTTTTTCTTTTTTTTTTCTTTCAATGTTTCGTGCATGCACTGACCATGACTTCACCAAATTTTAAGGTATAATAGATGTAAGAAATAAGAATATATGTACAAGTGTAAGTAATATTCTGTATGATTGCTCACATGCAATAAATTATTAGGAAAATAGTAAAACACTAAAACACAATCAAATGTTCAAGCCTGTGATCGTAGAAATAGCATTAGGTCTCACAAGTTGGGGGCATTTCATTTGCTCCAAAGATTAACGGTTTCATTTGTTCAATTAATGTGTGCCTCTCCTTTTAGTCATATAGCCCAACATAATAACAGGATAACAAAAATAATTCTCCCCCTCCCTTCGTCTTAGTTCTTAGACACTTCGTACAGTCCAAATGAAACTTCATTTTCCAGGTGTGATGATTATAATTGATCATCAAAATATAGATCTAGTTGAGAAAATAGAAAGTTATTACAAATGTATGTGTCATGAGATACAGCAAGCTCAGTGCACAATGATTTTCATTTATGCCAAAAATATCATAGATAATGTGTACTGTAGCGCGGCTGAGACATCCAATTCGAAAGTAGGACCAGAGGTCAGATAAACTCTTGGTTTGTCTATTTAATGAAACATTTAGACGATGACATGACAAAGAACTAGAAATGTAATGTGAGTCTGTGACATGACCAAGCAAAGCAAGCTGTATGCCTTTGAGACTGTGCAGGGCATAAGCTTCAAGCCTGTAGACTCAAAGATTGAACAAAGAACTAGAAAAAAAAAAAAGAAAGAAAAAAAAAATCGCAATTAATGACCAACTACTGAACGCAAGCTATAATATACAATCATTATCAAATATTAGCAAACACTATGCAACAAGAATTTAAAACTTTGATTTTACATTGGGGTACAATCATGCAATACATTTGTATCCTAGCAGACGTCACAAACATGCAATACAAATATAAACATAAATTATGCAACACTTACACGGTTAGACCTGCTATTAAAAACATTAAATATAAACAAAAAAAAAATATAGGGAACGAAGTATGAGCAACAATTTTAAAATAAAAACAATCTTTTCAGAGAAGCGGAGATGTGGGTGATGTTATTGGTCGGAGAAGTCCTTTCTCCAACTCCGCACCCACATACAACCCAACAAAAGAAGCGAACAAATTAAAAAACAAAAGAGTTGGAAATGCTAAGTTATGGAATAAAACAAGAATGCCAACATATGTAAATGTACAGAAATGCAACGTAAGATAATGCAAAAGAAACAACATGAAATATATTTAGATAATACCAAAAAAAAACACACACACACACACACACACACACACAAAGGAAAAAAGGTCGAGAACAAAAGGTGAGGCTTAAGCAACATTAAGGCATGCGCCTCACTTAGTAGGTTAACGCTTAAGCCTCTAGTGCTTCTTTTAGAAAAATGATTGAATAAACCTTCAAGATGTTACATGTTAGCTTCTTAAATGATAGATGGAATTTATTTCAAAAATGAGGTTGACATCATTTATGAAAGACTTAATTAAGATTTACAAATTTCTAGACCTACGGCATTTAATACATCAAAGCGAAGAGGACCTACCTCCATAAATGAACTTCATTTGGAGAGCCGACGATGCTAAATTTGTTGCTATTTGTCAATTTGATCAGAACAATAACTGATTAAGCAATTAGTATCATTGCTCAATGAGTTTAGCCAAATTTGACACCAAATTAACAATTAGAATCAAACTTGTCATCACTAAAAAGGTAATAGGAATCTACCCAATAAAAAAAGGGTAAATAGGTAGTAGGAAACACCTAATTCCATTGTCATTTCACATTATACATTTGGGTGAGAGCAGCAGGGAGAAATCAACAGCGGCCATTTTCATCAGCAAAATTATAAATATTAATAGAGATGAACCAGAACCTTCAGAAACAAAATTTAAAAAAAAAAAAAAAAAAAAAAAAAAAAAAAGAGGGAAAAATTACCTGTAAATATCACAGCGTTCATCAAGCATGAAAATCCCAGGAGGGTCCCCGCGCTGTGCATCAACAACAGCAACAGTACCAAGCCTCCTCCTCTCCCCTTCACCCCACATATCCCCAATATCCCTCCACTTCCAGAACCCATCCCTCAGCTCCATCACCACCCCATCCCTGTAATACTCGTCCACCGGAAACACCCCCGAGACCGTCCTGGCGTCGCCGTAGCCACCCATGACCCAAAACTCCTCCCCCACCAAAAACCCAACACACCCCGCCCGAAACCTGGGGAGGCCCTCGAGAGCCACCCACTCATCCCTCCCCGCATCATACAACTCCGCCGAACTCATCCTGGTCCCCGCCGCCCCGAACATGGCGTGCCTGGAGCCCCCACCCGCCACGAGAATCCGGCCCCGGCCACAGTGAGAATCCGCGGCGCAAGCGAAGCTCCCCCGCGGCGAGATCATGGGGGCGACCTTGGTCCAGGAGAGGGAGGCGAAGTCGAAGCGGAAGGCGGCGGAAGAGGGGAGGGGGCGGTCGAGGGGGAAGGAGCGGGCGTCGAAGAGGGAGCCGCCGAGGACGTAGAGGTGGGGGCCGAGGGCGGCGGCGAGGAAGTTGGAGAGGGAGTAGGTGTGGGGGCTGCAGGGCATGGGGGGAGAGGGCGCCAGGCGTGGTGGCGAGGGTCGAAGAGGAATGGGGGGAGAAGGAGGGGTCTTGGGGGAAGATGCAGAGGAGTTGAGTGCGGAGGAGGGAGTGTAGGGCTTGGGACGAAGAGAAGAAGGCTTGCCATGATTTGGAGATGGATTTGAGGCGGGAGTGGTGGGAGTAGGGGATGAGGGAGAGTATCAGAGAGGATAGGTCGTTGGGGAGAGATGGGATTAGGGTTTGGCTTTGGCTTTGGCTTTGGCTTGGGAGTTCGTTCCATCTCGGAGTCGGAGAGGTGGATGAAGAAGACATGGATGGATGGATGGATGGATCGTCAGACTTGTTGGGGAGGGAGTGATATGTGTCGTCGTTTCATTTCATTTCTTCCGTCTTCGTTTCGAAGGAGCGTTAGGATGTAAAAGGCGATCGGCCGATTTTGCTTCGTTTATAAGCTTTTCAGCGGAAAAGATATGAAAGAAAAAGTAGACGGAAGTTAGTCAAATGGGAGAAATTACGACACGTGGCAGGCATGTTACAGTGATGGCTATTAGTTTTGTCAACGGCAGGGATAAGGGATATCGGTAACAAAAAATTTTGTTTGCACTTTTAAAATCTGGACTCATAAATTTTTTTTTAATTTTTATAAATATTAAAGAAGAGTTATAAATTATTATTTTAAAGTTATTTATTATTTGAGGTGACTTTGAAATAAAATTTTTTTAAAAATTTCTTAAGAGTTTGGACTCTAAGAGTTCAAATAGCACTGCTCGATAACAAAATATAGATATGATTAAGGAGTTATCTCACCGTAATGAGTGTGTGTTGGGAGATAACTTGTGCAAGTAGGGCTCATAAAACTAACTAAACAAGATTAGTTGAAACTTTCCAACAAGTTATATCACCGACTGCCACCCATCTAAAGAAAACCTACCTCTAGCCCTCAACAAAACGTGGATATAATTTCTCATTTTTAATTTTTAATTTTAATTTGTGTCATGCAAAAGGCACCCACCCATGCATTAGAGCAAGCCAATGGAAAGAATTGTGTTTTCTATCTCAATGGAAATCAAATAATTACGCTCACAAAAGACTGAAATTCTTGCTTACCCTCTTATTTTAGTTGCATCAGTGTACCCCCATCTTCATTGCCCAAACCTCTTGAAACCAAGTTGTCTCGCTTCCTCGCTTAGTTGAACTTTGGTTTTTAATTTTCCTTAAATCGGAGGTACTTTCGTAATACCGCGTTAATTGACTACATCTTGGGTCAGGGAAAAGGGACGACCTCCCCAGACCACTGCCCATAATTAATTAGCATAGGTTATAGGTTTTTTTTCAAAAGCAAAAAGATTTTAAAATTTGCTTTAGGCCCACCCAAAAAGGCCCACACCTTTGTTAAATAAATAAATAAATAAAAGAGAAGCTCAATCTTGTAAAGGACTTCTCTTATAAACAATCTATAATCTGTGTGCTTCAAATATTATGTGAGACCTTTAACATCTGCTTACCAAAAATAAGTCTTATATTTGCCAAAATCTGTTTGTTGTTTATACTTATTATGTCAGTGTCAGGGCAGAAATTTCTAATCTCCTTTTATCCATGATCAGGATCACGGACCCGTAACGTGGGACTCGCATTGAGATATACACATTGACCGAAACACTGGTCGAGGTATATTTTTATATTTGTATGGTGTTTTTCTAGTATTGTATATATGTGTAGATTATTAAATCACTCCTACTTGTTATTTATAGGCGTCGAGACGCGAGTGGGGCCACACCTCAAGATGTGTGCGAGCGTGGAACCGGGTAGAGAGTGATAGGAGAGTCATTTAATTAATTACACATAAAGGCATAAAGTTTTAAATAAAAATCCTACACACATTGATGCGCCCCGTGTTAAGCACTACAACCTATTCCTATGAAATTTGTGTACAATTTTGTGTTAACTTGGTTTGAATTAGTGGAGGTAGGACTAAGCATTGGATGCATTTAGAGATGTATGTGTGTGTGCACTTGATGAAGACAATATAAATACAGCACTTGAACATTTGCTTCTCAATTGCATGTCTTGAAACACAGGAAAAAATTAGAGTTGAAATGTTTGCTAGAAATTGTGATTTCAAAATATCAACTTCATCAACCAAGAGAGAGTTCAAGTGCTAGGGATCAAGCTACTAACCTAGGTAATCCATCTCCAATTTATGCTTTCAATTCTAGACATTTAATGTATGGAATAAATGGTTTTTGTATACAAATGGATTTAAAGTCTCTCATGTGTTATCTTGAATCAATTGGAAGCTTAGTTTGATATCTTCAAACCCAATTTTCAAATTTACAACCTTTTGGCCAAAATGTGGCATAATCTGATTTTTCTAAATTTGAGCTATCAAATGAGTTTATTTTTGAAAATTGATTTCATATTTGAATTCCTTGTTAAATTCAATAAACCCTACTGTCAAGATTTTATAAAATCAATTAGGATTTGAACAAGTTATGATTTTTGAAGTTTCATATGTTATTAAGGTGTTCTTGATCAATGCATGTTTAATTTGAATAATTTGATACCAATAATTGAAGTGCCTATTGTCTGGTGATTGTGGAGTGTGTTACGGATCCCTGGTAGTGGAGAATGGGGATCTGGGCCTATGGAGGAGACCAATCCCGAGTGGAAACCCAAGATTTTGTTTGCAAAATTCTGGATTCCAACACACATAGCGTGCTAGGCACCAGTAGTGCGCTAGAAGAAGCCCCTAGTGCGCTACCTGTTCTGGACAACACTTTTTTGCAACACTTAAACTCAACTTAAGCACCCTAACTTAGTATAACACCTTATCTAATGACCTGAACACCTTCTAAAATATACTAAATGATACCAGGAGCCTAGGGAAGGGTTTCGGGAGTCCAGTTGCGAGTGTTGGGGTGTCGGAAGGCCAGTTTTGTAACGAATCGTTACCTTAAGCACGTGATCAAAAGTAATCCGAATATTAATTAATTTGAGTTAGGCTCGTGGTTAAGCCTGATTTGTCACGATTAACGCGTGTATGGATTTCATGATGTATTGTATTTGTTTGGTGTGTATTAGTACATATACGTAAATAATGACGATAAGGAATGCTTAATACCATGTGTGGGTCAAGAAAGACGCACATGAGACGCGGGGTAGCGTTAATGAACGAATGTGTTCAAGGGGGTAAATTACGTAATGTAAACGTAATTACAGATGTATAATGATATATTTATATATATTTTGATATATTTAAATATATAGTAAATGGAAAATGCGTATAGTGTGACGTGTAGTGTCACGAGGGGCAGATATGGGACACAAGTATATTATAAGGATGTGTGCGTAGCGAGTGGATTTGGTGGCGTGTATGGAAAGTGAAGAAAAATTTAGAAACGATGTTTAGCCAATGCGCGCTGGACAGTGCGGTAATAAGAAAAGTTGAGGAAATACATCGGTGAGTGTGGCGCACCTTTGGAAAATGCGGTAAATGGGATAAGTTAGAAAATCCTTGAGATAATGCGATGTGTATTTCGAGGCAAGGGTTTAACTGCCTTCTTCACTGTTTATATATATATATATATATTTGACAGAGGGAGACGAGATGGAGCTGAGGAGGAGGAGAGCTCGGGAGCGAACTAATGAGCTTGAGAAACTCAAGGACAGCAAGGCTTCAACATAGAGGTGAGTGTGGTCTTGTTGTGGCTGTCGAGTTGTTGTTGTTGTCATGGTAGTTGTTGTGGTGGTATTTCAGGTGATGGTGTGTGGTGTTCCGTTATGGATGGAATCACACACATAGGTAGTGAGAGCTTGTGAGAGACTCGCCCTACAGTTGTAAGACATTTGGACGTCATTTGGGTTAAATTCTAGCATGCCGATCATGACAGTTTTATAGCAGCGCAGTTGTCTAGCGCTCTGGGCATTGGTCCTAGCGCACTGGACAGTGTAAAATAGTGATAAAATCGTTTTGAGAGGTTGAGTTGATGTGAGTTGTGAAGGTGGTTCGACGGTTTTAATTGATAGATATTGAACTTAAATTGATACCAAAAGGTATGGTATAGGTATTCAAACATTGGAAAGTGTGATGGAACCCCAGAAAGTTAGGAAAACCTGAGGAAAACTTTAGGAAACTCAGGATAGGTAAGTGGGACTCGTACTCTTTATTAATTATGCAACGTAAATTAGTATTATTAAAGCACGTAGTGTTCAGGATTGGGAATGGGGCAATGTACAATGATTTAGTTTTGTTTTACACAAATTGTTTTAAAATGAAAAATAAATTCGGAAAGAGGTTTGACGGGATGGATTGACCTGGGGTTTGGAGCTATGGTGGAGTTGCTAACCATCACCGCATGACTTGGGAATTATCCCGAACAATGCTTTCCATTTGAGTTGGCGACTCATTAGTCATAAATCAATCAGATGAGCAGTGATTGGTTTAGTGATGATAAGGGAGTGCGACTCTGTGTTTTATGAGTTGGCGACACATTGACAAGAACTGGTTAGATGCCCAGTGACTAGTTCTTGAAGATGTGAGAGAGCAACTCATTTCAAATACTGAAATTGAAAGTACAAATCATGAGTATATTGCAATAGACCAATGGACTTGCATCTGTTTATATATTGATTATAATGATTTAAATGATCCTTTAAATATGCATTGGTTACACTTTGTTATATATTATTTCTTGATAGTAATTGATAATTGATAGTCTGTATGGGAGTCGTTTACTGAGCATGTAGGAGCTCACCCACCTTAACATCTCCAGGTATGGATGTACGCTAGAACTTGAAACTCAGGAAAGGAGAAAACCAAGAGTTTAGTATCTTCTCTACGATGCAATGAGTTTCCCTGTTATATATATATAAATTGTATTGCTCTATAATTTGTAATAACTGGGGGTGGGAATAAGAACTCAATACTGATGTTCATGTCAATATTGTATAATATGTGATTTATCGAAAAAGTTTTAAATTTTTCGTTGCGTTAATTTTATTTTGGTTAATTAATAATAAGACATACAGGTTTTTGTCAGGAAATGTGGTAAGGTTGTTGGCTTTAATTAAGTCCGATCTGGTTTACCAGAGCTTAATTAGGGTTTCAGGCCGAATATTCCTTAATATATTATTGAGATAAGGGGATGTTACAAGTTTAGGCTAGATATTGCGTGCATTTGAGGTAAGTAAACTTGTTTGGGCACTTCTCTCCATTTTATTTCATATTTCAATTCGTATTTACACTCCATTTGACTGATATAAATATATAGATCTCAATGTCATAACTTGTGTGTTTCCGCTCATTTGACGAGTTATCTTTTATGGCATTTCTTTGTTTGGTTGAATTCATTGCTTCCAATTATCGTGTTATGATATTCTTGTCGTTATGAATGTTAATGGAGTGTAAATAACATGCTAATAGTGTAGATGAATTGTGGATTTGTATTCTCATTCCTTTGTGGTTGTTAACCAATTAGCCAAGTCTTGAATTTGAAGTTTGAGTCATTCCTTGTGTTATTAAAGTAGTTCTTGTATTTAGATCCCTTGATTCAATTGAAAAGTGTGCGACACACGGGGTTAGAGTCCCTAGGGATGTCCGTACTCATTACTATCATTGTGCAACATACGAGGTTAGATTCCCTGAGGTAACTGACTACGGGGTTAGAGTCCCCAATGTTAGCATGGATATATAGGTTGATGTGACATAGCTCACGGCTAATTGAACCTCGATCATTACTACTTCCCTAGTGTCAGTCTCACCTTGTTTAATTGTGGTACCTTCTAGCATATTCCCTTTCAACATTTCTTCGCTAATTATATTTTTTTAGGTACATTTCTTATATATTTGAAAATGTAGACAAGTGGCTTCTCAGAATTTACTTACTAGATTCGGCGTCTTATTTTGTTAATGGTGAAGATCCCTCGTGTTGCAGGCCCGAGAAGATTCGGCGTCTTATTTTGTTAATGATGAAGTGCAGATCCCTCGTGTAGCAGGCCCGAGAAGGAGAAGATTGGCGATAATCTCTAAGCCATAGGCAACCTGTTATGAAACATTTTGTAGGTTTTTATTTTATATTTTATGTATTTACATACTCTCTATGTCTTTATTATACTTTTGGATTGTATATTGGGTTGAATGACTAGTTCCCCGACTTGACACATGACTATCACACTATTTTATCGCCACCTCTATTATATATTCATGTGATCATTATTTCTTAGTTTCCACACTTAGACTTTATTTATATTGCTTCTTGTAATGACCATCAAATTTTGTTTGTGCCACGTCTCGTGTTTCAGGACCATGACCTGGTTGTCGTGACTTGTCATACTATCTAAGCCTCGGGAATCAAAACTGAGGTATATTTTATTTTTCTGTGATGTTTGTATTATTATTTATATCCAAATGTGAACTCTGTATGTCCTAATGCATAATTTTGTTTTGTTTATCGCCATGGATTTGTGTGTGAGGTTTTTTGCCTAGGAAAAATGAGAATTTTTGGACAAAAAGGTATAATTCAGGTATTTAAACACCAGAAATGATAATTAGTGAATTGTCAAAAAATAATAAATAAATAATTAATACGTGAATGCGTTGTTGTGTCTGCGAAGGCACGACGTCCGAGTCGTGAGGTAGTACGGGTTCGAGAACGCAAGTATTGAGTGAGAAATGACAAAGTTATAAAGTAAAAGTCACCTATAGGAGTTATGGATTGGAGTTATAGTGGTTGGTTGGACTAAAGGAGGACCCTAAGATGTGCCTCGGGATACGTACGTGAGGGAAAATGAGTGAGAAATATAAATACACGCCCATCACCTTTTCTCTCTCCTCTAACTTTTTTCTCTCATTTCTCTTCAACGAAAAACAGTGTGAAGGAGCGTTGGGTTTTCAAAAGTTTCGAGCTTGGATTCACGACGAGGATCGACCAACTACGCGTACTAAGATAAGATCTCGACTCCTCTCGTGGTTGTCTACGTTTTGACGCCAGTTTAGTGGGTTTTTATCGCTATGATTTCGGACGATATTTTTGAGATTTCGATGTGTTTGAAGTTGAATGATGGAATTGTAATATAAGGTTTATTGTAACAACCTTCAAATTTACTTGACTTGTGTTGCACTTGTCAGGACCGTGACCCAGCTACGTGATACTGGACAGTATTTTGATCTTTAGAAGTCGACACCAAGGTAATTTTATGACTTTGTGATGTGTATATTAGTATTGTAGTGTAATGCGGGTCTCGAGCCGTTCAGGTGAATATTAGTCAGATTGAGGCTTCACCTAGTTAAATGGAGAAGTAAAAATACAGTAAAAAATATAATTAAATGAATTTTTGTATAATTTAAATAAATAATTTACGAGACTAGGTGAAACTACGCGCGCTACGGGAGTCGGGGCAAGGAAAGACGGACCGAGGAACATCATTTGAACACGAGAGTTAGTTAGCTACGCAACATATGGACCGTGGGTTAAAGAATTGTTAAAGTGACACAACTCAATTAGGAGACTCAAACGATTGGCCTCGAGATGCGTGTGGGTTTTGAGATGAAGATAAGGGTCTATATATAGGGCTACCCTAACTTTACTATTCTTTGTCTCGTGGTTTTAGGGTACACATACCCCCCCACAAATAACTCGGCCTTCCCCTCACCATCGAACCTCCCCTCTCCTCTTCCCCATTCACTTCGTCTGAGTCTCGCCGACCTCTGATGAGACTAATGGTGGTCCGAGAACCAGAATTGACAGGGTTTAGGTACCTCTCTCTCATCCTCTCTCAGTTATTGTTCTCTCTCTTCTCTCCCAATCCTCTCTTCCTCCCTTGGCGAGCCGCCGCCAACTTCAACTGTGCTAGAGGAAAATGGACACTCGTTGGAGACGTCTCGGTCACCTGAGTAAGTGAGAACCTCTCTCTCTCTCACTCCTTCTGTTTCTCTCGTCTCTCTCGGGTTGCTCACTGTCTTGAACACGCACTCATAGTTTCCGGTCACCATGGCATTGCTCCAACAGGGAACTTGGGAGTAGATGACCATGGGCATTTCGACGTTCCTGGAGGGCCTCACGTACGGTGGATGTGGTGTTTTCTGACTAGCTTTTGGGTGTTATTCTCACTGTTTTTGAATGTTGATGTCGACTTTGTTAGCTTTGTATCGTGAAGGTGTGTTAGGCCTCCGATCGGAGCAAGTTCGAAGTGCTCCTCCGATGTCTCCACTGGATGGAGGTGGTCCCTTAATGTGCAGCTCTTATGGGTTGTTTCATGTGTTTTGTGCTTGTATGAGTCATAGTTTGGATACACATTATTAGTGTGTTGTATGGTGTGCGTATGGTGTGTGTGTGTGTGTATGGGTTCGGGGTTTGGGCTCAACAAGGGCCCAACAGGGCAGTCACGGTGATTGTTGGGAAATGTGCCTTAGGTTAATCCATTAATAGTCTTTATGAATACATTTTAGTTAATAAAATAGAGGATTTCATTTGCTGTTTATTATAATTGATTTGCATGTTTACATTATAATAAGATCCATGGGTATTTATAGAAATATCCTAAATGTCCCTAGTCGATTATTATACTGGAAACTATAATAAATTAAGACTAGTATGAGTCTTGATTGATGATCATGCGATGATCATACGTATAGGAACACGAATCAAGATCATGAGTACTTGTTAGGGAACAAAGTACTGGACCGACCCGCTATGAGAACATCACATGGATTAAGTCATAGTTGTTTCTTATGATATGTATATTATTCAGTCCTCTGACTTGAGATTATTAGAAACTTCAACATTAGGAATACAGTGATTTGACGCAATCAAACGTTGTCTTTAACAGGACGATTATAAAGGTTGTGATTGGTTACTGTGTGATAATATGGTGAAGTTGTGTAATCGAGATAGAACTTGTCCCTTTCATATAAAGAGAAATATCCAGTGGATCCCTCGATGTGTTAAACTGTTAAAAGGCCTAGTCTAAGTGAATTGATATTGATCAATGTCACTTAGATATTTTCAGTCTACCTAGAAATCGAGACTAGTACGATTGAACATGTTTGATGACAATTCCATGCCTTATGTTTGATAAAAAGGGTATCGTGTGACAAAAGGATGTTATATACACTATTGATTAGGTTGTATCGATTTAATATTCGTACAACTTGGGTAGTCATAATGTCTTGCTAGAGGCCGCTTATGACTTGTATACCTAAATGTGTTTTGGTACACTGCCAACGTTGTATGAGCCTATTGGGTCGCACACTGAGAATGGTTTTGCGAGATTTTAAGATGGTTCAGAAAAATGAATTTTATATGATAAAATTCATGACAGAAACGTCCTTGTGGTGTATTACACTTATACTTCTTTAAGTAGGGGTATATGTGTAACTTACTTAACCGTCTATATACAAGGGTTGTATAAATAGATGCTTTGAGTTAGAATATAAGTATGAAAGATTTTAAAAGGGCCAAAACTCTATTTTCATTTTAAGAAACGACTTAGGGTTTTGGTATGCTCTGGATCGTTTTGGAGAGAAACAAAAAGGTTTGTTATTATCTCGAAGCTAGCACTTCAAATCTCGGCTGCCATTCGTGTGTGGACTACTGATAGAGGGCGTTCATCGTTGGCAACGCCTTAGAGATCGATTAACCTTTAGAAAGGTACATTGTGACTGAGGTATGATTAAGTTTTCATAGTTTAAACGTGTTTTAATAGAATCATATTCGGATCCTGTTAGGGTTTTTCTCAAAATAGTTTTGAAATCTCCACTGCGCATGAACCCCAAAACCCAACGGTGGTATCGAGCCTTCGAGTTTGATTCCATTAAACTCATTGCATGTTTTCTTATGATATATGATTGAAAGCATGTTAATAGTTGATGTATATGTGATATACATAAGTTTTCTGTGAGATTTATTATCATGGTTTATGTATATGACGCATATATTCATGATTTAATTGAAATCAGTTTCGTACATGCAAGTAACCATGTTAGGTTAATTCGAATAATTTTAATGAATTGAATTTCGCATTCTGTGATCCATGAAACTATTAGGTATAATCTTTATTTTCGTGTATTGATGCATGGATGAAATCTCTGTAATTCAGTATGCATATTTAGGTTACATTAATTTATGTTTTTTAAATTGTATAAGTCTGAATGTTAATTCGAAACTAATATGATTAGGTTCGATTGAGATAGTAGTTCATGATTCAACTACATATTTGTGATTATTTGGATGAAGATCAAAATTGCAAACAATTAATTTTCGAAATTATTCATCTATCTTATTATATCTATTTTATTATGAAGTTTCTATTTGATAAAGATAGATAGCAATTAGATTAGGAGATATATGCAAAATCAGCTTCATTATCCCTATTGGATAGGAGATAACTATGGAGAAGTTTGTTATTGGTGATATGCTAGGATTCAAATATCTAAAGTCCTAATTGGATTAGGATAAGATGATTAGTTAGATGTGGGCCCGAGTAAATTAAAAACGTTTTAATTGACTTAATTTTGGATAAATTAAGGGGTAAATTTAGTATAGTAAAATCAGCGAAAAATATGATTTTCTATAGCGAATTTCAATTTTTGGAATTGAGATTTGTCTTCTAAAAAAGGGGGGGGGGCGCTGCCCCCTGTTCCCAGTTCATTGCCGTCAATGGAACCACCACTCATTGTGTGGCAATGGGACCGTCGTCTAACTAATCCTAGCGCACAGAAATTCTTCTATTAGTGAATAGCATAAAATTTCCTAAATTGTTTAGTGGTTCTACAAATCAATAAAATATATGATATTTCATTGCTTACTTAAAAATCACTAAAACTGAATAAAATCCCTCTATTAAATTTTAAGTCTTGTGCCATCCAATTTTAAACACTTATCAAGGCCTCGATCGCACTAATATAGTTTCAGCCATAGTTGGGTGTATTGTGTTATCTTGGTGAGATAAGTTGGGTAAGAGTTACCTAAATGTTTAAATTGGTCCGACTTAATAAAGCTATCAAAATAGTTTTAAACTTTAGGCATATGATGAGATAAAAATATGGTAAGACATAAGATGTCCTGTATCTCATAAAAGTATCTAAAAATACATAAGATGTAATTGGTAACTGTTACCTACCTAAATAATCTAGTTCTGTGTTTCATGCCATAGCTGTCATAGAATTAGGTGAAATATGGATTTAGTCCCCTAAATAAACAGTATGTTTTAAGAGGGTTGTTAATTTAGTGGGAGTCTATTCCTCTATACTAAAATAAACTCTGCATAATCTTTATTGTAGATAAATGGCCTTTTCAAGTAACAATAATCCCCTGTCACTGCGATCTATCCTTGAGAAGGATAAGCTATCTGGGACTAACTTTCTTGATTGGTTCAGAAACTTGAGAATCGTTCTCAAGCATGAACGCAAGTTGTATGTTCGGATGCTCCGATCCACGAGGACCCACGACCCAATGCTACAAAAGTTTGTGAAGGATGCGCATAATAAGCATGTCAACGATTCTACCGATGTTGCATGCATTATGTTGGCAACTATGGTTCCGATCTTCGAAGGACATGGAACTAATGGAAGCCTACGACATGGCTGTATGCTTATTTGAAGAAAATGTTCCAACAAACAAGCTAGGCAAGAAAGGTTCGAGACAGTCAAGAACACGCATTCTTGTAAAATGACCGAGGGTGCGTCGGTTAGTCCTCATGTTACGAAGATGAAGGGCTATGTTGACCAACTTGATAGACTTGGATTTCCCATAAGCCAAGAGTTGGTTACGGATTTGATCCTAAATTCATTACTGGGAGAGTTACTCACAATTTGTGATGAACTACAATATGAATAATATGGAGAAATCAATTTCGAGTTGCATTTGATGCTCAAAAGCGCTAAATAAAATATCAAGAATCCCTCTAGTAATGTCTTTGATGGTCCAAAATGGAAAGGGAATGAAGAAGAAAGGCAAATGCAAGGCTAAAGTTGCAAACATTCTTGCACTGTCGCAAAAGCCTGTGGAAAAAGTTAAGCCCTAGCCTGTTCCTGCTTCAAAGCACCAAAAGGAAAAGAAAGGAAATTGTCATTTCTGCCATGCACCTGGACATTGGTTCAGAAATTGCAAACTCTATCTAGAAGATCTAAAGAAGAAAAAGGGTAGTGCGACTACCACCTCAGGTATTTATGTTATTGAAATTAATTTATCTACTAGTGATTCCTGGGTATTGGATACTAGATATGGATCTCACATTTGTTTAAATGTGCAGGGACTCACCAGAAGTAGAAGTTAAAGAAAGGAGAAGTCATCCTCCGCGTAGGGAATGGAGCAAAAGTTGCTGCCCTGGCTGTTGGATCATATGACTTAGTCTTACCTAGTGAACTTATCTTAGCTTTAAATAATTTTTATTTTGTGCCTACCTTGAGCAGAAATATCATTTTTGTTTCATGCTTGGATATGGGTGATTTTGATTTTATTATTGCGAATAATAGATGTTCCATTTCTCATAAAAGAATATTTTATGCAAATGTTGATTTTTGTGATGGTCTTTATATTCTAAGCATGAAAAGGTCCACGGATACTCCAGTCTTTAACATAAATACAAAGAGATTTAAGTCAAATGATTTGAATCAAACCTATCTTTGGCATTGTCGTCTCGGGCACATAAATGAGAAACGCATAATGAAGCTCCATAAAGATGGACTTCTAGATTCATTTGACTTAGAAACATATGAAACGTGCGTATCTTGTTTACGAGGCAAGATGACTAAAAGTCCCTTTACTGGACACAGTGAAAGGGCAAGTGAGTTATTGGGTCTAATACATACTGATGTATGCGGTCCTATAAACACAATGGCTAGAGGAGGTTATCAGTATTTCATTACATTTACTAATGATTTCTGCAGATTTGGTTATGTATATCTTATGAAACATAAAGCTGAATCATTTGAGATGTTTCGAACGTTTCAAAATGAAGTGCATAATCAACTTGGTAAAACTATCGAAACACTTCGATCAGATCGAGGTGCTGAGTATTTAAGCCAAGAATTTGATGATCATCTTAGAAATTATGGGATTGTCTCCCAATTGACTCCACCAGCAACTCCATAATGGAATGAGTCATGCGGATCTTCTGTTATCCTTTTGGGGTTATGCATTACAAACTGCAGCTTTCACTCTAAATCGAGTTCCTTCTAAAGCGGTTGATAAAACACCATCTGAGATATGGTACGAAAAGAGACCTAGTTTATCTTTTCTTAAGATTTGGGGTTGTGAGGCTTACGTAAAGCGACAAGTCTCAGAAAAACTAGCACTTAAATCTAATAAGCGTTTATTTGTGGGGTATCCTAAGGAAACAAAAGGATATTACTTTTATAATCCCACTAAGAACAAAGTGTTTGTTGCTCGGTATGGTGCCTTTATAGAAAAACAGTTTATTTCAAAAGACACTAGTGGGAGAGAAATAAATCTTGAAGAAGTTCAAGAATCACAGATAAACACTGAACCGCTACTGAAAGTTCAACAACGTTCTGAACCAGTTGAACCTCCGCAAGTGACACAAGGCCTACGTAAATCTGGTAGGGTAAGACATGAGCTAGAGAGATTTGGATTTCTCATTACTGATAGTCGTTATGTGTTGCTTATGGATCAAAATGAGCCCACCACTTATCAGGAGGCTATGTCTGGACCAGACTAAGATAAATGGCTAAGTGCCATGAACTCTGAGATGCAATCCATGTATGATAACCAAGTTTGGAACTTGGTTGATTTACCTGAAGGTGGTAAGACCATTGGATGTAAATGGGTTTTCAAGAAGAAAACTGCATGGATGGCAAATTGCATACTTTCAAAGCAAGACTTATAGCAAAAGGTTTCAGGCAGACTCAAGGTGTTGATTATGATGAAACTTTTTCGCCAGTAGCCATGCTTAAATCCATAAGAACTTTAATTGCCATTACTGCATATTATGACTATGAGATATGGCAAATGGATGTAAAAATAACATTTCTTAATGGAAAGTTGCTTGAGGATGTGTATATGACACAACCTGAAGGTTTTGTACATCCTAAGAATTCTAGGAAGGTATGCAAGCTTCAAAGATCCATTTATGGATTAAAGCACGCTTCTCAGAGTTGGAATCTTCGTTTTGATGAAGCAATCAAGGATTTTAGTTTTATTAAGAACGAAGATGAGCCTTGTATATACAAGAAGGTCAGTGGGAGTGTAGTTGTTTTTCTGGTACTGTATGTTGATGATATATTACTCATTGGAAATGACATCCCAACATTGTAGAGTGTTAAGTCATGGTTAGGGAAGCGTTTCTCAATGAAAGACTTAGGAGATGCAGCCTATATCCTAAGGATAAAGATCTATAGGGATAGATCTAAAAGGCTAATCGGTCTAAGTCAGAGTACTTACATAGACAAGGTGCTGAATAGGTTCAGTTTTCAAGACTTTAAAAGAGGGTTGTTGCCAATGTCTCATGGCATAAGTCTCAGCAAGACTCAATGTCTTAAGACAAATGATGAGCGAGACTGTATGAATAAGATTCCATATGCATTTGCTATTGGATCTATCATGTATGCCATGCTATGCACTCGGCCTGATGTATCATATGCTTTGAGCACTACAAGCAGATATCAGTCAGATCCAGGTGAGAGTCTCTGGATAGCAGTAAAGAACATCCTTAAGTACTTAAGAAGGACTAAGGAAGTGTTCTTGGTCTATGAAGGTTTTGAAAATGATCTAGTTGTAAATGGTTACACAGATGCAAGTTTTCAAACTGATATAGATGATTTTAGATCGCAGTCTGGATATGTGTTTACTTTGAATGGGGGTGTAGTAAGCTGGAAAAGTTCGAATAAGAAATTGTGGCAGATTCTACAATAGAAGCTGAGTATATTGCAGCGTCCGATGCAGCAAAGGAGACAGATTGGATCAAAAAGCTCATTTCTGAACTAGGTGTGGTTCCAAGTATTGCTAACCCTGTTTGTTTGTATTGTGACAATAACGGGGCAATAGCACAGGCCAAGGAACATAGATCACACCACAGATCCAAACATATACTCAAGCGTTTTCATCTCATCAGAGAAATCATTGAGAGGGGAGACGTGAAGATTTGAGTAGTACTCGAAGATAACATTGTGGATCCATTGACAAAGGCTCTTCCACAAGCGAAACATGATGGTCATGTTAGATCATTAGGCATTAGATGCATGAATGATTGGCCCTAGAGCAAGTGGGAGATGTTGGGAAATGTGCCCTAGGTCAATCCATTAATAGTCTTTATGAATACATTTTAGTTAATAAAATATTGGATTTCATTTGCTATTTATTATAATTGATTTGCATGTTTACATTATAATAAGATCCATGGGTAGTTATAGAAATATCCTAAATGTCCCTAGTCGATTATTATACTGGGAACTATAATGAATTAAGACTAGTGTGAGTCTTGATTGATGATCATACGATGATCATATGTATACGAACATGAATCAAGATCATGAGTACTTGTTAGGGAACAAAGTACTGGACCGACCCGCTATGAGAACATCACATGGATTAAGTCAGTTGTTTCTCATGATATGTATATTATTCAGTCCTCTGACTTGAGATTATCAGAGACTTCAACATTAGGAATTCAGTGATTTGACTTAATCAAACGTTGTCTTTAACCGGACGATTATAAATGTTTTGATTGGTTACTGTGTGAATAATGTGGTGAAGTTGTGTAATCGAGATAGAATTTGTCCCACTCATATAAAGAGTGATATCCAGTGGATCCCTCGATGTGTTAGACTGTTAAAAGGCCTAGTCTAAGTGAATTGATATTGATCAATGTCACTTAGATGTTTTCAGTCTACCTAGAAATCGAGACTAGTACGATTGAACATGTTGGATGACAATTCCATGCCTTATGTTTGATCAAAAGGATATCGTGTGACAAAAGGATGTTATATACACTATTGATTAGGTTGTATCGATTTGATATTCGTACAACTTAGGTAGTCATAATGTCTTGCTAGAGGTCGCTTATGACTTCTATACCAAAATGTGTTTTGGTACACTACCAACGTTGTATGAGCCTATTGGGTCGCACACTGAGAATGGTTTTGCGAGATTTTAAGATGGTTCAGAAAAATGAATTTTATATAATAAAATTCATGACAGAAACGTCCTTGTAGTGTATTACACTTATACTTCTTTAAGTAGGGGTATATGTATAATTTACTTAACCGTCTATATACAAGGGTTGTATAAATAGACGCTTTGAGTTAGAATACAAGTACGAAAGATTTTAAAAGGGCCAAAACTCTATTTTCGTTTTAAGAAACGACTTAGGGTTTTGGTATGCTCTGGATCGTTTTGGAGAGAAACAAAAAGGTTTGTTATTCTTTCGAAGCTAGCACTTCAAATTTCGGCCGCCGCTCGTGTGTGGACTGCTGATAGAGGGTGTTCGTCGTTGGCAACGGCTTAGAGATCAATTAACCTTCAGAAAGGTACATTGTGACTGAGGTATGATTAAGTTTTCATAGTTTAAACGTGTTTTAATGGAATCAGATTCGGATCCTGTTGGGGTTTTTCTCAAAATAGTTTTGAAATCTTCGCTGCGCATGAACCCGAAAACCCAACAGTGATAAGGCCCATGGTTATGTGTGTGATTTGTTCTCCCTTTGAGACGTTGGTATGTGTGAGTTATATATTTGTGAGTCACGTCTTGTATAAAATGTTTGGTGTGTGGTGTTTTTACAGTTATGGCATATGGTTTGTATGTGATTGGTGTTTAGGGCTCAATATTCAAGGCGTGTAGGCCCAACAAGGGCCCAATCAAACATATGGGCCAAAGGAAAAGCCCATAGTGGTATATATGCATGGGTTTAATGAGTATATGAGATGTTGAGTTGTGAAAAACACTTTGGAGGTGTTCTTGAGTCTAACAAGCCACGAGTATGTTTATGTTGCATGAATCTCATTTTTGGTGTGTGTGGTGTATTCGTATGTTGGTGGGTGAAACGTTTTGGGCTCAATAAGGGCCTACAGTTGGGTGTGTTTTAGGTGACCCAAGAGATATTATTTTTGAGCACAAGGACCATGGTTTTGTATTGGGTTTATCGAACTCAGTCTATGTGAAACGTGTTCACATGTTAAATCATCACGGAGGATTTCAAGGCGTTATTTTCTTTTCTCGTTGTCAACCTATTTCAAACTAATTTTAAATCAAACTTTCGGGATTTCCATAAAACAAATGATTGACCACAAACCCAATATTTGGTATCCAAAACCTTTGCCAAGTAGATGGGAACCGTGGGAAATGCATTAGAGTCGCAGAGTGGTACCAGGATTGCGTTAGACAGGTAAGTACACATGTGCTTTGTATGTGTGTACGTTAGTAGGCTAGTAAGGAAATATCATGTGATTTATAAATTCCTCTATTTATTGTTATTGTTGAATTGATCTATTACTTGGTATTCTTTCCTATATCTTTGGTTGTGTGTTCTTGGTATTAGTGTGTCTCGAAAGTATCATGTGGTCCAGCACTAGCTGGGACAACGAGGGTGCCTCTTGTAGGGGTAATTGACTACCCCTAGTGTTGTATGTACTAGGTACTGAATTCTAGATTCGAGAGGTATTGCGATGCCTCTCAATTTCAAGCTGCACTAGTGTTGTGACATTACCCGGGGAGATCTTGCGAGATCTTTGCCGTATTGCTGTGAAATTAGACCACTCATGGGCCTTTTTAATTCTTAGAACACGTAAACTTCGATTGCTATCTATCAGTTTGTTTATCATGTACTTTGATTTACTTACATTCCTGCCATTCAATTACTGCATGATATTTGGACTATCTTGTTGTTAAATCATAAATTATTGTTATATTCTTCTGACACTACTTTCGATTTCTTCAATTACTCACATTCTAGTTTATGATGGTGGGTGTAGATAGGGTGGAGAGCAGCAAGGGCAAGGGGCCCTGCCTAGGTGATTTATTTTGAAGACTTAGCGGCTGAACCTAGGAGACCATTAGAGTAGGTTTACTATTTCCTTATTTGTATGTCGTTTTATATACATGTTTTTGAGTTATGGAACTTGGAATTTTGATGAGATTGGTATCATGTATCTATGCATATCGGATTGTGCATGAATACTCGAGGTTTTTCCATATTTATAGATTCTTAAATTTTCCTTTGATTAAGTTATTTCTCGTATTATAGTTTGATTACTTTTCGCTGCGTTAACTTGCAATAACTCTTTCATATATTGTATAACTTAAATGAACGAAGACTTACTAGGCTCGTCTAGTTTGTCTAGTTTCGATTTGGGGGCTTGCACGGGTCTAGGCTAGGCGTACCCAAATGCATTAGGAATTTGGGGCCATCACAGTTGGTATCAGAGTGCAAGGTTATAAAGACCTGACTCTTGATTTAAAACACAAATCATTAAGACAGCGAAAATTAGGAATGGTTGAACTTAGAGTGAAAAACCCTATGATCCTAATTAGAACTTTAGTTTGGTGTGTAAGGAGGAATTGGTATAAGTCGGATGTGATATTTGTACATAGTGTGATTATCGTTTGTATTATATGGTATGCGGTAGCTATAACTGATCCAAGATGTTCATTTTCTTGTCTAGACGACGAAGGCGGATCAGACAGGTCCGAGCGACGATATCAGCATGATTTTGTCACGATGCCTTGAGGAGATATGCATGTTGACTCAAAGAGCCGCGACGCAGGACCAGAGATTTGAGGAGTTAATGCGGTCACTGAGGACACTCGCACCAGTTACCACGACACCATCGACTCGGACTACACCTTTTCCACCCATTTCGATTACTCAAGGGACGGAGACTCTAGTGGCTGTAGCTTCCACAACATCGATTCTGGTTACAGTGATTTCAGGGACTACAGTTGCACAGATAGCACAGATAGAGGTTGTTGCACATCCGGTCCAGACTAAAGAGGCACCACTCACATCTGTAGCTACTGCAGAGACTACTACGGTCACTACTCCGGAGAGGAGTCCTAGGGCCACTACTGAGGCGAGGCAATGGAGAGAGTTCAAGCGGCACAACTTAGTCGAGTTTTTTAGAGGTACAGACGTAGTAGCGGTAGATCTTTTCCTGAAGAATCACGAGAAGATTCTTACCATGATCGTGACTGAGGATCATATGAGGGCGACGATTTCTTCATCCATCCTATAGGGAGAGGCAGATGATTGGTGGACGACCATTGTCACTACCCGAGGCATTCGAGAAATTTGGATCGATTTCAAGACCCAATTTAACCGAAGTACTTTACGCAACGGTGTTACGGGCGAAGAGGAACGAGTTCACTTCTTTGAGACAGTCTACAAGAGAGCTGGTGATGGACTAAATGGGCAGGTTTATCCAACTATTACCTTATGCCGAAGGATCAGCAAATTCAGAGACTGATCGTATTTACTATTTTACTAAGGGTTTGCTACCTGCTATTGGGGGTTCAGTGGTCACTACCGAGCCAGAGACTCTGCAGAAAACATACCAACAGAGTTTGGCTAGAGAGAGTTACCTGATTTCTCACTCAGAGGAGGTGTGACCGGCCAGACTGGAGACCAAATTAAGGATCATCAGGACAAGAAGCGGAGGAAGAATATACTACGTTACCGAGATTCCAAAGCTCCAGGTGTAAGATCTATTGCACCATCTACTCGATTGGTACAGACGACTCTACCAGTGCCTAGTTTTGCGAGTCACCCTCCACAGCCTATGAGACCTGTACAGTAGTCATAGGGACAGTCTACCACGAGCAGAGATTCTGGTAGAGGAGGTAGACAGAGGCAGACAGAGAGGTCAGGGCAGACTCAGACTCAAAGATCTACACAGAGTCGAAGATAGGGTCAGATTCAGGGTACATAGTGTAACAACCCTCAAATTTAACTTGATTTGCGTTACACTTGTCAGCATTGTGACCCAGCTACGTGATACTGGACTGTATTTCAAACTTCGAGAGTCGACACCGAGGTAAATTTTATGACTTTGTGATGCATGTATTAGTATGGTAGTATGATACGGGTCACAAGCCAGTTGGGCAAATATTAATCTGAGTGAGGCTTCGGCTAGGTAAGCGGGGTCTCGGTAGTCGTTTAACCGGGTATTAGAGGTGATAAACTAAGTCAAATCAAATATAGGACCTTAGTTGAGGAAACATGATTTAATCAAATAAAGTATAACTTAGGCATAAATAATTTATTTTGAACACTAAGTGTGGGACCACCTCGAGAAGTGTGCTGGATGCGGGGAACTGAGTACTAGATAGACGGGAGTTAGTATGACCTTGGGTACCATTTAATGAAGTTCATTTGATAGCCTAACATAGGTTATATGATTTATTTCAAATCCAATCAACATGAGACCTATGGTTGAGTTGAGAAATATATTAGGCTTAAGATGAATGTTGGGATGCACAACATGAAGTAATCAAGATAGATGTGTCATAGATGGTTGTCACTAAAATTGGGGACTGGGGTTATTAAGGGCCGTCCAAGGGACCACAAGATTAGTGTGGGATTTGAGATGCAAATAAAGGGACCTATATAAAGGAGCCCACTTTACTATTCACTCATCTTCCCTAACCCTACTCTCTCACAAACGGCTCTCTCACTTTCTCTTCATCTCTCCACTCTCCTCCATTGGTGATCGAACCACCGGACCTCCGACGAAGCTAGTGGTTGCCGGAGCACCCCTGTAAGATCTCTCTTTCTCTCTCCCTCCCTCTCGGTTCTTTGCTCACTCTCTCCTCTCGACTGTCCTCTCCTCCTCCCTGGATCGGCAGCCACCACCTCCCTTCATGGCACTGAAACCTCAGACAGTCACTGGAGCAGGTATAACACTCCCATCAATCACCTCTGCCTCTCTCTTTCTCGACTATTTTAGCTCTTCGTCGATTGTCTCTTTCTTTCGTTTTTGTTTCACTGTGATGCACATACTCACTGTTTTCGGCCACCGTGGGGCACCTCCGACGGGGGATTTGGGTGTACCACCCATGTGTGTCTCGACATTCCTAGAGGGCTTCACGTCCTATGCATGGGTGGTTTTTCCAACGAGATGAATGGATTATTGCCCACTGTTTTTTACTATTTTTTTAGACTGTTTGTGGATGGTTATAAGCTTGCCATAGCTAGTATGTCATCCTTGGTTAAGGCTGATCGGAGGTGATCCTCTGACGACTCCACTGGTCGAAGATGACCCCCTCATGTGCAGTAGTGGGGTGTTCGAACTGTTGATAGTGGGTTTGGTTAGTGTGATGTGTTGATGTAATCCGTGCTGTGTGGGTTATGTGGGGTGCGTTATGGTGGGGTGTGTCATGTGTAGGGTGCATTATGTGTGTGGAGAGTTAATATAAAACGTGATGTGGTATTAGGGTGTCATGGTTATTATAAGTGTATATGTGAGTTGTGTTTTTTTAATGGGTTTGTGTTAGGGCCCAATAGGATAATTAGATGCTAAGGCCCATAGTGGGTATATGATGGTGTTTGGTATGGTCTTATATGTTTAAGCCTAACAAGGGTCCAACAAATAGAATGGTTGTATGAGTATGGAATTAGTGTTTGAGCCCAACAAGAGCCCAAAGGGACAATATTGGTGTTAAGACCCATTATCTATGGAAGTGTATATATGTTTACTGTGTTGGTGGACTTTTTCACATCTGTTTGAGTCGCTCTTACAAACTGTTAAACCAAATTTACAAGAATCACTCTAAGACTAAATACTAATTATAAACCAATATTCGGGGTTCAAACCTTTATTAGGTAGTAGGGAACCCGTGGGAACACGTTAGAGTCACGGAGTGGTACCAAGTTGCGATAGTTCAGGTAAGTACACACGTGCCTTACATGTGTGTATGTTAGTAGGCCAGTAAGGAAATAACATGTGATTTATACATCCTCTATTCATTGATATTGTTGAATTGATCCCTTGTTTGATATTCCATTTCATATTGTTTGTTGTATGTTCTTGGCATGAGTGTATGTCTTGAAGGTATCATGTGGTCTCGCACTAGCTGGGACAACGAGGTGCCTCCTGCAGCGGTAACTGAGCACCCCTAGTGTTGTGTGTACTGGGTACTGGATTTGAGAAGTGTTGCGATGACTCGATTTCAAGCTGCGCTAATGTTGCGACATTACCCGGGGAGATCTTGCGAGATCTTTGCCGTATTGTTGTGAAATTAGACTACTCATGGGCCTCTTTTGAATCTTAGAACATACAAATTTCGATAGCTTATCTATCAGTCTGTTTATCATATTCCTGCTATTTCATCTCTATATGATATGTAGACTGTTTTACTTGTTAAAATCATAAATTATTGTTATATTCTTTTGGCAGACTTTCAATTTCTTCAGTTACTCACCGTCTAGTTTGTGACGATGGGTGCAGATAGGGTGGAGAGCAGCAAGGGCAAGGGGCCCTGCTTAGATGACTTGCTTTGAGGACTTAGTAACGGGACTGAGAGACCATTATAGTAGGTTTTTTTTTATGTTTTGTTTATCTGTATATCATTTCATATATATGTTTTGGGTTATAAAACTTGGTATCTTTGATGAGATTGGTATCATGTATCTATGCATATCGAATTGTACATGAATACCCAGGGTTTTCCACACTTATAGATTCCTGCATTTCCTTTTGATTGAGTTATTTCCCTTATTATACTTGTTTGTTGTATATCATTGCAATAACTCTTTTATAAACTTTTAAATTGATTAATCAGAGGCTGACTAGGCTCGTCAGGTTGCCGAGTGATGACTCGAGGCCTGCACAGGTCTAGGCCGGGTGTACCCAATTGCATGAGGAAATTGGGGCCGTTACACAGGATACGTGTACATGTTACAGATGCGGCAAGGTTGGCCACATCCAGGCTTAGTGTGTACGCAGACATATTACCATTAGAACCAGAAGGAGCGGGTGCAGGCTGCAGTTGAGCTAGATCAGGGGGCGTCCCGAAACCTTGTCGAGGGTATGATTTATATTTATAGTACATTCATGCATACATGTCGATTCTGTTTCCACTATTTCGTTTATTTCTGGACGCATAGTAGATATGTTAGGGTTGAGACCTATTAGACTTAGTAAACCCTTGATCCTTAGCATAAGCTGGGGATAAGATATCTAGAAATTTTTATGTGTTGATTATCCAGTAGAGATAGAGGGCTACGAGTTTCCTGCTAACTTGAGGGTACTTGAGTTTCTTGAGTTCGGTGTGTTATTGGGCATGGATTGGTTAGTAGCGTACCATGCTCAGATCGATTGTTACTAGAAGACGATCACGATTCCATTGGCAGATGGTACGGAGATTAGCATTCAGGGTACCGCTGTTGGAAAATGTGCCCTAGGTCAATCCATTAATAGTCTTTATGAATACATTTTAGTTAATAAAATAGAGGATTTCATTTGTTGTTTATTATAATTGATTTGCATGTTTACATTATAATAAGATCCATGGGTATTTACAGAAATATCCTAAATGTCTCTAGTCGATTATTATACCGGGAACTATAATGAATTAAAACTAGTGTGAGTCTTGATTGATGATCATAAGATGATCATACGTATAGGAATACGAATCAAGATCATGAGTACTTGTTATGGAACAAAGTACTGGATTGACCCGCTATGATAACATCACATGGATTAAATCATAGTTGTTTCTCATGAACTGTATATTATTCAGTCCTCTGACTTGAGATTACCAGAGACTTCAACATTAGGAATATAGTGATTTAACGCAATCAAAAGTTGTCTTTAACCGGACGATTATAAAGGTTGTGATTGGTTACTATGTGAATAATGTGGTGAAGTAGTGTAATCGAGATAGAATTTGTTCCTCTCATATAGAGAGAGATATCCAGTGGATCCCTCAATGTGTTAAACTGTTAATAGGCCTAGTCTAAGTGAATCGATATTGATCAATGTCACTTGGATGTTTTCAGTCTACTTGGAGATCAAGACTAGTAAGATCGAACATGTTGGATGACAATTCCATGCCTTATATTTGATCAAAAGGATATCGTATGACAAAAGGATGTTATATACATTATTGATTAGGTTGTATCGATATGATCTTTATACAACTTGGGTAGTCATAATGTCTTGCTAGAGATCGTTTATGACTTGTATACTAAAATGTGTTTTGGTACACTACCAACGTTGTATGAGCCTATTGGGTCGCACACTAAGAATGGTTTTGCGAGATTTTGAAATGGTTCGGAAGAATGAATTTTATATGATAAAATTCATGATAGAAACGTCCTTGTAGTGTATTACACTTATACCTCTTTAAGTAGGGGTATATGTGTAATTTACTTAACCGTCTATATACAAGGGTTGTATAAATAGACGCTTTGAGTTAGAACACAAAAACGAAAGATTAAAAAGGGCCGAAACTCTATTTTAATTTTAGAAACGACTTAGAGTTTTTGGTATGCTCTGGATCGTTTTGGAGAGAAACAAAAAAGGTTTGGTATTCTCTCGAAGCTAGCACTTCAAATCTCGGCCGCCGTTCGTGTGTGGACTACTGATAGAGGGCGTTCGTCGTTGGCAACACCTTAGAGATCGATTAACCTTCAGGAAGGTACATTGTGACTGAGGTATGATTAAGTTTTCGTAGTTTAAACGTGTTTTAATATAATCAAATTCGGATCCTGTTGGGGTTTTTCTCAAAATTACTTTTGAAATTTCCGCTGCGCATGAACCCTAAACACCAACAGTGGAATCAGAGCCTTCGAGTTTGATTCCATTAAACTCATTGCATGTTTTCTTATGATATATGATTGAAAGCATGTTAATAGTTGATGTATATGTGATATACATAAGTTTTTTGTGAGGTTTATTATCATGTTTTGTGTATATGATACATATATTCGTGATTTAATTGAAATTAGTTTCGTATATGCTAGTAACCATGTTAGGTTAATTTGAATAATTTTAATGAATTGAGTTTTGTGTTCTATGATCTATAACACCATTAGGTTCGATTGGGAGATTCAATTACTTGTTTGTGATTATTTGGATGAAGATCGAAATTGCAAATAATTAATTTTTGAAATTATTTATTTATCATGTTATATCTACTTTTTTATGAAGTTTCTATTTGATAAGATAGACAACAAATTAGATTAGGAGATATAAGCAAAATCGGTTTCGTTATCCCTATTGGATAGGAGATAATAAATATGGAGAAGTTTGTTATTGGTGATAAGCTAGGATTCAAATATCTAAAGTCCTAATTGGATTAGGATAAGATGATTAGTTAGATGTGGGCCCGGGTTAATGAAAATATTTTAATTGACTTAATTTTGGATAAATTAAGGGATAAATTTAGTATAGTAAAATCAGCGAAAAATATGATTTTCTATAGCGAATTTCAATTTTCGGAATTGAGATTCGTTTTCTAAAAAAAAAGGGGCCCTGCCCCCTGTTCCGGTGACCAGCCAGCGGGACTACCGTCTAACTAATCCTAGCGCACGAAAATTCTTCTATTAGTGAATAGCATAAAAATTTCCTAAATTGTTTAGTGGTTCTACAAATCAATAAAATATATGATATTTCATTGTTTACTTAAAAAATCAATAAAACTGAATAAAATCCCTCTATTAAATTTTAAGTCTTGTGCCATCCAATTTTAAACACTTATCAAGGCCTCGATCGCACTAATATAGTTTCAGCCATAACTGGGTGTATTGTGTTATCTTGGTGAGACAAGTTGGGTAAGAGTTACCTAAATGTTTAAATTGGTCCGATTTTATAAAGCTATCAAAATAGTTTTGGGCTTTAGGCATATGATGAGATAAAAACATGCTAAGACATAAGATGTCCTGTATCTCATAAAAATATCTAAAATTACATAAGATGTAATTGGTAAATGTTACCTACCTAAATAATCTAGTTCTGTGTTTCATGCCATAGCTGTCATAGAATTAGGCGAAATATGGATTTAGTCCCCTAAATAAACAGTATGTTTTAGGAGGGCTGTTAATTTAGTGGGAGTCTATTCCTCTATATTAAAATAAACTCTGCATAATCTTTATTGTAGATTAATGGTCTCTTCAAGTAACAATAATCCCCTGTCACTGCGATCTATCTTTGAGAAGGATAAGCTATCTGGGACTTACTTTCTTGATTGGTTCAGTTTCTTGAGAATCATTCTCAAGCATGAACGCAAGTTGTATGTTTTGGATGCTCCGATCCCTGAGGACCCACCAGCCAATGCTACGAAAGCTGTGAAGGATGCGCATAATAAGCATGTCAACGATTCTACTGATGTTGCATGTATTATATTGGCAACTATGGTTCCTGAACTTCAGAAGGACATGGAACTAATGGAAGCCTACGACATGGCTGTAATGCTGAAGGAAATGTTCCAATAGCAAGTTAGGCATGAAAGATTCGAGACAGTCAAGAACCTGCATTCTTATAAGATGACTGATGGTGCGTCAGTTAGTTAAGCCTTAGACACTTCCTTTGACCTCACTTGATGTGCATAGGTTCAGCTCCAACAATCCCCAAGTGAATATATGTATTATATCTTTACTTTTCTTGCAAAATAATAATTTTTGATCACTTTGTGTGTGTGCTTTGAGCAAGAGAAGTCTAATGTGTGTTCTTTTTGTTTTGTATTGTTCTACATTCCTTTATAAGTATTTATGACCGTTATACGGATCTAAGGGCTCAGATTTCATCAAAGATTCAAATTAAAGTGTGATTTTCAGCTTTATAAAAAAGCTGTGAGGAAAGGAATTAGCGCGCTAATTTTCTGACCTAGCGTGTTAATTCTGCACTTAGTGTGCTAATATTAATATTAGCGCGCTAATTATCAGAGGCCTCAAAGTAAATATTTTTGGCCATAGAATTAGCGACGCATCCGGGACCCTACCAAACCTCATATAACATGTCATACATGTTTGTTATGGGTCATATTGCCTATTTGGGTGGTCCAGATATTTTCACATATCCCCGAAACGAAAAATCCCAATTTCATGAAATACATAGGGGCTTTTTTGTAAATATTTTTAATGTTAATCCAAAAGCCGTCTAAACACATGCTGGTGCATTCAAAATTAATTATAATAGTTCATACACTTCAAATACATGTTATGAAACACATTTGTATGATTTAAAACATTTTGAAACTCGCGAAATTAAAAAGCTCGAAATTCATGACTGTAAGTGATTGAAACTAAAAAAATGATGGAATGCATATTCTAATGCATTTGGCTTGTAGAATTGAACTCTTATACCTTACAAATGACGTACATAACTCCATACATACTTTACGGTGCCTTTCCTTGTCTTAATCACTTCTTGAGTTTTTCCGATGTCTTTTCTTCCACTTCGTTTGAACTTGTGAAGTTTAGCTTGATTGAACTTGTGAGTCTAATGAGTTTGTTACGCTTTGAAATACTTGACAAACTTGTTAGTATCATTTCACATTGTTTGTTGACATCAAAATATCGGGTGAAGTGTAAGTATGACAACACTTAGTTCAACAATCTTTCCCTTTTTATGATAATAAACAACGTGAACGTAACAAACAAAGAATGAATATTAAGCAAAAATCAAGTTCTATTTTTCAAGTTCAACATTTCTCCCCTATTTGATAATATCAAAAAGTGGGGCATATAAAGTCATGATGCAAAATAGAGAAATAGCAGAGGAATGAATATAATAAATCGAGTTCAAATACATTCTCCCCATTTTATAAAAATGATACAAAATTAGGGCTCCCCCCTTTTCGATATGCATCAAGTATAAGCTCAAGAAAATAATTAAAAGCATAAGCTCCCCCTATCAACATGCATGTTCAAATTCATGATACAAATATATTTCTCATTTTGGGTATATGTCTCTCCATATAAAAAATGGTTGGATACCAACAAAAATGGATGAAGTCTTTCCCTATTAATATGCATTAATATCACTCACATTATCTGTAGTTCTTCCCCAATGTAAAACAACGCATACATAAGTTTTCCTCATAAAAAGTCATTCAAGACTAGATTCATTCATTCATAGGCATCGCGAAGATGAAACGACACAAAGATAGATATAATTTGTGTCATTGCATAAGTACTACAAATAAGACAAATGACATTGTGTTGCGCATGCGAAAATGGAGTCACTTAGCACATGCATCGAGACAATTAGCGAAAGCACAAGCATACATGAATTCAACTGTGGCTTAACATATGAGTCTACAACATAGTTTGTCTGGCCGAGTGGCATTAGCGCGCTAATTACAAAGGTAGCATGCTAATGTGTCAGTTTAGAAATCTGTGCCATGGTGGATTAGCGAGCTAATTTCTAGACCTAGCGTGCTAATTGCTCTCTGGAATCTCGGAAATAAAATTTGAGTTTTTGACGTACAACTTCGATTCACCTCAAACTTCATGGACATTTCACTTACAACATCTAAAGAGGCTTAAAACAGCTAAAACATGTGTAGAAGGTTCGATTACCGATACATGCCTAATTTATGTCGTGTTAATGGCTTCGGCCCAAAAATGCTTAGATATATTGTACTCATTTAGCATGTTTCTACACAATGCATATGAAATGCAAGTATGACATTAAAAATAACAATTTAAGAATGCTATGTGTATGTGACTAATGAAAGACATATCATGCTTAACTCTTATACATTAACATATAAAAAAAATACACGTTCATGTTCTAAAGTAAATCTAATTCACTCTATGATTCATGGACTTTGGTACCTATATGTATTTCTCTAGACTTATACTTGGCCTCTATTAATGTTTCTCTTAGTGCCCATGCCATAATGTGAGACTTATTTTTAGGATAAGTCCAATTTGTTCTATAAGATGCATTGGGCTTGTTGGACCTCCTAGGCTTTCTTAATTGGGCTTCTAAATTAGGCACTTTTGTTTCTCTAATATAAGCTCTAATTCAACATTCTCCTTCTCATTGGTGACGTGAGTTACCAATTTAGACCATTCATCTAGATTTTCTTGAAGAACTTGATTTTGACTCTTTAAAGTCATGTTTGCTTCAAGCATGCTCTCATTCTTCTCAAGACTCTTATCAAATTTGTTTTGGATAGTCATCAACTCATCCAATACAAGTTGAAACATATTCTTGAGCTTCTCATTCTCTTTAATGAGATTGTCCAAATCTAGTTCAAGATTCTTGCTCAAAGTAGACAATACATCAAGAGAGGAATCATGAAGATAATCAATGTTAGTATATGAATCAATAATATTATTACTTTCATTAAAATGAGAGTGTATAGACTTCTCATTTTCATCATTGTGAGAATAAGAATCCATAGGTCTAAGGTCTTCATGCATGTGAGCATTTTTATCATCATCTTGTGTAACAATGTGAATTTGCTCATCATGAAAAGATAATAGTACAAAAGAGTCACTAGATGATAATGAATCATTACAAATGCTAGTTGACAATGAGGAGTGAGAATCACTAGTCGGCAAAAAATCATGACAATCATTATAAATCTCTTCTAGCTTTCTCCATATATCCTTAGATGCGGCGCATTCTGAAACTCTAACCTTAGTGTCATTAGGAATACTAGAAATGAGAATATTTCTAGTTTCATCATCATGTTTTACTAGTCTCTTTTCTTTTCTATTCCACTTTTTCTTTGGCTTAGGCACTTCAATGCCAGTCACAACTCTATATGGAATGTATGTGCTACTTTTTAAAATATGCCACATCTCAAGTGATTGGGTTCTAAGGTATGTTCTAAATCTAATCCTCCAACTTATAAAAGCATAATCATTAAGCATAGGTGGAATAGTAAAATTGGCACCAAAAGTAATGGCTATTGATTTTTGGCTCTAGGATGTGAATCCAAATATGAAGAGCACCCACTCTGATACCAATTGAAGGTTACCCAAAAAGGGGGATGAATTGGGTGAGATGGCCAAATGATACTTTTTAAAACTTTCTTTGCTAATTCACTAAGTTAGCTTGGCGAGTTGAGCTAAATGATAAAGTGTAGTAATAACGAACAATAGTAATACGCCGAATGATTCAAGTAAAGTGTAAGCTACACTAAGTGAAGGAGGTAAAAGAAATGGAAATGTGACACGATACATAGTGGTTCGATCCAATTGATCTACATCCACAACCTAACCTCCCCGGTTATAATTTTCAACCCCCCCACTTATATTACCAATAAGTGTTACACCCTAAGCTAACTAGCCTAGTGAAGGGCTAGCCTCAACTAGTTCTTTTATGAGATGTCTTATCGCAATAAAGTCTTATACAACTACCTAGCCTTAACTAAGATTTTCCCCACCTAGACCTACCTAGGATTTTCCCCACCTAGCCGCAACTAGGATTTATGCCTAGCCTCAGCTAGGTCTTCCCTTTCGACTTAGATTTCACTAAGTCTTATAATCAAAGTTTGATGTATACAATGAAAGTTTGCTTTACAAGATAAAACGGTATAAGTTGTTTTCCTCTCACAAGCCAAATATAATCCTAATATGAATCGATGCAAGTGAGATTTTGCCAATTGAGATGTCTTATAAATTTAAGTTTTTATAGGCCAACTCTTAACATTGAAACCAATTAAAAAGAGTATAGATTAAGCTCAATTTGGTTTCAATAAATGGCTAATTGATGCACAAATAAAATATACAATTTTAAGCTCAAGTTGTGCAATCAAAACCTCATATCACAAACAAGTTTAGATTAAGAACAAGATCTTTATAAATATGTTGTTAAAACAACACAAGATTGAAACCACAAATCAAGTATGGATTAAGCACAAGTGGGTTTCAAGTCAATAAACCACAAAATCAAGTATAGATTAAGCACAAGTGGGTTTCAAGTCAATATAGTGCACTATGAAAAATCATTATTAAGTTCAAACAAATGAACTCAATATTTCGGGTTCATAGAAAATCAAGTTTAAATGCAAAAACCCTTTTAGTTATATTTTACACACACTTCAATGAAACTAATAACAATACATATAGATTAAGCTCAATGTGGCTTCTCTAATTTCATGTACTTTGAAAATCAAGTTTAAGCCCAACTAGTGTAAATTAGCCATAGGATTTATGACATCAAGATTAATTTCAAAATCCAAAGACAACTATGTTCAAAAACACCACAAATGATTTCCAAACAATACTCCAAACAAAAAGTATAGATTAAGCCCAAAAAGAGTAGAAAATCAAGAAATCTTACAATCTCAAGTGTGAGATCCAAAAATCAGTTTTGAGCAAGAGTTGTAAGCCTTAGAACATTATCTTTGACCTCGCTTGATGTGCATAGGTTCAGCCCCAACAATCCCCAAGTGAGTGTATGTATTAGATATTTACTTTTCTTACAAAATAATGATTTTTGAGCACTTTGTGTGTGTGCTTTGAGCAAGAGAAGTTTAATGTGCATTCTCTTTGTTTTATAATGTTCTATATTCCTTTATAAATGTTTATGACCGTTATAGGGATCTAAGGGCTCAGATTCATCAAAGATTCAAATTAAAGTGCGATTTTCAGCTTTATAAAAAAGTTGTCAGACAAGGAATTAGCGCGCTAATTTTCTGACCTAGCGTGCTAATTCTGCACTTAGCGTGCTAATATTAATATTAGTGCGCTAATTTTCAGAGGTCTCAAAATAAATATTTTTGGCCACATAGTTAGCGACCCTTTATCGCATCCGTGACCCTACAAAACCTCATATAACATGTCATACATGTTTGTTATGGTTCATATAGCCTATTTGGGTGGTCGAGATATTTTCACAAATCCCGAAAATAGAAAATCTCGGTTTCATGAAATACATAGGGGCTTTTCTGCAAATATTTTTAATGTTAATCCAAAAGTTGTTTAAACACATACCGGTACATTTAAAATCGATTATAATAGTTCATATACTTCAAATACATGTTATGAAACATATTTATATGATTTAAAACATTTTGAAGCTTGCGAAATTGAAAATCTCAAAATTCAAGATTTTAAGTGATTGAAACTCAAAAAATGATGAAATGCATGATTCTAATGCATTTGGCCTGTAGAATTGAACTCTTATATCTTACAAATGACGTATATAACTCCATACATGTTTTACAATGCCTTTCCTTGTCTTAATCAATTCTTAAGCTTTTTCGGCGTCTTTTCTTCCACTTCCTTTGAACTTGTGAAGTTTAGTTTCCTTTGAACTTATGAGTCTAACAGAGTTTGTTATGGTGAAATACTTGGAAAACTTGTTAGTAACATTTCACATTATTTGTTGACATCAAAATATCAGGTGAAGTGTAAGTATGATAACACTTAGTACCATTTCACATTGTTTGTTGAACCTAAATCCAATAGTGACTTGTCATATTACTCAAGCATCAGGAGTCGACACTGAGGTATATTTTATTTTCCCGTGATGTTTGTATTATTACATATACCCGAATGTGAACATTATATCTCCTAGTGTGTGGTTATTATTGTACTAATCGCTACAAATTTTTGTGTGAGATTTGCCTAGAAAAACGAGAAATTTAGGGTATAATATAGATAATTAAACACTAAAAAATGGTAATTAGGGAATTATCAAAAAATAATAAATATTTAAATAAAATGTGGGAGCGAAGTTATGTCTGTGAACGTATGTGGTGGGAGTTGAGAGTTGAAATGAGTACGAGAACTCATGTTGTAAGTGAGAAATGGATTGGTTTTGAAAATTGAGTCACCTATTGAAGTTATTTTGTTGAGTTAGAGTTGGTGGATGGAGTTAAAGGGGGACATAAGATGTGCCTTGAGATTCGTGCGTGCGATAAGATGAAGTTGGATATATATATATATCAACATTTCTCTCTCCTCAATCCATTTCCATTTTTCCTACACAACGAGAGAACGAGAAAGAGAAAGAGACGAGGGTTTTGGACGTTTCGGACTCGTTGCGATGCCGGTGATCAACCAATCACGTGTGAAAAGGTAGGATCCCTACTCCTCTCGTGTTTGTGTACAATTTGGCATAAATTTTAGTGTTTTGTCATGACGATTTCGGACGAGATTTTGGGAAAATGTTAGAAATAAGTTTGATTCATATTTTTGGGATCAATTGGATGATTTATTGATGAATTAGTGATTGGTTTGTGTATTTGAAGTTGATTGGAGTTTTTGGAGATTTTTGAAGAATTTTTGTGTGATTTACGAATCGAGGTGTTTGTCGGGGTTTCGACGCAAAGTGAGTTGGATTTTATGTTGTCATGTGTTGGGTTTTGGGGTTCATACACAGCGAAAAATTAAAAACAATTTTGAAAAACCCCAACAGGATCGCAAATAAGTTCCATTAAACAAGGCCTATAAAAGTAAACCATACCTTGATTCGTGATTTCTTTCTCTGATTGTTCGATCTTCAAGACGTTCAAGCGCGCGTGCTCTATCAGAAATCCAAACATGTACAGTGACCATAATTTGGAGTGCTAGCCACAAGAGAGATTGAAAACGCTTTTCTTTCTCTCCCAAAATACAGAGAGTTCGAAAATTAGAAAAAAAGAATATTCTTATTTTACATTTTAGGTATCACCCTTTATTTATATGTGTAGATAAGCTCTCACTTAAATCCCATTCGTAATGCAACTATCGTATTTACGATGTTTAAGTACATTCGAAATACAACTATTGTATTTACGTTGTTTAAGCAAATTACACATATACCTTATCATATAACAAATCGTAAGGGCTTATATATTATGAATTTTATCTTATAAAATTCAATACTCTTGACCATTTGAAATTGTGCAAAGCCATTCTTTGTGTGCGATTCAATAGGTTCATGGGACGTTGGTAGTGAACCAAAATCATTTTGGTACACAAGTTATAAGCGGTATCTAGCAAGGCATTATGACTACCAAAGTAGCATGAATGTCAAAATCGACACAACCTAATGAATAACGTATATCATATCCTTTTGTCGTGCGATATCCTTTAATTAAATATAAGGCATGGAAAGTCACCCTTAATATTCAATCGTACTAGTCTCAATCTTTAGATAAATTGAAAACATCCAAGTGACATTGATCATATCAATTCACTTGGACTTGGCCATTTAACAATCCAACACATCGAGGGATCCACTGATATCTCTCTCTTTACGATAACGAAAAATTCTTTCTTGATTACACACCTTCACATATTGCTCACATGATAACTAATCACAATCTTTATAATCGTTTGGTTAAAGACAACGTTTAATTATGTCAAATTATCATTCTCCTAATATTGAAGTTTATGCTAATCTCAAGTCGAATGACTAAATGATATACCTATTAAGAGTAACATCTATGACTTAATCCATGTGGTGTTCTCATAGTGGGTCGGTCTAGTATCTTGTTCCTTAACAAGTACTCATGATCTTTATTCGTATCCCTATGCATATGATCATCACATGACTATTAATCAAGACTCACACTAGTCTTAATTCATTATAGTTCCCAGTATAATGACCGACTAGGGACATTTATGATATTTCAACAAATACCCATGGATCTTATTATAAGGTAAACATGCAATCACTTATAATAAAACAACAAATGAAAAACCTCTATTTTATTAACTAAAAATATAAGATAAACAATGTTTGTAAATTGACCTATGGAATATGCCCCAACATCATGGAGGTCCTTAAAAGTTTGGGATAGACTTGAACGCGCGGTGACATGACCCGGGGTTCGGGAAAACCCCAGATATATTGTGTTGTTGGCCACGCCGCAAGGGACATCGTGAGGATATACTCCCACAGCGTCGATCACGGTGACTCAAACACTCAGCCACGAATTCATATCGTGGGGACGCCGCCAAGTGTTATACTTTACGGCACCTCGGCGACGTGACACTGTTCACATGGGTGATTTTCTCAAAATTTCAGAAAAATTTAGGGATCTCTTGGGTATCCAAATGGGTCCGAATATGACCTAATATCTTGAAAATCAACCCAATTACACAAATTAAATAATTTTGGAAATTTTGGATAAATTAGAAAGTTTTTAATTGATTTATAGTTTTTGAGAGTTCAAGTGGGATAACTTAGAGATTTCGCAAGGATCTAAATTTTGAGCAAGGATCTAAATTTTGAGATATTGAGGTATGTTATTCCTACGATTGTAACTCAATTAGAAAATATACATTAATTCATTTTTCATTGTTGGCATTTCTATTTGAATTGAGCTATTGTTGGAAATCCATTTTTATATTTCCTTGGTTGAGTGTCTTGGCATAAGTGTGTTATGAAGGTACTCCCGGGTCCATATTAGTGGGTAAGCATGAGCATTCTTGTTGGGGTATTGTCCCACCCCCTTAATAGTGGGTTATTGTGTTTATAGATTGTTGGTTACTGTTGTGACTATAAATGTGGTACTGTTGTTATGCATAAATATTGACCACGTATGGGCCTTTCTTGACTCTTTGGACACTCAAATTTCGCTTTTTTTCTTGCCAGCCTGTTTATCATGCTATTTGTTACATTTTCTATCTTTCAATACCGCATGATATTTGGACTATTTATTTGGTAAATCTTGAATTACTGTTTAGTTTCTACTGGCATTACTTTCATATTTTTCACGCACTCATCGTCTAGTTTGTGACGGTGGTATAGATAGAGCTGATATGAGTAAGGGGAAGGAGTTAATGCTAGGTGCAGATAAAGCTGTCCTTTACTCACTATAGGTTTTGTTCTTTTGATTTGTGATTACTGTATTATATGTTTTGTAAACACTGGGACATGTATTGGGGATTGAGAGACTAGAGATATCATTTATGATCACTTTGTCTAGCTTTGATCACCAGACATGCATGTATTTATCCATTTATCAGGGTTTCCACATGATAGGTTATCTATTTGTCCTGATTTCCATTTACTAGTTATAGTTGATTATAGTGATTTCCGCAATGAATTTCCTGATAACTTCATAATCCTATAACTTACACATTTAAATGATAAACTAATAGTGTATATGAGGATTTGAGGTTGATTAAGATACATAGACTATGCGAGTACGGGCTCGGGGGTCCATGCAGGTTTAGGCCGAGCGGGACCTAGTTTTATGGAGAACTAGGGTCGTCACAGTTGGTATTAGAGCGTACTAAGGTTTTAGTACCTGACTCTTGATTTACCTTACAACCAACATAAAATACAAACCAGCGGAAATAGGAAATAGTTGGAACCTAGAGTGAAACCCTATAATCCTAAGTTGAGGTTTAGTTGGGAAGTGAGGTAAGTTGGGGAAAAGTAAAACTTGATTCTATATGTTATATCTGTTGTGATGTACTATACTATATCGGTAGTTATTGACTGATTTGGTTATTTGTTTTCAATTTCAGATTGCGATGACGGATCAAGCGGAGCACAATGACGATAGTGGGGCTGCTGGTTCTCGTGGTATCAGTGTGGAGAATTTTGAGGCCTTAACACAAAGAGTTGCTATTCATGATCAGAGGTTAGAGGATACACTCATAGTTGCTATATCTACCTCAGGAGTTCCTGCTACTTAGGAGATGGATAATGAGACAGTGCCTGTTGCACCTCTTGTTTAGACTGATATAGTGCATAGTCCAGTAGCAGAGAGAGGCATTCGAGCTACAGTAGAGGCTAGGCAGTTGAGGGAGTTCAAGAGGCATAACCCGAAGGAGTTCTTTGGGGGTACAGATCTGGTGGCTGCTGAGATGTTTCTGAAGAGCCACGAGAACGTTCAATTTATTATTGTGATTGAGGAGCATATACGAGCATCTATTTTATCTTCTATGTTGTTTGGGGAGGCTGATGACTGGTGGACTACGATTGTGTCTACCAGAGGGGTGTCGAAGGACTGGATAGAGTTCAAGACCCAATTCAACCTTAAGTACTTTCTTCCTACAGTTCTGAGAGCGAAGAGGAACGAGTTCTCCACTATTTGGTGACTCACATATGAGTCTGTCTTGGACTATATGGGACGATATCTGCATTTGCTACCCTATACTGGGGGTTCAGTACACAACGAGTCAGACATAGTTTACTATTTCACAAAGGGGTTATTACCTGAGATTGGAGGTGTCGTAATCTCCACTAACCTAGTGACACTACAACGAGCTTATGAGAAGAGCTTGGCTAGGGAGGGATATTTATGCACACACCCGTAGGAGGTTAGACCTGTTAGGTAGGAGACACGTTCTGAGGGCCGACATGATAGGAAGAGGAGGAAGAACAGGCGTGGTTTCAGGGACAGTAGAGCCCAAAATAGTGGTTCAGTTGCTCCACCACTACGACCAGCACAGACTACAAAAGTTGCACCTATACTTACATAGAGTTTCACTGGTCAACCACCATAGGCTACTAGACCTACACAACACTAGAGGTAGTATTCTAAGAGTAAGGATACTAGTAGAGGAGGTGGACAGACACATATACAGACGCAGAGATCTTGACAGGTACAGACTCAAAGGTCTGGTCAGACTCACAGACCTCTACATAGTACTAAGGACTTACCTGGACTCATCTGGATCATGGGAGACACATATTTGCTACAAGTGTGGCCAGACCGGACATTTACACCTTTAGTGTCTTTTGTTGACGAGAGCTCAGCAACAACATCATCAGCAGGAGTGAGAGAGAATCCAGGTTATTGAGCTAGACTATGGAACGTCTCGTAACCTTGTTGATGGTATGTCTTTGATTTGCAGTACTTTGATGCATACCATGTTTGATTCAGGTTCTACAATTTTATTTATTTTTGGACGTATGGTAGATGCATTAGGGTTGAGACCCATTAGGCTTAGTAAACCCTAGATCTTTAGAACAGCGATTAGGGACAAGATATATCCATACTTGTTATGTTGATTGTTCGGTAGTTATAGAGTCACGATTTGCCTGCTGATTTAAAAATACTAGAGTTCCTAGAGTTTGATACGTTGTTAGGCATGGACTAGTTAGGAGCTTATGCAACATCCCTTATTCTCAATTAGAGAATGTTCGGCCTGAAACCCTAATTAAGCCCCGGTAAACCAGATCAAACCTAATTAAAGCCAGCAGCCTTTTACTAATTCCTGACAACCTGTATATCTTGCTATTAAATAAACAAAATAGAACAAACGCAGAGGAAAATTTAAAACTTTTTCGGTAAAAACCAAAATATACAATACCGGTATGAACACTGGTATTGAGCTTTTACTCCCACCGTAATTATTACAAATTATAAAGTGATACAATTCATATATATAATAAGGAAACTCACTGCACCGTAGAGAAGATTCTAAACTCCTGGTCTTCTCATTTTCTGAGTTCCAAGTTCTAGCGTACATCCATACCTAGAAATGTTAAGGTGGGTGAGCTCCTACATGCTCAGTAAGTGACTCTTGTATAGACCATCAATTATCAATTACTATCAAGAGATAATATAGAGCAATATGCAACAAATGCATATTTAAAGGACCATTTGAATCAATATAATCAATACATAAGCAGATGCAAGTTCCTTGGTCTATTACAATTACCCATGATTTGTACTTTAAATTTTAGTATTTGTACTGAGTCGTTCTCTCACATCTTCAAGAACTAGTCACTGGGCATCTAACCAGTTCTTGTCAATGTGCCAGCAACTCATAAAACATAGAGTCGCACTCCCTCATCATCATTAAACCAATCACTGATCATCTGATTGGTTTATGACTGATAAGCCGCCAACTCAAATGGATAATATTGTTCGGGATAATTCCCAAGTCACTAGGGGCGCAGTGATAGTTAGCAACTCCATCACAGTTCTAAACCCCGAGCCGATCCGTCCGTCAAACCTCTTTCCGAATTCCTTTTTCATTTCAAAACAATTTGTGTAAAACAAAACTAAATCATGATACATTGCCCCATCCCCAGTCCTGAACACTACATGCTCTAATAATACTAATTTACATTGCATAATTGATAAAAAAGTACGAGTCCCACTTACCTATCTTGAGCTTTCAATGTTTTACCGAATTGTACGACTTCCTGGAGTCCTCAAACCTTCCACCTCGGTCCATTACCTAAAATAGACCAACTATTATCAACTTAAGTCCCATACTTATTTACTAACATTTCTAAACTGGTCTCATTCAAACCCGAAATCTCGGGACCTAGTTTCAAACCTATTTTGACCAATTCACATTTTTCGAGGTAAAAAACCCAATATAAAGTATACTCCAACTTTCAAATTTCTCATTTTCCATAGAAATCCCTCAATTTCTATTTGTTTGGTCAAAATACTATTTTTCCATATTTTTCCTAACTTTTTAGATTTTCTTTTCCTTTTTCTTTCTTTTTTTTATATTTATTTTCCCCTGAACCGGGTCGAACCGACCCGGTTCAGGGGTCATCCCCTACCTCTCGCGAACAGAGCAGTAACTCTGTTGTTTTTTTTTCATCTTCTTCGATTGGGGCTAGCTGCCAACCCCAACCCTAACTCGATTTGGCAAGGGAGACTATTCCCTTGCCATCTCCACCCTCGGCCATGGCTTCTGCCATGGCCGAGCTCCTCACCATCACCACAATGGCAACGACACTTCAATAACAAGAAAACACAACGTCATCTCACCTCGAGCTCTCCTCGACTCCACGATCATGTGAGCTCACTCCCGCGTTCTCTCCCTTGCTCCAGCGAGCTCTCCTTCCTCCTCCCAACTCTCCCTCATCTTCCTCTGTGTTCGATTTATATATTGAAGAAGAAGGTGATTGGCTTGGGGAATTACCAAAATTCCCCCAAGCCTATCCCCTCTTCTTTAATGGTAATTTCCCATTTTCTGATTTAATTATACATATTTATATATATATATATTATATAAATATATATCTGTTGATATCGTCGCACTTACGATTCCGTTGTGCGCGCCAACGAGAATCCTTAGTCGTGCACACAACTGTATGTCCTACGCGTGTCACTCGTAACCCCGCGTATTACTTGACACCCTAACAATTCACCAGTATTTTATTTATTTTCCATTTTAACATATATATTTATATATCCATACTACACATAAATATATATTTATGTCTATAATTACGCCAATAATTACATAGTTCACACCAACGAATACACTCGGTGTTAACACTATCCCGCGTCCCATATGTATCCTTCTTGACCCACACATGGTATTAGGCATTCCCTTGTTAGTCTGATTATTCATTTATTCATGTATACGTATTACTACACACCAAATAAACACAATACATCACGCAATCCCACACACGCATTAATCGAGACAAACCGGGCTTAACCATGAGCCTAACTCATATTAATTTGGATTTGGATTACTGTTAATCACGTGCTTAAAGTAACGATGGTATTAGGCATTCCCTCATTAGTCTGATTATTCATTTATGCATGTATACATATTACTACACACCAAACAAATACAATACATCATGTAATTCCACACACACGTTAATCGAGACAAACCAGGCTTAACCACGAGCCTAACTCAGATTGATTTGGATTCGGTTTACTGTTAATCACGTGCTTAAAGTAACGGGTCGTTACAGCTTATCATGTCCATATTGATTATTATGGGAAGATTATCACGATTCTATTGGCAAATGGTACGAAGGTTAGATTTTAAGGTACATCGATTTTATTACCGATCACCAGAAGCAGAGAGGCTACTAGTGGTGAGATTGAGACATTTGCGAGTGTCATGAGTACTGCTAAGAGACTGGAGGTCAGTATTGTTAATGTACCAGTAGTGTGCGAGTTCACCGATGTATTTCCTGAGGATTTACCAGGACTACCACCGCCGAGAGAAATAGATTTCATTATAGAATTAGTACTTGGGACAAAGCCCATTTCTATACCGCCGTATAGGATGGCACCTCGAGAGTTGGAGGAGCTCAAGACTCAATTGGATGAGTTGCTAGAATTGGGATTCATTAATCTTAGCATGTCACCGTGGGGTGCATCAATGTTATTTGTTAAGAAGAAAGACGACAGCCTAAGGTTATGCATTGACTATAGACAGCTGAACCGGGTAATGGTGAAGAATAAGTATCCCTTTCCTCGTATAAATAATTTGCTTGATCAGTTGACGGGAACAAAGTGGTTTTTAAGATGGACATGAGGTCAAGTTATCACCAGCTCAGGATTAGGACTGAAGACAGGGAGAAGACTGCATTTAGTACGAGATACAGTCATTATCAGTTCATAGTCATGCCATTTGGTTTGACTAATGCGCTAGCTAAGGACTTATCTGGATAGATTTGTGATTGTGTTCATTGATGATATCCTTATTTATTCCAAGACACGTGACGAGCATGAGGGACATCTCCAGATAGTTGTAAAGACTTTGAGGGACCACCGGTTGTATGACAAGTTCAGTAAGTGTGAGTTTTGGCTACCAGAGGTCAGATTTTTGGGTTATGTTGTTAGAACTAGCGGTGTTTCTGTGGATTCAGAAAAGATTAAGGTTATAATTGAATAGGCTACTTCAACTACAGTGACATAGATCCGTAGTTTTCAGGGTTTAGCTGGGTATTATCGTCGTTTTATGCAGGATTTTTTCAAGATTGGTACACCAATTGTTAGCTGGGGATAAGATATATCCTAACTTATTGTGTGTTGATTGTTTGGTAGTTATAGAACGATTTGCCTGCTAATTTGAGAGTACTAGAGTTCCTAGAGTTTGATGCGTTGTTAAGCATAGACTAGTTAGGAGCTTATCATGCCCATATTGATTGTTATGGGAAGATTATCACGATTCCATTGGCAGATGGTACGAAGGTTAGATTTCAGGATACATCGACTTTATTACTAATCACCAGAGGTAGAGAGGCTACTAGTGGTGCATTTGTGACATTTGCAAGTGTCATGAACATTACTGAGAGACTGGAGGTCAGTATTGTTGATGTACCAGTAGTGTGCGAGTCCACCAATGATTTATTGAGGATCTACTAGGACTACCACTGCCAAGAGAGAGAGATTTCATCATAAACTTAGTACCTGGGACTAAACCCATTTCTATACCGCCATATAGGATGGTACCTCGAGAGTTGGAGGAGCTCAGGACTCAGTTGGATGAGTTGCTAGAGTTGGGATTAATCCTAGCATGTCATCATATGGTGCATCGATTTTATTTGTGAAGAAGAAAAATAACAGCCTAAGGTTGTGCATTGACTATAGACAGTTGAACCAGGTAACGGTGAAGAATAAGTATCCGCTTCCTCCAATAGATGATTTGTTTGATTACTTGACAGTAGCAAAGTGGTTTTCAAAGATAGACATGAGGTCAGGTTATCACCAGCTCAGGATTAGGACTGAAGACAAGTAGAAGACCGCATTCAGTACGAGATACAGTCATTATTAGTTCATAGTCATGCCATTTGGTTTAACTAATGCGCCAGCTATGTTTGTGAGTCTCATGCACATAGTACTAAAGACTTATCTGGATAGATTTGTGATTGTGTTCATTGATGATATCCTTATCTATTCCTGGACTTGTGAAGAGCACGAGGGACATCTTCAGAAAGCTCTAAAGACTTTGAGGGACCACCGGTTGTATGCCAAGTTCAGTATGTGATGGCCCCAGTTTCAAATCTTAAACTGGATTTCGCCTGGCCTAAACTTACGTGAACCCTCGAGCTAATCTTGCCGAGTCACGCAAGTCTAGTCAACCTTTCGTTACCGTTTACCAATTTAAACCATTTACAAATTAAAAACATTGATTAGTGAGTTATCAATAACATAGCGGAAACAGTCAATCCTTAAACTAATCAAATAATCACAACCGTATTAAAATAAAACATCCTAGAGTGTGGAAACCCCGCAAATGTATATCATCATAAATGATCAGTCAGAGGAGAACAGCATATAGATATACTTGCTCAGAATCTCTCAAAAACCCAAGTCCCAAATGTTTCAAAACAATATATATATATATATATATATGTAATACAAAAAGTCACCTAATCAGCCAAGAGGAAAGGTGTGCTCTGGTATCCTCAAATCAAATCTTCAAGCTCTGGAGCCTTTCCCTTGCTGGTTTGTAGATCTGCACTCCGTCAAACACAAGAGTGACTAGCCTAGGTAAGTAATGCCAAGTAGGACATAAATACAGTATTTCAAAATAAGTAAACACAATCATATTCATGTCGATAGAAAGAAAGGACAGGGAATGCATAAATAAATAAAATTGTAAATGAATCAACTGAGCAATCGAAAATGAGTGTCCCGAAAATAATAGAGAGGCGCAAGTAGTCCCGACCAAACTGTCGTTGAGTTGACAAGACTTGACGTTTAGGACGTGGTACACTTACGTCATCCTAACGTCAACGCGAATGAGATTCACTGGTAGTCCAGATAAGAACACTCATCTCGTATAGAACTAGAACCAATATCGTGCATCCCCAACTGTTGACCTCTGGTATGTTACCTCTGAAAGCTTGGAATTCTGCAAGGATCACGTTGACTCACTTGCCCTCGGACAACTCAAAGGAATATAATTTTCAAAAATGGGAATTTGAGCAATAACAATAATAATTCTGCAAGGATCACGTTGACTCACTGGTTTACTTACCTGTGTCTAAGCTAGTACGCACTCACACGACTTCGACTCATACCCGAATCCCCGTGTGTCCCGACCAATGAAAATGCACCCCTGGTATTAATGTAAACATAGTTTGTATCAATTTCCTCCATTTCCTATGTTTTTTTTTTCTAATTCTTGGCAATTTTTGCCAATTTCACGCTTTACGAGGTAAAAACCTGACATAACATCTTGTCAAAATTTTGAATACTTTATTATTCATAGAAATTTATAAATTTCTATTTATTTGGTCAAAATATAATTTTTCCCTAATTTTCTTGAATTTTCTTGAATTTTTTTTCTTATTTTTATATGATTTTCTGTTATTTTTATTTTAATTTAATTAGGGGGTGGGTTTTGGGTCCCCTGAATCGGGTCCGGTTCGACCTAGCCTAATTCAGTCCCTTTTTTGTTTGGGTTGGGCTAAACCCAATAGGATTTGGCCCATCCTTGAATGCAGGCCCGACCCAGGGAAGGGGGTGCACACGGGGCCCAACCAGTGTGCACCTTCCTCTCCATTTCGAACCGTCTCTGGTTCGAAACACAATTTTTTTTTTCAATTCCTTCATTCATTCATTTTTCATCACAACAACTCAACAACCCAACACTACTATTAAAATCTCTTCTTCACTATCAACAATCACCTACAAAATCTCAACAACAACAACAACGCAACATCGACAACCCCATCAATGCGAACAACGAAATCAACACAAAAATGACTCACCTTCAATTTGCCACGTCTCCTCGAGCTCTCGGCTCCCTCCTCTCTCATTTGGTCTCTCTCTCTCTCTATTTCGATTTTTATGTGAAAATGGTGGTGCCGGTGGTGTCGGTGGTGTTTTGAAATTTTTGGAGGTTTGGTCAAATGAACAAAATATCCCTCAATTCCTTATCCATACCCTTTTTGTCAGTTCACATTTTCTGATTTTAATATATATATTTATATATATATATTAAATTACACACATATATATAAATATATATTTGCCTACAATTTTGTCGTGTGTGCCAATGAGCACATTCGGGCATGCACAATATCGTACGACCCACACGTGTCGCTTAGAAACTCGGGTATCATTTGGCGACCACTAATTTATTATTTATTTTGTATTGAGTCAGTGTTTTTTTTAATTCATCCCCCAAATCGCTAATTACCTGTCAACTGTCTGGCTGAAGCCAATACTCACATTTTTCTCGAGCCAAACTCGTTTCTCAACACTAACGCGCACACTTAAATGCCCTCAAACGTATGGGACATTGGAATTTATATTCGAGTAATAAAATATAATACAAACACCGAACAAAATAACATACCTCGGCATCGACGACCGAGAATTGGACATGTATCACGGTAAGCGAGCCTACGTATGACCTAAAATGATACGTGTCACGAATTAGATTTTAGGGTCATTACACAGTAAGTGTGAGTTTTGGCTATCAGAGGTCAGATTTTTAGGTTATTTCGTTAGAGCAAGCAATGTTTTTATGGATTCCGAGAAGATTAGAGTTATAATTTAATGGCCTACTCTGACTTTAGTGACAGAGATCCGTAGGTTTTTGGGTTTAACTAGGTATTATTGTCGTTTTTGTACAGGATTTTTCTAAGATTGCTACACTGATGACTAGACTGACTCAGAAGAATGTGAAGTTTGACTGGGATGAGAGTTGTGAGACAACATTCTCTACTTCGAAAGAGAAACTGATGATTGTGCCAGTTTTTGCATTGCCTGAGATAGGGAAAGACTTGGTGGTGTACATTGATGCGTCGGAGGTTGGGCTTGGTAGTGTTTTGATGTAGGAAGGGAAGATGATTGCATATGCATCTCGACAGCTCAAGGTTCATGAGAAGAATTATCCGACGCATGATTTGAAGTTAGTTGTTGTGGTATTTGCATTGAAGATTTGGAGGTATTACTTGTAACAACCCTAAAAATCTAACTCATGCCACGTGCCAATTTAGGTTGTACCTGGGCTCATTTACCGTGATACAGTCATTCAATCCTCGATCGTCGATGCCGAGGTATGTTATTTGTATTTGGTGTTTTGTATTATATTGTATTACCCGAATGTTTAGTTCTAATGTCCTAAACGTGCGAGGATATTTGAGTGTGAGCGTTGGTATGGGGAACACTTCAGCTCGAGGGTTTCATAAAATAAAGGGTTTTCGGGAGAACGCTGGTCGAGTAATTTGCAGTTCGGGGACTAAATAAATTAAAAACACTGGCAAAATACAAAATAAAAAATAATTAAAAGTTGTAAAATGCATTTGATACGTCGATACGTTCGGGACTACGCGATAAGTGAGTCATGGTGCGGAACAAGTCCGGAACGTGAGTATTGTGCGAGAAATCACAAAGAAGAGTGATTGAGTCACATATTGGAGTCACCTAGTGATGTCAAGTTAGGTAGATAGGATGAAAGGTGGCCAAAGGAAGATTCTCGAGATTAGTGTGTGTAAGTGGATTGAGGGGGTATAAAAACCCCATTACCACCTTTTCTCTCTCATTTCCATCTCATTTTTCTCTCTTTTACGATCATAACGTGAGAACGCCAGTTTCAGGGAGGTTTTGTCGTGATTTGACACCAAAAGAATGCTCAAACACCGATTTCTAAGGTGAGAATCCAATTCTACACGTGAATATATATGTTTTAACAGTATTTTTGTGGGTTATTATCGCGAAGAATTTTGGCAACGATTTTGGGATTTCATTTTTGTGGATTATTTTGATGGATTGGGAGTGAAGAGGATGATCAATTTGGGATTTGTGAAATGGCTTTTGAATTTAAACTTTTTCTGAATTTTTTGTGATTTTTGGTGGATTTTGAATGAATTACTCACAATCGATGGTTTTGTCAGGTTTTGACGCAAGCCGAAGGTGGCTTGGCATTGTATCGGGGGTCTAATTGAAGTTGGGATAGGCTCGAAATGCCGCAATACGAGCCGGGGTGTCAAAAACCCCAACTCACAGGCGTTACGGAATGGACGCCGTGAGTGAAGCCGTGAGCACAAACAGGTCACGGCGTCTTGGGTAGGGGCCCACGACGCGAGGACTCTGCTAGGAACAGTAAGGTCACGGCTTCACCCATGGCGTGTTGGGCAGTAAGCCTCACTTCTCACACCGTGGAGATACTACCCAAGCTAATGGATGCTATGGCGTCTCGGCATCGTGACACTGTTCACAGGGGCAGGTTTTTATAAAATTTTCATAAACTTTCGGGGATCTCTCGGGTATTCAAATCGGTTCGAATACGACCTAATACCCGAGTAATCGACCCAAATCAGTTAACAAATAAAATTATGGAAAATCAGATAGAATGAGGGTAATTAACAGGAATTTCAAATTAAATGGTTGACAAGGGTTTTAGTTGGTGACGGACTATCCGGGGATTCGTAGGAGACGAGTCAGGGTCCGATTGAGTGTGTATTAGTTGGATACATGTAAGTAAACCAATAAGAACTTTTACAGTTATTTCTTAAGCTTTAATTTGTTGTTATTGCTCTGTTTATCACCATATCTTTTGGAATCTCTGTTGGTTGAGTGGTCCATTGGCAAGGGAGTTATGGTTACTATTTATCTGTAATATGAGCTCTTATATAGACATTGTTGACATCTCCCAGTTAAGTGTACGCTCGGGGCTCTTATCCGGGTCTATGGATATCTCATAGTCGCAAGGGTTAGGGCTGGTAGGCTGTGTTTTTGTCCTGAACCTGAGTCTTGTAGGTTTTACCTAGACTCAACGACTGTTGACGGGATTCCTTGCTATTCGATTTTGTAACTCGCACACTCACTTTTCGATTGCTTGTATTACAGTCTTATATGTTCATGCATTCCTTATTCCTTTCTTTCTATCGGTATGAATGTAGACTAATGTTTATTTATTTTGAAATGGTGTATTATTGTTCTGTTTGGTGTTACTTACTTGGGCTTGTTATTTTTGTGTTTGACAGAATGCAAATTCACAGTCCAACAAGAGAAAGGCTCCAGAGCTTAGAGATATCATTTGAGGATTAGGAGTAGTTCTGCTACCTGTTGGACTTAGGTGACATTTCTTGTATTTGTATATATATATATGTTCTTTTGGAAACATGGGTTTGGGTATGTGAGAGATTTTGGGCATGTATATCTATGTGGCTTGTTCGCACTTGCTTGTGATCATTTATGATGATATACATATGCGGGGTTTCCACACTCTAGGATGTCTTATTTATTATGGTTGTGATTAATTGATTAGTTTGAGCTTTTTGTTTCAGCTATATTGATGATAAATCACTAATCAATGTTATTAACTTTTAAATGAATGGTAATTTGTAAGGAAAGGCTGACGAGCCTTACGTGATACGTCGAGACGGGCTTAGAGTTTCACGTAAGTCTAGGCTGGGTGGGGCTCAGTTCAGTTTTGAAAACTGGGGTCATCACATTACCTGTATGGTGTGAGTTTTGATCTTTTCACTGATCACAAGAGCTTGAAGTATTTATTCTCTTAGAAAGAGTTGAATCTGATACAAAGACGTTTGTTAGAGTTCCTGAAGGATTATGATATTTCGCTTGAGTATCATTCTGGGAAGGCCAACGTAGTTTCTGATGCTTTGAGCAGGAGAGGATCTTATGATGAGGTAGTTGTGTGCCACATGACATATGAGTTTGCGTTACTCGAGGTAGTTGAGATGATGAGTTCAGTTAATGTGCCAGCTACTACCAGGACACAGATTTGTGGTCAATTGAGGATACAAACCGTTTCACTTCAGGTAGTTCATGAGGGATTGCATACTAATAAGTTATATCAAAAGTTTAGTGAGATGGTTGATAGTTCAGATTATCCAGACTGGAGTAGGTCGACAGACGTATGTCTGAGGTATCGAGGGCGACTACAGATTCCATTAGCGGCTGATACTTAATAAGGCTCACCATTTGCATTTTTCTGTTCATCCAAATAGGACTAAGATGTATGCTAATATGCGACGTCTTTTTTGGTGGCCAGGGATGAAAGCTAATGTTTCGAAGTTTATACGAGCGTGTGAGATATGCCAGCGTGTGAAGACTGAGCATAGGCGACCTGGAGGATTGTTGCAGCCTCTTCCCATTCCAGAGTGGAAGTGGGAGCACATTGCTATGGACTTTGTCAGTGGTTTGCCTAGATCATCTCACGAAAATGACAATATCTAGGTAATTTTGGAACGACTGATGAAATTTGCACATTTCATTCCGGTATTCACTACACACAGGGTTAATAGATTGAGTATTCTTTACGAGCGTAAGATAGTTAGATTGCATGGAGTTTCGTTGTCTATTGTGTCAGATAGAGGACTTCAGTTCATGTTATTGCTATGGCAGAGTATGCAGGCTCAGTTTGGCACCATACTTGATTTGAGTACGGCGTACCATCCATAGACAAACGAACAGTTCGAAAGACTTATTCAAGATCTATGTACTGGAGTACGGAGGATCTTGGGAAGAGTACCTTCATTTGTGTGAGTTTGCATACAACAACAGTTTTTAGGCTAGTATTGGCATGGCACCGTTTGAGGTAGTATATGACAGAACTTGTAGATCACCATCTTGTTGGGCGAAACCTGAGGATGCAGTGATAATTGGGTCTGAAATTGTTGTTGATCACACTGAGAAGGTACGACAGATTCGTCAGAGACTAAAGGGTGCTCAGGAGAGACAAAAAAAATATTATGACAAATATCATGATGAGTTGCAGTGTGATGAGAGAGCCTATGTTTATTTGAAGGTTTCGACTCTGAAGGGTCACAAGAGGTTCAGAATCAAGGGAAAACTTGCGCCTAGGTTAATTGGTCCTTTCAAGATTGTGAAGAGAGTCGGCAAGTTTGCTTATGAGTTGGATTTGTTGTCTCAACTCGCCGGAGTTCATCCCGTTTTCCATATTTCTATGTTTCGACTAGACAAGTCAAGTGAAGGGTGGCGACCGATGGTAGATTTAAGTCAGATTGATTTGCGCGATGATATTACTTATGAGGAGCAGCCGATTCTGATTGTGGACAGGAAGGTCAAGATATTGAGGAATAAGGAGATACCTTCAGTACTCGTCAGGTGGCAGTACCACGAAGACGAGGAGTTGACCTAGGAGTAAGAATCTTATATGCGTGAGTATTTTACTCATTTGTTTTGATTTTGGTAAGTCGTTATTTTGAGTAATTATTAGATAAATTTCAAGGACGAAATTCTAATAAGTTGGGTAACGACCCTTAAATTTAATTGGTAACACGTGGCATATTTTTCAAGACTGTGTCTTACCCATTGTGACTTGTCTTATTACTCAAGCCTCGGGAGTCGACACTGAGGTATATTTTATTTTTCTGTGATTTTTGTATTATTACTTATACCCGAATGTGAACACTATATGTCCTAGTGTGTGGTTATTGTTTTATTAATCGCCACGGATTTCTGTGTGAGATTCACTTAGGAAAAATGAGAATTCTAAGGTATAATATGGATAATTAAACACCAGAAAATGGTAATTAAGGAATTATCAAAAAATAATAAATATTTAAATAAAATGTGGGAGCGAGGTTATGTCCGGGAACGCATGCGGTGTGAGTCGAGAATTGAAACGGGTATGACGCGTGTTACGAGCGAGAAATGAATTGGTTTTGAAGATTTAGTCACCTATTGAAGTTATTTTATTGAGTTAGAGTTGGTAGTTGGAGTGAAAGGGGAACACAAGATGTGCCTCGAGATTCATGCGTGTGATAAGATGAAGTTGGATACATATATATATATATCAACTTTTCTCTCTCCTCAATCATTTCCATTTTTCCTACACAACAAGAGAACGAGAAAGAGATGGGGGTTTTGGACATTTCGAACTCGTTACGACACTGAGGATCAACCAATCACGTGTAAAAATATAGGATCCCTACTTTCGTGTTTGTGTACAGTTTGGCATAAATTTTAGGAGTTTTCGTGACGACGATTTCGAACAAGATTTTGAGAAAATGTTGGAAATAAGTTTGATTGGTGTTTTTGGGATCAATTGGATGATTTATTAATGAATTGGTGATTGGTTTATGTCTTTGAAGTTGATTGGAGTTTTTGGAGATTTTTGAGGAATTTTCGTGTGATTTACGAATCGGGGTGTTTATTGGAGTTTCGACATAAAGTGAGGTTTTATGTTGTCATGGACGTCCCTAAAAGTTTGGGATAGACTCGGAACACAGTAACACGAGCCGGAGTTCCGAAAAACCCCAGATATAGTGTGATGTTGGCTACATTGCGAGGGACATCGTGAGGATATACTCCCACAGCGTCAATCACGGTGTCTCTGGCAGTCAACCACGAATTCACGTCGTAGGGACACTGCCAAGTGTTAAACTTCAAGGCGCCTCGGTGGTGTGACAATGTTCACAATGGTGATTTTTTAAGAATTTCAGAAAAATTTGGGGATCTCTCGAGTATCCAAATGAGTCTGAATATGACCCAATATCCCTTAATCAACCCAATTACACTAATTAAATAATTATGGAAATTTTAGATAAATTAGAAAGTTTTTAATTGATTTAAAAACTTTAAGAATTCAAGTGGGATAATTTAGAGATTTCGTAAGGATCGGAGCTTTGCGATGTTGAGGTACGTTATTCGTATGATTGTAAACCAGTTAGGAAATATACATTAATTCATTTTCCATTGTTGGCACTTCTATTTGAATTGAGCTATTGTTGGAAATCCATTTTTTATTTCCTTGGTTGAGTGTCTTGGCAAAAGTGTGTTACGAAAGTACTCCCTAGTCCATATTAGTAAGTAAGCATGAGCACTCTATTTGGGATGTTGTCCCACCCCTAATAGTGGGTTATACCCCGAGTCTTGGATTATTTAGGCATTTGTTGTGTCTATGGATTGTTGGTCACCTTTGTTGTGACTATAAATGTGGTACTGTTGTATTGCATAGATATTAACCATTTTTGGGCCTCTTTTTACTCTTTAGACACTCAAATTTTGATGCTTTGCTTGCCAGTCTGTCTATCATGCTATTTGTTATATTTTCTGTCTTTCAATACCACATAATATTTGGACTATTTATTTGGTAAATCTTGAATTACTGTTTAGTTTTTGCTGGCATTACTTTCATATTTTTCACGCACTCCCTGTCTAGTTTGTGTCGATGGTGCAGATAGAGCTGATACGAGCAAGGGGAAGGAATTGATGCTAAGTGATATCCTCTGAGGACTCTCGGAGCGATCCTTTCTTTTACTCACTGTAGGTATTGTTCTTTTTACTGTGATTACTGTATTATATGTTTTGTAAACACTGGGACATATATCGGGGATTGAGAGACTAAGGATATCATTTATAATGGTTTTGTTTAGCTTTGATCACCAAACATGCATGTATTTATCCATTTCTCAGGGTTTCTACATGATAGGTTATCTATTTGTCTTGATTTCCATTTACTATTTATAGTTGATTATAGTGATTTCTGCTACGAATTTTTGGATAACTTCATAATCCTATAATTTACACATTTAAATTATAAACTAATGGCGTATATGAGGATTTGAGGCTGACTAGGATGTGTAGACTTCGCGAGTAGGGGCTCGGGGGTCCACGTTGGTCTAGGCCGGGCGGGACCCAATTTTATGGGGAACTAGGTCGTCACAACTCGGTTGACTTAGATACGAGAATCGAGGGAATATGTTTTATATTAGTGATGTTTGACTATTTTGCAATGTTTAAAATCATTGTATTATTGTATCGCATTGCATGTATAAACATTTTCGTAACGAGCAAGTTGGTGTGATAGGTATTTTATCTCAAAATGCATGTCGACGTGGGGGTATCAAGTAGGAGTTACTCGGGGATGTTAGACTAGTCAAAGTTAATATTACAGGGTGGATAATTGAACTATAGCCTAAGTTGGTTAATTTAATAATGTAAAATATGTCGCATCTTGCGATGCATGTTGGGGCGCGGGGCACCGAGTGCCGGGTAGTCGGAGATTAATGTTACCTTGTGAAATAATCTATAAACCCAAAGTGACTACTAAAATGTGTCTATGAGAATTTAAATTAATTAAATCAATCAAGAACCTTATAGTTGAATCAATTACATGAGACCAAATATGAGTCTCAAGATGATTAGTGTTCTATGTGATCGAGTCACAAGAGTGTGGTTGGTTTAAATGAGAGCACTTGGATTGTCCTTGAGATGTGGTTGCACAATTGATCAAATCAAAACTATAAATATGAGGGCATTAGTAAAGATGGGAGACATGCAGGCATTGTTTCAAAAATCATAATTTTTGAAGATCAAAAGGGTTGGATTCTTGAAGGGAAGTTAGAACAAAGGGGTCACATAAGAGTGTCATTGGGTAATAAAATCCCTTTCTTCTATCAATTTCATCAATAATGGGGTTTTGAAAGGCATGGACTTGAGCACAAAAACTACTAAAATGAATTTCGATACTTAGCTCACTGTTTTCATATGATTTTTAAGTCATTCAACTCAAATTCACAGCTTAATTGTGTTATAAACTAATTTTTTACGTCAAATTGGGCTTTGTTGAAAAAATTGGAAAGCTAGAATGAATGCATGAATTTTATTGTAATAAATCTATTGTATTTTGGTCAATCTGTTAGTGTTAGTGTTTGTATTGTTGGGAAATGTGCCCTAGGTCAATCCATTAACAGTCTTTATGAATACATTTTAGTTAATAAAATAGAGGATTTCATTTGCTGTTTATTATAATTGATTTGCATGTTTACATTATAATAAGATCCATGGGTATTTACAGAAATATCCTAAATGTCCCTAGTCGATTATTATACTGGGAACTATAATGAATTAAGACTAGTGTGAGTCTTGATTGATGATCATACGATGATCATACGTATAGGAATACGAATCAAGATCATGAGTACTTGTTAGGGAACAAAGTCTTGGACCGACCCGCTATGAGAACATCACATGGATTAAGTCATAGTTGTTTCTCATGATAGGTATATTTTTCAGTCCTCGACTTGAGATTACAGAGACTTCAACATTAGGAATACAGTGATTTGACGCAATCAAACGTTGTCTTTAACCGGACGATTATAAAGGTTGTGATTGGTTACTGTGTGAATAATGTGGTGAAGTTGTGTAATCAAGATAGAATTTGTCCCTCTCATATAAAGAGAGATATCCAGTGGATCCCCCGATGTGTTAGACTGTTAAAAGGCCTAGTCTAAGTAAATTGATATTGATCAATGTCACTTAGATGTTTTCAGTCTACCTAGAAATCGAGACTAGTACGTTTGAACATGTTGGATGACAATTCCATGCCTTATGTTTGATCAAAAAGATATCGTGTGACAAAAGGATGTTATATACACTATTGATTAGGTTATATCGATTCGATATTCGTACAACTTGAGTAGTCATAATGTCTTGCTAGAGGCCGCTTATGACTTGTATACCAAAATGTGTTTTGGTACACTGCCAACGTTGTATGAGCCTATTGGGTCGCACACTGAGAATGGTTTTGCGAGATTTTAAGATGGTTCAGAAAAATGAATTTTATATGATAAAATTCATTACAGAAACGTCCTTGTAGTGTATTACACTTATACTTCTTTAAGTAGGGGTATATGTGTAATTTACTTAACCGTCTATATACAAGGGTTGTATAAATAGACGCTTTGAGTTAGAATACAAGTACGAAAGATTTTAAAATGGTCGAAATTCTATTTTCGTTTGAGAAACAACTTAGAGTTTTTGGTATCCTCTGGATCGTTTTGGAGAGAAACAAAAGGTTTGGAATTCTCTCGAAGCTAGCACTTCAAATCTCGGCCGCCGTTCGTGTGTGGACTGCTGATAGAGGGCGTTCATCGTTGGCAGCGCCTTAGAGATCGATTAATCTTCAAAAATGTACATTGCGACTAAGGTATGATTAAGTTTTCATAGTTTAAACGTGTTTTAATGGAATCAGATTCGGATCCTGTTGGGGTTTTTCTCAAAATTGTTTTGTAATCTCCGCTACGCATAAACCCCAAAACCCAACAGTGGTATCAGAGCTTTTGAGTTTGATTCCATTAAACTCATTGCATGTTTTCTTATGAGATATGATTGAAAGCATGTTAATAGTTGATGTATATGTGATATACATAAGTTTTCTGTGAGATTTATTATCATGTTTTGTGTATATGATACATATATTCGTGATTTAATTGAAATTAGTTTCGTACATGCTAGTAACCATGTTAGGTTAATTTGAATAATTTTAATGAATTGAGTTTCGTGTTCTATGATCCATGACACCATTAGGTTCGATTAGGATAGTAGTTCATGATTCAATTATATGTTTATGGTTATTTCGATGAAGATCAAAATTGCAAATAATTAATTTTCGAAATTATTTATTTATAAATAATTAATTTTCGAAATTATTTATTTATGTTGTTATATCTATTTTGTGATGGAGTCTCTATTTGATAAAGATAGATAACAAATTAGAATAAGAGATAAATATCAAGAATCTTGTTATTAGTGATATACTAAGATTCAAATATCTTAAATCCAAAATAAATAATTAATTTTTGAAATTATTTATTTATAAATAATTAATTTTTGAAATAACTTATTTATCTTGCTATATCTATTTTGTTATGGAGTCTCTATTTGATAAAGATAGATAACAAATTAGAATAAGAGATAAATATCAAGAATCTTTTTATTAGTGATATACTAGGATTCAAATATCTTAAATCCAAAACAAATAATTAATTTTCGAAATTATTTATTTATAAATAATTAATTTTTGAAATTACTTATTTATCTTGTTATATCTATTTTGTTATGAAGTCTCTATTTGATAAAGATAGATAACAAATTAGAATAGGAGATAAATATCAAGAATCTTGTTATTAGTGATATACTAGGATTCAAATATCTTAAATCCAAAATAAATAATTAATTTTCAAAATTATTTATTTATATTGTTATATCTATTTTGTTATGAAGTCTCTATTTGATAAAGATATATAACAAATTAGAATAGGAGATAAATATCAAGAATCTTGTTATTGGTGATATGCTAGGATTCTAATATCTAAAGTCCTAATTTGATTAGGATAAGATGATTAGTTAGATGTGGGCCCAGGTTAATTAAAAAAAGTTTTAATTGACTTAATTTTGGATAAATTAAGGGGTAAATTTAGTATAGTAAAATCAGCTAAAAATATGATTTTCTATAGTAAATTTCAATTTTCGGAATTGAGATTTGTCTTCTAAAAAAAAAAAAAAAAAAAAAAAAAGGCGCTCGCCCCTTTGTTTCCGTCCGTCCGATTGGCCATTAATTCGACGACCGGCCAATGGAACCGCCGTCTAACTAATCCTAGCGCATAGAAATTCTTCTATTAGTGAATAGCATAAAATTTCATAAATTGTTTAGTGGTTCTACAAATCAATAAAATATATGATATTTCATTGCTTACTTAAAAATCACTAAAACTGAATAAAATCCCTCTATTAAATTTTAAGTCTCACGCCATCCATTTTAAACACTTGTCAAGGCCTCGATCACACTAATACGGTTTCAAATGACCATAGCATTTGGGTGTATTGTGTTATCTTGGTGAGACAAGTTGGGTAAGAGTTACCTAAATATTTAAAATGGTCCGACTTAATAAAGCAATCAAAATAGTTTTGAGCTTTAGGCAAATGATGAGATAAAAACAAGTTAAGACATAAGATGTCCTGTATCTCATAAAAGGATCTAAAAATTACATAAGATGTAATTGGTAACTGTTACCTACCTAAATAATCTAGTTCTATGTTTCATGTCATAGCTGTCATAGAATTAGGTGAAATATGGATTTTAGTCCCCTAAATAAACAGTATGTTTAAGGACGGTTGTTAATTTAGTGGGAGTCTATTCCTCTATACTAAAATAAACTCTGCATAATCTTTATTGTAGATTAATGGCCTCTTCAAGTAACAATAATCCCCTGTCACTGCGATCTATCCTTGAGAAGGATAAGCTATTTGGGACTAACTTTCTTGACTGGTTCAGAAACTTGAGAATCGTTCTCAAGCATGAACGCAAGTTGTATGTCCTGGATGCTCCAATCCTTGAGGACCCACCAGCCAATGCTACGAAAGTTGTGAAGGATGCGCATAATAACCATGTCAACGATTCTACTGATGTTGCATGCATTATGTTGGCAACTATGGTTCCTAAACTTCAGAAGGACATGGAACTAATGGAAGCCTACGACATGGCATGTTATTTGAAGGAAATGTTCCAACAACAAGCTAGGCAAGAAAGGTTCGAGACAGTCAAGAACCTACATTCTTGTAAGATGACTGAGGGTGCGTCAGTTAGTCCTCATGTTCTGAAGATGAAGGGCTATGTTGACCAACTTGATAGACTTGGATTTCCCATAAGCCAAGAGCTGGCTACGGATTTGATCTTAAATTCATTACCGGAAAGTTACTCACAATTTGTGATGAACTATAATATGAATAATATGGAGAAATCAATTTCAGAGTTGCATGTGATGCTCAAAACTGCTGAACAAAATATCAAGAAACCCTCTAGTAATGTGCTGATGGTCCAAAAGGGAAAGGAAATAAAGAAGAATGGCAAAGGCAAGGCTAAAGTTGCCAGGGCTGCTGCTGCACTTATCGCAAAGCCTGTGGAACAAGTCAAGCCCCAGCCTGTTCCTGCTTTAAAACACCCAAGAGAAAAGGAATGGAGTTTCTGAAAGGAAAAATCGAACCTTATTAGATATGGTTCGATCTATGATGAGTCAGCGGATCTTCCATTATCCTTTTGGGCTTATGCATTACAAACTCCATCTTTCACTCTAAATCAAGTTCCTTCTAAAACGGTTGATAAAACACCATATGAGATATGGTACGGGAAGAGACCTAGCTTGTCTTTTCTTAAGATTTGGGGCTGTGAGGCTTACGTAAAACGACAAGTCTCAGAAAAACTAGCACCTAAATCTGACAAGTGTCTATTTGTGGGGTATCCTAAGGAAACAAAAGGATATTACTTTTATAATCCCGTTGAGAACAAAGTGTTTGTTGCTCGGTATGGTGCCTTTATGGAAAAACAGTTTATTTCAAAAGACACTAGTGGGAGAGAAATAAATCTTGAAGAAGTTCAAGAATCACAAATAAACACTGAACCGCTACTGGAAGTTCAACAACGTTCTGAACTAGTTGAACCTCCGCAAGTGACACAAGACCCACGTAAATCTGGTAGGGTAAGACATGAGCCAAAGAGATTTGGATTTCTCATTACTGATAGTCGTGATGTGTTGCTTATAGATCAAAATGAGCCCACCACTTATCAGGAAGCTATGTCTGGACCAGACTTAGATAAATGGTTAAGTTCCATGAACTCTGAGATGCAATCCATGTATGATAACCAAGTTTGGAACTTGGTTGATTTACCTGAAGGTGATAAGACCATTGGATGTAAATGGGTTTTCAAGAAGAAAACTGACATGGATGGCAAAGTGCATACTTTCAAAGCAAGACTTGTAGCAAAAGGTTTTAGGCAGACTCAAGGTATTGATTATGATGAAACTTTTTCGCCAGCAGCCATGCTTAAATCCATAAGAATTTTAATTGCCATTGTTGTATATTATGACTATGAGATATGGCAAATGGATGTAAAAACAGCATTTCTTAATGGAAAGCTGCTTGAGGACGTGTATATGACACAACCTGAAGGTTTTGTACATCCTGAGAATTCTAGGAATGTATGCAAGCTTCAAAGATCCATTTATGGATTAAAGCAAGCTTCTCGAAGTTGGAATCTTCGTTTTGATGAAGCAATCAAGGATTTTGATTTTATTAAGAACGAAGATGAGCCTTGTGTATACAAGAAGGTCAATGGGAGTGTAGTTGTTTTTCTGGTATTGTATGTTGATGATATATTACTCATTGGAAATGACATCCCAACATTGCAGAGTGTCAAGTCTTGGTTAGGGAAGTGTTTCTCAATGAAAGACTTAGGAGATGCAGCCTATATCCTAGGGATAAGGATCTATAGGGATAGATCTAAGAGGCTAATCGGTCTAAGTCAGAGTGCTTACATAGATAAGGTACTAAATAGGTTCAGTTTGCAAGACTCTAAAAGAGGATTGTTGCCAATGTCTCATGACATAAGTCTCAGCAAGAATTAATTTCCTAGGACAAATGATGAGCGAGACCGTATGAATAAGATTCTATATGCATTTGCTATTGGATCTATCATGTACGCCATGCTATGCACTCGGCCTGATGTATCATATGCTTTGAGCACTACAAGCAGATATTAGTCAGATCCAGGTGAGAGTCACTAGATAGCAGTAAAGAACATCCTTAAGTACTTAAGAAGGACTAAGGAAGTGTTCTTGGTCTATGGAGGTTTTGAAAATGATCTAGTTGTAAATGGTTACACAGATGCAAGTTTTCAAGCGATATAGATGATTTTAGATCGCGATACGGATATGTGTTTACTTTGAATGGGGGTGCGAAGTTGGAAAAGTTCAAAGCAAGAGGCTGTGGCGAGATCCTACAATGAAGTGAGTATATTGCGGCGTCGATGCAGAAAGGAGAGCGATTTGGATCAAAATGTTCATTTTCGAACTAGGTGTGGTTCCAAGTATTGCTAACCCCGTTTGTTTGTATTGTGACAATAACGGGGCAATAGCACGAGCCAAGGAACCTAGATCACACCACAGATCCAAACATATACTCGGGCGTTTTCATCTCATCGAGAGAAATTATTGAGAGGGAGACGTAAAGATTTGTAGAGTACCTCGAAGACAACGTTGCGGATCCATTGACAAAGGCTCTTCCACAAGCGAAACATGATGGTCATGTTAGATCATTAGGCATTAGATGCATGAATGATTGGCCCTAGAGCAAGTGGGAGATGTTGGGAAATGTGCCCCAGGTCAATCCATTAACAGTCTTTATGAATAAATTTTAGTTAATAAAATAGAGGATTTCATTTGTTGTTTATTATAATTGATTTGCATGTTTACATTATAATAAGATCCATGGGTATTTACTGAGAAATATCCTAAATGTCCCTATCGATTATTATACTTGGGAACTATAATGAATTAAGACTAGTGTGAGTCTTGATTGATGATCATACGATGATCATACGTATAGAATACGAATCAAGATCATGAGTACTTGTTAGGGAACAAAGAAATCTTGGACCGACCCGCTATGAGAACATCACATGGATTAAGTCATAGTTGTTTCTCATGATAGGTATATTTTTCGGTCCTCGACTTGAGATTACCAGAGACTTCAACATTAGGAATACAAGGTGATTTGACGCAATCAAACGTTGTCTTTAACGGACGATTATAAAGGTTGTGATTGGTTACTATGTGAATAATGTGGTGAAGTTGTGTAATCGAGATAGAATTTGTCCCTCTCATATAAAGAGAGCTATCCAGTGGATCCCTCGATGTGTTAGGCTTGTTAAAAGGCCTAGTCTAAGTAAATTGATATTGATCAATGTCACTTAGATGTTTTCGATCTACCTAGAAATCGAGACTAGTACGTTTGAACATGTTGGATGACAATTCCATGCCTTATGTTTGATCAAAAGGATATCGTGTGACAAAAGGATGTTATATACACTATTGATTAGGTTATATCGATTTGATATTCGTACAACTTGGGTAGTCATAATGTCTTGCTAGAGGCCGCTTATGACTTGTATACCAAAATGTGTTTTGGTACACGCCAACGTTGTATGAGCCTATTAGTCGCACTGCATTTGAGAATGGTTTTGCGAGATTTTAAGATGGTTGAGAAAAATGAATTTTATATGATAAAATTCATGACAGAAACGTCCTTGTAGTGTATTACACTTATACTTCTTTAAGTAGGGGTATATGTGTAATTTACTTAACCGTCTATATACAAGGGTTGTATAAATAGATCCTTTGAGTCAGAATACAAGTACGAAAGATTTTAAAAGGGCCGAAACTCTATTTTCGTTTGAGAAACAACTTAGAGTTTTTGATATCCTCTGGATCGTTTTGGAGAGAAACAAAAGGTTTGGAATTCTCTCGAAGCTAGCACTTCAAATCTCGGCCGCCGTTCGTATGTGGACTGCTGATAGAGGCGTTCGTCGTTGGCAGCACCTTAGAGATCGATTAATCTTCAAAAAGGTACATTGCGACTAAGGTATGATTAAGTTTTCATAGTTTAAACGTGTTTTAATGGAATCAGATTCTGATCCTGTTGGGGTTTTTCTCAAAATTGTTTTGTAATCTCCGCTGCGCATGAACCCCAAAACCCAACATGTATTCCCCCACAAGTTGAGGATGGGTCAATAGCAATTGGAGGCCACGGATGTCGAGGAGCAGAATTCCAGTACTAGAATTCTGCCACTCGACGCAGGTAGCGTGCTATCTAGGATGGATAATGCGCTACCCAATATGGGGAAGACAATTGTTCTTCATGACAATTGTGTTATCCAAGATGGATTAGGCAGCTCCCTAGCGGGCTAATGACAGTAGTAGCCTAATTTTAAGGGTTGTTTTAGGAATTTTTGACTTAATACACATATAAATAACTTAAATACGTACTAAATACAATAAAATGGACTTTAGGAACTAAGGAGGTCGTAGCTCGTGTATCGGAAGCTAGGCGGAGTCAAATTTGAGAGTTTAGGGAAGTCAGAGCGCATATTTGAGGTACGTAAAACACATAAGAATGCTTCACAAGAATTCATGGCGTTGATTTTATCGAATATTGATCAGATTTTCAAGTGATTATTAGTGGGCACATAGGGGTTTTCACTATTTAATTATGTTGCGTATATATTGGTTGACTAAATCTCTTGAACATGTTTGCTTGTTTTAGCTGTGACAGCCCCTCTCCTAATCTAGGGCATCGCTCGACCTAATCCTGTAATTAAGCTCTAATCACGACACATAAGACGCAATTACGTATTAGTCAGCCTTTTTAACCTATTTGCTAACTTGATCATGTTCAGGATAAATAATACACTAACCCTACCAATTTCGATAACTTAGAGTTGTTTAAAATATTTAGCAGTTAAATTAGTTAGCGGAAGTCTTAACAATTATTGCGGAAGTCTTATTATAATTTAGCGAAAGTCTTTTTAAATAAACAAAAACAATTTGATAAACTTAAGTATGGAAACTAGGAATAACAATCACAATATATATATATATATATATGAACTGTATGACGAAACATATAAGCAGTGTGATAGTCAAAAGTCAAGGAACTAACGCTCAACCTAATATATATACATCCCAACAGCACATAAGACATAAGTATGTAAAATATACAAAATATCAAAAACAAGACCTACAGTCAGTCAGTAGTACGCTCCCCAAGTTTAGAGGTAGTCGTCAATCTTCTTCTTGTCGGGCCTACTGCTCAACAAATTTGCACCCCCTTAGTCATAAAAAGGACGGTGAGTACAAAACTATAATAGTAATTCCTAAATGTCCTATCTACTCACATTTCTAAAATAAATGAATGGTATTTAAAAGCATAATGATAGCCAAAGAATGCTCTAAATAAACATGCTAATAAATATCGAGAAATCAAATAAAACTGACACAGGTTAAGCAGTCCGATCTAGGTCTAGTCACTGGTGAAAACTATCACTTAGCCTTTTCCACTATTTGTATGGAGCTGTGCTCTACATATTATGACATCATTTTCTAATAACTTTAAATGGCAGAGTTGTGCTCTACGCGTATATATCATCTATCACAAATCTCATTTGAACACCCCGAGTTCATTACACCATGAGTCGCGTGAGTATAGTTTATAGTGCCGACATCCCTGAGGTCCTGTGACCCCGTAAGTCATCCACTCTATAAATATTCATTGAACCCCAGATTCTAAAACTAATTTAAAGCCAACAAAAAGACTTGGTAAAGGAATTCAAGAATACAATACTACGAAGCACAAGTAAACAAGAGTACAAGTCCATTCATAAGGTTATCTACCCCTAATAGCATGTTATTTATAATTTTATCACAACTTTTCAATAAAATAGACATATGAAATGAAAAGAGACAATTAAGTTTAATTACATGGTAATATCATGATAGCAAAGCTCAATAAGAGAGAGTAGAAATAAATTATGATATTAAGATCACAAAATAACATTTTCAGTAATAAGGACTGTCCAACAATAGAGCAAATGAATTGAAATGAAAATAGAGACTTCATATGGGATTACTCATATCAAGCAATTATCCTAGCTAACTCCGGCCTTCTGACGCCCGAACCCACGCACCCAGACTCTTGACACAATTCCCAATGTCCCTGGGGTGTTTAGATAAGTTTTTGGTTAAGTTCAAGGTTGTTAAGGTGGGTTATGTTACGATTTATAAGTTGCAAAAATTTCAGAATGGCAGGAAAATTTCCTGCTATCTAGGTACCCAACGTGCTGGTTGGATTGCCCAGCGCGTTAAGTGCGAAAACCCAGAAAATTTGTAACGATTTTTTGAGTTTCCCCACTCGGGATTCATCTTCCACATTGCCCCTAAACCCCTGTTCTCCTCCACCAAGGGTCTAGAACTTCCTCCTCTTCACAAACTGTTGGTGTTTGGGGTTCATACACAGCAGAGATTACAAAACAATTTTGAGAAAAACCTAACAGGATCCGAATCTGATTCTATTAAAACACGTTTAAACTATGAAAACTTAATCATACCTCAGTCGCAATATACCTTTCTGAAGGTTAATCGATCTCTAAGGCACTGCCAACGACGAACGCCCTCTATCAACAGTCCACACACCAACAGCGGCCGAGATTTGAAGTGCTAGCTTCGAGAGAATACCAAACTTTTTTGTTTCTCTCCAAAACGATCCAGAGCATACTAAAAATCCCTAAGTCGTTTCTTAAAACGAAAATAGAGTTTCGGCCCTTTTTAATCTATCGTACTTAAAGAAGTATAAGTGTAATACACTACAAGGACTTTTCTGTCATGAATTTTATCATATAAAATTTGTTTTTCTGGACCATCTTAAAATCTCGCAAAACCATTCTTAGTATGCGACCCAATAGGGTCATACAACGTTGGCAGTGTACCAAAACACATTTTGGTATACAAGTCATAAGCGGCCTCTAGCAAGACATTATGACTACCTAAGTTGTACGAATATCAAATCAATACAACCTAATCAATAGTGTATATAACATCCTTTTATCACACGATATCCTTTTGATTAAACATAAGGCATGGAATTGTCATCCAACATGTTCAATCGTACTAGTCTCGATCTCTAGGTAGACTGAAAACATCCAAGTGACATTGATCAATATCAATTCACTTAAACTAGGCCTTTTAACAGTCTAACACATCAACGGATCCATTGGATATCTCTCTATATTAGAGGGACAAATTCTATCTCGATTACACAACTTCACTATATTATTCACACAGTAACCAATCACAACTTTTATAATTGTTCGGTTAAAGACAACATTTGATTGCGTCAAATTACTGTGTTCCTAATATTGAAGGCTCTGGTAATCTCAAGTCAGAGGACTGAATAATATACATATCATGAGAAACAACTATGACTTAATCTATGTGATGTTCTCATAGCGGGTCGGTCCAGTACTTTGTTTCCTAACAAATACTCATGATCTTGATTCGTATTCCTATACGTATGATCATCATATGATCATCACTCAAGACTCACACTGGTCTTATTTCATTATAGTTCCCAGTACAATAATCGACTAGGGACATTTAGGATATTTCTGTAAATACCCATGGATCTTATTATAATGTAAACATGCAAATCAATTATAATAAATAGCAAATGAAATCCTCTATTTTATTAACTAAAATGTATTCATAAATACTATTAATGGATTAACCTAGGGCATATTTTCCAACACAAACATACACCGGGCACTTTGTTTATAAATCAAAACATCAATTTACAAGAGATTTGAACATGCATAAAAGGAGTTTTTGGGAAGAACACCAAAAACTTCAAAATCCTTAACTTCGATCCAAAATCAAAACTGAAAATTCAAACCCTTAATGCTGTCATATGTGAAATTCGACAAGGAATTCGAAAATGGCCTCAGAATTTACAAACAAACATGTTTTCCAATTCAAAAATCCGTAAATCAGTTTCATAAGAAAAACTCAAAAGTTGTCAAAATTCATTAATATCGAAAATGCAAGTTGGAAATAAATTTCAAGGCTCTCTTTTTATTCAAAACTGTAAAATAAACACATTCAAAGTTGTTTTAGGCAAAAGCCCATTGGTTTCACAAATCAAAAGCATGTATGTAAGTTTGTAAAGATGAAATGCATTACCTAGGGTTCTAACTTCCTTGAGAAGTTCCAGCTCTCCAAAAATCCACTTCAAAGAGTTGTTGTTGCCCCCAACTCTTGCTTGGATTTTCGATTCCCTTCTTAAATGGACAACTTAGTTGTTTACATGTTGAGAGAATGCACTAACTTTCTCTATATATACATATGTTGTTCATCAAGTGTGAAACTTTATTTTCTATGTTGATCTTATGGTCATCATACACTCTTAAGCCACTATTTATTCCAGCTCACTTAACCCACATGTTGACACACCTTTGTGGGAGTGTGTGCTAGCACACATCCAGAGGAAAATCCTATGTTTGTTGTAATTTGATTTCAACTATAAGACATTAAATGTGATATAATTTAATCTAAATACCATATGTTATGAGATAAATTAATTAAACCATATTAGACTAAGTTTAGACTTACCACATGTCTAGCTACCGGTTCCCAGCTCATTTGCCAACCGAGACGCGTCCTCGCTTGTGTCTCGATGCTTATAATCGCATGAACCGACTTAGTAAGTCTACACATATACAACTAGGCATACACCACACAAATATATAATATATCTCGGCCACGTGCCTTGGTGGTGTGTGCGCACCTCACGTGGGTCCCTCATCACTGGTCGGTGATCCTGATTAAGAAATAAATCAAGGGTTAGGAATTCGGGCTGTGACAAATATTCCCAGCAAAATGGAATTTCCTCCTCGAAATCAAACTCAAGTTAAGGTTATACCTGACTCGAAAAAGGTATGAAAAGTGGTCTCGCATGTAGTCTTACTGTTCTCAACTAAGTTCCAAATCGCTATGGAACTGCCACTTGACGAGTACCTTAGGGATAGACTTATTCCTTAATTGTTGTACCTTTCGATCTAGGATCTGGATAGGCTATTTCTCATATGTTATATCCTCGCTCAGGTCGATCTGACTCAAGTCAACCGTCGGTGTGCGCCTACCTTCAACTCAGCCAGTAGAAGCATTGAAATATGAAAAACCGAATGAACGCCTGACATCTGTAGAGGAAGCACTAACTCGTATGCAACCTTTCCAACCCGTTTCCTAATCCTGAAGGGCCCGATGAACACGATGCAAGATTGCCGTTCACACCAAACCTCTGAAGAACCTTCCAAGGGGAAACCTTAAGATATACGTAGGCTCCCTCGGGATAAGTGAGATCGATGTGGTATCTGTCTACGTGCTTCTTCTATCTCTCTTGAGCTCCTTTAAGTCTCAGAAAATTTTTTCATACTTTCTCCGTGTGCTCAACAACAATCTCAGGCCCCACTAGCTCTTTGTCCTTTTGCTTAGCCCAACACGATGGCGAGCGACACGGTCTACCATATAAAGCCTCAAATGGTGCCATCTCGATGTTGGCCTAATAACTGTTATATGCAAACTCACATAATGGTAGGTACTCCTCCCAAGATTCGCGAAACTCTAACACACAAGCCCACAACTTGTACTCGAAGACCTGAATCAGTCTCTCAGTCTGGCCGTCAGTTTGAGGGTGAAATGTTGTACTAAATTGAAGGAGCGTACCATACTGCTCTTACATTCTCTGCCACATCTAAGACATATAGGTAGCATATCTGTCTGACGTAATCATCAATGGTACTCCATGCAGCCTGATGATCTCTGTCTCGAACAGTGCACTCAATTAATCAAACGAATATTGTGAAACAACTAGTAAAAAGTGAGCAGACTTCGTTAGTTTGTCAACTATGACCTATATCAAATCATGTTTCCTTGCTGTCCTTGGCAATCCTCTAATAAAGTCCATGGAAATGACTTCCCACTTCCACTGTGGAATGGGAAGTGGCCGTAATAATTCTCCAGGTCTACGATGCTCAGATTTCACTTGCTGGCAAATCCCACAGTTCCTGATGTAGTCAGATACGTCGACCTTCATCTTAGGCCACCAGAAGTGTCACTACATGTCGTAGTACATCTTGGTTCTTCCTGGATGAATGGTGAAACGAGAATGGTGTGATCCTAAAGAATTTCATCTCTACTCTCCAGTACCTCGGGTATCCATAATCTGCCTCTGTACCTCCAACATTGATCCAACGTCTCTGTCCAATCCATACAATTTGAACTCTGTGCTAACTCACTGAATCAACGGTACAACCTGTCAGTCCTTTGACCATCAACGACTCTCTGTGTAGACATGGCCTGTACTCTCATCTATACACAAATCATGACTCGTGTGTCGGTAGCAACCTCTAACTGACTCGTTGTCGTCGCTGCCTCGAGTAATCTATACTCATGTGCCATGTGGCAACTGATAGCCTTGGCATCTCTAGTCAGTCTCCTACTCAGTGCGTCGGTGACTACGTTCACTTTTCCTGGGTGATAGTCCAAGGAAAAGTCGTAGTCCTTCAAGAACTCTAACCACTTATGTTGTCTCATATTCAATTACTTCTGTGCGAAGAGATACTTCAAACTCTTGTGGTTAGTGAAGAGTGTGAATTTCTCTCCATACAGATGATGCCTCCATACCTTCAGCGCAAATGTAACTGCTGCCAACTCCAGATCATGTATCGGGTAGTTCTTCTCATGTATCTTTAGCTATCTCAAAGCATAAGCAACAACTCCTCTGCCCTTCATCAGCACGCAACCAAGACCCATATGAGAAGAATCGGTGTACATTAGGAATCCCTGTATAACCTATGGCAGTGTCAATACTGGTACGATCGTCAACAATTTCTTTAACCGAGTAAACGCGTCCTCGCACTCCTCAGTCCAATCATACACGACGTCCTTCTATGTCAGCCTAGTCATCGGTGAAGTGATTTTAGAGAAATCCTTTACGAACCTATGGTAGTAACCTTCTAGCCCCAGAAAACTCCTGATCTCTGTCACTGACATCGGTGTCGGCCAATCCATAATCGTCTGAATCTTGGTCAGATCTACTATAATCCCCGCTGGTCCAACAACGTGACCAGAAACTTGACTTCTGAAAGCCAAAATTCAAACTTGTTGAACTTGGCGTATAAACGGTGCTCCCTTAAAGTCTGCAATGTCTCCCTAAGGTGTTGCTCGTGATCCTCCTATATCCTCGAATAGATCAGAATGTGGTCGATGAAGACTACCATAAACTTGTCAAGGAATGGCCTGAATACTTAGTGCATAAGGTCCATAAACACGGCGGAGGCGTTGGTCAGCCCGAACGGCATGACGGTAAACTAGTAATGTCCATATCTTGTGCTAAACTCTGTCTTGGACCGGTCCTCGTCCCTGATCCAAAGCTGATGATACCCTGATCTCAATTCTATCTTGGAGAAAAACTGTGCTCCTCTCAACTGCTCAAACAGATCATCGATCCTCGGTAGCAGGTACTTGTTCCTGACTATGGCCTTGATCAGTTACCTATAGTCGATGCACAGTCGCAGACTACCATCCTTCTTCTTCACAAAAGTATTGGCGCTCCCCATGATGTAATGAACCCCTTCTCCCCTAAGTCCTTAAGCTGAGCCCTCAACTCCTCTAACTCCTTCGGGGTTATGCGGTAAGGTGGTATCACGATCGGTCTGGTGCCTGGTACTAACTCGATGATGAAGTCTACCTCTCGCGGTGGTGGTAGTTCGGAAAGTCCTCGGGAAAATGTCGAGAAAACTCTCTAACCATCGGTATGTCCTCAAGTCGGGGTCCCTGACTCTCTACTATGGTGTATAAGGCTACTAGGGTCTCCATCTCTCCACTAGACGTTAGCCGACCTCTCGTGGTACCGACTCTCGGTGTACTACCCCTATGAATGAATGTCGGATGGCCTGGGATCTCGAATATCACTATCTTACGGTAGCAGTCGATATGCGCATGGTACGCTGCTAATCAATCTATCCCAAATAATGCATTGAACTCCAAGAACTCGAGTACTCTAAAATCTGCAGGTAGCTCTACCCCGCCTATCTCTACTGGACATCCCTCTACTAGGCTATTAGGAATAACCCTATCCCAGACCTCGGTAATCAAAATCAAATGGACTCTAGGGCTAACCGGTGTTAATCCTAAAATGCCTACCATACAACCCATAATAAATGAAATAGTCAAACCAGAATCAAGTAAAACATAAAAGTCTACCGAAAATGGAAACCGTACCCTTGATGAGTACTTGTGTGGCACTAGTGTCTGGCTGAACCACCATATAGGCTCCCACACGGCCCTACTGTGGGTACATGGCAGCTGGATGTGGGCACTCCCTCACTATATGCCTGACCTGTCCACATCTGTAGCACGTGACCTATCTACGCTACCTAATCTACAGCTGACCTTGTCCTTGTGGTTGTCTCTGTCCCTGATCCTATGTCGGTCTTTGTCGCTAACTGGGTTTATCTTAGCCTCTACCCTGTCTTGGCCTCGACCACCCTACTGTTGTGGTCATGGTGCTGGTGGTGTCGGGTGTGCAGCTCTCACTAGTACTGGCAACACTAGTCTGACTGGTGGTGATGGCAAGGAGTATGTGATACCTGAACTCTGCACGCCGGTGTAGTATGAATTGTAATGTGTGGTTGGTGCACGTAGTATAGATGTCTCTGACTCCTAAAAACCTCGGCTCTATCTCCTCTAACCTTTGCCCATCTGTCGTCTCCTCTCATACTTAGTTATCCGCTCGGGGGTAAAGGTTTGAATCGAAGTAGTCCTGTCAGCGACCTGACACAAATAATAGGTTTTGTGTGAAAGTGCACACTCATATATCTCGGTGAGTATCCTAGCGCCCGCGCTGACCACGTAATAACTAATGTCTGCCCTCAGTCCTACTCCAAAGTGGTACACATCCTCTATCTTATCTTAGACTAAATCCCCGACTAACTATCTCAGATACCCGTATCTGTCTCGGTAGTGCATGACTGACTCATTCGCCTCCGGTCTTTGACTCATGAACTCTCTCCTCAGTCTCAACATCACCACCGATGGGAAGTACTACTGATAAAACTTGGCCTAAAAGGCCATCCATGACTCAAAATCTCCATCGATAGCTATGGTGGTACGCCACCAGACATCGGCGTCCCTCTGCAGTGTGTATGAAGACAGGTCTGGTCGCAGTTGATCCTCAATCCCAAGAATCCAATGTAGTTTCTCCTGTAATAGTATCCACCCCTCTATCTTCTCAAAGTCTCTAATGTAGTCAAAGTACACTAGTTGAAGTCAGAGGAAATCTTTCACCAGTTGAATCCCTACTGCTGAGCCTGAAGGTGTAGGTGTGGGAGTCGGTGTTACCTCTACAACCTTTGATGTCGGAACGGCCACAACCGAAAGAGTCGGTATCGCTATCACACCCTGAGTAACTAGCGTCTCTGGTACTAGTGTTGTCGTTGGAACAGTGGCCAGTGCGGTAGTAGGCTCTAATGTCGGGTGTGTAGTAACCGTAAGAGTAGTGGCGATGGCCTGAGTAAGTGCAGTGATCTGTATTGCATGAAGGTCATGAAATCGGCCATCTGTTGTCCCTGTACCGCTACTAGTTCAGACAACCTCTGATTGTCATCCTCTGACATAATAGGGGGCCGACTACCGCTGGCCCCGGTATCACCAACCTCGCGTGCGTCTGTTATCAGCGTCTGCACGTTGACAACGAACTCGCATCAGCTACAACGTAGGATATCTCGTATATATATACATTATGAAATTAACAAGTATATACAACTACCCACAACTCACTCACTCGATTCCCAACAAAATAGTCTCTAGGAAAGGATCATCTGGTTTCCACATCTAAGATTTGTGTCTTATTCAATAGTGTATTACTTACCGAGAAAGTGGGGCTCTGATACTAGTTGTGAAGTTGGTATCACAATTTTAGACAACTCTATACTTTGTCCCTAAGGTTCTAAAGCCCATGCTCTGATACCAACTATGACGACCCCTCTCCTAATCTAGGGCACCGCTCGGCCTAATCCCATAATTAAGCCCTAATCACGACACATAGGACCCAATTACGTATTAGTCAGCCTTTTTAACCTATTTACCAACTTGATTAAGTTCAGGATAAATAATACACTAACCCTACCAATTTCGATAACTTAGAGTTGTTTAAAATATTTAACAGTTAAATAAGTTAGCGGAAGTCTTAACAATTATAGCGGAAGTTTTATTATAATTTAGAAGAAGTCTATTTAATAAATGAAAACAATTTGATAAACCTAAGTATGGAAACCAGGAATAATGATCACAATATATATATATATATATATATATATATGAGCTATGTGGCGATACATATAAGCAGTGTGATAGTCAAAAGTCAGGGAACTAACGCTCAACCCAATAAATGTATACATCCCAACAGTACGAAAGACATATGTAAAATATATAAAATATCAAAAACAAGTCCTACAGTCAGTCAGTAGTACGCTCCCCAAGCTCAGAGGTAGTCGTCAATCTTCTCCTTGTCAGGCCTACTACTCGACCTATCTGCACCCACTGTCAAAAAAAGGACGGTGAGTACTGTAACGGCCCGAATTTAATTCATCATTATTTGTGATGTATTGCAGACATGGCGGATAGCTCAAACACCCGTAGGACCCGCAGCTAGGATAGAGTGCGCCTGAAGTTAGATAAATAGTTATTTTGTGTGTTATTTTGTCTAATTTTGCGATGTTTATGTTAAAATAGGTTAAACAATATCGCGATGTGTGTAATTATATTTCAATTGACGCATAAGATTATGTGTTAACTATTCACTCGATATGCATGTCGATGCAGGTACCGGGTAGACTAAAAGATGAAATACTAGGTCGAAGAAAATAATACACACATTGAATGAATTAAATATGACAAAATAGTAAATTGGTGGGCGCCTAGGGATACGTAGGGTGGTGGTCGACACGCATGGGTGGTACGATAGTGTGCATGCCCGAGTACGCTCATTGAAGCGCACGACGAAATTGTAGGCGCGAAAATATAGGCGAATATATATATTTATATATACATGTAATTTATAATAGATATGTATATATATAAATATATATTAAAATCAAAAATAAAAAAAATTGTGAAATGACCAAAAAGGGCATTTGATTATGAAGGAGGAGGGTAAGAATGAAGGGGCATTTTGGTCATTTGACCCCAAAATTTAATAACCACCACCACCGACACCACATTTCTCACAATTTCAATCGATCAAAATCGATAGGAGAGAGAAGAAGCCAAGGAGGAGAGCCAACGAGAGCACGACGACGTCGAGGTGAGTTGGTGTGTTGTCTTACTACTGTATTGTTGTTGTGTGCGTTGTTGTTATAGTGGTGGTGGTGGTGATGGTTCGGTGGTGAAGGTGGGGAGGAGCTCAGGAGCATAGATGAACTGCTCTTCGCCCGAGGAGGGAGACGACACCCATGTCATCTCCCCTCCCTCCCAATCCATGAAATAAAAAAAATCGAACCAGGGAGCTCCTGGTTCCCTAGTTCGATTGGGGAAGAAGGGGTGGCTCGCACGTGTGCACCCTCCCCAATAACAGACCGGGCCTGGTTGCCCCGAGCCGGACCCGACCTGATCCTGGCCCAAGCGGATCAGGCCAAGTCGGCCCAGACCCGGTCGGTCATTTGGGCCGAACCGAACCGGTTCATTAAACCAAAAAAAAAAAAAAAAAAAAAAAATTAAAAAAAACAGTTTTAAATTTTTAAATAAAATAAAATATAGAAAAATAGCTAAAAGCTACGAAAAAATTCAAAAAAATCCAAAAAAATATTAGAAATTAGAAAAAGGGTTCGTAAATGAGTTTCAGGACTTTCTCGAGATTTTGGCGAGATGTTGTCGTGGTTTTTACCTCGTAAAACGTAAAATTGATATAATATACTCAATTGAAGCTAATTCAATGACTAATGACATTAGGTACATTCGGGTGATAATTTTGATTGTCAGGTATTTATTGGAGCTAGACCGGGGTTTAGTTTTCGAGACGCGAAGTGCGGATTGAGGTGTGTAGTATCCCAACTGAAATTACTTGAGTACTTACTTCTTTTGGCATTTGAATTCAAATTCTTTCATTTCAATATTCTACTCAGGTTATGGCTATATAGGCGGACGTTGAACGGGGCTCCCTCTGTTCCATTCTTGTGTATATGTCCACTACACCATAACACGTGCTACCAGATCAATATCGGTGAATAGCACAACCCGAGTGTCACATCATGGCATGTGTCGGTGCGCAATATGTGTAACGCTGACCATCGAGCGTATCGAGATAATGGCCTTACTTGAGTAGGACTCGCCGACAGTGTTCTGTGGAAGAGTCCGAATTATGGTGGTAGTCTGACCCTAAGAGCTAGGAACACACTTTGAGCTTTTCCTATTATTTATTCATGCGATGAACGCAGTTGACTGTATTTATTTCCACATGTTTGTTTAATAGCTTTATTTAAATTTTAGTATTTACTTTTAGTATTGCTCACTTAATTTCCTTGGGAATACTCACTCTGGACTCGTCATCTGCCTTTTATGATGGCTTGAGTGCAGATCTTAGTACGAGCAGGGGAAAGGGCAAGCTGCCAGAGTATTGTTGATCTGAGATTGCCTGACTCGTACATTTGTATTATATATATTTTGTTTCATTTTGGGTTTAGGGATTGTGAGATATTTTGAGATACCTTGTATATATTGATCTTTTTGTGACTTCAAAGATATTTATGGTTATATAGGAGTTTTCCATATTAGGTTTATGGTTTATGTTATACATTTATAGTATCATTATCCAAGTAAATGTGTTAGTAACGCTTCCGCTGTGTGTGAATTTGAGGATTTTATAATGACTTAACATATAATTTGATTTCAATACAACTTAATAAGTAAATGGATAATTAATAAGGTGTAAAAAGATAACATTAAGTATATAATCCAAAGTAGAGCACAACTGTCGCTGGTAAGACAGACTGTGGGTCCGCATTGGCCCCTGTGGCGGTTTATTTGAAAAATGGGTCATTAGATTTTGGTATCAGAGCCTAGGTTTAGGAAAACCTAGGGCTCGAATTTGAGGAAAACCTTATCATAAACCTATTGAATAAGCTTTAGATATGGAAACCCAAAAGAATCGCTTAAAGTCATTGTTGGAAAGCAATGAGAGATGGGTAGAAATCAGGATTATACATGCTATGTTTTTTGTCGTATATTACCTACATTACACGTATATTTGTACTAAGGTACGTTCTTCGATACAGATATCGATAGACGAGTAGCCTTCTGTTATGACTCAGCCAGAGGTTGGGGATACTATTGATCCCACTAGGCCGACATTGACGTTCAAGTCTTTAGCGTGGACAGTAGATGATAGGTTTGCACAGTTGTTGGATTTATCAAGGACTCGTGAGACTACGGCAGCTCCTACTATAGTCGTAGCTGCACCATTGGTTACTACTCCTGCAGTTGTTACTCCCACTACTGCTGAGACTCAGAGGCAGGCTATAGTATTCGATACACATGTCGAGAGGGCTATACCAGTGGTTGTTCCAGTGGAAACTGTGTTAGTTGTGACTCATTTGACTACCGAGCAGCCAGCTGTAACATCTTCATCAGGGAGTTTGATGACAGTAGAGGCGAGGAAGCTGAAGGGGTACTTTAGATTCTCTCCAGGATACTTTTATGGAGCCGAAGACCCAAAGATAGTCGAGAGGTGGCTATTAGCTCACAAGAGATTACACGAGATGTTATTGGTTGATGAGGTTGATAGACCAAGATTGGCTAGTTATTGCTTGAGATCTGCTGTTGCTATATGGTGGACCACCTATAAAGTGACACATCCTGCGGTTACTACTTGGGTTGATTTCAGAGCATTGTTCATGGATAAGTATATACCTATAGAGGTTAGGATTCAATTGAGAGAGGAGCTTTTGACACTAGTTTAGGGTGATATGTTTGTTACCGAGTATATGGAGAGGTACAGATATTTGTTGTCTTACTCTATGGATCTGGCAGGGACTGACAGGCTGCATACATATTACTTTATTCGAGGACTGGATGACAGGATAGCTACCAAAGTTATTTCTAGTGGAATGATTAATTTGGCTCCGGTATACGATAGGTCTCTTTCTTAAGAGACTTATATAGACTGAGTGCTAGTAGAATGGCGATTCAAATTGTGCTGCGGGATCAGCAGAGTCATCCAGTTCAGGGTTCTCAGTTTGATTAGAAGCCAAAGAGATAAAGGAAAGATCAAGGTCGACAAGGACAGGGCCAGAGACCTCGTAGAGGTAGAGTTGATTGGCAATTAGATCAGGGTCGTAAAGGCGACAGAGATCTTCGGGATGATTAGGATAGACGTGATGATCGTGAGGTAGCGTATTCTGCAGCCTCTGGACCAGTTGATCGACCGAGACAGCAGCAGAGGTAGGATAAAGGTCAGGGTCAGAGAGGCCAGAGCCAAGGTCAGAGTCAGGCACAGAGTCAAAGGACTACTAGCAGATCAGACACTTGTGCTTGTTATCGTTGTGGTCAGGTAGGACATCATATGGCGGAGTGTACCAGACCAGCGCCAGTACTATCACAAATAGGCCAGGCCAGAGATAGGGCCCAGACAGCTATTTTTAGGGTTGCACAGCTAGACCGGGAGGCAACCAGATAGCTTGTTGAGGGTATGTTATCTGTCCGTGGTCCTTTTATGCATGTTATGTTTGATTCCGGCAGCACATTTTCCTTAATATCTGGACATATGGTAGGATTGTTAGGGTTAGGTGCACAGAATTTAGATACACATCTCGTTCTCAACAAAGTAGCTAGGAATAAGATTTACCCTAACCAGATTTGTCGAGATTGTGTGGTTGAGATTGAGGGACATCAGTTACCGGCTGACTTGAGAGTATTAGAGTACTTGGAGTTCGACGCGATGTTAGGTATGGATTGGTTATCGTCTTATCACGCACAGATCGACTGTTTCAGTAAGATGGTGACATTTTACATCGAGAGGATTCCAGAGTTTTCATTTGCCATAGCTGTGTCAGCATTACCTATCACTCGAGGCAGACTAGCTATGTCGTAGGAGATGGAGGCATACACGGCTATAGCGGAGCCAAAGGTAAGAACAGTGATTAGGGTTGAGGATGTCCCAGTTGTTTGCAAGTTTTTCGACGTATTTCCTGAGGATTTGCTAGGATTGCCACTACCGAGAGCTGTGGAGTTTATCATTGAGCTGATTCTGGGGACTCAGTTGATTTACAACAGGCCATATAGGATGTTAGTATCGGAGCAGGAGGAGTTGAGGACCCAGTTAGTGGAGTTATTGCAGAAGGGATTCATTCACCCGAGTATGTCACCTTGGGGAGCTCCAGTTCTTTTTGTTAAGAAGAAGGATGGCTCGATGCGAATGTGTATGGATTATAGGAAGTTGAATCAGGTTACTATTAGGAACCTTTACCCACTTCCCAAGATCGATAACTTGTTCGATCAATTGGCAGGAGCCAAATTCTTCTCGAAGATTGACCTCAGATCGGGATATCAGCAGTTGAAGATTTGAAAGGGAGATATTGAGAAGACCGCTTTTAGTACGCATTATGGGTTGTACGAGTTTACAGTCATGCCATTTGGGTTGACTAACGCACCGACGATCTTCATGGATTTGATGCACAGAGTGCCTAGGCCGTTTTTGTATCGATACGTCATTGTTTTCATCGACGACATCCTGATTTACAACAGGACTTATGTGGAGCACGAGAGGCATCTCAGGAGGTGTTGGCAACACTGAAAAAGCACCGATTTTACGCCAAGTTTAGCAAGTGCGCATTTTGGCTGAGTGAGGTGAAGTTTTTGGATCACGTCATCAGCAATCAGGGCATATCAGTAGATGGTGACAAGATTCGAGCTATTATTAATTAGAGGACACCCAAGTCGGTATCTGATATTCAGAGTTTCCTGGGTTTGGCAGGATATTATAGGCGTTTCATACAGGATTTTTTGTTGATTGTAGCACCAATGACGAGGTTGAATAAAAAAGACATTAGATTTGAGTGGTCGCACGAGTATGAGGATGTTTTTTGGGAGTTGAAAAGGCAATTAATTTATGCGCCAATTTTGGCATTACCTGTGGTAGGTAAGGGTTTCTCAGTTTACACTGATGCGTCAGGCACTGGGTTGGGTTGTGTGTTAATGCAGGACGGATACCCAGTGGCCTATTTATCGCGATGATTAAGACCTCATGAGGAGAGTTATCCAGTGCACGATTTGAAGCTTGCAGCAGTCGTGTTTGCATTAAAGGCTTAGAGGCACTATTTGTACGATGAAAGGTTCGTACTATTTACCGACCACCAGAGTTTGAGATATTTTTTCACTCAAAGGGAGTTGAACATGAGACAACGGAGATGGCTCGAGTTACTGAAGGACTACGATTTCGCTATCGAGTATCATCAGGGGAAGGCGAATGTCGTAGCTGATGCACTGAGCAGGAACGGCATCGAGAGTCAGACGGGACTGTGGCATATGACATACGAGCACAGGTTGCTTGAGGCTGCGTCGGTGTTGTGTGTGATAAAGTCTATTACTGAGCTACACATTTGCAGCCAGATATAAGTTCCTCTTTGTGTCTTTAAAGTGGGTTGCTGAGTTACAAAGAACTGAGGGCCGGTATTTACGGATCAGTAGACTGGCTCAGGATCTAGGGTGCACAAAGTGGTCTGAGGGTTCAGACGGGTGCTTGAGACATGGGGGTCGTTTATGGATACCGAAGGTACTGGAGCTCAGGGACAGTATTCTCGAGGACGCATACCGATCGCGATTTACAGTTCATTCTAGTCAAACCAAGATGTATCACAACCTTCAGGGATTGTTTTGGTGTCCAGGGATAAAGGCTGATGTGGGGAGGTATGTCCGGAGTTTTCATATTTGTCAGTAGGTGAAGGCTGAGCACAGAAGACCAGTTGGGTTGCTACAGTCAATGCCCATTCCTCAGTGGAAATGGGAACATGTGACCATGGACTTCGTCAGTAGACTATCGTAGACTACGAAAAGACACGACACAGTTTGGGTAGTTATCGACTGGTTGATGAAGTCAGCACATTTCATACCAATCACCATGAGATATTCAGTTACACAGCTGAGCACTATTTTCGAGAAAGAGATTGTCAGATTGCACGGTATACCAGTCTCAATTGTTTATAACAGATATCCAAGGTTTACTTCGAGACTTTGGGAGAGTATACAGGAACATTTTGGCACTCGACTATAGTTTAATACTACGTACCATCCTCAGACTGACAAGCAGTCGAAGTAATTGATTCAAATTCTCGAGGATATGCTCAGGGCGTGTATTTTACAGTTTGGTGGATCGTGGGAGGATTATCTGCCATTATGCGAGTTTGCGTACAACAACAGCTATCAGGCAAGTATCGGGATGCCACCATTCGAGGCACTATATGGTAGGCCCTACAGGTTACCAACATGTTGGGCGGCACCGGAGGATACAGCAGCTATAGGACCTGAGGTTATTGTGGATCACACTGAGAAAGTGAGGCAGATTAAACAGAGACTTCAGGTGGTGCAGGATAGACAGAAGAAATATGGGGATAGGTATCACGGGGATCTGAGCTACGAGGTTAGAGACATGGTGTACTTGAAAGTTTTGCACTGGAAGGGTCATCAGAGATTTGGCATTAAGGGGAAACTGGCACCAAGATTTATTGGACTGTTCAGAGTTGAGGAACGTGTCGATAGAGTGGCATACCTTTTAAAGTTATTGCCACAGTTAGCGGGGGTACATCAGGTGTTTTACATATCCATGTTGAGGTTAGCTAGGCCGAGACCGAGACTTATGGTTGATGTACGTCAGATTGAGGTGCGACCAGACGTGTCATATGAGGAGCAGCCTGTGGAGATCATAGATAGGAGGATTCAGACTTTGAGGAACAGGAAGATCCCGAAGGTTTTGGTTCGTTGGCAGCATCATGGAACTAAAGGACTCACCTGGGAACTCGAGTCTACCATGCGACGACAGTATCCCCACTTATTTGCCGGTAAGTATTTAAGTTTAATTTAAATTTCAGGACGAAATTTCACCTAGTTGAAAAAAATTGTAATGGCCCGAATTTAATTTGCCACTATTTGTAATGTATTGCAAACGTGGCAGACAGCTCAGACACCCGTGGGACCCGCAACTAGGCTAGAGCGCGTCTAGAGCTAGGTAAATAGTTATTTTGTGTGTTGTTGTCTAATTTTGTGATGTTTATGTTAAAATAATTTAAACGACATCGCGATGTGTGTAATTATATTTCAATTGACGTATGAGATTGTGTGTTACGCATTCACCTCGATATGCGTGTCGACGTGGGTACCAGGTAAACTAAAATATGAAATATTAGGTTGAAGAAAATAATACACATTAAATGAATTAAATGTGACAAATAATAAATTGGTCGGCGCCTAGAGACATGCGGGGTCGTGATCGACACGCGTGGGTGGTACGGTAGTGTATACGCCCGAGTATGCTCGTTGGTGCGCACGACAAAATTATAGGCGCGAAAATATAGGCGAATATATATATATATATATGTAATTTAAAATAGATATGTATATATATACTAAAATCAAAAATTAAAAATAATTGTGAAATGACCAAAAAGGGCATTTGATTATGAATGAGGAGGATAAGAATGAAGGGGCATTTTGGTCATTTGACCTCAAAATTTGATAACAACCACCACCGACACCACATTTCTCACAATTTCAATCGAAACCGAGAGGAGAGAGAAGAAGCCAAGGAGGAGAGCCAACGAGAGCATGAAGACGTTAAGGTGGGTTGTTGTGTTGTCTTGCTGTTGTGTTGTTGTTGTGTGCGTTGTTGTTGTGGTGGTAGTGGTGGTAATGGTTCGGTGGTGAAGGTGGGGAGGAGCTCGGGAGCTCGTAGTTCGTTTGAGGAGGGAGTCCCCTCCCTCCCAATCCATCAAATAAAAAAAATCGAACCAGGGAGCTCCTGGTTCCCTGGTTCGATTGGGGAAGAAGGGGTGGCACACGTGCGAGCCACATGTGTGCACCCCTCCCCAATAACGGACCGGGCCTGGTTGCCCAGGCCCGAACAGGTTAGGCCGACCGGGTCCTGGCCCAAGCGGGTCGGGCCGAGCCGGCCCAGACCCGATCGGTCCGGTTGAGTCGAACAGGGTCCAACCGAACAAGACCCAGCCCAACCTAAAAAAAATTAATTAAAATTTTTTTAAAAAGAAACAGTTTTAAATTTTTAAATAAAATAAAATAGAGAAAACTAGCTAAAAATTATGAAAAAATTCAAAAAACCCAGAAAAATATTAGAAATTAGAAAAAAGGGTTCATAAATGAGTTTTTGGGACTTTCTCGGGATTTTGGCGAGATGTTGTCGGGGTTTTTACCTCGTAAAATGTAAAATTAATATAATATACTCAATTGAAGCTAATTCAATGACTAATGACATTAGGTACATTCGGGTGATAATTTTGATTGTCGGGTATTTATTGGAGCTAGACCGGGGTTTAGTTTTCAGGATGCGAAGTGCGAATTGAGGTGTGTAGTATTCCAACTGAAATTACTTGAGTCTTTACTTCTTTTGGCATTTGAATTCAATTTTTTTCATTTCAATATTCTACTCTGATTATGGCTATATGGGTGGACGTTAAGCGGGGCTCCCTCCGTTCTATTCTTGTGTGTATGTCCACTACACCATAATAGGTGCTACCAGATTGGTCTTGGTGAATAGCACGACCCGAGTATCACGTCGTGTCATGTGTCAGTGCGCCGTATGTGTAATGCCGGCCATCAAGCGGATCTAGATACTGGCCCTGCTTGAGTAGGACTCGCCAGCAGTATTCTATGGGAGAGTCCGAATTATGGTGGTAGTCTGACTATAGGGGCTAGGAACATACTTTGAGCTTTTCCTATTATTTATTCATGCGATGAGCGCAGTTGACTGTATTTATTTTTGCATGTTTATTTAATAGCTTTATTTAAATTCTAGTATTTACTTTTAGTATTTCTCACTTAATTTCCTTAGGAATGCTCACTCTGGACTCGTCATCTGCCTTTTGTGATGGCTTGAATGTAGATCCTAGTAAAAACAGGGGAAAGGGCAAGCTGCCAAAGTTCTGTTGATCTGAGATTGCCTGACTCGTACATTTGTATTATATATATATATATATATATATATATTTTTTTTTTTTGTTTCATTTTGGGTTTGGGGATTGTGAGATGTTTTGAGATACCTTATATATATTAATCTTTTTGTGACTTCAGAGGTATTTATGGTTATATAGGGGTTTTCCATATTAGGTTTATGGTTTATGTTACACATTTATAGTATCATTATCCAAGTAAAATTCTTAGTAAGGCTTCCGCTGTGTGTGAATTTGAGGATTTTATAATGACTTAACATATAATTTGATTTCAATACAACTTAATAAGTAAATAGATAATTAATAAGGTGTAAAAAGATAAAATAGAGGATATAATCCAATGTAAAGCACAACTGTCATTTGGTAAGGCAATTTGTGGGTCCACATTGGCCCCCGTAGCGGTCTATTTGAAAAATGGGCCGTTACAAGTATAAAAGTATAACAGTAATTCCCAAATGACCTATCTACTCATATTTCCAAAATAAATGAATGCATAATGATAGCCAAAGAATGTTCTAAATAAACATGCTAACAAATACTAAGAAATCAAATGAAACTGACACAGGTTAAGCAATCTGATCTAGGTTCGGTCAGCGGTGAGAACTATCACTTAGTCTTTTCCACTATTTGTATTGAGTTGTGCTCTATATATTATCATATCGTTTTTAATAACCTCAAATGGCGGAGTTTTGCTCTACACATATATATCATCTATCGTAAATCTCATCGAACACCCTGGTTCATTACGCCGTGAGTCGCACGAGTATAGTGGAGAGTGCCAACATCCCCGAAGTCCCGTGAGCCGCCAACTCTATAAATGTGCAATGAACCATGGATTCTAAAGCTACTTTAAAGCCAACAAAAAGACTCGGTAAAGGAATTCAAGAATAGAATGCTACGAAGCACAAGTAAACAAGAATACAAGTCCATTCATAAGGTTATCTACCCCTAATAGCTTGCTATGTGATAGCCCCAATTTTCTCGTGCAATTGGGTACGCCTAGCCTAGACCTGTGCAGGCCCCAAGTCATCACTTGGCAACCTGACGAGCCTAGTCAGTCTTTGATTTAGTCAATTGAGTAGTTTATGAAAGAGTTATTGCAATAATAACACAGCGGAAGAAAATTTAATACTAAACAATTAATGGAAAATAACTCGGTCAAACGGAAATCAAGAATCTATATATATAGAAACCCCATAAATGGGAATATTCATGTACAATAAGCCAAGGTCAAATGAGACATTACATGATATCAATCCCAAACTATAATCCCGAGTTCAATGACTACCAAATCATTATAATAATAATAATAATAAGCAACATATAAACAAAAACATATAACCTACTATAGGGTTCCTCAAGTCCAGCTGCTCACATAAAGTCTCCTAGGCGAGGTTCCTTGCCTCTACTGCACTCCGCTCTATCTGCATCCACCGTCACAAACTAGACGGTGAGTAACTGAGAGAAATCGAAATTAATGCCAGAAGAATATAACGGTAATTCATAAATTATCAAACAAGGCAGTCTAAATATCATGCAGGAATTGAAAGACAGGAAGTTAAATAAACATGGTGCATGATAGGCAGACTGGAAATAATAACAATCGAAAAATGCGTGTTCTACGAGTCAAGAGAGGCCATAAGTGGTCTAAAATCCACAACGAATCCACAACAGCAATGTCGCAACATCGATAATCACAACAATCCAGTACATGGTATCACACAATCACCAGGAGTGGTCAAACACTCATGCGCACGAGTGCCTGCGTTTTATCCCTTCTAGTGCAGACGGCATGTACCTTCAAGACACACACACTTATGCCAAGAACACACATACAAGGAATACAAAACGGAATGCCAACAAGTAGATAATCGCAAACACAATGGAATGAAAATGAATCACATGGTATTTTCTTAACTGGCTTACTAATGTACACAAGTTTTTAAGACAAATGTACTTACCTGAACTAGCGTAACCCATAGACACTCTCGCGTCCCTAACGCGTATTTTCGAGTTTCCCGCTACCTGATAAAGTTGGAAACTCTAATTAATGGGTTGAGTCACTAACTAAATCCTAGTTTAAATCCTAGTGTATTCCCAATGTTTTAAGTATTTACATAACTCGTCAAATTGTTAGGAAAACGTATACTCTCTCGGGTTTGAAAAACAATGACAATAACCATGACTATGGTATCACAACGTCGGTACCCACAATGCATATAAGCCTACTCATGTTTCGTAGGCTCGGCTCAGTCGTATGTGGGTCACATTATAGTCTCGATGAGCCGGCGACGTGACCACGACGTCATAACCAATTCCCGACCTTCAAACGCAAATCCGTCAAACACGACTCAAAATGACTATGCACTAACAAGTTTGGGAACCTCGCATGTGTGATCTAACATCCGTAGGGTATCAATACGATATGGGAAGGTCATGTGAATGCCCTACGTCACGTCGACGACTACTCAACGCGATATAAATAACTCACGCATAACTTCGCCATTACGACTCATTATCATTGATATGGATGCTCCGAGGCTGTGAGACTCCATGACGGACATGGTAAGCTCTCCAGCAGTCCCCCATGTCATCGCATCGACGACAGTACCACCACGACGGGTGGTTTCCGACGAGAAAGTTACAACAAGTATACAACACATAATTGACATAATATAAACAATAACGCCGCTATTTTAGGCCACTTCGAGAGTTGTAAGACACAAGCATGGACTTAGCTTGGTACTCAACATCCCCGGTCATGGTGGCACAGCGGTGGCGTCACCCACGGCAACGGATTTTGGCGAGGAGGAGCATAACGCACATGAAGTGAACATAAAAATGAAATTTAGACTAAACAATCCAAATGCAATTGATTTGGACATACCAAAGGGCAGCGGGGTACCAACGAGGGCAAGCCATGGTTCCCGACAGCCTCTCGGACGTGGTGTCTAGTCTGCAGCGCTGCCAGTTGAGGCAGTTTCTGACAAGACATCAACAATAGAGAAAAAACCAAAGAAAATACAACACCACACTATCATCGCTGTTATGGGCCACTCCGGGAGCTGTGAGACGCAAGCACGGGTTTAGCGTGGTCTCCAACATTCCCTAGGTTACGGTGGTCTGACCTGCGATGCTGCCCGAGCTCTGCAACTCCGACGAGACATAAAAACCATCAACACATGTGTAAACAGAGTATGGACATCATCTACTCTATGTATCAAACGTCCAGAGGTTTCCCGGGGATATGGGACTCTGGTGGGTCACGAGGGTCCATCCCCGACTGTCCTCGACCACCGCCACCTACGGCAGCGATGGCCAGAGGTGGACAGTAGCCCAATGAGAACAAGAACACCAGTGAGAACGAGAGAGAGAGAGAGACAGAGAACCTACGAAGACCAGTGAGAGCTCCGATAGGGGTCGTGGTCTGGTCAGCAAAGAGAGCCGAGAAAGGAGAGTCGAGATGATGGCTGAGAGAGAGAAGAGAGAGAATGAGAGAGAGATCGAGAGAATGAGAGAGAGGCAGAGAGGATGAGAGGGAGAGATCATGGACCTCTGGTGAGAACACAAACCTCCGGTCACCAAGGGAGAGGGGAGGAGAAGAGGGGTGGCGGTGAGAGAGAATGGTAGGCTGGGGTGTGTATGTGGTGAAGATGATGAATAGTAGGGCTTTTGTTTGTTTATATATATGGAAAAATGTGAAAAGACCCTTTTGCCCTTTAAGTTCATACTTGCTTATTTTTAAACAATTGCCCTTATGGGTCTTTTACCTCATCATCTTAACTCAACACACATACACATCTCAATGCCAATCTCATGGCTCTCCTCATCAAGCTGTGTCACTTTAACATTTTTTTCCCATAGTCCGTATGTTGCGAAGCTATCCAACTCCCACATTGATATTGTGTTTCCTCGGTCAGTATTTCTCCGTAAATTAGTTCGTCACGCCCATTTACTCGCCACATCCCATGAACTAATTAATTAAATTATTGCAAAATTCATTTATTTGTATTCTTTATTGTGTTTTTATCCCCCGTTTAACTAGGCGAAACCTCACTCAACTAAACATCGCCCGAACAACTCGAGACCCGTAAAATACTAAAATACTAATACACACAATCAGAGAATCATAAAATTACTTTGGTGTCGACTCCCGAAGTTCAAAATACTGTCCAGTATCACGTAGCTGGGTCACGTTCCTAACAAGTGTAACATAAGTTAGTTAAAAATTTAGGGTTGTTACATGTTATTTATCATTTTATCATAACTTCTCAATAAAATAGACATATGAAATGAAAAGAGACAATTAAGTTTAATCACAAGGTAATATCATGATGGCAAAGCTCAATACGAGAGAGTAGAAATAAATCATGATATCAAGATCACAAAATAGCATTTTCAGTCATAAGGATTGTTCAACAATAGAACAAATGAATTGAAATGGAAATAGAGAGTTCATATGGGATTACTCACATCAAGCAATTATCCTAGCTAACTCCGGCCTCTCAATGCCCGAACCTGCGCACCGGGACTCTTGACACACTTCCCTATGTCTCTTGGGTGTTTAAATAGGTTTTTGGTTAAGTTCAAGGTTGTTAAGGTGGGTTATGTTAGGGTTTATAAGTTGCAGAAATTTCAGAACAATAGGAAGATTTCCTATTGTCCAGGGTACCCAGCGAGCCCGGGGATTTCCCTAGCATGCTGAGTGCAGAAACACAGAAAATGCAACGATTTTCTGGGTTCCCCACTCGGGATTCATCTTCTCCATCGCCTCTAGACCCCTGTTCTCCTCCACCAAGGGTCTAGAACTTCCTCCTCATCAGAAACATACACCAGGCACTTCGTTTATAAATCAAAACATTAATTTACAAGAGATTTGAACATGCATGAAAGGGGTTTTAGGGAAGAACACCAAAAACTTCAAAAACCACCAACTTTGATTCAAAATCGAAATTGAAAATTAAAACCCTTAGTGCTGTCCCAAGTGAAATTCGACAAGGAATTTGAAAATGACCTCAAAATTTATAAACAAACATGTTTTCCAGTTTAAAACTCTGTAAATCAGTTTCATAAGTAAAACCCAAAAGTTGGCAAAATTCATGAATATCGAAAATGCAAGTTGGAAATAAATTTCAAGGATCTTTTTTTATTCAAATCTGTAAAATAAACACATTCAAAGCTATTTTAGGCAAAAGCCCTTTGGTTTCACAAATCAAAAGCGTATGTAAGTTTGTAAGGATGAAATGCATTACCTAGGGTTCTAACTTCCTTTAGAAGTTCTAGCTCTCTAAAAATCTAGCTTCAAAGAGTTGTTGTTGCTCCCAAATCTTGTTGGTTCTAGTTCCCTTCTCAAATGGACAGCCTTTTGTTTGCATGTTGAGAGAACGCATTAACTTTCTCTATATATACCTATGTTGTTCATCAAGTGTGAAACTCTATTTTCTATGTTGATCTTGTGGTCATCATATACTCCTAATCCACTATTCATTCCAACTCACTTAACCCACATGTTGACACACTTTTGTGGGAGTGTTTGCTAGCACACATCCCGCGGTAAATCCTATGCTTGTTGTAATTTGATTTCAACTATAGGACATTAAATGTGATGTAATTTAATCTAAATACCTTATGTGATGAGATAAATTAATTAAACCTTATTAGACTAAGTTTAGACTTACCACATGTCTAGCTACCCGGTTCCTCGGCTTACCGTGTCTTGATGCCTATAACTGCATGAACTAACTTAGTTAGTTTATACATACACACACATACACACACACACACACACACACACATATATATATATATATATATATATCACTAGGCATACACCACAACAAATATATAATATATCTTGGCCACGTGCCTTGGTCGGTGTATGCACCTCACGCGAGTCCTACATCACGGGCCGGTGAACCTGATTAAGAAATTAATCAAGGTTTAGGAATTCGGGCCGTGACATTAGCAATCGTGTCAACGATAGTAGAACATATCTACGACCGACGGGAGGAATTTATGGTGTATCCTTGACTTGAAATAATGTCTGGAGCCACTCGGTAACCAACCTGAAGTATATGCGCGGTTTCTTGTCATGTTTTATCGACTTGCCAACTGGCTTAGGTTGGGGTTTACTCGTACTATTTCAAGTGTTTATTTATTTATCTGTTATACATGTTGGGGCATGTACCCATGGTCAATCTATAAACATTGTTTATCTTACAGTTTTTTGTTAATAAAATAAAGGTTTTTCATTTGTTGTTTTATTATAAATGATTGCATGTCTACCTTATATAATAAGGTCCATGGGTATTTATTGAAATATCCTAAATGTCTCTAGTCGGTCATTATACTGGGAACTATAATGAATTAAGACTAGTGTGAGTCTTGATTGATGGTCATGTGATGATCATACGTATAAGGATACGAATCGAGATTATAAGTACTTGTTAAGGAACAAGGTACTAGACCAACCCACTATGAGAACACCACATGGAATAAGTCATAGGTGTTACTCTTGATAGGTATATCATTTAGTCCTTCGACTTGAGATTACCATAGACTTCAATATTATGAGCATGGTAATTTGACACAATCATACGTTATTTTTAACTAGACGATTATAAACATTGTAATTGGTTATCATGTAAGCAATATATGAAGGTGTGTAATCAAGAAAGAATTTGTCTCTCTCGTAAATAGAGAGATATCAGTGGATCCCTCGATATGTTAGATTGTTAAATGGTCAAGTCCAAGTGAATTGATATGATCAATGTCACTTGGATGTTTTCAATCTATCTAAAGATCGAGACTAGTACGATTGAACATTAAGTGTGACTTTCCATGCCTTATATTTAATCAAAGAATATTGCACGACAAAAAGATATGATATACGTTATTCATTAGGTTGTATCGATTTTGATATTCATGCTACTTGGGTAGTCATAGTGCCTTGCTAGAGACCGCTTATGACTTGTGTACTAAAACGGTTTTGGTTCACTACCAACGTCGCATGAACCTATTGGGTTACACACAAAGAATGGTTTTGTGCAATTTCAAATGGTCCAGAATATTAAATTTTATAAGATAAAATTCATAATATATATAAACCCTTATGATTCATTATATGATAACTTATTAATAGGGGTATATGTGTAATTTGCTTAAACAACGTAAATACAATAGTTGTATTTTGAATGTACTTAAACAAAGTAAATACAATAGTTGTATTACGAATAGGATTTTAAGTGAGAGCTTATTTACACATATAAATAAAGGGTGATATCCAAAATGTAATATAAGAATTTCATTTTTCCAATTTTCATATTCTTTGAATCTTGGGAGAGAAAGAAAAACGTTTTCAATCTCTCTTGGGGCTGGCACTCCAAATTATGGTCATTGTTTGTGTGTGAATTTATGATAGATGGCGCTCGCTTGAACGTCTTGAAAATTGAACGTTCAGAGAAGGAAATCACGAGGTATAGTTTACTTTTGTAGATCTCATTTAATGGAACTTATCTACGATCCTGTGGGGTTTTCAAAATTGTTTTGAATTTTTTGCTGCATATGAACCCCAAAACCCAACAGTGGTATCAGAGATTTAAGTTAGGTTCTATTAAACATTTGCATGTTTTCTCTGATTACATGTGATATATGTGTGAAAACATGATTGTGATTAAGGTATATATGATATACATACAGGTTCTGTGATAGTTGTTACCAAGAATTGATTTTAAATCATGTTGTTAATTTATATATTTGATACATATGCATGATGTGGTTCATTGATTGAATTCATGTGTAGTATATTTCGATTAACTTATATTTTAAATTGAATAATGCAAATTTTTATGTTCCATGATAGAAATCATGTTTAGGTTAATATGATTTGATTTAATATGATTTTGTTGTTGAATACATTGTTCATTTTGTGAAATAATCTCCATGATAGAAATCATGTTTAGGTTAATATGATTAATATAATATGATTCTAGTGTTGAATGCGTGATTAATATTTCATTCCTTAATTCAATTGTACTTCTTTTGAATAAGAATCAAAATTACCACTGATTATATGTCTCGTTATTGTTATCTGTTAGCATATTCCTATTAGATAGGAGATATTATTGTAATCGGATAAGAATAGTAGAAAATCCTATATGATGGGTAAGATATATAACAAATTCTAATTGGATTAGGATTTCATGTATCTTAAATTCTAATTGGATTAGAATTAGATATAGAGTTAGAGGTGGGCCCGTATTAATTAAAAATATTTTAATTAATTTTTGGAAATAAAATAAGGGGCAGTTTTGGTCAATTAAATTGACTAATATAATGAGAAATTTTTGGCAATTTTGATTTTTGGAATAGGAATTTGTTGTTTAAAAAAAGGGGGTGCTGCCCCCTGTACCCTCGTCCGCCTGACTGGCTATCGGGACCGCCAATAACTCTACGGAGCGTAAGAAAATTCGTATACTACATAATATAAGAAATTTCCTAACTCGTTTAATGATTGTACATGAAATATGTGATATTTGTCTTTGTTTATGTTATGATCACTAAAACAAATAAAATCTCTTTTATAAATTTTAAGTTAAGTGTCATCCATTCTCAAATACTTGTCAAGGCTTCGATCACATCAATATGGGTCTGCCTTCGCAGAGTGTATTGTGTTATCTTAGTGAGGCAAGTTGAGTAACGGTTACTCTATTGTTTGAAATGGTTAGACTTGATAAAGCTATCAAAACGATTTTGAGCTATAGGCACAAGATGAAATAAAATATGCTAAGACTTAAGATGTCATAATCTCATAAAAACAACTAAAAGTTACATATGATGTAATTGGAAAAAGGTACCTACCTACATAACCTAATTTAAAGTGTCATGCCTTAGCTGTCTTTAAATTTGGTGAAACATGGGTTTTAGTCCCCTAAGTTAACATAGTGTTTTTAAGGAGGGTTGTTAATTTAGGAGCATATTCCTCTATACTAAATATGAACTTTTGCATAATCTTTATTATAGATTTATGACTTTATCAAATCATACCAATCCCTTATCACTGCGATCCATCCTTGAAAACGATAAGCTATCTGGGACAAACTTTTTTGACTAGTTTAGAAACTTGATAATTGTTTTTAAGCATGAACACGAGTTGTACGTCTTGGATGGTCCTATTCCTGAGGAACCACCAGCCAATGTTGCAAGAGCTATGAAGGATACACATTCCAAGCATGTCAACGATTCTACTGATGTTGCATGCATTATGTTGACAACCGTGGTTCCCGAACTTCAGAAGGACATGGAGCACATGGAAGCTTACGACATGGCTACAATGCTAAAGGAAATGTTCCAACAGTAGGCTAGGCAAGAAAAGTTTGAGATAGTCAAGAACCTTAATTCTTATAAAATGGCTGAGGGTGCGTTAGTTAGCCCTCATGTTCTGAAAATGAAGGGCTACATTGACCATCTTGACAGACTTGGATTCCACTAAGCCAAGAGTTGGCTACGAATTTGATCTTTAATTCATTGCTTGATAGTTTTTCACAATTTGTGATGAATAACAACATGAATAATATGAAGAGATTTATCTCAGAGTTGCATTTGATGCTCAAAACTGCTGAGCAGAATGACAAGAAACCCACGGCCAATGTGTTGATGGTTCGGAAAGGAAAGGCTTTGAAGAAGACCAAAGGCAAGACTAAAATTGCCAAAGGTATTGTGCCAGTCACAAATCCTGTAGAACAAGTTAAGCCTAAGGTTGCTTCTACTTCACAGTCCCAGAAGGAAAAAGAAAAGGAAAGAAATTGTCATTTCTATCATGCACCTGGGCATTGGTTAAGAAATTGCAAGCTCTATCTTGAAGATCAAAAGAAAAAAAAAAAAGAGTAGTGTGACTACTGTTTCATGTATTTACGTTATTCAAGTTAACTTGTCTACTAGTGATTCTTGGGTATTGGATACTGAATGTGGTTATCACATTTGAATTAATATGCAGGGTTTCACCAAAAGTAGAAAGCTAAAGAAAGGAGAAATTATCCTACGAGTCAGAAATGGAGCAAAGGTTGTTGCGTTGGTTGTAGGATGCTTTGAGTTATCTTTATCTAGTGGACTAGTTTTAGTTTTAAATAATTGTTATTATGTCCCTGCCTTGAGCAGAAACATCATTTCAGTTTCATTTTTGAATTTGGATGACTTTAATTTCATTATTGCGAATAATAAATGCTCCATTTCCAGTAAAGACATTTTTATGCAAATGTTGATTTGTGTGATGGTCCTTATATTCTAAACATGAAAATGTTCATAAATACTCCTATTTTTAATGTAAATACAAAGAGATTTAAGTCAAATGATTTGAATCAAACCTACCTTTCGCATTGTCGACTTGGCTACATAAATGAGAAACACATTTCTAAACTCTATAAAGATGGACTTTAAATTCATTTGATCTTGAATCATATGAAACTTGTGTATCTTGTTTATTAGGCAAGATGACAAAGAGCCCCTTTACTGGACACAGTGAAAGGGAAAGTGATTTATTGGGTCTAATACATACTAATGTATGTGGTCATATAAACACAATGGCTAGAGGTGGTTATCAATGTTTTATTACTTTTACCGATGATTTTAGCAGATATGGTTACGTGTATCTTATGAAACATAAAGGTGAATCTTTTGAGATGTTTCGAACATTTCAGAATGAAGTGCCAAATAAACTTGGCAAAACTATTAAAAAACTTCGATCAGATTGAGGTGGTGAATATTTGAGCTAAAAGTTTGATGATCATCTTAGAAACTGTGGGATTGTCTTACAGTTAACTCCTCCATCAACTCCACAATGGAATAGTGTTTCCGAAAAGAGAAATCGAACTTTATTGGATATGGTTCGGCCTATGATGAGTCATGCAGATTTTCCTATTTCCTTTTGGGAATATGACTTAGAAACTACTGCATTTACACCGAATCGTGTTCCTTCTAAAGCGATTGATAAAACACCACATGAGATGTGGTTTGGGAAAGAACAAGTTTGTCTTTCCTTAAGATTTGGGGTTGTGAGATTTTCATACGACGATAAATCTCAGAAAAATTATCAGCCAAATCTACCAAGTGTGTATTTATTGGTTATCCTAAAGAAACTAAAGGATATTACTTTTATAATCCCACTGAGAACAAAGTGTTTGTTGCTCGGAATGGTGTCTTCATGAAAAAAGAGTTTATTTCAAAAGACAACAATGAGAATAAAGTTAGTCTTGAAGAAGTTCAAGAACGACAAATAAACACTCAACTGCTAGTGGGAGATTAACAAAGTCTTGAACTAGTTGAGCCTCCACAGGTATCACAAGGCCCGCGTAGGTCAATAGGTAAGATATCAACCAGAGCGATTTAGATTTCTTATTACTGATAGTAGTGTGATGTTGGTTATGGATCAAAATGAACCTACTACTTATCAGGAGGCTGTGTCTAGCCCTGAGTCAGATAAATGGCTTAGTGCCATGAACTCTGAGATGCAATCCATATATGATAACCAAGTTTAGAATCTGGTTGATTTACTTGAAGGTGGTAAGACCATTAAATGTAAATGGGTTTTGAAGAAGAAAACTTATATGGATGACAATGTGCATACTTATAAAGCACGGCTAGTAGCAAAAGGTTTCTGACAGACTCAAGGTGTTGATTATGATGAGACTTTTCTCCTATAGCCATGCTTGAATCCATTAGAATTTAGATTTCCATAGCCGCATATTATGACTCTGAAATATGGCAAATGGATGTCAAAACAGCTTTTCTAAATGAAAAGCTACTTGAGGACGTATATATGATAAAACCTGAAGGGTTTGTTCATCCTAAGAATTCTAGGAAGGTGTGCAAGCTTCAAAGATCTATTTATGGATTAAAACAAGCTTCTCAGAGTTGGAATCTTCATTTTGATGAAGCAATTAAGGAATTTGGTTTAATTAAAAATGAAGATGAACCTTGTGTATACAAAAAGGTCAGTGGGAGCGTGGTTATTTTTCTGGTACTGTATGTTGATGATAAATTACTCATTGGAAATGAAATCCCAACCTTCCAGAGTGTCAAGTCTTAGTTGGGGAAGTGTTTTTCAATGAAAGACTTAGAAGATGCAGCCTATATCCTTGGGATTAAGATCTAAAGGGATAAATCTAAAAGGCTAATCGGCAAGTCAGAGTGTTTATATTGATAAGGTACTAAATAGATTCAGTATGCAAGACTTTAAAAGAGGGTCGTTGCCAATGTCTCATGGAATAACTCTCAGCAAAACTCAATGTCTAAAGACTAATAATGAGCGAGAACACATGAATATGATTCCCTATGCATCAACTATTGGATCTATCACGTATGCCATGTTATGCACTCGACCTGATGTATCATATATTTTAAGCGCAATAAGTAGATACCAGTCTGATCTCAGTGAGAGTCACTGGATAGCAGTAAAGAACATTTTTAACTATTTGAGAAAGACTAAAGAAGTGTTCTTGGTTTATAGAAGTTTGGAAAACGAGCTTGTTGTAAATGGTTACACAAATGCAAGTTTTCAAATTGACATCGATGACTTTAGATCGCAGTCTGTATATGTGTTTACTTTGAATGGAGGCGCAGTGAGCTGGAAAAGTTCAAAGCAATAGACTGTAGCCAATTCCACAACTGAAGCTCAGTACATTATAGCATCCGATGCAGCTAAGAAGGTTGTTTGGTAAAAAAGTTCATATCTGAACTAAGTGTGGTTCCAAGTATTGCTAACCCTATTTGCTTGTACTGTGACAACAACAGCGCTATAGCACAGGCCAAGGAACCAAGATCTCACCATAGATCCAAACATATACTCAAACATTTTCATCTCATTAGAGAAATCATTGAGAGGGGAAATGCGAAGATTTGTAGAGTTCTTACAGAAGACAATGTTGCAGATCCTTTGATGAAGGCTCTTCCACAAACAAAACATGATGGTCATGTTAGGTCCTTGGGTATTAGATACATGAATGATTGGCCCTAATGCAAGTGGGAGATGTTGGGACATGTGCCCTAGGTCAATCTATAAACATTGTTTATCTTACAGTTTTTAGTTAATAAAATAGAGGTTTTTCATTTGTTGTTTTATTATAAGTGATTGCATGTTTACCTTATAATAAGATCCATGGGTATTTGTTGAAATATCCTAAATGTCCCTAGTCAGTCATTATACTGGAAACTATATTGAATTAAGACTATTGCGAGTCTTGATTGATGGTCATGTGATGATCATACATATAGGGATACGAATCGAGATCATGAGTACTTGTTAAGGAACAAGGTACTGGACCAACCCGCTATGAGAACACCACATGGATTGAGTCATAGGTGTTACTCTTGATAGATGTATCATTTAGTCATTCGACTTAAGATTATCATAGACTTAAATATTAGGAGCATGGTAATTTGACACAATCATACGTTGTTTTTAACTGGACGATTATAAACATTGTAATTGGTTATCATGTAAGCAATATATGAAGGTGTGTAATCAAGAAAGAATTTGTCGCTCTCGTAAATAGAGAGATATCAGTGGATCCCTCAATATGTTAGATTGTTAAATGGCCAAGTCCAAGTGAATTGATATGATCAATGTCGCTTGGATGTTTTCAATCTATCTAAAGATCGAAACTAGTACAATTAAACATTAAGGGTGACTTTTCATGCTTTATATTAACCAAAGGATATTGCACGACAAAAGGATATGATATACATTAATCATTAGGTTGTATCGATTTTGATATTCATGCTACTTAGGTAGTCATAATGTCTTGCTAGAGACCGCTTATGACTTGTGTACCAAAATGGTTTTGGTTCACTACTAACTTCGCATGAACCTATTAGGTCGCACACAAAGAATGGCTTTGCGCAATTTCAAATGGTTCAGAGTATTGAATTTTATAAGATAAAATTCATAATATATAATTCATTATGATTCATTATATGATAACTAATTAATAGGGTATATGTGTAATTTACTTAAACAACGTAAATACAATAGTTATATTACGAATAGGATTTTAAGTGAGAGCTTATCTACACATATAAATAAAAGGTGATACCCAAAATGTAATATAAGAATTTCATTTTTCCAATTTTTGTATTCTCTGAATCTTGGGAGAGAAAGAAAAACATTTTCAATCTCTCTTGAGGCTAGCATTTCAAATTGTGGTCACCGTTCATGTATAGATTTCTAATAGAGGATGCGCACTTGAACGTCTTGAAGATCGAACAATCAGATAAGGAAATCATGAATCAAGGTATGGTTTACTTTTGTAGATCTTGTTTAATGGAACTTATTTGCGATCTTGTTGGAGTTTTTTAAAATTATTTTGAATTTTTCGCTGCGTATGAACCTCAAAACCCAACAATACATTTAAGCCTTTTTATTAAATGCTACTACTTAATTATTATGCCACTGATTACCTACTTATATGCTACGCATATTCGAGCTCGCTCGTTGCGCTTGCGAGAATCTAATTAATGTAATAACTTTTTTTTGAAGAGAAATCAAAATTTCATTAATCATTCATGGCTCAATACAAGACTAGTCATAGAATCAAATACATTGATTCGCTAATCCTATTTGTGCAAACAAATTGCCAATAATTTGGTTTTTTAAAATTAAAATAGTTTGACAATCATGGACTGCTCTGTGCAATGTTAAAACTCATGACAATACACAACAGTACTAGAACCACAAAACGAATAACAAAACTTCTCAACAAGGAGAAGACCTAAAACTTTCCAACAAGGAGAAGACCTAAAAACTTCCCAACAAGGAGAAGACAAAATAAAATCTTCCAACTAGAGAAGAAAACTAACTATGAAGTAAAAATTTAAGGTAAATCAATCCAGCACGCCGCACAAATCCACGAAACACCATTGATGAAGATGCACCGCATCAAGGATGGACCAATCTCTACAAAACTGATTAGATCTGATGTTCAAAAAGCAAAAGGGATTTGATTGGAACCACCGCCGATCGTTAAGAGGATCGGCGGTCGTTCAAGAACAAAAATCACAAAAGTATCTAACAACTTATTTTTATTATCTAAAAAACATACTACTTGACTTCTATGTTGGTTTAATTAGCTTTTATTCAATAATTTTAAAAAATTGATATTAGTGCTCCTATTATAATGCAAAATAGAAATAAATATAGCCAATGATCTATTATAACTTTTTTTTTGGTTTGAAAATCAGCTATTTTTAGCTAATAAATATAGGTAACCAAATAGAAAACTGAAAAAGAAGAAGTAATTGGCTAACTAGTTAATAGATAATCAATTAAATAAAAGGTAAAAACGACCATTCAAGTGACGGATGAATCTTTTAACATTGGGCTTATTATATTACTTGTATATAGGGAAATTTTACAATAAAAACCAAATATATATCCATGCCATGAAAACCACTCTGATAAGATCCATAATTGTAAATTCAAATATTGTAAAATGTCAACATAATGATCGAATTGAATTAGCATTTATGACAAAACAATACATAAAAAGTACTATTTTTGTAATTACGTTATTGAATCATGATGGTCTATTATAACGTAACTTGTAAGACAAGTCCAATGCATTAATATCAGTCCACAAAGTGAATCGAGAAAGTTTTGTAATTAGGAGGTTTTCGAATAAGCCTTCTAATTTAATTTAGGACGAATTTTAGGGGTTTATTAATGTTTTAATAAGAAAGTTTAGATTAGGAGTTTTATATTTCTAATTTAGTTTCTATTTATGAAACTATATGTAGCCTATATAAAGGTCATTCTTTCATGGTATATGATATGAAGTTTATGAATTAAAGTTTCTTCTCTTTTGAGAGTTTGCACTTTGTGAAGTGTGTTGAACTTATCAAGCGTTGCTTGTGGTGTTCTTGTTTATACTAAGGTTTCTTGGGGCATTGTTTCTAAGGGGTTAAGGTGATACCAAGGTTTCTTGAGGCTTTTGTGTTCAAGGGGTTGTGGTTCTATCCATAATAAGGTTCATACTCCAATTTATGAGTATTGGGTCAAGGTTTCTTGATTCCAAAGTTCGCTGTTCCATTGTGAGCATCGGGTTGAGGTCCTATTTTCTACTATAATCTTAGAGTCCTGATCGTCGTGCCATCCATTTCGTGTCACCCTCAAAATATGTTATGCATTAAATGCACAATGCATTTATGTCGCCTCGATTAATGTATATATATTATTTCAAATGATACTGTATTTTTTTGGTGGAAATGGTGTGGTATTTCAATAACATTAAGTTTTTAACTTTTTTAAATAATCAATAAATACATTAGAAAATGAGATTTTTTAAAAAATAAAATAAATAGGAATTAATGATAATTAAATAAGTCTCTTTGAGTTTTTAAAGTATTATATAAAATTGTTGGAGTTTTACTCAACCCCTTCGAACAATGAAATAGATGAATACCAAGTTCTTGCAAACCACAATCAATGCACAATATAAATACACCACAATACATACAAGATTTAACATGGAAAACCCTCCAAATCAGAGGTAAAAACCACGGGCCAAACTCCAAACAATCCACTATGTGAATAAAGAGTACAAGATATCTCAATTGAATGAGATTCACCAACAAAGGAGTAATAAAAAATACCACTTCTAAGAACTTAGATGATCACACTAAGAACAAAGAACACTACCTCCAATTGTATCAAACCCTTGCACCTCATTTTTTGAACACCAAGAAATCACCAAAGCCTTCACCGCGAGTCTTTGGATTCAAGATCTTGTTGTTTCTTCAATGTAAAGAGAACTCCTAGAGAGATTCCACATACTTCAACCCGAGTGTGCACATGCCCAAGAGAACCCTAGAGATATGATCACTTTTTCTTTCACAATGTCGAACAACCTGTTGACTTTCTCTTATCGAACCCAAGTCGACAAACCCTCTCTTCTGCCTCTATGTCGAACTCTCGAAGTCTTCTCTTTTTATAAAGTCAAAACTCCCCAATTCACGAAATTCCAATTTTGTGAGTTTCTATATTAATTGGCCATCCTAATTCCTCGCTGCCAATTAATTTCCAGTTCTCTTTATGAGAGAATTATACCAATTTGATCACTTGCTAATTTTCTCTAAAATTAGTTGTTGCTATGTCCACTTTCTAAAACACTAAATTAGAAAGTCTTTTTTAGCAAGTCTTATGCTTTGGGCTGGACATAAGTGTGTTGGTCCCACACACTAAACCAACAATTTCCCCCTCCAGTCCATAGGGAGATATTCAACCATCTTTGTTGCTCAACCGCAACTCAGTCCCACTAGCTTGGTGTAAGTAGGACTTACGCTTGTCTCGAGTAACCAATTTACTCTTTAAAGGTTTTCCACCTTTCTCAAGTTCATCAAGCTCATAAGTATTCTTCTTCCAAGAACTCATCTCTTCCTGCATTGCTTTCATAAACTAAGTTTTATCTCTATGCATCTGAACTTCCTGGAAGCTCTTGGCTCCCCTCTTCAATAACCGTAACATACGTAGAACTTGGGTATCTCATAGAAGGAACCTGCCCCCTTTCTGACCTTCGCAATTGAGGTTTTGTTGTAGTCGCAGGTGGAGGAGATTGTTCCCCTGCTCAGAATCGTCATCTGATTCTTGCACATCTTCAACATCATCATATGCATGCTCATTATTAATCTCATGTTCTTCAACTAAATCCCCCTCCCGTGTGGCATCACTAATTGAAGGAGAAACTAGTTCAAGAAGAATAACATCATCATCAACAATGATTCTCTCTGATGTCTTCAAATATGTAATTGTCTTATTTTCATGAAAGACCACATCCCTAGATCTGACAACCTTTTTCTTTTTAGGATCCCATAACCTATAGCCAAACTCTGTATCTCTAAAACCCAACAAGATACATGGAACAGTTTTGTCATTAAGCTTCTGTCTCTGCTCCTTAGGCACATGCATAAATGCCTTGCATCCAAACACCTTCAAATGAGAGTAAGTAACATCTTTCCATACCATACTCTCTCTGGAATATCAAACTCTAATGGTGCTGGCGGAGAGCGATTCATCAGGTAGCAAGCAGGACTGAGAGCTTTACCCCAAAATGACTTCGGGAACTGAGCCATTTTCAACATGCATCTGACTTTATCAAGGATGGTCATGTTTGTTCTTTCAGTAACACCATTATGCTGAGGGGTACTCGGAACAGTCTTCTCATGTCTGATTCCATGTTCTGAGCAGTAATTCTTGAACTCCAATGAAGTGTACTTTCCCTTGTTATCACTACGAAGACACTTCAAAGATACTCCCTTTTCTTTTTCCATATTAGTATAGAACTTCTTGAAGCATTCAAGAACCTGACATTTTATTCTCAAAAGAAACACCCAAACCTTCTGTGAAGCATCATTAATAAAAGTAACAAAATATTTGCCACCTCCCATAGCTTCGACATCAATGGGACCACAAACATCAGAGTAAACTAACTCAAGTAAATTTCTTTTCCTCTTAAAAAATGAAGAAAAATGTAACGACCCCAAATTTTACAACCCTAAAGTTGGGCTCCGCTCGGCCTAGACCTACACAGATCCTGAGTCAACACCCATGCAATCTACGTAAACCTAGTCAACCTTACTCATCCTTATCCATTTATTAAATTAATTAAGTTGAATTATTATATATTAGTGAGTTATGCAATTTATCAACGTATAACTGAAGCAAACTAATTCCAACTAATATAAATACTCCAAAGACACTAGTTAAGACAACCTAGAGTGTGAAAATCCTCATATGTATACCAACATTAAGTCAGAGGAGATACAAATCCAACCTTTCTCACAACCCATGTCCCCACAATTTCAAAACATATACATATGATACATAAAACCTACCAAATAGGCGAACTCAAATCCTTACGAGTCTTTCACCTCAATCACCTCTTTGTTGGCTCTTTCCCTTTCTCGTCCGCAATACAATGAGTCCGCACCCACCATCATAAAAAAGACGGTGAGTACAGAAGTAGAACAATAACAACCAAATGGAGTCTTAATATAATTTCAATGTCAAATAAATAGCTAATCAAGCATCATGTGTAAATATCATAAAGAGTATGTGTTGAAATATGTAAAAGAAGTTTATTTCCTTGTCTGGAATGTACAATATTATGTCCTATTTATAGAATGGTATAAAGTTAATTTACATAATTAGTGGTGACGTTACACAATTATTGTAACGTTACATAATTGAAGATGTTACACAATTAGTGTAACGTTATACAATTATTGTAATGTTACATAATTGGAGACATTACATAATTAGTGTAATGCTACACAATTATCATACTAATGGTTAACTCTAACATCCTCCCTCAAACTGAGCGGGAGGGAAACGATACTCAGTTTGTCACGAAGATAACCATAGCGAGAAGCAGTAAAAGACTTTGTGAATATATCAGCAATCTGATCGACTGATGGAACGTGATGAACATCAAGATGACCTGAAAGAACCTTATCTCGAACATAGTGGATATCTAACTCAATGTGTTTCGTCCTGGCATGGTCGCAGGGTTTTTAGCCAAGGCAGCAACACTCAAGTTATCACACCACAACATCAAAGTAACTATATTAGAAATCTTCAACTCATGTAATAATGATTGAAGCCAACTTATCTCAAAGCAGCAGCACATGTGAGAGCCCGATACTCAGATTCGGTACTAGAACGCGCTATAATTTGTTGTTTCTTTTATTGCCACGAGACTAAGTTAGAGCCCGAGAAAAACAACAAAACCAGCCACTAAATTTCGATCATCAACTAAGGCTGCCCAATCAGCATCAGAATAGCCCTTGAGGAAAAGAGAAGAACCGGGTTTAAACCATAAATCCATATCAGCAGTACCTTTGAGATATTGCAGAACTCTCTTTAGAGCTTGCTAGTGACAGATTGTAGGAGCTTGTTGGAAAATTGTTGGGGTTTTACTCTGTAACAACCCCAAATTTTTAACTGACTTGCGTTACACTTGTCAGGATTTTGACCCGGCTACGTGAATACTGGACAGTATTTCGAACTTCGGGAGTCGACACCGAAGTGATTTTATGATTCTTTGATTTTGTGTATTAGTATTTTAGTATTTTATGGCTTTCGAGCCGTTCGGACGATATTTAATTGAGTGAGGTTTCGACTAGTTAAATGGGGGATAAAAACAAGTAAAGAGTACAAATAAATGAATTTTTAATTAATTTAATTAATTTGTTGGCGAGACAAGGCGAGACTACGCGCGCTACGGGAGCTGGGGCAAAGCAATACGGGACGAGGAACGTCGTTTGAACGTGGGAGTTAGTTAACTACGCAACATACAGACTACACGATGGAAATTGTTAAAGTGACACAACTCAAATGAGGAGAACCATGAGATTTGCATTGAGATGTGTGGGTGTGTTGAGATGTGATAAAGGGACAAAAGACCCATAAGGGCAACTGTTTTGAGGTGGGTGAGAAGTAAATTGGAGGGCAAAAGAGTCATTTCACACTTGTCTTATATATATAAACAAACAAAAACCTAATCTACTATTCACTCATCTCCTCCACACACACACCCGAACCTCACGTTCTCTTCCACCACCACCGCCCCTCTCCCTCGTCAGGCCAGTCACGCCTCTCACCGGAACCATCAATGGAGGTCTGTGATCTCTCCCTCTCATCCTCTCGATCTCTCTCTCAGTTTCACTCTCAATCTCTCCCTCCCCTTGGTCACGCACTTCTCCTCTGTTGTGTGGCGTCTACATGTTGTCGGACTGGGATGGTGGCCACGACTGTCGGAGGCGGTCCTAGATAGTCACCAGAGTCGAGGTTACCTCACACACACTCGGTCTCACTCTCTCTTGGTTTTTTTCTTTTCTCTCTCTTCGTTTCACGCTCTCGGCCACCATTCTCCCTCCCCTTCTCGACCCTCTCTTGGTGAGCAAGTCACTGACCCTCAGAGGGCTTGTAGTGGCCGGAGGTTCCCTCAGCTCACCGGAGTTGGGGGTAGGTTCCTTTCTTGTATTCTCTCTCTCGATTTTGTTCTTATAAACTGTTTTTTTGTTGTATTCGATGTTAGTGGCTGTCGGAGCTATTTCCGGTGGTCAGGAACGGTTGTGGGTGGGCCCACCTGGCCCATCAGAGACCTTACACTCTCGGAGTGTCACTGCTCCTAAGGTATTATGCATTTGAGTTGTGGTTTTTGACGATTTGTGCTAATGTATACTTTATGGGCTATTTTTAGTGTCTCACCGAAAAACACCCCTATGGGCGGTGCCACCGGTGGACTGCCAGGACTGGAGGTTTTCGGGGACCCCATTGAGCTTTGGCCTGGGTCCCACAGCCCTTAGTAGTGGTCAATAATAGTGAAGCGGGTGCAAACCTTGGATATTTTATGTAAACATTATTTCATGTGTTTTGTTCATCTCCTCATCTGAATCCGTTACCGTGGGCGATGCCACCGCTGTACCACCATGACCGGAGAAGTCAGGGACCAAGTTAAGTTCATACTTGTGTCTCACGACTCTTGGAGTGGCCCAAAACAGCGGCATTGTTATTTACTTATATCAATTATACATTTTATGTATGTTGTACTTTTGTCATTGGAAAACACTATCATGACCGCCCGACTGTCGACGCGATGACTTGAGGGATTGCCGGAGGCATTACCATGTCCATCATGGAGTCTCACAGTCCCTGGAGCGTCTCTATTAGTGGTGGTAAGTTTTGTGAGCATCATTTCATGTCATATCATTGTTGCGCCTCTCATCGTAAACCATCGTGAATGGTCGGCACTGCCGCCGGACGCCATGACTAAGGGAGTGTCGGGGATCACAACAAAACTCTCGTGTATGTCCCATAACTCCCAGAGCATCCATATCGATAGTGATGAGTCGTTGTAATGGTGAATTTATGTATGAGTACTTTTATCACGTCAAGTGATTGTTGGCGTTATGTAGCTCGCGCCTACGACTTTTCCATGTCGTGTTGGCACCCTACGGATGTTGGACCATACTCGCGAGTCTCCCTACTTGTCGGTATATGATTATTTTGAGTCCCTATTGAGTCGTTACTATCGAGCGATATTGATAATGTGTTTTTAAGTCGATTGGATGGTAGTGACGTCGTGGTCACGTCGCCAGTCCGCGAGACTACGACGTGACCTATTAACGACCGAGCCGAGCCTATAATTCATGAATAGGCTTACATGCATCATGGTTATCGATGTTATGATGCCATAGTCGTGATTATTATCACTGTTTTTCAAACCCGAGAGAGTATACGTTTTCATAACAATTTGACGAGTCATATAAATACTTAAAACATTGGGGATACACTAGGGTTTAAATTAAGGTTTAATTAATGACTCAACCCGTTAATTAGAGTTTTCAACCTTGTCAGGTAGCAGGAAACTCAGGAATACACGTTAGGGACATGAGAGTGTCTATAGGTTGCGATAGTTCAGGTAAGTACACTTGTTTTAAAAACTTATGTACGTTAGTAAGCCAGTTAAGAAAATACCATGTGATTCATTTTCATTTCGTTATGTTTGCTATTATCTACTTGTTGGCATTCCATTCCATATTCCTTGTATGTGTGTTTTTGGCATAAGTGTATGTCTCGAAGGTACATGCGGCCTACACTAGAAGGGATAAAATGCGGGCACTCGTGCGCACGAGTGTTTGACCACCCCTAGTGATTGTGTGATACCATGTACTGGATTGTTGTGGATATTGTTGTGGTTATCGATGTTGCGACATCACTGTTGTGGATTTGTTGTGGATTTTAGATCACTTATGGCCTCTCTTGACTAGTAGAACACGCATGTTTCGATTGTTATTATTTCCAGTCTGTCTATCATGCACCTTGTTTATTTAACTTCCTGTCTTTCAATTCCTGCATGATATTTAGACTGCCTTGTTTGATAATTCATGAATTGCTGTTATATTCTTCTGGCATTACATTCGATTTCTCTCAGTTACTCACCATCTAGTTTGTGATGGTGGGTGCAGATAGAGCTGAGTGCAGTAGAGATAAGGAGCCCTGCTTAGACGACTTTTTGTAAGGATTAGCGGCTGGACTTGGAGACTATTTAGTAGATTTTATGTTTTGCTCATTTGTATATCGCTTTATATATGTATGTTGGTTTATCGAATTGTACTTGAATACCCGGGTTTTCCACAATTATAGAATTCCTAATTTCCCTTTGATTGAGTTGTTTTCCCTTTTTATTTATTATTTAGTCTTCCGCTGTGTATTATTGCAATAACTCTTTCATAAATTACTAAATTGATTAAATTGAAGGCTGATTAGGCTCGTCAGGTTGCCAAGTAATGACTTGGGGTCTGCATGGGTCTAGGCCGGGCGTACCCAATTGCACGGGAAAATTGGGGCCATCACATACTCAACCCCTTCGAACAATGAAATAGATGAATATCAAGTTCCACCAAACCACGATCAATGCACAAAATAAACACACCACAATACACACAAGATTTAACGTGAATACACTATGTGAATAAAGAGTACAAGGTATCTCAATTGAATGAGATTCACTAACAAAGGAGTAATACAAAAATACCTCTTCTAAGAACTTAGATGATTGCACTAAGAACAAAGAATACTACCCCTAATTGTATCAAACCCTCATTTCTTGAACACCAAGAAATCACGAAACCCTTCACCGCGAGTCTTCAGATTCAAGATCTTGTTGTTTCTTCAATGTAGAGAGAACTCCTAGAGAGATTCCACGCACTTTAACTCGAGTGCGCACACGCCGAAGAGAACCCTAGAGATATGATCACTTTTTCTTTCACAATGTCGAACAACCTGTTGACTTTCTCTTATCGAACCCAAGTCGACAAACCCTCTCATCTGCCTCTATGTCAAACTCTTGAAGTCTTCTCTTTTTATAAAGTCAAAACTCCTCAATTCACAAAATTCCAATTCCGTAAGTTTCTATATTAATTGGCCTTCCTAATTCATTGCTGCCAATTAATTTCCAATTCTCTTTATGAGAGAATTATACCAATTTGATAATTTGCTATTTTTCTCCAATTTGATCATAGTTGTTGCTATGTCTCTAAAATACTAAATCAGAAAGTCTTGTTTAGCAAGTCTTATGCTTTGGGCTAGACATAAGTGTGTTCGGCCCACACACTAAACCAACAAAAATGATCCAATTGAGATAATTTTGATAATGGAAATCATAACATGGTTAGGCTTTAAAAAAAATCATAACATGATTACACATATGTAACTTCTTCATGCATGGATACAAATTAATTAAAATAATAATGTGTTTATTTATAAAATCAACAACTATATAATGCATTTGAATGTTTTAATTAAGAGTAAATTTATTAATTTTCATTCATTTTTTGATCCACAAATTAAGAATAGTTGGATTTATATTAATATGCACAAATCATCCAAATTGTCTTTCCAATCATAATTGACCAAATTTCGTGCACTCCGTGAACATAGAGAGAGGAGACAGGAGAGACATTTAAGACCCCTTAATCAACCACTAGTCTCCGTTATTTTTGCTAACTTTTAAAGATGAGTGAGAGCGAAAAAACAGGAAGTGAATTCTGAAGCATTTCGATTGAAACAATGTCAATTTTGTGAGGACAACCATAGGGGGAACATATCATGCACGCTTACCCAAAAAAGAAATAAATCGATATCCAATACAATCTGCACAATTTATTTCTTTTATTCCATTTAAATTTTTTTTTTTTGAAACCTCCATTTCAATTAATTACTAATTCTTCATCTCTATTCATTTTTTGTGTGATACTAATTCATTGACTTGGTTCTCAAAATAGCCAAATAGTTCAAGTGCGTGATAGATCCAACTTTAATTTTCTCACCTGTAATTCAAGAAAATTCAAAATTATTAGACCTTCAATGCAACTTCTTGCCGCCATGACGAATGCAATTTTGAAGAGTTGAGTTTCTTCCAAAGCATTACAATGGTACGACACCTCTTTTAATATATTTTTTTTTATTTATCCATACATCATCGATCTTTATGTGCAAGTCTTTGATACAGAATGCATCACGAATACTTTCTCTATTAAATGCAATTTAATTTTAAATTTGACTATGATTAATTAATAGTACATTTGCAATGATATATTCACATTTTTGTAAATTTGCAAGTCGATTATATATAGGTTTGTTAACCTTGAATCTTTACAAGTTGGTTTTAGCATTTAAGAGCTTTTCATCTTCAACTTACTTCTTCTCCTATACAACAAATAAAATCTTGCATCGTTGAGCTTTACATTCAAACATTCCCTGGTTTGATATTCGTTTTCAGAAGCATTCTATTTTCGAAATACAATTTTAATTTTGTTGTTTATCTCCTTTTAAGTTAATTTTTTGTTTAAGTGCTATATAATTTGATGTAATTTTTAGGCCGACGTCAAGTGTTTTAATGTAAATTTGTAATTTTTTGTCACTTTTACAACAATACAACATAATCAATTTTTTTGTATACTATATAACAATTGGACTATATATACTTCTAACTTTTTGTCTGGATAATAATAAAAACCTCACGTACATACTTGTATACAATACAATAGAAAAGATTATCACTATTTTTAAAGAGTGCTACTATGTATGACATTACATAATTTGGAATAAAGTTATTATTTTTTATTTTTAGAGTTTTTTATTGAATTATTTTATAGTAAACTAACACTTTTTAATGAATTATTAATTACTAATACCTAAAATTCAAACTATGTCGATATCACAAAGTTCGTGAAAAAATCATATTGCATAGTATGGGTGGAACTACAAATTAAATTTTTTTTTTTGAAAACAAAATACAAATTAATTAAACACGATTTGCTGATGTATGTTCATCCGTTGTATTCTTTAATTTACAATTAATTAATGATCATGTAATTTTATTAAGATAACTACAAATTTTTGAATGCAGGGAACTTCTGTAAACATTATTGTAGGTTCCCATGTATGGGTGGAAGACCCGGACTTGGCTTGGATTGATGGTCAAGTGTCTAAAATTAATGGAAAAGATGTTGAAATTCAAACATCTAAAAGAAAAACGGTAAGTCTAATTCTTAATTATTATTTTAAATTGATTATTGTTGCTTTCCATTGAAAAATGATACATTATAATCTTAAACATTATTTTAAATTGCCGACCTTATTATTTGAGATTACCATAATTCCTGTCTAGCTATGCACAAAATCTAGTAGAGCACCTCTGTTATTGATGGACTCACAGCATGTCCAAGTAGACAATATTGTGGGCTTATGAATAATTAGTAAGTTGATTTTTGGCAAAACTCATCATTTGGTCCTTAAACTTTGTGTTTTTTATGCTTTTAGTCCTTAAACTTTTATTACTACACATTTAGTCCTTGAACTTTCACAAAAGTCTAAATTTAGTCCTTTATCATTTAAAGTGTTAAATTCCGCCAACATAAGTAACAAAAGTGTCGCGTGACTAGTCAAAAAGAGTAAAATGGTTTATATTATTAAACTGGGCAACTCACATCGACCAACAAAAGTTGAAAAAAAATATTAATTTACTCCAAAAGCATTAAAAACTTAAAGTTTAGGGACCAAAATCATAATAACTCAAAAGGTCAGGGATCAAATGTACAACAATAAAAGTTAAGGGACCACATGCATACTAATAAAAGTTCAGGGATCAAATACATAAAAGACTCAAAGTTCAAGCACCAAAAAATATATTTTGCCTTGATTTTTTAAAGTAAATTGACCAGGTTGATTACAAACAACTAATCAAATGCAAAAGTATCCATGCAGTTAGGCGAACTTTAACTTGTACAGTCCGAGAGAATCAGTGAATGGAGCATGCATGCATACAAGATCAGTTTTTTTTTTTGAGAAAATACAAGATCAGTTTTATCCATGCAGCTTCCTCCCTTTCGAAGTTGTGCATTACTAATGGTGGTACCACAAAATTTTGTTAAGGAGGCGAACTTTAACTCATACCTGTTCATGGGTTTAGGTACTCTCGTCGAGTCTGCCATATATGGGTCCCACTTGAGTTTTAAAATAGTACATACACCCGACTTCCCCAAGCTCATTGAAGTCTAAATCATACTAAGTTTGCATTTGTTGGTCCATGCCCACACTTTGTAGCTAGAACTTATACTTATAGAATACTTTATTGATATTTTATTTTTTTTTTTTTAAAATAATTGTTGGAAACAAGCAGTTAGGCCTGCCGAGGCCTACCCAAGTTCGACACCCATGCCCGGGTGTTGGACCACATATAGAATCCGACATGGAGAGGCCCGAATAGGGGTGTAATAAATCATACTGGACAAGGCTGGGTTCCCATTCACCTAGGCTCAGTTTGGCATGCCAAGACTAACTTATAAACTAGATGATCATTTAGCTTATAAGTTAGTATGGCTTTTAAGTTGTGTTTGGTCAGCTACCTTAATTGAAAATAAGCTAGCTGATCATATAAAATTATAAACGCTACTCTAAGCTAGCGTTTAAGTTTTAAGATGACGGATTTACTTTTATCTGTCAATTTTGCCCTTACTTTCGTTGAATTTGAAAGCGCATCAATCTCTTATATATCCATTTTTTTTTTAAACGAATCTATCCAATTCGTTCAAATATGAAGTGAACCCTTCTTAATAACAAAAAAGGAAAAATCATAAAATATGATGATATACATTCCACTGTCACCTAATCACATGTACATGTGCATCACCGTGCACCTTGAGAAATTGATACATAAATATTATTGAATGAACAAATGAATATTTTGATGTAGACATATATAAATTACATGCAATAATGTTTACATGTAATTTATTTAAAAAAGTTTTTTTGGGAGCGGCTAAATGGACCCCACTAATTACTTGACACTAGCAATTCGTGTATCTTACTTTTACTTAGTGTACCCCACTTTTTTTTTAAAATTCCAAAAATACGCTTGCTTATTGTATTCCACTTTTTTACTTCGCGTACACCCTCACCCTCACCCCAATACCCTTACAAGCGGGTGTCGGACGCACATAGTTGACACCTCTGAAGAGGTGTCGAACGAACTACATGCATATTAATTTTGGCACCCATTCCGCGTTAACTTATATATTTATATATAAAATATTTTTATATGACATATTTATGTATAAATTTCTCCTCCATTCCTACCAATTATGAATCTATTTTTTATATATAGCATATTTGTGTATATATGACGATTTGAAGCTCCATAATAAATCTTTAGCTAAATTTAAATAAAACGATTTTTAATAATATGTCATCATTATAACATTATATTTTTAAAGGTATATTTTTATTAAGAGTTTAATCCATTTCATGAAGAGTGACGTAAGTTTTATGCTGGTTGTCAACCCATCGCAACCCTCCTCCATTTTTCATGAATGAAAATAGGCTTAAGGCATCCCTCCCTATTTTTCAATTATGAAAAAAAAAAAAAAATGGATTTGGGACCTCCTTCCCATATTTTCTATTAAAGAAAAATGGGTTTCAGAGTCCTCCCCCATTGTCCAAACTTAGGACCGACTATGTAGCACATGAGATTGAAATATTCCTACTAAGTTAAGAGAAAATTTTTATAGGACCGCAATTAAGTCAGTTATATTCTATAGAAGTGAATGATGGGTAGTAAAAAAACAAAAATTACATAAAATAAACATAGCAGAAACGAGGATACTTAGGTGGATATATGGTAAAACTCATAAATATAGAAAATAAATACATCAATTCAAGAAAAAGTAGTAGTAGCACCAATTAACACAAAAGATTAGGAAAGGGTGACTACAGTAGTTTGGATACCTACAAAAATGACCTACAAATGGCCCTACTAAAAACTTGATTCAATAGAAATTGAAAAAACTCGATGAGGTAGGGGTAGATCAAAGTTAACTTGAGACGCATTAATTAAGAGATTTAAATGGTTTGAAAAGCTCACCATCTATTTCACTAAATCTAGCATAATGGAAGAGTTTGATCCATTTAGCCAACCTCAATTAATTTGGGACTGTGGCTATATTGTTGTTGTATATTTTTATTAAGAGTATATGTATAGTATTTTTATTTTATAACAAATAAGTTTTATTTTTTTTACTTCAATAAATATGTTTTAATAAATTATTATATATTATATTACAAATAAACGTAATGTACTAAATGCAATGAAAAAACATACTCCCGCCGCGTCTTTAAGGTTGGAAATCGATTCCTCCAAGAAAATAGAGCACAGCTAATAAAAAAACAAACCAAACGAGGCCTTAATCTCCACCCCACTTCAGCAGTGTTGAAGTACCAGAAAATGAATTGTACAGGCAGCCTTTCTCGTCGGAACCAGACTAGGGAGGAATAGAGAAGGAGAAATGGGAAGAGAAGAGAAAGGAAGAAGGAGGAGGAAAGGGGGCTCTCCTCATCGGTGGCTGCGGCGGAGGAAGTGGGGGTAATCGTGAATTTCCAGATACACTGTTTACTTGAATTTTCAGGACAGTGTTCTTACTTCTTATGCTCTACTACTTCACATTTATGGCAATCTTCATCTAGTGCAAATTAGTTGTATAGTAGTTGATAGACGTTATAGTGGTTTCTTCAAATAGTACAGAGGTTTATGGGTCTAGTAATCCATCAAAACTTACAACCCTTGCTATAACCTGCTTGAGCTGTGACTTTTCTGCTTTAGTTGGTTAGCTGCTGTTATTTTCCAATTAGGGAAGGGGCGTTGTAACTGAAACAAAAATTGCGAATCGAATTAACTTTAATGTAATGAATTCGACTGCGTCATCTTGTTCTGAAATCTCAATTTATAAATTACATTTATGACAATTGGGAGATCTTCCATAACACCGCCTACTGCATTTTCTTTTCCTTTGTTTTTTTTTTTGAAAATTTGGTTTCGTGTTGAATTTAAAAAGAACTTGTGAATGTGTGATTGGTGATTAGGACATATAACTAGAAAGGTGAATTGCAAAGCATCATTTTAATTTCTATTTCCTATTGCATTTTGTTTTAATCTTTTAACTTCTTCCTCCTTTTTTGATGAATAATATAAGCAGCATGATTTTCTCAACACTTTGGGTAGCAAAATTCTTATTTTTATGGTCTAATATTTGAAGTTACTCTGGTATTTTTCTTTTTGAATTCAAAAAAAAAAGTTACTCTGGTTTCAAGTACTCACACTTGATTCTTACTTAGGTTATATGAATGCATATTTTTGTTCCCATTACTTTGAAAAACTTATTTTGCTTTCTGCATCAAATAGACCTTTTTTTGTGTCTTATTTATTCTATTTATTTAGTTATCTGTTGAAGATGCTAACGTCTATTTGTCTAGGCATATTCCTTGCTGTGCTGGATGCATTGTATCTATCTTCTTTTATTTTTTTATTATTTTTTATTTTTTATCTTGGTGGTTTTAAAGCTATAATAGCACAATAGAGTTTAGATGTAATTCAGATTTGAGTCTTACAGCCGACCAAGTGGGTAGCTCACTGGTTTGGCATGAGGTTACTTGTGTAAAAGGTTGAGGTTACAGAGACAAAGTTGGTTTCTTTCTTATCTAAAGAAAAAAGATTTGAGTTTTACAGAATCTGTTCCTTTTCTACTTTTCATTGTCTCAGAGCTTTTGTGGATGTGATAAAATGCGTGAGAATAGAATAAGAACTATGAAGATTCAAACAAAAGTAGGAGTAGTGTCCAACGATAGAGGGAGGAAAAGAAGATATCAAATTAAACACATACAAAAAAAACCTACTAATGCCTCAATTAGGAAGCTTGATGGCATTGAAGGGTTTTGAAGGGATAGGGATAGACCTAAAATAACTTTGGTGCATTAATCATAAAAGACTTAAATGATTACCGAATTGCATCAATGACGCCGATTAATAGACCTGAATCAAAACATTTGATCCTTTTAGCCAAACCCTAGAGGCGTTGCTGTTGTCTTGAAGCTTTGGCTTGTAGAAAGGTTTGGGTTCTGGTGTCATTGCTAATATTTGTTGAGTATTTGCATATTGGCAATTTGCGCTGTCTTCATTCTTTTGACTCTTTAGTTGCAAGAACTGCATATGATGGGGGTATTGGAATGGCTTGGTCCTAAATTGTTGGGTGCATGCCACAACTGTAGCTTAAAGGGTCATTGGTGATTTTGACACTTTTTTATTCCCATTTTTATATTGGAATTTGAATTATCGTTTTTTTCTCTTCTAACTCTCTATGCAAGATGGGGTTGTGTGTGAGGGTGAGGGAGGGTATTGGAATATATATCTTTGTCAGCATTAGAGATGGTTGATGGTAATGACCAGTTATTACAGCTGCGTTGGTCATTTTGGATTGCGTTAGATTACGTAACCTAAAAATGACAAGTACTAGATATGGCCCCAACATGGATAAAAAGTTGTTCTAACGCTCTCCTCACATGCAACTCTATCTTGCACATGGGGCTTAGAACTTAGAAGAATAGAGTGCAAAAATCCAATTTGTTAAAGGGTAATAGTTGATGCTAACAATAAGGCTTAAAACCAAGATCTCCTAAAAGATATACTTATTAGGTATGGGCCCAAGTGGATATCAAGTTATTCAAAAAGGTCGATTAAAAGTTGTTCATGAGAATTTATGTAGTGCTATATGTTGATCGTCATTATGTTTTGATTTTGTTCTTTCTATTGTTACAGAGGATGAAACTGACAAGACCCCACATAGAGTCTTGTAGAGTTAGTTAGTGGGGCATACTATAAGTAGGGGTAGAGAAATATTTTGAGGCATTGAGTACATTTGTCTTGGTTTAAAAACTCTTTTGAGTTCTTGGAGAGTCCAACCTCTTGAATGCTGTGGGATTGCTTGTTCTGTGGTTCAGTTCAACAATATATCTTCTTCTTCTCTCTCAATTTGCTTGTTCTTATCTTTCCTTTGTTAGTTTCATTCAATTAAAGTTCAAGGTTCTATCAGTGGTATCAGAGCACACTTTCAAACATGGAAGCTCATTTAGATCAAATGGAAGCTCGATTAGATCGAATTAAGGAGGACCTGAAAAAGATTTCAGCCATCGAGGAGTCGATGGGGGAGCTTAGATCTGAGATGAGCTCCACATTTAGATGTTTGAATCTTAGGCTTCACGAACTCCTTCATCTTTGCGGGATTGACTCAACCGGCACAAGGGAGCAGCAAATCAAAAAGTCTTGTGGCTCTAAAGCACTAGGTCCTCCAGATCCGATGACGTTTGAGTCGATTCGGATAGTTGGAGATTCAAATCTAATGGTGACTGAGGTGTTTGCAACTTTCAACACTTCAGATCTGGTGGAAAAACAATCGCACAACCTCAGATCCAAGGCGCAATCAGAGATGCGAGGGTTGGTGTTGTGGATCGAGAGTAGATTGCACTCCTCAACCTAATTGTCGATCAGATCTAGCTACGAGCCACCGGTTCTCGACAAGATCTTCACAGTTTCCATTCTCGACGACGAGTCTACGAATCCAAGATTTGTAAGTATGGACAACTGGTTATTTGAAATTGATCCACCGCCTTGGCCTTTTTTTTCGTTGCCCTCTCTTTCACTAGTGATCTGCATTTTTGTTCTCTCTAGGCGTAAGATTTGTGAAATAGGGGCTTGTTGGGAGATGATTTCATTTAGAGGATGGCATTCTCGAGGTGCTTTCACTATGGGATCGCTTACAACACATAGAGATCGATCGACTTACTCAACATTCGAGGATAATCGATTGGTTGTTGTTCTGTCTTCCGTTTAGGGTAGCTCTTCACTTCCATTTTGTCTCCTAATTGTGCAACGATGCATTTCAGTGATGGGCCTTTTCTCATCTTTGCCTTCTACTTTTCTTCATTTCTTTGGTTTGGGAGTTGGCTTTGATACTTAGTGGTATTTCCTATCACAATGTTGGGTGTCTCCTTGGACTATACAGTTAATTCAAGACCTTAGGCCACTCATGAAGACGTTTTTGGTATATTCTGTAGAGCATTTGGTGCCCTCGATATTGCTTATTGTGTTTGTGGTCATCACTATGGAGAAAATGATTAAGCATGTTATCTTTGATCCTACATTTGTTCTTCCTCGTCATTCTTGGACATTTTCTGATCACTTGTATCCAATCACTATTGCATTGGGTCCTATCAAATATATGTCAAGAGTTTTTGGGTTGCTTCAATGGGGTCTTCACCACCAACTTTTTGATGGCCATCTGGTTGTGGTCTATATTTGGAGGAGTTTTTCATGTTGCCTTCAATGTGTTTGAACTTTGAAGAAATATCTGTTAATTTGAGTACTGCGATAATTCATTCTACGAAGTTTGTTCCCCTCATTTTTCCTAGGCCTGATGGGGTTATGGTTGGCGTAGATCATGAGGATTATGGCGCTAAGCAAATTTGGGTGGTCGCAACTTATTTTTTGAGCTGGATGAAGTGCTGGTATAAGAGTACTGATCTTGCTCTTTCCATTACTATTGATGGGGATCTTCATCACATTCTATTTGACTTCCATTTCATGGGGCCTACTTTGTTAGGGCAGCTTGTGGATTTCTCTTTGACATTCGAGCTGGTTAGTCTGCTATTCATTCTTAATAATGATATGGTCCAAGGGGAGTGGGGTGTGGCTTGCACAGTGAAAACAATTGAATTTAGTTTGGTCATGCTTCTTCACTTTTGGATCGATGAAACTATAACTATGGCTTGGTTGAGTATCGTGTTGATGACTAGTTTATGTTGTTATTTGGCTGCAAGGTTCATATGGATCCTGGCATGGTCAATTCCTCGCGTTCATTCATGTACCTCCCACCACAAGGATTCATGTTCAGGCATATCCATTTTCTTCGGAGATCATTTCTTTCGCTACCACCTTGAGGACAAGGTGGACTTTAAAGGGGGGAGTAATGATAAGACCCACATAGAGTCTTGTAGAGTTAGTTAGTGGGGCATACTATAAATAGGGGTAGAGAAATATTTTGAGGCATTGAGTACATTTGTCTTGGTTTAGAAACTCTTTTGAGTTCTTGGAGAGTCCAACCTCTTGAATGCTGTGGGATTGCTTGTTCTGTGGTTCAGTTCAACAATATATCTTCTTTTTCTCTCTCAATTTGCTTGTTCTTATCTTTCCTTTGTTAGTTTCATTCAATTAAAGTTCAGGGTTCTATCAAAAACACAGTAGAAGGTTTCCTTTATTGGTGTGTGCAAGTTGCTGTATTGGTTGTTCTTGTGGTTTGGCTGACTTGCATGTTTGGTTTAACTTGCTAAGTTGACTTATCGCAACTGGCACTGCTATTTGCATGTTTTAGTATATGCATTAAAAAGGAAGGTGTAGATTGTTTAATTTTGATACATCTAAATTGTGGCTGGTCAAAGCTCTAGAGCTTGGTGGAGGTTGTGTTATTAATGGTGTTCAAGGTTGATTCAGATAATGTAGTTGCAAGTGTTAAGGATACAAGTATATTTGATACGTTAACTAGTATATTAGGCAAGATAGATGTTAGAAGATGTTTCCTAATTTGTATATATCTAACCCTATATCTATAAATAGGAATCTTGTGTTCATAATAAAGTATCTTACTATTTGCAAACTATCAGCAAGCAATGGATAGAATAGCTATGGTTAAAAAAAGAACAAAAAGCATTTCTTAAAAGCTGGCAATCTAAACCATTAGATTGCTATATTTTGTACATTGCATCATTGAATTGTGATTTTGATTGTAGTGGACCTAGACATGCTTTTTTTTGTTTGTTTGTTTGAAGAATAGACATGCTGTTAATGTCTTTGGTAAATCATAAATGTTTGAGTGTGTTGTTTGCGATGGGGAGGTAAAAAGTTCTTGGCAGGGACATGATAAATCATGGATGCAATAAATATGTTGGATATCTTTTTTATGGTGGAGAGTGCATCAACGGTTGTTTTGATTGAAAGTTGGAGAGCTGATTTGTTAGACGTGATAATCATGTTCATTAGATCTTTGATTAGTTTCATTCTTCACCTTTTCATTCTTTGCTTCTTTTTTTTTCCGACTTCTTTTAGTCATGTCATCTTTTTTTTCTCTTTCCGTTGATTGATTGATTCTCATGCAACTGATTCTCCCTTGCGATGAATTGATTCACAAACTTGATATTCTTCCTTTGTTGTTTATTTTTCAATGGCCTATTATTTTATTTGTGTTTTTCTTTGTTTTTTCTACTCTTTCCATAGAAATCTCTTGTCTCATTTGTATTTATAATGAGTCCTTTGGACTCCAGCTTCTATTCAATTTGATACATATTGCTTGGAAAGGTTAAATTGCAAGTGTAAATGTTCTGTTGTGTGACACTGTACCAAGTGGGTAATTTATTGATTGAAACTTGCTGATTGATTACAGGTTCTTTATTGTATTGATAGTTTATTGGTCATTGTGCTGATTTTGGATTGGGTGATGTAGTTGTCATTGATATATTGATATGGAAATGCTGGTATTTGGTAGTAGTGGGTTTGATTCCATTCATTATTCCATAGTCTAAGAATCTCGCATGTGAGCAGAAATGTTTAGAAAGTTCCATTTTTATTTTAATTGTAAGCTTTTTCTTAATTATTCAACCATGTGTTCTAGTTCTTTTTCCTTTTTTGGTTTTTTGGGTGGGGGTGGGTGGAGAAATTTTCTAGAATTCTCGAATTAGGAAATATAATTCAGAATGTTCAAATCTTTTCTTAGTTGCAAAGATGGTCACAGAATATCTTGAGCTCATTAGATTTAGTTTAGGTTGAAATTTGAATTTGAGTTTTATGAAAAGGCCTTATGATTTTCCACCATCAAACCTATTTATGGGATAATCATATTTTCCCCTGAAGTTTCTCATATTCTGCAAACTATATAATGAATTCCAAGTTTCTCTCTACAGGCATTGTTCATTTTATTGTTCTCTCTAAACTTTTTTAATTTTTTTATAAATCAAGTGTAATTGTTTACTAGTTTTTGTTTTAACTCTGGTTCAAATATTGTTTTCCTAAAATGCAAAATAGAAAGGTTGTGTTAGATATCAATTGACCTAATCTGCAAAATGATGTTCTATGTGAAGCAAAATATGCTGCCAAGATGGCTTGACATCAGTACACTTTTATTTCATTTTGACTTTTTTTTAATCTTAATTTTGGTTAGGTGGTTGCAAATTTATCAAGAATATATCCAAAAGACATGGAAGCTCCTGCTGGTGGAGTTGATGACATGACAAAGCTATCCTATTTGCATGAGCCTGGAGTTCTGCAGAATCTGTCTACTAGATACGAACTTAATGAAATATATGTATGCCTTTTCGTTTCCATTTTCTTTTCCTTTCCTACTCTTTTCTTATGAGGCTAAGTGAAATCCATACTGTGGATATATATGCAAACTGATCATTGTGGCCTAATCTTTTATTTAATGGCAGACTTACACAGGAAATATTCTTATTGCCATAAATCCATTCCAAAGGTTACCTCATCTATATGATGCTCATATGATGGAGCAATACAAAGGAGCACCATTTGGGGAGCTAAGTCCACATGTTTTTGCGGTTGCTGATGTGGCATACAGGTGACTTCATATTCCCCTTTGACTGTACTTATATTACTCTCCTACTGCATTCATTTAATACAGAAATTGTTTCTTGAACTACAGAGCTATGATCAATGAGGGAAAGTGTAATTCCATCCTTGTAAGTGGTGAAAGTGGAGCCGGTAAAACTGAAACAACGAAAATGCTCATGCGCTATCTTGCCTATTTGGGTGGTCGGGTTGCCACTGAAGGACGAACTGTTGAACAACAGGTTCTAGAAGTAAGATCCATAACCAACTTTTGTCTGACATAGTTGAATTAATTATTTTTTCTAGGATAAGTTGATTGACATTTTTGGTTTATTTGGCAGTCAAATCCTGTTCTTGAAGCATTTGGAAATGCTAAAACTGTTAGAAATAACAATTCCAGGTGAGACACCAAGTGTATTAGAATTAGTAATGAATAACAGCTATTCTTCCAATACTTACTAAGTTTGATATTAGAGACAATCCACTTGCATATTAGTTTTGAGTCCAGCTTACCTTCTTTCAGTAGAATCTTTTGTGTTTACTGCGTTGTGTCTATTTTAGTTCTCTTGAAGTATGATGGTCATAAGAGATTGACTTCATGTGCAGTATACATTTATGCCTCATAACAACATCTGCCTATGCATTTTTAAGGTCTTTGCCATAATCATACATGATACAGTTGCAGTGGCTTCAATATTTTGATTGAAGCAAGTAATATAGCTAACTCTTATATTGATTTTCTTAAAGTCGAAGGCTTGTTGAAAACTGAAGCATCCTTTGATACTTTCGATCATTGCACAAAGCCTAGATGGTTATCATCTTTTTTTTTTGAACTTGTAAAGATTAATGTTTGCGTCAGCACTTCACTCCCAAATATAAACTCTTCTTTACGAACACAGTTAAAATCAAATTCATAATATTTCTGTTGAAGATTTTGCTGCAGTAGGATCTGTCCTTTGTACTTACAGCAACTGCAATTATGTTGCTGCAGCCGTTTTGGTAAATTTGTTGAGATCCAGTTTGATAAACATGGAAGGATATCGGGGGCAGCAATAAGAACTTATCTCCTTGAAAGATCTCGTGTGTGCCAAGTTTCTAATCCCGAGCGTAACTACCATTGTTTCTACCTTCTTTGCGCTGCACCACCAGAGGTAGCTTTCCCAAGCGTGATATCTATTATCTTGTTTTAATTTTAATGTTATTAGCTATTATTCTATTTTCACGTCTTTATTCTCTACTTTGTTTTGTGCATTGCCAGGTTGTTGAGAAGTTTAAACTAGGAAATCCCAAATCATTTCATTATCTTAATCAATCAAATTGCTACGAACTGGTTGGTGTAAGTGATGCTCATGACTACCTTGCCACTCGAAGAGCAATGGACATTGTGGGAATAATGGAAAAAGAACAGGTATGCTTCATTGGCTAAGAATATAAAAATAAACCCTAACTATCTATGTTAACTTTATTATGTCATATAAGAAATCTGTCAACTATTTGCTTATTTGAGTAATTTTTTTTACCTCTCAGGATGCAATCTTCAGAGTAGTTGCTGCAATTCTGCATATTGGCAATATTGATTTTGCCAAGGGAAAGGAAATTGATTCATCGGTTCCCAAAGATGACAAATCCAAGTTCCATCTCCAAATGGCAGCAGAGCTTCTCATGTATGATATGATGACTATTTTATGTGTTGCTTTCTTTTTTGTGTTTCTTGTAATTTGATATTTCTGACTCCTAACTCCTGGGAGTTTGTGATCACCTATATCCTTAGGTGTGATCCCCAGGCCTTGGAAGATGCTCTATGTAAACGTGTAATGATAACCCCGGAGGAAGTTATTACGAGAAGTCTTGATCCTCTTGCGGCAACTGTTAGCAGGGATGGTTTAGCAAAAACTGTATATTCCCGCTTGTTTGACTGGTAAGAGCATTGAATCATTCCAAAATTCCAAAATTTTCTCTTATTTTCTTCTTGAGCAGTACATAATTAGACTGAGTTTCCATATGGTTTTATGGTGCTATAGGTTGGTGGATACAATTAATTCCTCAATTGGACAAGATCCTAACTCTAAATCCATTATTGGGGTCCTTGACATTTATGGCTTTGAAAGCTTTAAGAGCAACAGGTGACCATTAAGCTCAAATTCTAAATATCATAAATGGCTTCTAGCTACCTCTATTTATCCCCTTGATTTCATGACTGACCACTTTGTGCAGTTTTGAACAGTTCTGTATTAATTTCACTAATGAGAAGTTGCAGCAGCATTTTAACCAGGCATGACGTTTGCTAAGTTATGCTCAATTTGGGTATTCATTCAAGGTCTTTTGTTCTAATATTCTCCGTAATTTTGTCAGCACGTTTTCAAGATGGAGCAGGAAGAATACACAAAAGAGCAAATTGATTGGAGCTACATAGAATTTGTTGACAACCAAGATGTCCTGGATCTCATTGAAAAGGTTTTCTTGATTTTTCTACCTTTTTCTCTCTTACTAATTTTGATTTAAGTTCTGGATCAAAATGCTAGAGGCCTAGTAATGTAAATCATTAGCAAATTACTGATGGTTGGCAATGGATATCTCCTTGCTGTTCATATGATATAATAAGCTGGACCATCGTATCAGAAAAATATAATATACCGAACCAGTTGGCGGTAGTTATGAGCTCTTACTCTTGATGTCTTGCATACATCTTTAAATCTAAAAATGGAGGAAAAATAAATGCTTTGGTTCTTAAAGAGCCAAGGACTGCAAGGCATTAAGGCGATTTCCCTGGCCTAGGTGAGGTGGTGCCTAGATGGCGCCTAGGCGAGGCCTAGGCGAACAAAATAATATTTATTTAGAGGCCCCCGAATATGTATTTATTTATTTATTTATAGGTCCTTAAATAACACTAATTTTCTATTAGTCAATGTGATTATTATTTAATGTATACTTAAAAAATACTAATAAGTCTTTAGGTCTTTATGTAATATTAATTGTGTCAAGATTTTGTTGTTGGGTAGATATTTTGTTACCAAACTGTAAATAGCCCCTTCAAAATTTTAAATATTTCTTAGAAGGACACTGCCCGCCTTAGACACCGCCTTGCAATCAGTGTAAAGATCTTTAAACTATGGTTACTGCAGGCCATTTTCAGTTTTGTAATAACAATGTTGACCTTTTCGTCTTTCAAGGGTCGACTGAGTGCAATGAGATGAAGGAAAATTAGACTTAATGAGTGAGAGATATGCTATGGCCCAATAGAAGAGGTATATGGGAAATAAATCTTACTTATATTAGGTCTAAGGTTAGCGGAATCATATGCGTGAGTCTTAGACCGATTGCTAATGGTTCCGTCTAATCAAGAGATCTGGGATTCGATAAGGTTAATAATGGCTGCTAGGTGGATAGCAGTTTAGCGAGTTTAATAAATGGCAAACTTTTACAGAATAGTCCTATTACTAGAGTTGGATTACTTAGGTGCTAGGGCTTGATGGTTTGTGTTAGGTGGTCAGTTTGGGGATTGGTAGAATAGTTGATTCTTCTTGAACAAAGCAGACAAAGGAAATGAAAATCTCTTTGAGGGATTTTTTCCATAGGATATCCTTTTTATTTTTTAAAATCTAATCCTTCTAGCTATTTTATCCTAGAGCAATTTTTTTTCAATCCACAGACATTTTTTTTTTTTTTTTGATAAGAAAGAAACTTGCTCCTAGTGGGAATCTAATCCCATACCTAGCCATTGGGCCACCCACATGGATGGTAATAGGACTATTCTGTAATAGTGGATGTTTTGCAATTTTTGTCACTGTTTGGTAAAACTTTACCGAATTATGTCAAAATTCACTGAAATTCGGGTAATTCGTTGATTTTTAAAACTATGACGAAGAGGAGAAATATGAAATGGATGATAGGTTGGTGAAATTCTTTACATGCAGATGATCCTTCCTCATGTTGTTGCAAGGAAGTTTTTCTATATAGCTACCATCTCCCTAAAAAATATTGTGGAAACAATGTTTTAAATTAAAACTCAGAAGCCTATAGCCAAAAAATAATTGTATTGTAGATTATGAATATTCATAATATTCTTGTTCCTTCAATTCATAGTTTTGAGATATTTGTGGAAATAACTTCATCAAAACAACTTGGTAATCTCTTAAAAAGTCGAAATACATTTAGCTAGGTTGTTCGTAAGATACGGAGAACTTCTTAATCCTATTAGATCTTGATTTGACTTGGCGAGAAACCGTGATTATTTTCTAAATCTGATTAAAATAATCTAAAAGACTTAAATAGGAACTCCATTAAAAGTAAAGCTTAATAAAATAATAGCAAAAGACTTTTTGAAAGTTAGTTTATTGAATTGTCTTCTCTCATAAGTTTCCATGAAAAAACCTGCCAAGCTCAAGTGAGCACAGGAAAACTTTTCATCTTCGAATGGAAACATGAAATTTTCCATTACATGTAGAATATACATGCATCATGCATGCTATTTGCTAGATCAACCACATAAGTATTATGATAAATTGTTGATGATGTGTAGAGCGCCAATCTCTTGAACTCTTTTTGATCTTCTTCTTTTTCAATTACTACTAGGAAAGCTTCTTTGCAATAAAGCATCACCAGATCACTTGGTTATAATGGAAGTGGTGATTCTTATTAATATTGGTCTTGGTCTTGCTCAAAGCATTGGTGTCTTCAAATATTCACAAGAAAATTAGATTGTTTTCTCAACAACCTAAACAACATAAAAAAATTATGAAGAGTAGTCAATGAAACAAAAGATGATTATGATGAGAACTATCATAGATAACTTTAGAATAGCTTTAAGAAGATTTTCAATTTTTAATTTTTCATAGACAATTAAGCTTGAGAGTACATGCTTAGTATTTCTTTTCTTGAAGGACTGAGTTGGTCTACTGATGTGAATCACCTTGATGTATTAGTTTGCAAGGGCTCAATCATGCAAAACAAGGTTAATAGGTGTTGTATTAGTCATGCCAAAGATTGGAGAGAGGTTGAGGACAATAATGGGAAGGCTAGAGTTCAACAAAATTGGTAGTTAACAGGCGAAAGAGGTAGCAATAATCCTAGCACCACAGTGCCCCTTTTTGGCACCCTAAAGTTATATACATCATGAAGGCGTGGTCACCGGTGGCATGACACCCATAACTGATTGTTCTCCCTTAAGAAAGCAATCCGGTTTTCAAGGATACAAAACAACATTAGAAAAACCTCAATCCAATTTTGAAGGATAAAGAAAGTACTTGGAAAATGATGCTTTGAAAGACTTCAAGGGATAGGGGTATATCTAAATATATAATATAACTTAGGATTCATTAATTATAAATGATTTGAAAATTTGCCAACTCACATCATCAACTGCACCTACATTAATTGAGCCAAGTGGAACATTGTATCCATGTATTCGATCCCTACTAATATGCTTTGTTGTTGTTGTAGTTTTGATTGGACATAAAATAAAATGAGTAATAGCAGTATTCTAGAATGATTTCTCAATTGCTGGATATTAGAGGGATGTCAAACTTACAGCTTGAGAAAAGGAGGCAACTTCATAAACCCTAAAAATCCCTTCTCTAATTCTCTCTTGTGCTTAAGATCTTTAACCACTACTGATCTTCTCTTTTGATTAGCAGTGGTGCCAATAATTTCTTTTTGTATTTTATTCATTCAATAAACTATAGATCTGTGAAGATTGGTTCCATTCTTGTTGTGTTACATTTCTCTCAAACGATTGTTTGTGGATCTGCTTGTTGTTGAATTGGTACTTTTCTTTAGGTTTTTTTGTTTAATAGATAGTTTGTCTTCCCTCATTGAAGTTTTGATTTGTCTTCCCTTATTTGAAGTTTTAGATTTTCTTTCCTTGTTGGGATTTTATTTGTCATATATGGTTCTAGTGGTGTTTGTGTACTGTCACGTGTACCACATGTTTGTAGAGAGCAATACCTGATTGTCAAATTGTTTCAATAATACAGTCGCATTTAGATCACAACCAAATTTAGAGCAGTTAGATGTTCTTTTGAACAAATAGGATTAGCCAATCAATGTATTTTTATTAGAGCAATTGATTTTATGTCTTGTCCTATATCAAGTCATTGACGATTAATAAAATTTCTATTTTACTTCAAGAAAAAGGGATGTCAAACTTGCATCAAAACAAATATGGAGAGACAGGTCTTATTTTTATTATGATATGTTGAAATTGGCCTTTTCCTAAAATCCAATCAAGTACGTATTTTGTTTTTGGTAGAATCAAATACTAACTCAAGTAACTACATAGCCAGATGGAGAAAGGAGATTTTGAGTAGCCTTTGCTTTTCTTCATTTTCTCTTGGATTTTTCATACGCTATGGAATCAAGTGTCATGGTTGTCATTTGAGTTTCTAGATGGCCAATTTAGCTCAAGAGCCTAATTGTTAACCACATACCAATAAAAACAAGTCCTATTAGATTATTTGGAATATGGCGAAAACCAGATTACCCATACCACCTGCTTCGAAATCCTTTTGTGTATCTACAAAAGTAACGACTTTATCATACTTAGTTGTGGCTTAGTATACCTTATGGGATCACACTCTTTGATGAATATCTACCTTTAACTATATTAATAAAATCCTTTGGAGATCTTTAGCATGTTTACTATTTAAAGTCCAATTTTGCTCTTGTATTTCTTATTAAAAAGAGTTTGTTTTCGATAAAGATATTTAGCGTTGGTGTCAATAGTGTAAGTTTTTGTAATTCATGTCAAGTGATCATATTTCTTCTGATTCAACCAATGTTTTCAATGCGGTGAGGTGGTGTTAGGCATTTTAGCTCCGCCTAGTTGAGGCAGCGCCTAGGAGGGCGAAAAAAATTTAATTTATTTAGACACCCTTCATCAGTAAGCGGCATACTTTCTCACCTACACATTCTCATCACCATATTTTCAACTCCACACATTTTGAAAGAAAAAAAATATTTTCAAAACAAATAATAATAAATACATAATATTTTAAAAGTAATTTTAATAAAAAATATATTTTTAATAATTATTTTCAAGCCAAGCCTGCCTTATTAAGGGCTAGGCGGTGGAAACCTCCAAACGCCTGAGGCGGCTCCTTGAAAACACTGGATTCAACATTATTGATTTGTTTTTTGGTGGATAACATTATTGTTTTTTCAAACAATGGTCTAATATTCTTGTATTCGTTGGAGCCAAATTCGCATGAAGTCTTAAAATTGTATTGTTTGTCATTCTATATTTAATCATGTGGATGCTGGATAATCCTTCTTTCTTGTCTTTAATTACGCTCTTCCTGATGCAGAAACCAGGAGGAATCATTGCCCTCCTTGACGAAGCATGGTAAGAATTTGTTTCTTCATCTTTGTCTTAAAATATCAGTTAGATTGTTCCCCATACTTGATGGAACTTATTATTTTCTACAATATATTCTTCAGAAATATTGGATTAATATTGTTTATAGCATCTTTATGATTATTTTTCTAGTTATACTTATGCTGTAATTTTGATTCATTGAGCTTCGTACCATGGCAGTATGTTTCCAAAGTCAACACATGAAACATTTTCTCAGAAGCTTTATCAAACATTCAAAGCTAACAAGCGATTCGTCAAGCCAAAATTGTCTCGCACTGATTTTATGATTGCTCATTATGCTGGAGAGGTGTGTCGATTTGAATCTCTTGGTTTTTTGAATACATTTCCTAAAGAACCATCCCGATTGACATTTATAATAAAGAATAAAGAGAAAACAATTGTTGATTCTCTATAAAACTTTGCAGGTCACATATCAATCTGATCAGTTTCTTGACAAAAATAAAGACTATGTTGTTCCTGAACATCAGGATTTGCTTAGTGCATCAAAATGCTCCTTCGTAGCAGGCCTGTTCCCTCCATTACCAGAGGAGACAACAAAATCTTCCAAATTCTCTTCCATTGGTTCTCGTTTTAAGGTATTTGATGTTCTTCTCCATACTGTCAGTGGTGAGGTATTCAGTTTTCATCCTAAAGGACATAATGATATTGTCTATTACCATGTTGTGCGGCTTGTGCCTCCATTACTTTGTTGTTTTGTTATTCTTGTCCATTTTTTAATTTTTTTCTATTATGACGCAATAAATTCAGGTACAACTGCAACAGTTGATGGATACTTTAAATTCAACTGAACCTCACTACATTAGATGTGTGAAGCCCAACAATCTTCTAAAGCCTGCAATATTTGAGAATGTGAACATTATGCAACAGTTGCGTTGTGGTGTGAGTATCATCTAAGTCATTTGAATCATGTTTTTTTAAAAAAAATTAATTAATTTGTCTTTCAGGTTATCTTTCTTTTTCTCTAAGAGGAAGTATTTACAATTCTTTGTAGGGTGTCCTAGAGGCGATTAGAATTAGTTGTGCTGGATACCCGACTCGTCGTGCATTTGATGAGTTCCTTTTGCGTTTTGGACTTCTAGCTTCCGAGTTCCTTGAAGGGAAGTAAGTGCTCTTTTGGTTGCACATATTACAATATTGTTTAAAATTTATTTGGGTGTGCGTATTGGAGCGTGGAAACCCAAAATAGTCTTGAACATTAAGCTTCATCTTTTTTCAATGCTTAATGAAGCTTAGCCCCCCTTACTTTTTTGTTTGAAGTATATGTTAGTAAAATAACTTATGGTTATTATGGTCATAATTTTGGATAGTTATATGCAAACTTTCCTCAGGGGTTCTACCCTTAAAACCTAATGGGCATTTTTTTTATAAGAGAAACAACCCCACTGAGGTTTGAACCCATAACCTCTTACTCCCCAACCTCATACCAAACCATTGGGCCACCCAATTGATTAGTAACCTTATGGGCTTTTGAAGTGTTAATCAATCCTTTGCCCTTTATTGACCCATTTACTTATTAATTTATATTTAAATTTATCAATGAGTATGTATAAATAGCAACTATGAGTTGCACAAGCATGAATTCATCAAATTCTCTGAATTTAATCAAAGTGCAACACAATTCTTGTTAGTATATTCCTATTTACATGCAATTTATGGATTTACTACAAGGTCAATCTAACAAACACTCCTCCAGAATTTTTTATGAGATTAAAATCAATAATTTGGTGATAAGCAAATTAAAGCACTTAGCACAAAGTAGAGATCTCAACAAGAATATGGAATTATATTAAAAGTACAAAGAATCCATTCAACTAGAGTTAATGAAATCAATCCATATTAACCCTAGAACAAAGTATTTAGAACATTAGGAAATCTGTAAATACAAATATAACTATAAGTATAACTTTAAACATTGGTTCAACTATCAAGATTACACAAAAGAAATCTAAGGGGAGAAAATAACAAACAACAGTGCAAACTCCTAGATTCTTCAATCTCCTTCAAAGCTTTCTCATGCTCCTTTCCATAGCAACCAATCTAACTCTAAAAGTGCCTAAAAAGTTCCAAAAAGTATGTCCCCCTCCAAGTAATGCTCTCAAAATTGGATAGAACTCTAATAAATAAAAGTTTCTTTTCGTCTTCTTGCCATGATGACCACGGTCGTTTATAAATAATATTTCTCGGTCTCGCTCCTTGCTATGGTGACAATAGTTACCGAAAGGGTGCTTTCAATCTGTTCATAATAGGATTTTGAGACTCCATTGTGGAGGCCCTAAATTTTGAGGCAAACTGGGCACCGCCACATTGTCGGACATGTCACTAAGCCTGTCAAGTCACTGCACGCTTATCCATGACTGTGTTAGATACCTCACATAACAAATTAAGAAAACTCAACAATTCTATTAATGATGAACTAAAATACACTTATAACCAGAGATGAGAGAAGAACTCTCAAGATCTCACCAGACCAAGGGTCACCAAATGACTCAACACAATGCACCCTCCCTTACTCACCGACTCTAATTTATATACAAAACAACTTGACTCAGTGACTCAATACTAACTCAACCAACTGACTCACTTGACCTATTTGTATGGCTGGGCCCACTTGACTCTCTCTAATCCTGCTTTAGAACACCGTTGCCTTTCCTGCTGAACACGTATAAATAAAGGCCTCCCTTGGTTCGTAACAATACTCCCCCCTTTGAAATCCACCTTGTCCTCAAGGTGGTAAGGAAAGAATGAGTCGGTTAGGAGCATGAATCCCCATGATGAGATGATATTGAGCTATCCAAGAAAAAGAAACCAAGCAATGATCTAAATCAGTTGCACAATGCTGGGTGGAACAAGCGAGGGCTCCATCAAAATATCAAATGAAGGCATTGAACCCATAACCGAAGAAATGCACAAGAAAGTTGAAGTTCCCAAAACTGCATTATGAAGCATATATAGTTCACTTGCATGAATCGACACCCAATACCGAACCAGAAAAACATATGACATTGTCAAGCCATTGCGACCAAACTGTTTGCCCCCATTGAGTGCTCCAAAAATGTGGTAGAGAGTGACTAATTGGCCAAATAGATGGGACAAAGTATGCTGAATAATATCCAACCATGTAGTACCACAAACCTTCACCAATTTGTTTGAACAACAAGGAATAAGGGTAACAATGGAATGCAGGGTCTGTAATAGGGTGTTAATGTGTACCATAAAGCATAGAAAGGGAGAATTTATGCCAAATGTTGCGGTCAAGACATGAGTCCTGAGATGGATATGATAAAATGAGTTGCCGAAGTGAAGATCTAATGGTATGGTAAAAGCTTGAATGTACACAATAGAAAAGAACCATGCCAAGATCCATATGAGTCTAATCATTGGTCAACATAAAACTCAAGAAAACCATATTGATAGGAACTGGAGCCAATCCCCAAACCCCGCGGACTACATCAACATCAAAATTGAAAAGTAGAGTAACCAGGCCAATCATCACATAACAATGCAAGCGCTGCCCAACCCAAGTAGTTTTCGTGTGTTGAGAGGTGAAGAGAACATGTTGAAACCCATCCTCAAGACAACATGTTCTAAGTTAACATCTCTATGCATATCATTGGCCTATATTAACTCCATCAACAAGCCCTTAACCCCCACCTAAGGATCTCAGGATTCCTACAATGTGCACATCTCTAAGATTATCCAATGATTTAAATAGATCATTACAACTTAGGACTTGGCTTTATTTTTTTTTCAAGAATCAAATTTCTCTAGCTAAGCTTTTATTAATTTATTACTTAGCCCATATAAACTCTCTAGGCTTATTAAAAGAATATGTAGCTTAGTTTATGGGTCCCAATTTAATAAATTCCCATTCTTCGCTAAGCCATCGACTACTCGGCTACCCGACACTTTGTGCTAACTTGCATCACTAGGCGCGCCTATGACTTTATTTTATTTTCTAGCAACTTAGACTAAGTTAGATTAGATAAATCAACAACCAAAGCTTAGGAAAAATTTATAGTATATTACTAGTTTCAACTAAGCCTTAAATTTCTCCAAGTTACTATCCCATCCGTACCCGCGCTATGCATATCCCAAGGTGTCCCACTCTCTCTCTCTCTCTCTCTCTCTCTCTCTCTCTCTCTCTCTCTCTCTCTCTCCTTCTCCGCAACTCATGCGCAACACAACAAAGGAAATATAAACTTGTGCGACACGATTTACTAAATAATACACCAAATAGGCATGCATCACAAAAATAATATATCTCGATCAATGTGCCCAATAATTCTAACCGAGATTTACATGTCTGCGCTAGTTATGGTTCGCTAATCCTAGTGATTAGGGTGCAAACACGGCTTAATTAATTCGGGCGCAAACCCTGCTTAATTAATTCGGGCAGTCACATCCATCCTCTTTTCTCACCATGGCGACGAGATTTTCCAGCCACTGCAAGGAACTGCTCTGCGAATTATTCTCGATTCTTCTTTGCTCCGAATGGAGTTAAGATCCCTTCAAAATTCAAACTTGCACTAAATCACTTCAAATCACCTCGATCAATTGTAAAACACTTTAACACACTAAAACACGTGATAGCAAAACCTATTCTACGCACTTATGATAAAAATACTTGTAAAACCACACAAATGCTTCTTAAATAACATAGTAAAATATGACTCCATCATCACCTCCTCTCTGATCTCCTTACAATCTTCAATGCATTTGGATCCCACAATTCCTTATATTGATTGGATTACCTCTAAACGTTAGTTGGAGCCTAGATACTTCTTTAGCCATGCCCCTGAAGCACAACAACTAGCTCAGGAATCTCCATCACCTTCCGATTCTATATCTTGCAACGTATTTGCAATGTACCTTTTCACTGTTATTTTTTTCTGATGTTGATGGGTGATTCTCTTCACTGAAACTGTTGTTTTATAATTACAGTTATGATGAAAAAGTTTCATGCAAAAAGATTCTCGAAAAGAAGGGGCTTTCAGGTTTTCAGGTACTACTTTCGTTCGATGACAACAACCAGGAATTTCTGATATTTTACTTGTTTGTGGGGCTTCATGCCAACCGTCACAATTAGATTGTTCTCTTTGCTCTCTCTAAGTGTTTATGTGAACTTAATGTGTAGTTATGTTTTTTAAGCTAAGACTTGGAGAAGATCGTTTCATACTGGCTTTCCATATATTATGACTTAATAGTTCATTTGCCATAGTTGAGCTTCACATACATGCATCTAGACACTTGCTGTTTTAAATTCAAAGTTAATTTACTTACAAATTGTCTATCCTTATAGTTATATGTCCTTAAAATGAATTATCTTGTTAAATTTTATCCTTGATCTGAAGTATTTGTTCGTTTTGATGGTTTTCTAATTTTTTCCTTTTTTTTTGAATCTTCCTCTTAGTCTGCTGCATCAAATAAGGATCAAGTCTCTTACCATCTAAATATAGTAGCTTGTGGAATTCTTTAAACATTGTTTTTTCTGCAGATAGGCAAAACAAAGGTATTCTTAAGAGCTGGTCAGATGGCTGAACTTGATGCACGGAGAGCTGAAGTGCTTAGCAATGCTGCCAAATGTATTCAGCGGCAAATAAGGACGCATATAGCTCGCAAGCGTTTCATTGCATTGAGGAAGGCCAGTATTAAACTGCAGGCAGTTTGTAGAGGTGAATCATTTACATATATTTGCATCTTTCCATTTTGTGGTTCATGAAGGTTGTCATGTCTTAGAGCATCTCCAATTGAATGTGGATTGGATGTCAATGTGTGTCACCTAGGACTAAATAGACATTGGAGTGAAAAAATCCTCTTCAATGGAATGTGCATTTTGAATGTCAAGATGACGCGGATATACATTGTCTATAAATTGACATCCATGTTGGATAATAGGTCTTTTTTAAATATTTATTTATTTATTTTATTTAGACTTTTATTTTCACATTTTAATTAATAAAATTACAAAAAGAAATGCCACCTCATCAATTGAGCCACAAATTCACATCTACCATTGGAGACCTAATTTGAAGTTCAATGTCAATTTGAGCCACATGGGATGGACATCCTCTTCACATTGAGAATCCATACCCGCAATCCACATTTATCATTGGAGATGCTCTTAGATGATTGTGTGGATGTCATCATTCTCATTCTTTATGATACTATTAAGCAAATAATTAAAAATTTTGTTTGTAGAAACATGTTTGAGACAATAGTTGAAACAGCTAGCCTCATGGCTGTTGAGGTGCTAAATTCAAAATGCTGAATCATTTTCCTTACATTTACGGTAAAGTGGCATGAAGCAACTTTGGAAATTGCATCCATTTCCATGTATTCTGTCAAATACCATTAATGAATTATTCATTCTCCTTTCACAAGGCAGAAACCACAAGCCTAATTCTATGTCTTAGTTTACATGCTTTAAAGGTTACTCTATTAAGAGTCGATAACAATATTGTTTTTATATTGCTGCTACTGCATTATGCTCTGCTATTCTGAAAAAATACAACAACAACAATATAGCCTCAGTTCCAAATTAATTGGGGTTGGCTACATGGATCAAACTCTTCTATTGTGCTCAATTTAGTGCAATTGATGGTGAGCATTCCAAACCATTCAAATCCCTCCTAATTAATGCATCCCAAGTTAACTTCGGTCTACCCCTACCTTGTCGAATTTGTTCAGTGTCTATTGAGTCAAGTTTCTAGTGGGGGCATTTATATGCCTTCTTTGCAGGTGGTCCAAACCACCGCAACTACCCTTCCTTAATCTTTGTATCAATTGGGGCTTACCCCTACTTTTCTTTGAATTTTTATATTTCTTATTCTATCTATACGAGTTTTACAACACCCATCCACCTAAGCATCCTCATTTCTGCTACGTACATTTTATGTAATTGTTGTTGCTTTACAGCACAACATTCACTTCCATAAAGCATAGCTGGCTTAATTGCGGTCCTATAAAATTTTTCTTTTAACTTGGTAGGGATATTTCTATTACAGATCACACCTGTTGACTCCTCCATTTCTTCCATCCACCTTGAATTCTATGTGTGACGTCATTCTCAATATTGCCAGCGTTTTGTGTAATTGATCCTAGATATCTAAAGTGCTTCACCTTAGGAACTTTTACCCCTAATTTTACCACTACATCATCTTATGTCTAGTATTTCTAAACACACAGTGCATGTATTCGGTCTTCATCTTACTCAACTTAAAGCCTTTAGATTCTAATGTATTCCTCCAAAGTTCTAATTTCCTATTCACTCCATCTTTTGTTTCATCCACTGAGACAATGTCATATGCAAATAACATACACCATGGTGTTCTGAAAAAATAAAAAAAAAATCCGCTTTGATTAAACAAACAATTTTGTGAAGGGGACCTTTCTAGTGTTCAAAGTGGCATGGGATACAACTATTCTAGCAAATGCCTTGCTTGAGCGAAATTATATTCTCTTCAACGAAAATAGTATGAGCACGGAGGACTTGTGCGACCATTAAGCACAAAGTGTTTAAAAAATCATAGTGAGGCATACGCCTTGACTCGTGCCTCTGTTCTTTTTGGAGAAAACATCATTGAGGCTTAAGCCTTAGTGTGGTTTAGCGAGGTTTGTCGTAAGCCTCACCGGACTGAGTTGTAAGTGAGGCTGAAGCCTCAGTTTTTGCTGTGTTTTGATTCCTGCAATTTTTGAACCACAAACTTCGCTGCTAAGTGGGTTCTTCAAATTCAAGAGAGTTGTTGAGTACTTCTTAAAGATTTGGGTTGCTTTTAGAGAGCTTCTGGGGACTTCTTCTTTCTTTCCTTTTTCTTCTTTGAAAAATAGAACATCGGAGCTACTGTCCAAACAACATTAAGGCTGTGTTTGAACAACGGCATAGCAGCTCTCCACTGCTGCTCTGATGCTGTTCTAACAGCATCAACAAGTGCTGTTCGAAAAGCAGCACACAGGACTGATGCGTTTGATAACTCTTAAGTTAAAAAAAAGTGGACATTAATGTGAAAATATGAAATCTTTTGATAGATTAATAGTTCATATTGTCGCTTTCAAAAAAAATAAAATTTAAGAATTGTCATATACTAACACCAATGTTGCTTTTACTCATCAACTTACTAATGTGATATATTTGCTTTTAGTAGTTGCATTTGCGAACGTGTTATTGTTTATGTGAATTACGTATATTTAGCATGTTTTTCAGAAAAAAGACTGAGGCTTACGCCTCGCTTCTCTTAAGATAAAAGCCTCAATTACGTCTCAATAACATTTAAACAGGTTGTTGTTGCCAACAAAACTCAAGTTTTTCTTTTTGAAGAATGGAATAGATTTTTTTTTTCATGAATGGAATATAAATTGAAGAGCATTGGTAGGATGAGGCAATTGATGTATGTAGGGGCTGCATGTGTTTTTTTTTGCCAATTTTCTTTTTGTTTTTGTTTTTCTTTTTTTTGTGCTGCTTCACTTTTGCAAGTTAATCATTTTACATTTTACTTATCTAACAAAAGTAGTTTCCTATCAAATAAATAAATATAAAAAGTCAGTTTTTTGGAGGCTCGAACTATCTTCTACCAGCCTGCCCAGAACTCCGCAGTGTCAAACATTTATAGTAGGCATTTTATTCATTTTGCATCTCTATCCTCATTGAATCTTTTTGTATATTGAATGATTTGTAGGAAGACTTGCCAGCAAAATGTATGAAATCATGAGGAAGGAAGCAGCTGCTATATACATTCAAAAGAGTTCACGTAAATACCTTGCTAGAAAGGCTTACGCCAAAATGTGGTCATCGGCACTGACCTTGCAGATGGGCTTAAGGGCAATGTCTGCTCGTAATGATTTTAGATTTAGGAGGAAAACTAAAGCTGCAACAATGATTCAGGTAATTTACTTGATGGAAGTTTTTAACATGAAAGGACTTTATTGACTGCAACAACTGCTCTCTTTAATGTATTTGCAGGCTCAGTGGCGTTGCCATAGAGCTTTCTCATACTACAAGAAACTCAAGAAGGCATCAGTTGTTACCCAATGTAGATGGAGAGGAAGAATTGCCAGAAAAGAACTTAGAAAGCTCAAAATGGTCAGTACATTTATTTTTTATGCTAGCAGTGTTTCACTACATGTTTTGTTTTGTAATACTGCAATTTTGAACAAGTAGCTATATAGATTATGCAACTAAAAATGCTTGCCACCATAAAGTAAGTGTAATTGCCTTTATTTGACAATATGTGTTGCAATTTATTTCTCATTTTTAATACTTATTTTGTTGGAACTTGAAGCTCTATTTATGTAGAGCATAGGAACTTCACTTATGCTTTGCATAGCCTGTCCGAAGTCCGGAAAAAGAAAGGGGGGCGTTAGGTTGATAGACGATGTAAAACTTTGTCACTTTATATGAATTGGAATCTAAAATCATTTAAAGTCCCTATCTAGCGATGAATGTAAACACTAAAGGCAATCAATGGAGCTAATGGAAACTATCATTAGGGGGCGGGGTAATGTTTCTTGCCTCCAAGAAACTATAAGGGTTAGAGAAAACAATAGAGAAATAGGAAATATAGGATTTTAAGTTGAGGCATACTATTTCGCAAAAAAAATGTTGAGGCATACTATGATAGATGGAAAAAAGTAATGTAGGAGTTATTGTTGATAATAGTCACAAGGATGAGTTGAGAAGTTAATAGATGGGGGGTTTTATTTAATCCAAGTTAAAGTAATTATTGAAAACGGAGAAAGATTTTCATAATCAACGGTTGTGCACCACAAGTAGGATTAAGTGAAAGTATTAAACATAAATTTTGGGAGAATATAGATGCACTTAGTGAAGGAATACATCCATATGATGGAGAATCCATCCCAACGCTTTCTTCGGCATATGATTTAATCTTATCTAATACTAGATTTAGGAAAATCGAAATCACCCTTAATTTGTTTTTAGTAAAGGATGTAATAAATACCAAATAGACTTCCTTGCAATAAGAATAGAAGATCCAAAAGTATGTAAAAGTTGCGAAGTTATACTCTGTGAAGCAGTTACTACTCAAAATAGATCAACATTACTTGATATTGAGCTAAAAAAAAATTCCTCCATAAAAACTCTTGACCCCAAACATCCAATATAACCTCAACTCAAGTGGCTAAGTATATTTAGTTCTGTTTCTGTAATCTCATTCTTTAATTTGTCATGCACATGCACTGAGACCATGCTCCTTCAATATTTGAGGTCAGATATTTATATGGTTATTCTACTATGAACATCAATAGTTTTATGCTCTTATTTATAATTTTGAGCAGGCTGCACGGGAAACTGGTGCACTGAAAGAAGCAAAGGATAAGCTTGAAAAGACAGTGGAGGAACTTACCTGGCGGCTACAGTTGGAAAAACGTTTGAGGGTAATGCCAATCTGCATTTATTTTCGACCAGTTTTTTTATATAGAACACTTTCTTTAGAAGTATTTGATCGCTTCTTATAGTCTCAAGAAATTGGATGAAATGTAACATTACTTGTACAAAAATAGGATTTTGGTGGTGCTAATGGTTTTTAGTTTGTAGAGGATGGGCACGTGATTCATCTAGAATTATAAGCAATTGACTTGCATCCATCAATATCTTGTTATATTGGAGTTTTTGTACTGTTTGATCAAATAAATCAGTACACAACTTTTTTTTTTTTTTTGAGGTTTCTAAAATTTGGTACCTGCAGACTGATTTGGAGGAAGCAAAGACACAGGAGGCAACCAAGTTCCAGAATTCATTGCAAGCTATGCAAACCAAGATTGATGAAACAAATGTGTTGCTTATTAAGGAACGAGAAGCTGTGCGAAAGGCTATTGAGGAAGCCCCGCCTGTTATAAAAGAAACCCCTGTTATTGTTCAAGATACTGAAAGGATTGATTCTCTAACTAAAGAAGTAGAAATCTTGAAGGTAATTCGCTTGTGTTGTGCATATCATGCCTGGAACTACTCTAATGAAAGTTCTCTAAGCCTTTAAATTGACTCCCATACTTCTCCAAAATTCCAAATGAGAAGTTAAGATCTCAAATCTGGACCTGTATAAGATTGGAAGTGATGCTCAATCTCTGACATGGTGGGGAGAAACCTGAAATGAAATAGCATAGTTACATATTCATATGTATCCAATGTAAAATTACAGCAGCAACAAATGGATAGGGAAGTGAAATGGTACATTTCTTTGTCATGACCAAACTTCAGTGTTTATACCAAACATTTATAATATTAGCAGCTCCACAATATGCTTCATAAGATGTACTCCAAAATGTGGTGAATTAATTGTCAGAATCCTCTTTTGCGATTTCACTGAACAATTGAGTAATAGTGTTAGTATCAAAGTGTCAGTTTCTGTTTGCTGCAACATTAGCTAGAACTGGTGGTTTTATACGTTTATTAAGTCAATTATAAGGTTTATTGTTTTGGTATTATCTAATAACACTGCATTTCATGTGCTAATGTAGAATAGATAAGTCATTAATTGATAGCTTGGAATTGCAAGTGTTTTCATTATTGCCGAGGTGGCACTAGTTATGATCTAAAATTTTCTAGTTGGATTTTAGATAACATTTATGAATAAAATTTGAATAATGTTTAAATATTTTAGGCGCATATGTATAGAAATGTGTTTTAGTATGAGGACTTGTTAATGATGTTTTAAGTGTCAAAATTGAGATCTATTTACCACCTTCTGTTTATTAGTAAAGGTATAAACCCAAACATTTTCTTTTCTACCTTATTACACCAGAAAAGACAAAGTTGTGCATTAGTTTGCTCATAAACTGCCATCCTTTGATTGGATCTCAATCCATTGACAAGCTTAGGATGTGTTCGGTTTCTATCTGTTACAACTCAAGCGTAATGAATCAGGTCACATTGCAATCCGAAAAGCAAAGAGCTGATGATTTCGAGCAGAAATTTGTCAAGTCTGAGGAATTGAATGAGGAAAGGCAAAAGAAATTAGAAGCCGCAGATGGAAAAGTTCATCAACATCAAGAATCTTTAAACAGGTAGTGATGAATATTATTACTATGTAACATGGACAAAATACACATACACCTACTTTCTACTTAGCACAGTCACCAAAGAACAAATTAGCACGCAGTCCCTAGGGACCTATCCCTGACGTACAAATTTTGGTAGAATTGTATACGGTTATGATTGCCTTTTGGGTATTGCATGGTGTAAGGGATAAGAATATCTTCTCTTACATGCTAAATATGCAATATCATAAACTGCATCGCCGGTGATAAATGCATGCCTTCTGCGTTAGCTCTACTTTTGTTAATTCTGTTGTTTCAGACAAGCTGGTACAACTCCAGTATTGTGCAATAGCAAGGAAGTTCCCACCTCTAAAACTATATCTTGATTTAGAGATGAAATCACATAATTGACATCAAATTTGCTTTCAACTGCTTGGATTACTTTTCTGGGATGATGAACTTCCCTAGAAGTGGGGCACTGCGATTTGAGCTCCTGGCTTTTCTCAATTGGTATAATTTGTGGTATATTATGCACATCTAGGTTTTCTAGCCACCAAGAGTGCTGTATGACCAAGGTGAACTTGGCCCTATAAGGTATTGTCTAGGTGAATTAACTGAAAACATGGATCTGATAAACTAAGTTCCTATGGATCGCATCAGTTGAGTCGGGTTTTATTTTTTATTTTTTATTTTTTATTTTTTATTTTTTATTTTTATTTTTATTTTTATTTTTATTTTTTTTCTGCTTGAACATTGCATGCATCGTTGCATCAAGAAAACAGTATATGCATTGGTCAGCATTTCTTAAATGTTAATGGAGTACCTTCTTCTTTTCTGAATAAAGGCTTGAAGAGAAGCTTACCAACATAGAGGCAGAAAATAAAGTTCTTCGACAGCAAGCTTTGTCCATGACACCCAATAATCGCTTCATTTCGGGCCGATCTAAATCAATTATTCAGGTACTATTGCCAAAGCATATTTCAAGTTTACACACGGGATATGCCATTGACGTTGGCGTTAATATTATTATTATCTGATGGTTGACAGAGAAGCAATGACGGTGCTGCAAAAATAAATTCTGTAAGTTCACTCCTTTTAGGCCTTTTTAGGAGCAATTCTGATATATTTATGTCTATGAACATTTAATGAATCTGAAACCCTTTTTTTCTATTGATTATCTATGTAAACCTTTCAGGATCCACAAAGCTCTTCATTAACCACTGTAAGAGAGCATTCTGAAGTAGAAGAGAAACCACAAAAATCACTCAATGAGAAACAGCAGGAGAATCAGGATTTGCTCATTAGATGTATTGCACAACACCTTGGCTTTACAGGAGGAAGACCTGTCGCTGCCTGTATCATATATAAATGCCTTCTTCAATGGAGATCATTTGAAGTAGAACGTACCAGTGTTTTTGACCGGATTATTCAAACAATCGGGAATGCTATTGAGGTAATGAACTTGTTTCTATGATGCTTTAGTTCTATGGTGAGGTTACTAGGAATTTTAATGCATGCCAATAAGTCAAATGCAACAACACAACCTCAATCCCAAATTATTCGGGGTCGGCTACATGGGTCAAACTCTTCAGTTGCGCTCGATTTTGTGCAATTGATTGTAGGCTTTCCAAATCCTTTAAATCTTTCCTAATGAATGCATCCCAAGTTAGCTTCGGTCACCCCTACATCGTCCAAATTCTATTGAGTCGAGTTTTTTAACAAGGGGATTTATAGGCTGTCTTTGGAGGTGTTCAAACCACCGCAACTATCCGCCCTTAATCATTGCGTCAGTTGGTGCTACTTCTACTTTTCATTTGATTTCTGTAATTCTGATATTTATCTTTATGAGTTTTACAACACATCCACCTAAGCATCCTCAATTCTGCTACATTCCTTTTATCATGGCAGGCATAATTGCAATTCTATAAAATTTTCCTTTTGGCTTGGTAGGGATTTTTCAATCACATATCACATCTGTAGCACTTCTCCACTTCTTCCATCCTGCTTTATTTATATGTGTAATGTCATTTCCAATACATCAATGCATATGTTCTAAATTTGACCAATATTATTTATCAATGCGTTGAAGATTCAAGAGAACAATGACGTATTAGCTTATTGGCTCTCCAATGCATCAACATTGCTACTGCTTCTGCAACGTACACTAAAAGCAAGTGGTGCAGCTGGAATGGCTCCACAGCGACGCAGATCCTCATCAGCAACTCTGTTTGGGCGAATGACCCAGGTTGCATGCACTTCCCTTTTCATATGAAGTTATATAGGAGAATAATGTTTCATATGATCTTTAACTTCTTTATTCTTTTTCCAGAGCTTCCGTGGCACTCCACCGGGTGTTAATCTGTCTTTTGTTAATGGTGGATTAAATGGTGGTATAGATATGCGTCAGGTGGAAGCAAAATACCCTGCATTGCTTTTCAAACAACAACTTACCGCCTATGTAGAAAAAATATATGGAATGATTCGAGACAACTTGAAGAAAGAGATTTCCCCATTGTTAGGCTTGTGCATTCAGGTATCCGATCCTTTATTTTTTTTTTTTCACACTAGTAAAATAGCAATTTCTGCAACAATTTTCATATTATACTGTTATTATCTTGTCCTTCACAAATTTCCATTTACAGTTTGCTTGGTATGTTGTTTTTGTGCTTTGCATGGGTTTGGCATCGTAGGCACCAAGAACGTCAAGAGCAAGTTTAGTCAAAGGATCATCCCGCTTGCATGTAAATAATGCAGCGCAGCAAATTTTAATCGCTCACTGGCAAGGAATTGTGAAGAGCCTAGGAAATTTCTTGAACATGTTGAAAGCAAATCATGTTAGTATCATTTTTCTTTAATTTTTTCTTTTCTTTTCCATGTTATCTAGTCCTTATCTTGTGCTAGAGTGGAAGATGAAGGTAATCGAGCTTGTTATGCTTTCCGTTGGTATAGATTCTAAAATAGAATCCTGAACTAAGGCTATCTTTGCTTAACCTGTAAGGATCATGATTCAATATGCTGAATTTCAAAAATAGTACATCATTTTTTATTATCTTTCTCTTTTGGAAAATAGTTCAGATAATAACTGTGTATCATGTTATTCCCAGGTCCCACCATTTTTAGTTCGTAAGGTGTTCACGCAGATTTTTTCTTTCATCAATGTGCAGTTATTCAACAGGTATATGACCTGCAATATTTTTGTGCTGTGCTAACTTTTGTTAATTTTATTCTTTTGGATCCTTTAATAACATTTCTTTGTAAAAGTTTGTTTCTGATGGTCATATTCGATGTGTTGATTTAGTCTTCTATTAAGGCGAGAGTGCTGCTCGTTTAGTAATGGTGAATACGTGAAGGCCGGCTTGGCTGAATTGGAACATTGGTGCTATAAAGCCACTGATGTGGTAAATATAATTTGGCATTTGACTTTTAGTTACTCATTTCTTCGTTTTACATTTTCCCTGTTTATCTCTAAAATATCAAGTGCAGTATGCAGGTTCCGCTTGGGATGAACTGAAGCATATTAGACAAGCTATCGGATTCCTGGTAGTCTCTTGCCTTGTATTTAATTGTTTTCACTAGTTGAACTACAATAGGAAGGTAAAATCTGGAATTCAGAAGTCGAGAAATAATGAAAACATGGACAAAATACTTGACATTAAGTGCTCTTGAAAATAGTAAAACGTGTTTCCTGATGCAATCCTTCCTTGTTCAGGTCATACATCAAAAGCCAAAGAAGACGCTCGATGAAATAAGCCATGACTTGTGTCCAGTGAGTTGCAACGTTTTCTGCTATGTTAAACAAAATTTAACTTCTATTCATCGGTTATTGGATTAAGACCACTTCACTTTCCAATCAGCAGGTTCTCAGTATTCAACAATTATACAGAATTAGTACGATGTATTGGGATGACAAGTATGGCACACACAGTTTGTCTCCAGATGTAAGTTATTTGACAACCTCTCAACTAAGGTTTGAAGCACGTCATTATTGTTGTTACTGAGTACGCGTAAGGTTAGCGTTCCGTAATTTGATTCTGTAACTTTGCTTACTGTGGTTAATTGAGCTAGGTAATATCTCTGTCTAGGTTATATCCAACATGAGGGTACTCATGACTGAAGACTCAAACAATGCCGTCAGTAGTTCTTTCCTATTGGATGACGATTCAAGGTTAGACATCTTTAGTTATTTCATTCTGCAGTCAATGAATCTGTCGTTTTTGTGTTTAACAGTGATGGTTTTCTATCGTCTGTGTGCAGCATCCCTTTTTCTGTAGATGACATATCGAAGTCAATGGAACAGATTGACATTGCAGACATAGAACCACCACCCCTCATTCGGGAGAATTCGGGTTTCATGTTTTTGCTGCCACGCGTCGAGTAATTGTGATTCAAATTAATTTCGACGAAAAGGGAATTAGATTCTTTGGAGTTGTTGATTTTATGGTTTTAGGATCAATTGGGTGAGTAGGTTGTCTTTTCTAAGTAAGTCTAATTTGAGACTTGCCCTTTACGATGTATAACGAAATGAACACTTGAAGGAGAGCACTAGTCCTAGCAGATGAGAAATAGTTTCTACAGTTCTAGATATGATTCTTTATGTAGTGAGAATTGTTGGAACACTTTAGATGTAACTCGACGTCAACCTTTCGGCATGGAATGGTTCATTGTAACTAGCTCTGCTAACTATGCCATAAATGAAATAACGTTCTCGATATTGTGTCCATTAAACTATTAGCAGTGCTTCCTATAAGTAAATATCTGTTGAGTAGACAATTCTTGAATGACTACTGCATGTATATAGCATATAACAACCCTTCAGCTTCTACATGTCAACCATTCATATAACCATTTAAAATTGGGCCCGGAATAAGCTACCTAAGTTCAATATTCTCAGTTGGGAATCAGGGCGAAACTTTACAAAGTGCATCAACTATTGTTGAACGAACCCCATTACTCAAGTATAACCTGATTTTGAATTTCGATTGTTGAACGAACGTACTCTACTCTTTTTTTTTTTTTTCCTGAAACCTCCCAAATACCCTTTCTCACCCCATCACAATGTACCTTATTACTCAAGCATAACCCGATTCATTTCAATTGTTGAGCGTACACCACTTTTTTTTTGAAATCCTCAAAACATCTTTGCTCACCTCATCACCCTGAACCTCACCCTGAAACCCATCAATCCTCTCCATTTCTTGATTTTGGCCATTGTAAGAGGTTTTTTTTTTTTTTTTTTTTTTTTTTTTTTTTTTTTGTGAGCAAGGTCGAATCGGTCTCACTTGTGACCTAGAAATGAGAAAGTGTCCCTCGCGAATTACGGACACACAAGGCCGAGACCTCACCGATGAAACCAAATGGATGTGCGACCCTATTGCAAATATAAGGATCCCTCTAGTAGGCTTCTCCAAAAGATGATGAGACTTTTAATGAGTTTTGGGATAGATTTCAAAGACTAATTTCTTCTTGTCCACAACATCGATATACTAAAAAAGCTTTACTTGAATACTTCTATGAAGGATTAAATCATTTTGATCAAGGATTACTAGACACTGTATGTGGCGGATCTCTATTTGAAACAACATCACCTTTAGCAAAAGAAGCTATTAATATAATGGCTAAGCAATCTAAACAACATGGTGAAAAGTCTGAATCTTCAAAAAGAAAAGTTTATGAAGTTAATTAGAAGAGTAGCTTATCTGATGATAAGGTTGATGAGTTAACAAGCATGGTTAGGTTATTATTAATAGATAGATCAAATCAAGTTAAACCATGTTGATTTTGTAATGAAGTAACACATCTACAGATGCGTGTCCTACTTTACATGAAGATAATACTGAAGATGTTGACACAATTATGAACCAATTTTTTGATCCTTCAAGGAATCAATATAATAACAATAGTTATTATACCGAAAAACCACATTCAAATCTTAGCTATGGTTCACAAAATCAAAATTATAGTACTTATAGACCAAGAGCACAGATGCAATTTGCACCTATTCTGCAATCTCAACAAATGGTTCAACATGTGCAACCAAACTTAAAGCAAATATTGCATAATTTCATGATTCAAAGTCATCAAAACTTTACTCAGATTTTTCAAAATCAAGTTAGAACTGATTCATCAATTAATGAACTGAAAAATTAGTTGACTTAGATGAATTTTCGAATTAATGAGTAATCAAACTAAATTACCTACTCAAAATACTCAAACTGCTCAAACTACTCAAACTACTTGTACTAGTAATCAAGTACAAGTTAATGCCTTATTTTATGATAATAAGGAAGAGACACATAAATCTAAAAAGATACCGAAATGTGGTATAAAGAAAAAGAAATTATATAAAACAATAGAATAAGAAGAAGAAGAAATGATGGCCAATGTCATTCCTACTAGAGAATGGAGGGCTGAACAATTAAGATTTACACCTTTTCTTGAAAGGATATACCCATGGTATTTTGACACGTGTCGAGCGTGTACAATAAATTACCCACCTATATATTATACTTTTAAATTTGTAGTAGTGATAAGCGAGATCGTCTCCACAGAGTTTGTGTAACTTTCTTTAGTCAAAGGGTTTATGTCACTAATTAATAATTAATTAACTAAAATATTTAGAAAGCAATAAATAAATAAATAAACACATGAATAATTAATTAGGAATTCAATGCGAATTAAACTAAATACAGATGAAGGTCTTGGACAAAATAGGAATTGAAAGAGTATAAGCGGAAGCGTACCTTTCACCTATTGTATTTGTGTAGAACTCTGATCTTCTCCACAGCCCAAAAGTTTGGAAGACACTTCTAGAGAACTTTGTTCTTTTTCTCCACACAAAACAATTGCCAAGTGCGTTAATTTAAAATCACTTTCTACGTGATTTAATATATTCTGATCTCTTGGTACTTCCTAAGAGATTAGGGTGGTTGGGATATTAGTTTTCAAAACAAATATGAGTTTATCTCTTTTATTTACTTTATTTAAAACGTGTCCAACATCTCCAACTCGCACATTGTGTAAGGAAAATCTTGTCGGGTTGGGTCAATCATACACATGGGCACCCCGTGTTTTGATAACTTAGATATCTCCCACTCGCACATCGTGTATGGAAAAAAAATATTCAGCTCTTCAATTGACAATGTTTCATTGTAACTAATTGGTCGTGCGACAGTGTGATAACCTGCAAGCGAGAGCTCTACATTAGCAACTTTATTAGAGTCAACATAGAGACATCTACCCTTTTTAAAAATATATATATATATATCTCACTCTGCCCAAGATCCATATAGTCATGTCTGTTCTTAACATTATCTAATCCCTTTAAGAGCAAAATTTGAACCTTAAATTCATAGCTTTATATTTTATCTAGTATTGAATCCAATTGATGCAACATCAGTGTCGCAACATAGAATACAAAATAAAATGACATGATTCCATATGATCTTCCTTTGTCCTCCCATTACTCAGTTTAGAATCAGCTGTTTTCCTAATGTAGCACCTTTATATCGAATCATTCTTGATCATAGGTTACTCATTAAAGTAGCAATCACTAATTCCTTACTTTATAGTGTTGTCAAAAGTCATAAGGGCAATACAAGAAGTTTCAACTATATAAGAACTTCATTCAATTAGACTCACACAATGAGGATTCAGGGATTTACAATCTACTCATTATAAGTGGTCGACAAAACACATGTAATACTTTACATGTCACAATTGAGCAACTCTTTATAAGAGGGTATGCAGTTCTCTCAATACACTGTGCAGATCTTAGTTCAGTCACTCCCAAAATGCCTAACTCGAAATTTATGCAGCTCGCCTTTATTAGGCGCCAATCACTGGATCTCGCATGTGGTTTTCTTGACAGGCTTAATAGATAGTGAAAAATCTATTATGGTCTTGCAAAAAAAAACTACCTCATCTTGACTCCAATCAAGGCGACATATATCAATTAAGTTTTAATATATCATATTTGCTCGCTACAGTTAGTGCCATAGGCGATTGCCCGTGTGAAAAAAACAATTAGTGCCTGTTGCATACTTCTAGTCAATAATGACTTATATCAGAGCAAGAAATAACAAAAACCAATAAAGTTTATTTATTGAATTGAAATAAGAAGTTATAACAAACAATTTATAGTTTACTCAATCCCAAGGATTTTACATGACTTAAAAAAATCCCTAGCGATAGGTTTAGTCATTGGATTTGCTGTCATCCTTTGCATAGGAATATGTTGTATAAAAAATTCTTTTCTTGCTATGATGTCTCTTACAAAGTTATACTTTGTGTCGATGTGTTTTGTCTTTCCATGATACTTCAGATCCTTCATATAGGCAATGGCTGCTTAACTATCACTAAATATAGTCATTGGTTTCGATGCACTTTTGATGACTTGCAAGTACATAATGAAAACGTCTAAGCCATATTGCCTCTTGAACTGAAGCAACACAAGCGACAAATTCGGCCTCCATGGTTTACAAAGCAATGCACGTTTGCTTTTTACTACTCCATGAGATTGCACCATTATTCAATAGGAAAACATATCCTGAAGTTGATTTGCGTCCCTCTGGATCACTGCTCTAATCGGCATTAGAGTACCCAAGTAACTGTAGATCATTATTGTGGTAACACAAACACAAATCCATAGTGCCTTTCAAATACCTCAAGATCATTTTCACCGCTTTCCAATGAGCTTGACTAGGATTTGATTGATATCTGCTAACTAAACCAATGGCGTAGCATATATTTGGACATGCATACATCATTGCGTACATTAAACTTCCAATTGCACTTGCATATGGAACATTGGACATTTTGTTTTTCTCAATTGGAGTCTTTGGGCACATTTCCGTACTTAAGATTTCACCTTGAGCAATTGGAGTGTCAATGGGGTTACAATTTGTCATTTTGAATCGTTTAAGAATATTCTTAATATATTGTTCTTGCGATAAAGCAATAATTCTTTTAGAACGATTCCTATGAATCTTCACACCTATTATAAAGTTTGCTTCACCCATGTCCTTCATATCAAAATTAGAGGATAACCATTCATTAATGGCGACAACATAATCAATGTTATTTTCAGCTAAAAGTATATCGTTCACGTATAAGGATAATATTACAAACTGTTGATCTGAATGCTTTATATATATACAATGGCCTTCATCAATCATATTAAATCCAAAAGAAGTTATGACTTGATGAAATCTTAAATACCATTGTCTTGAAGATTGTTTAAGAACATATATTGACTTTTTGAGCTTGCATACTTTGCACTCTTGTCCTTTTACAACAAAACCTATTGGTTGTTACATGTATATGTCTTTATTCAATTCACCATTCAGAAAAGCAATTTTTACATCTCCTTAATGTAGTTCTAAATCCATATGTGAGACAATAGCAAGAAATAGACGAATAGAGGCAAACCTTACAACTGGTAAAAAGTTTCCTCATAATCTATTCATTCTAGTTGTGTAAATCCTTTAGTCACTAAACGTGCTTTAAATCTTTCAATTGATCCATCTGCCTGATGTTTGATCTTGAGAACGCATTTGTTCCCAATTGATCTACTCCTAGGAGGTAGATCAACCAAGTCCCAGACATGGTTAGATTTCATAGAATTCATTTCTTCATCCATTGCTTTTAGCCATTGTTCCTTAGCAGATGATGATAAAGCCTCATGAACATTATGGGGCTCATTTACATCATGCAGAGCAATCATAAAAGTCTGACCCTCAATTTCAAAACGTCATCAAGGCATACTTTTACGGCTACTTCTACGCAATTCTTCTGTAATTGAAACATCTATTGTGTGATGGCCCTAGTTCCAGAATCTTAAATTGGGCCTCGCCTGGCCTAGACTTATGTGAACCCCCGAGCCAATCTCGCCGAGTCACGCAAGCCTAGTCAGCCTTCCTTTACCATTTACCCATTTATCAAGTAATTATACATTGAGTTAATCAATTAGTGAGTTATCATAGTTATAGCGGAAGCAATTAAACCTCAAACTAATCAATTTACCTCAAAACATACAAGTCAAGAAAACCTAGAGTATGGAAACCCCGCATATGTATATCATCAATAATGAACAGTCAGAGGAGAGTAACATATAGATATACATGCTCAAGGTCTCTCAAAACCCATATAACAACCTAGTGTTTCAAAACAAGTATATACAATAATACAAAAAAATCACCTATATCAAACAAGCATAAATACCTGCTCCGATATCCTCAAATCAAACCTTAAAGCTATGGAGCCTTTCCCTTGCTGGACTGTGGATCTGCACTCTGTCAAACACAAGAATGACGAACCCAGGTAAGTAATGCCAAACAGAACATAAATACAATATTTCGAAATAAATAAATCATCAGTCCATATTCATGCTGATAGAAAGAAAGGACAGGGAATGCATGAATAAATAAGACTGTGAATGAATCAACTGAGCAATCGAATATGAGTGTCCCGAAAACAATAGAGAGGCGCAAGTAGTCCCGACCAAACGGTCATTGAGTTGAGGTAAACACCTACAAGACTAGGAGTTTAGGACGCGGTAAACTCACGCCATCCTAAAGTCCACGTGGATGAGATTCCCTAGTAGTCCAGGTAAGAACACTCACCCCGTATAGAACCAAAAATAATATCGTGCATCCCGAGTTCGTAGCTCTAGCATTTTACCTCAGATAACCCGTCCTACCAAAGGATCGCGTTGACTTACTTGCTTTCGGACAATTTCAAGAAATGGAATTTCCAAAAAATAGAAATGGAGCAATAGCAATAACAATTTAAAACTCAAGAAATTACTGTAAAATTCCTCACTGGTTTACTTACCTGTATTCAGCTAACTCGCACTTACACAACCTCTGACTTGCCTCCTACGAATCCTGTGTGACCCGTCAACAACTAAAACTCCTGATAATTCAATAAAATTTGCAAATCCTATTAAAAACTTTCTAATTTACCCAAATTTTCATAATTATTTTATTAGTGCAATTGGGTTGATTTATGGGGTATTAGGTTGTATTCGAACCCATTTAAATACCCGAGAGATCCCCAATTTTTTTGAAATTTTATAAAATTTTCCCTTGTGATTAGTGTCACACCGTGAATGGCGCCGTGGGGTCCAACTCTGGTGGCGCCCCCTCATGATGTGGGTTTGGGGCTTACTGCCCACGACGCCGTGGGTAGCGCCCTCGCGTTGTCGTGCATAAAACGCAATAGTTAGGTTTTTCGCACCCCCAGGTCGCGTCGCCGTGTTTTGCGCCTATCCCAAACTCTTAGGGACGTCCGTTACAATACTAAACCCCATTCGGTTCGCGTCAAAATCTCGAAAAAACCACGATTTCAAAAATCGTTCAAAAATTCCAAAAATTCTCTAAAAATACTGCAACTTCTCAAATCACCAAACCAATTCACAAATCACCAATACTTCATCCATTGGATCATAAAACCATCATCTAAACTCATTTCCAACATTTTCCAAAAATCTCGTCTGAAATCGTCGTGACAAAAACCTTTAAAACTACTACCAAAACATAGATATACACGTGGGGAGTTGGAATCTCACCTTAAAATTCAAATTTGGTTAATCCCTTGGAGTCAATCCACGTCGAAAATCTGAAAAACCCACACACGTTGCTTGTTTCGTTGTGATGAGATAGGGGAGAAAGTGAGAAGAGAAAAAAGTTCATGGGTTTGCTTTTATACCCCCCATTCATCTACACCCACAGAGAATTCCCGAGGCACATCCCTTGGTCTCCTTTCAATCCATCCAACTATCTTGACATAACATGTTGACTTCAATGGGTAACTCTCACTCATAACTTAGTCATTTCTTGCACAATATTCGCGTTCTCGGACCTGTTCCGTTCCACGACTCGATTGTCTTGTTTTCCCGGACGTATCAACGTATCAAACACATCAAACACGGTATACAACTTTTAATTATTATTTATTTTGTATTTAGTCAGTGTTTTTAATTCATTAAATTTCCTGAACTGCTAATTACCCGATAACTGTTCGCCTGAAATCCGTTATTCACGTTCTCATTGAGCCGAACCCGTTTCCTAACACAAATGCTCACACTCAAACGCCCTCACACGTTTGGGACATTAGAATTTACATTCGGGTAATAAAATATAATACAAAACATCGAACAAAAATAACATACCTCGGCATCAATGACTGAGAATTGCACAACTGTATCACGACAAGGATCCTCATATGACCTAAATTAACACGTGGTATGAGTTAGATTTTAGGGTCGTTATAGTCTTCCCAACTAATTGAGATTTCGTCCTTGAAATTAAAACGAAACTACAAGAAATCTTACTAAATCAGAAGAGGTAGGGAAAATACTTAAGCATATAGGACTCAAGCTCCCATGTCAACTCCTCATCACCATGATACTGCCATTTGATAAGGGAATCTCCTTGTTCCTTAAAATCTTTACCTTTCGGTCCAATGTCTAAATATGTTGCTCGTCATAAGTAATGTCCTCCCTCAAATCTATCTAGCTCAGTCCACCATTAGCCGCCTGCCCTCTCTCGACCTATCTAGTCTGAGCATAGAGATGTAAAATACAGGGCAAATTCCAGATAACTGAGGTGGCGAATCCAACTCATATGCAACTTTGCCTATCCGCTTTCCAACTTTTAATGGACCAATGAATCTTGGCGCAAGCTTCCCTCTGATCCCGAACCTCTTGAGACCCTTCATCGGAGACACTTTCAGGTAAACATAACCCTCGACCTTGTACTCCAACTCCCAGTGATACAAGTCATAATATCTCTGTTGGGAAATGTACCCTAGGTCAATCCATTAACATTCTTTATGAATACATTTTAGTTAATAAAATAGAGGATTTCATTTGCTGTTTATTATAATTGATTTGCATGTTTACATTATAATAAGATCCATGTGTATTTACAGAAATATCCTAAATATCCCTAGTCGATTATTATACTGGGAACTATAATGAATTAAGACTAGTGTGAGTCTTGATTGATGATCATACGATGATCATACATATAGGAATACGAATCAAGATCATGAGTACTTGTTAGGGAACAAAATACTGGACCGACCTGATATGAGAACATCACATGGATTAAGTCATAGTTGTTTCTCATGATATGTATATTATTCAATCCTCTGACTTGAGATTACCAGAGACTTCAACGTTAGGAATACAATGATTTGACACAATCAAACGTTGTCTTTAACCGGACGATTATAAAGGTTGTGATTGGTTACTGTGTGAATAATGCGGTGAAGTTGTGTAATCGAGATAGAATTTGTCCCTCTCATATAAAGAGAGATATCTAGTGGATCCCTCGATGTGTTAGACGGGCCTAGTCTAAGTCAATTGATATTGATCAATGTCACTTGGATGTTTTCAGTCTACCTAGAGATCGAGACTAGTACGATTGAACATGTTGGATGACAATTCCATGCCTTATGTTTGATCAAAAGGATATCGTGTGACAAAAGGATGTTATATACACTATTGATTAGGTTGTATCGATTTGATATTCATACAACTTGGGTAGTCATAATGTCTTGCTAGAAGCTGCTTATGACTTGTATGCCAAAATGTGTTTTGGTACACTGCCAACGTTGTATGAGCCTATTGGGTCGCACACTGAGAATGGTTTTGCGAGATTTTAAGATGGTTCAGAAAAATGAATTTTATATGATAAAATTCATGACAGAAACGTCTTTGTAGTGTATTACACTTATACTTCTTTAAGTAGGGGTATATGTGTAATTTACTTAACCGTCTATATACAAGGGTTGTATAAATAGACGCTTTAAGTTAGAATACAAGTACGAAAGATTTTTAAAAAGAGCTGAAACTCTATTTTCGTTTTAAGAAACGACTTAGGGTTTTTTGGTATGCTCTGGATCGTTTTAAAGAGAAACAAAAGATTTGGTATTCTCTCGAAGCTAGCACTTCAAATCTCGGTCACTGTTCGTGTGTGGACTGCTGATAGAGGGCGTTCGTCATTGGCAACGCCTTATAGATCGATTAACCTTCAGAAAGGTACATTGCGAGTGAGGTATGATTAAGTTTTCATAGTATAAACGTGTTTTAATGGAATCGGATTCGGATCCTGTTTGGGTTTTTCTCAAAATAGTTTTGAAATCTCCGCTGTGCATGAACCCCAAAACCCAACTGTGGTATTAGAGCCTTCGAGTTTGATTCCATTAAACTCATTGCATGTTTTCTTATGATATATGATTGAAAGCATGTTAATAGTTGATGCATATATGATATACATAAGTTTTCTGTGAGATTTATTATCATGTTTTGTGTATATGATACATATATTCGTGATTTAATTGAAATTAGTTTCGCACATGCTAGTAACCATGTTAGGTTAATTTGAATAATTTTAATGAATTGAGTTTCGTATTCTATGATCTATGACACCATTAGGTTCGATTGGGATAGTAGTTCATGATTCAATTACATGTTTGTGATTATTTGGATGAAGATCGAGATTGCAAATAATTAATTTTCGAAATTATTTGTTTATCTTGTTATATCTATTTTGTTATGAAATTTCTATTTGATAAAGATAGATAACAATTAGATTAGGAGATATATGCAAAATCGGTTTCATTATCCCTATTAGATAGGAGATAAACATGGAGAAGTTTGTTATTGGTGATATGCTAGGATTCAAATATCTAAAGTCCTAATTGGATTAGGATAAGATGATTAGTTAGATGTGGGCCCGAGTTAATTAAAAATGTTTTAATTGACTTAATTTTGGATAAATTAAGGGGTAAATTTGGTATAGTAAAATCAGCAAAAAATATGATTTTTTATAGCGAATTTCAATTTTCGGAATTGAGATTCGTCTTCTAAAAAAAAAAAAAGAAAAGGGGGGCTGCCCCCTATTCCCCGTCCGTGACCGGCCAGCGGGACCGCCGTCTAACTAATCCTAGCGCACGAAAATTCTTCTATTAGTGAATAGCATAAAAATTTCCTAAATTGTTTAGTGGTTCTACAAATCAATAAAATATATGATATTTCATTATTTACTTAAAAATCACTAAAACTGAATAAAATCCCTCTATTAAATCTTAAGTCTTGTGCCATCCAATTTTAAACACTTATCAAGGCCTCGATCGCACTAATATAGTTTCAGCCATAGTTGGGTGTATTGTGTTATCTTGGTAAGATAAGTTGGGTAAGAGTTACCTAAATGTTTAAATTGGTCTGACTTAATAAAGCTATCAAAATAGTTTTGGACTTTAGGCATATGATGAGATAAAAATATGCTAAGACATAACATGTCCTGTATCTTATAAAAGTATCTAAAATTACATAAGATGTAATTGGTAACTGTTACCTACCTAAATAATTTAGTTCTGTGTTTCATGCCATAGCTGTCATAGAATTAGGTGAAATATGGATTTAGTCCCCTAAATAAATAGTATGTTTTAGAAGGGTTGTTAATTTAGTGGAAGTCTATTCCTCTATACTAAAATAAACTCTCCATAATCTTTATTGTAGATAAATGGCATCTTCAAGTAATAATAATCCCCTGTCACTGCGATCTATCCTTAAGAAGGATAAGCTATCTGGGACTAACTTTCTTGATTGGTTCAGAAACTTGAGAATCATTCTCAAGCATGAACGCAAGTTGTATGTCCTGGATGCTCCGATCCCTGAGGACCCACCAGCCAATGCTACGAAAGTTGTGAAGGATGCGCAAAATAAGCATGTCAACGATTCTACTGATGTTGCATGCATTATGTTGGCAACTATGGTTCCTGAACTTCCGAAGGACATGGAACTAATGAAAGCCTAGGACATGGCTGTAACTCTGAAGGAAATGTTCCAACAGCAAGCTAGGCAAGAAAGGTTCGAGACAGTCAAGAACCTGCATTCTTGTAAGATGACTGAGGGTGCGTCAATTAGTCCTCATGTTCTGAAGATGAAGGGCTATGTTGACCAACTTGATAGACTTGGATTTCCCATAAGCCAAGAGTTGGCTACGGATTTGATCCTAAATTCATTACCGGAGAGTTACTCACAATTTGTGATGAACTACAATATGAATAATATGAAGAAATCAATTTCAGAGTTGCATTTGATGCTCAAAACTGCTGAACAAAATATCAAGAAACCCTCTAGTAATGTGTTGATGGTCCAAAAGGGAAAGGGAATGAAGAAGAAAAGCAAAGGCAAGGCTAAAGTTGCCAAGGCTGCTCCTGTACCTGTCGTAAAGCCTATGGAACAAGTTAAGCCCCAGCTTGTTCCTGTTTCAAAGCACCAAAAGGAAAAGGAAGGAAATTGTCATTTCTGCCATGCACCTGGACATTTGTTCAGTAATTGCAAACTCTATCTAGAAGATCTAAAGAAGAAAAAGGGTAGTGCAACTACCACCTCAGGTATTTATGTTATTGAAATTAATTTATCTACTAGTGATTCCTGGGTATTGGATACCGGATGTGGATATCACATTTGTATATATGTGCAGGGACTCACCAGAAGTAGAAAGTAGAAGAAAGGAGAAGTCATCCTCCGCGTAGGGAATGGAGCAAGAGTTGCTGCCCTGGCTGTTGGATCATATGACTTAGTCTTATCTAGTGGACTTATTTTAACTTTAAATAATTGTTATTATGTGCCTGCCTTGAGCAGAAAATCATTTCTGTATCATGTTTGGATATAGGTGGTTTTAATTTTATTATTGCGAATAATAGATGTTAAATTTCTCGTAATGGCATTTTTTATGCAAATGCTGATTTGTGTGATGGTTTTTATATTCTAAGCATGAAAAAGTCCACTGATACTCCAGTATTTAACATAAATACAAAGAGATTCAAGTCAAATGATTTGAATCAAACCTATCTTTGGCATTGTCGTCTCGAGCACATAAATGAGAAACATATAACGAAGCTCTATAAAGATGGACTTCTAGATTCATTTAATTTAGAAACATATGAAACATGCGTATCTTGTTTACGAGGCAAGATGACTAAAAGTCCCTTTACTGGACACAGTGAAAGGGCAAGTGATTTATTGGGTCTATTACATACTGATGTATGCGGTCCTATAAACACAATGGCTAGAGGAGGTTATCAGTACTTCATTACATTTGCTGATGATTTCAGCAGATATGGTTATGTATATCTTATGAAACATAAAGCTGAATCATTTGAGATGTTTCGAACATTTCAAAATGAAGTGCAGAATCAACTTAGTAAAACTATCAAAGCACTTCGATCAGATTGAGGTGGTGAATATTTGAGCCAAGAATTTGATGATCATCTTAGAAATTGTGGGATTGTCTCACAATTAACTCCACCAACAACTCCACAATGGAATGGAGTTTCTGAAAGGAGAAATCGAACCTTATTAGATATGGTTCGACCTATGATGAGTCATGCGGATCTTCCATTATCCTTTTGGGGTTATGCATTACAAACTGCAGCTTTCACTCTAAATCGAGTTCCTTCTAAAGCGGTTGATAAAACACCATATGAGATATGGTATGGTAAGAGACCTAGTTTGTCTTTTCTTAAGATTTGGTGTTGTGAGGCTTACGTAAAGCGACATGTCTCAGAAAAACTAGCACCTAAATCTGATAAGTGTTTATTTGTGGGGTATCCTAAGGAAACAAAAGGATATTACTTTTATAATCCCGCTGAGAACAAAGTGTTTGTTGCTCGGTATGGTGCCTTTATGGAAAAATAGTTTATTTCAAAAGACACTAGTAGGAGAGAAATAAATCTGGAAGAAGTTCAAGAATCACAGATAAACATTGAACCGCTAATGGAAGTTCAACAACGTTCTGAACCAATTGAACCTCCGCAAGTGACACAAGGCCCATGTAAATCTGGTAGGGTAAGACATGAGCCAGAGAGATTCGGATTTCTCATTACTGATAGTCGTGATGTGTTGCTTATGGATCAAAATTAGCCCACCACTTATCAGGAGGCTATGTCTGGACCAGACTCAGATAAATGGCTAAGTGCCATGAACTCTGAGATGCAATCCATGTATGATAACCAAGTTAGGAACTTGGTTGATTTACCTGAAGGTGGTAAGACCATTGGATGTAAATGGGTTTTCAAGAAGAAAACTGACATGGATGGGAAAGTGCGTACTTTCAAAGCAAGACTTATTGCAAAAGGTTTTAGGCAGACTCAAGGTGTTGATTATGATGAAACTTTTTCGCCAGTAGCCATGCTTAAATCCATAAGAATTTTAATTTCCATTGTTGCATATTATGACTATGAGATATAGCAAATGGATGTAAAAACAACATTTCTTAATGGAAAGTTGCTTGAGGACGTGTATATGACATAACCTGAAGGTTTTTTACATCTTGAGAATTCTAGGAAGGTATGCAAGTTTCAAAGATCCATTTATGGATTAAAGCAAGCTTCTCGGAGTTGGAATCTTTGTTTTGATGAAGCAATCAAGGATTTTGGTTTTATTAAGAACGAAGATGAGCCTTGTGTATACAAGAAGGTCAGTGGGAGTGTAGTTGTTTTTTAAGTGCTTGTATGTTGATGATATATTACTCATTGGAAATGACATCCCAACATTGCAGAGTGTCAAGTCTTAGTTAGGGAAGTGTTTCTCAATGAAAGACTTAGGAGATGCAGCCTATATCCTAGGGATAAGGATCTATAGGGATAGATCTAAGAGGCTGATCGGTCTAAGTCAGAGTGCTTACATAGACAAGGTGCTTGAATAGGTTCGGTTGCAAGACTCTAAAAGAGGATTGCTGCCAATGTCTCATGGCATAAGTCTCAGCAAGAATCAATGTCCTAGGACAAATGATGAACGAGATCATATGAATAAGATTCCATATGCATCAGCTATTGGATTTATAATGTATGCCATGCTATGCACTCGACCTGATGTATCATATGCTTTGAGCACTACAAGCAGATATCGGTCAGATCCAGGTGAGAGTCACTGGATAGCAGTAAAGAACATCCTTAAGTACTTAAGAAGGACTAAGGAAATGTTCTTAGTCTATGGAGGTTTTGAAAATGATCTAGTTGTAAATGGTTACACAGATGCAAGTTTTCAAACTGATATAGATGAGTTTAGATCGCATTTTGGATATGTGTTTACTTTGAATGGGGGTGCAGTAAGCTGGAAAAGTTTGAAGCAAGAGACCGTGGCAGATTCTACAATAGAAGCTGAGTATATTGCAGCGTCCGATGTAGCAAAGGAGGCAGTTTGGATCAAAAAGTTCATTTCTGAACTAGGTGTGGTTCTAAGTATTGCTAACCCTATTTGTTTGTATTGTGACAATAATGGGGCAATAGCACAGGCCAAGGAACCTAGATCACACCACAGATCCAAACATATACACAAGTGTTTTCATCTCACCAGAGAAATTATTGAGAGGGGAGACGTAAAGATTTGCAGAGTACCTACTGAAGACAACATTGCGGATCCATTGACAAATGCTCTTCCACAAGCGAAACATGATGGTCATGTTAGATCATTAGGCATTAGATGCATGAATGATTGGCCCTAGAACAAGTGGGAGATGTTGGGAAATGTGCCATAGGTCAATCCATTAACAGTCTTTACGAATACATTTTAGTTAATAAAATAGAGGATTTCATTTGCTATTTATTATAATTGATTTGCATGTTTACATTATAATAAGATCCATGGGTATTTACAGAAATATCCTAAGTATCCCTAGTCGATTATTATACTGGGAACTATAATGAATTAAGACTAGTGTGAGTCTTGATCGATGATCATACGTATAGGAATACGAATCAAGATCATGAGTACTTGTTAGGGAACAAAATACTGGACCGACCCGCTATGAGAACATCACATGGATTAAGTCATAGTTGTTTCTCAAGATATGTATATTATTCAATCCTCTGACTTGAGATTACCAGAGACTTCAACATTAGGAATACAATGATTTGACACAATCAAACGTTGTATTTAACCGGACGACACTACAACAAAAGACACTTTTTATGACTCAATCTTTATGACATTTTTAGAAATATGTCATTGAAATTAGGTTAAACATGACAATTTTTAAATTAAATGTCATTGTAAGGTTAAAACAATCTCTTGAGATCAAATAAGTTTTTAATGACAGATTAATTAGTAATTAATGACATTTTTTTAAATGTCATTATACAATTTGCTACTAACTAACAAAGTTTCAATCTCTCCAACTTTAGAGCGTCAATAGAAATAGAAATAGAAGAGTAACAATCTGCGAATAGAAGAGAAAACAAAAGCGTTTACGTTGAATGAAAATAGCGTAGAAACTCGTTCGCGACTTGCTCGAGAAGGGTACATTTGTCAATTTCTTTTAAAAACACAAAAGCGAAACAGATCCTTTCGTTTTCTCACTTGTTCATCGACCTAACCCTAGTTTTCTCGCTTGGCGATCGAACTCGTGCTCTCGCTTGGTGATCGAACGAGAAGACCAGCAGTAGTTAATGGAGATCAAATAGCTTGGATCGAAGCCCTAGGAGCACTCTATGCGGGTTTGAGTTTGATGTGCTCTGTTGTTGCTTCGATTCATTGTTGTTGCTTTGAATCCCAAATTTGTTTGGGTCGTTTGATGTTTCTTAGCGAAGGCGATCTAGAGGTACGAGGTCGAAGCATATCTAGAGGCCCTAGTTGAAGTAGAAATCTAGGTCAAGTTGAATAGCACTTCACGAGGTTTCGAATTCAACACTCCAGTCCATGAATTGTTACTCATCAACCATTCAAATCATTAAAGTTGTTATTGTTTTGTGAACTATTTTCTCAGATTCTACACTTTTGTGTGTTGTTATTGTGATTGAAGTAGGAGATCAATGTGTTTTTTGGACTATTCCCTGAAAAACGGGAGTTTTTGAGTAAAACCTCAATCTGGATTGCGAAAGGGCGCAAATCTGTCCTCTTCGTAAACTCATAGTTATTTAGTGTTGATCGGGATTCGGTGTTGAATAATCTTTGTTACAAGTGAGCATATGGAGAGGAATAAGAGGGTATAGCAATTGAAGGGGAGACAAGAGGATCAAATTCTCTCCATTGATTGAATAAGTGAGCATGAGAGCTACGTTATGTTTTTCTAGTTACACATCTCTCATTGAGTATAATTTGAATCGTGATGTCTTGTGAAATTAGTCAAGTTTAGATAAAGAGAGGTTAAAAAAAAGGTAAATGATAATCTAACACACTTTGAGCGCACACTTGGGCGCACACTTTGTTTTTAGCCATTTATGGCTCTTTCTTGTCTCCCCATGCGTGGCCCCACATCTAACAAAACACCATAAATGAGCTAAAAAACAAAGTGTGCGGCGAAGTATGCGCCCAAAGTGTGTTAGATTATCATTTTCCTAAAAAAATTGGATGTTGCATTTTAATTTGAATAAATAAAACTCCTGTTTTGCTTTATTTTTACTCATTATAGTTAAGATACAAAATTTGGTGGCAAATAGAACTTAGAAAATTTCTTTGTTATGATCGTGCGAATTTCTTGCACTACTAAATAGTACGAGATCATTTGAAAGATTTTTAGTTATACATTTTTCACCTTATTTATCAGTCAATTAATTTTTTTGTGCAAACACTTAGTGGTTTAATTAAATAAAGCACAATAGCTTATATTTTACTTATAATTTATTCTAGTCTTGTGATCTTGAGATTGTTCTAGAATCGATCTTTTTTATACCTAAATAAATGTGACTTCTAAGAAATTAATACAAATTTAAATGAATTCAAGTTCCTATTATTAGTTAGGTTTTCTTTTCTTAAGTCCTAGAATCGATCGGTTTGATTCACTATGAGAAGATGAAAATGCAATGACATGAGAGCTTAACAAAAACAAGTGAGTACTTGAAAAGGGTGGGTGGCATTCAAAGCGACTAATTTACGCCTATTTGATTCATTTGGCCTTTGTTGTGTAAGAAGCCTTGTTTGGCATGTCTTCTGCTCCCATTATTTCTCATTTTTCTTTTTCAAGGTTCCCATCATTCATCGTTACTATATAAACAAAATTAAATAAGTCCAAGCCTAATAGGTCTAGACTTCACTATCAACAACAACAACAAGAAGATGAATTAAGTTCATGAACTGGATCGAATTATTACGCTCTCTACTGAACTTTTTTACCCATCTACATATAGCTCTAGTCTCACTCACCCTTGTAAAGGTTTATTGGGTCTGTGTGGTCAAAGCTCTCATTTTGAAATACATGCACACACCATCAATTTTTCTTCTTGTAATCGGGAGTTTGTTTGGGACATTTCTGATTTGTACAATTCATCTTTGATTTAATTTCTTTGGTTTATTAATATTAGCTAGTGAATTTAAAGTATATCAGTACAAAGTTTATTTTCTCATTAGTGTGTGTGTACACACACATCATCCATGATGTGCCTGGTGTTTTGTGAGTAGTAGTGTAGTCACTTTCATGGCTCATGTTGTTGTTCTTACTTTATATACAATGTTTATTTAATTCTTTTTACATCATGGATGATGTGTGTGGTGTTTTAGTTAGTTGTTGGTGTTTCAATTTTTAAATACTATTTTACATAAAATAAAATTACATATATTATTGACTCATTCTAAGTATGATCTGCTTGTCAACGAGATCATGCTATTATCATGTTCATTGAACTAAATATTGACATACCATGGTAGTAGGTTCTTGCAACACTTACTTGATTTGTCTTCATTGAGATTTTGGTATCTCGGTTGGTGTTTCCTATATGCTCGATGGGAAATTGTGTTGAATGTGAAGCATCTTCTTTTGCAATTGAAGAGTTTGATCCATGTAGTAGAGGCCCCCTAATTATTCTTAAAGTTTGCTTTGTAGATAAAATTGATGGTATCCCCGGCCTAAACATGATAGACTCTTTTCGACATTTGATAGAAAAAAAGGGAAAAAATTAAGATTAGGAAAGGAGTTACTCCTTCCCATTACAAGCAATGTTGCACTGAGAGGATTCAAAGATCAAACTTGTGATGTTTACGTTATCTTCCACACGAGCTTTAGGTATATCCTTCGTCATTCATGATGCGACATGCACCACACAAACTACGCACTTATATTTTCTAGTTCCATTGCAACTCCTCTACAATTGAAGTTTTACTATATATTTTTTATAGTTTCTTCTTGCCTATAACCCTGCATAATTTAATGATCTCATGTTGATGATGGGCCACCTAGAAGGTTGGAGCTAAATGTTAAGATCGACTATAGTGTCTAGGAATATAACTTTGTTCCTTTCTAGCGAGTTTGGTCTTATATTATTAATTGCTTCTATTCTTTGTAGATTTACCAAATTGATTGGAGAGAAATACGAGTGAGTTGTGGAGTACTTGGAAGATCAAATCTTGAATTGGTATCGATGGGCTTATGAGCAACCATGAGGTCAATCTTGACTTAGGTATGATCATTCAATCTTCTTATTAATTTCTTTATCAGTGCTTGACGTGCATTCATTTCCCACACATGCATCATTATTGTCTTTTATTTCTACTTGGAAGGTCAAATTTTGAATTGACATCAATCGGTTTTGCGCACTACAACCTTGCCTCTCAAATTTCAATTAGGAATGTCTTTTTGACATGTATGCTTTTTTTGACATGTATGCTTTAAGCATATATTTTTGGTGCTCCTCCACATGCCCACTCACTCGGTTACGCTTGTTTTTGTTTTTATAGTAATGAATGATGATAGGATACTTAAGAATATTGAGTAAGTGTCCTTTAATCTTTTTTATATAGATTTGTCTTATTGATGCAATTTGTAGATATCTTTTTTGTGGGGTTTTACACTACAAAAGTTACTTTTAATGACATCAACTCGATAGAAATCTGACGGTTGCTTGGCCTTGAAGTATATTGATTTGTTTTGAAATTTTGAAAGGTAATTTATTTAATTGGAGGCTGGTTTGTATCTTCTACATCTAGTAAGTTAGTTTATGCTACATCGACTTCTTTGCCTTTGCTAATCTTTGGTTTACCTTTCCGGGACATGAGCCAACCAACCCCTACTCAAGAATCATTTGCCAAGGATCTACATGGATTCGAGTGGCGACTTAAGCATAAATTTAGAGGTTCCTTACTAGCCCACTTCTCCTTTATTTGATTCTTATCTTTAAGCTTGTCTTTTCGTTTAGTTTCAATTTTGTGATGTATGGGGGGGGGAATTGCAAATAAAAGCCACTGAAAGAAAAAAGGATCATAACATAGTTTATTTGGCTTCTTGATCGGTATTTTATTTGACTTTTTGATTGGGAACAAATGCACAGAACTGCTCTCTGCTTCATTTGCTTTTTGTGTTTAGCATAGTTACTAATTGAGGGGAAATGACACAGCATGATGCTTACCAAGAGGATAAGTAGAGCAGAAATGAAAATGAGAACAATTTTATCAGTATGAGTTCTAGGAACATTATATAAAGTAAAGTTTGATGGATGACGAAGTCCCAAGTGCCACAAGCATATAGGTGATAGGTGTAAGGCAAGAAAACTTTAACCATGGCTGAATTTTGTGAAGGTGATGGCCAAAAAAATTGGTTGAGAGTCTTGAGAACATTCTTTATTGTGCCTTAAACACTGCCTTAGTTTTGGGATCCTTGGCAAACAATCTTGAGTTAAAACTCAATAATCACATCATTCACTAGTGATTGTAAAATGCTCATCAGATTATTCCCTAATATACGAGAAATTTATACCTTGACTTGGAAAGCAATTACGGATCTCGGAAGAATCCCATTTATACCAAGGGAGTCTACCATGATTCATTTGATGTCATCATAGTGTTCTTGTGTTAGCGATCAATGGAGTAAGAAAATTTGGTCGTTGTGTTCGATTGAGCTGTGGTGGTTGAATTTGTTGTTGTTCTTTTGCAATGGAGCTCTAATATACATCACGTCACCAAGACGGTAACACATCCACGACCAAATATCCCACATATCGACATGAAGGTATCTTGTTATTGTTGAATTGAAAACCACTTCTTCCTCTAAATTTTCCACCTCTTCCTCGGTTTCCATTTGAACCTCTGTTGTCGGATCAATGCATTCTTTGAGAATTAGGATTGGTAGAGGTTTTTTTCAAATGTCGTTGCTTCGTTTGAACTCAACAAAATTCACTAACTCCTTCAATTATTTCAACATTGATTGATTGGGGTACTTCTCAAGCTTGCCTTGTTGACATGTTTTTTGAGCTGCGTAAGACACACACAAGTGTTGGTATTAGTATTGGTAGTAGCGAGATGTAGTGTTGTTTGTGTTGTTTGAGCTTGAGCTCTCAATTTGGGTTGAGAATGATGTCTTTGACATGTCGAAACATCGGTATTGGGCGTGCTAAGCTAGATTTAGTCAGATGTGGGTGTTCTTCAAATGAGAGCTTTTACACAAAATGGATATGTGGAGGTGATGCTAGGAAGAAGCGGGGCAAGTAAGGTTCATTTGAATTTTTTTCCCTCTATGTTCTTCGATCAAAAGATATGTTACACTATTATTGATTTTTTTATTTTTGTTGGACGAGGTTGCAAAGAAGAAAAGTTGCAAATTTGAAGGGGTACTTGTCTTGCCATGTTGTATTTACATGGCGTAGTTTCTTTTTTTAAATACATGGTGTTTTTTTTTTTAAAATACATGGTGCATGTAGTAGCTTTTAGTTGCTACAATATTGAAATTGTTATTTGAATTTGAATTTGAATTTAGATATTGTTGGTATTTTAATTTTAGCGCAATGAATTTGATTGTTTAATAGGTTGTATATACATTTGAATAGTTTTTATTGATTTTTTTTTATTTGTCATAAAGATGAACTTCAACGATATTTAAAAATTGTCGTTAAAGCTCTTTTATGATAGTTGTTCAATGTCATTGTATAGTTACGATGACAGTTTTTAAGTGTCATTAAACGTTAAAGATGACACTAAACATGTTGTCATTGTAAGAAAATACTTTCTACAACACCCCCATTCTATATTTGTTGTATAAAAGCGCTTTGAGTTGTCACGAAAGATTTTTACGTTTTAAGAAACGACTTATGGTTTTTAAATGTCATTAATAGGCAAATTTCTTGTAGTGTTCTCAAAATAGTTTTGAAATCTCCGCTGTGCATGAATCCCAAAACCCAACAATCTCTTCTTTCTCTCCTGCGCACTTTTCAGCCTCAGTCTGATCAGGCGTATATTCTCTATGTGATCTACAACTATCTCTGGTCCAATAGTTGCCATTTCCATTGGCTTTGCCCAACAAGATGGATATATGCACGACCTCCCGTATAATGCCTCGAATGGTGCCATACTAATACTGGCCTGATAACTGTTGTTGTATACAAACTCACACAGGTGAAGATACTCCTCCCATGACCCGCCGTACTCTAACACATACATCCTCAACATATCCTCGAGTATCTGTACCAAACACTCTGACTGTCCATTAGTCTGTGGATGATAGGTGGTGCTGAGATCCAACTGCGTGCCAAATTGTGCCTGCATGCTATGCCAAATCTGTGATATGAGCTGTGGCCCTCTGTCAGGCATAATCAATAAAGGTACATCATGCAGTCGAACTATCTCTTTTTCATACAAACTAGATAACCTATTCACTCTATGTGTGGTCGAAACCGGTATTAAGTGCACAGACTTTATCAACTTGTCCACAATCACCCAGATGCTATCATGACCGTGTTGAGATCGAGGTAAGCCACTGATGAAATCCATGACGATATGCTCCTACTTCCATTGAGGAATGGGAAGTGACTGCAATAGCCCGCTAGGTCTGCAATGCTCAGCTTTAACTCACTGACAAATCTCACACCCTCGAACATAATCTGAAACATCGGTCTTCATCCCTTACCACCAAAAAAGACGACACACATCAACATATATCTTGGTCCTACCCGAATGAACTGTGAAACGCGACCGGTGTGCCTCATGAAATATCTCATCGCGTAGCTCAGCCACTAATGGAATCCATAGTCACCCTCTAAATCTCAAGCATGAGTCTATCGACTAACTCCAATTTGGATGATCTAAACTCTGAAAGAACTCCAAAAATCTCTCGTACTGCTCGTCAACTTGCTGACTCTCAAGTACACTATGAATAGAAACTGTCTGAGTCCTTATCTAACCATAAATCAATACTCTAGTGTGAGTTGGAATATCAACAAAATACAACATCTTGACCACCTCGAGCAAACCATACTCATGTATCATATGACAGGTAACAACCTCTGAGTCTGACCCTCTGTGGCTTAACACGTCTGCAACCACATTGGCCTTCCCTGGGTGGTACTCCAAAGAGAAATCATAATTCTTGAGGAACTCAAGCCAATGCCTTTGTCTCATATTCAGATCCTTCTGCATAAACAGGTACTTCAAACTCTTGTGATCAGTAAACAACACAAACCTCTCTTTAGAGATAGTGGCGCCAAATCCTCAGTAAAAACACCACTGTTGCCAACTCTAAGTTATGCGTAGGGTAGTTCTTCTCGTGAACCTTCAGTTGTCGCGACGCGTAGTGTTGGGGCATGTGCCCTAGGTAAATCTACAAACATTGTTTATCTTACAGTCTTTAGTTAATAAAATAGAGATCTTTCATTTGTTGTTTTATTAGAAGTGATTGCATGTTTACCTTATAATAAGATCCATGGGTATTCGTTGAAATAACATAAATGTCTCTAGTCGGTCATTATACTAAGAACTATAATGAATTAAGACTAGCGTAAGTCTTGATTGATGGTCATGTGATGATCATACGTATAGGGATATGAATCAAGATCATGAGTACTTGTTAAGGAACAAGGAACTGAACCGACCCACTATGAGAACACCACATAGATTAAGTCATATGTGTTACTCTTAATAGGTATATCATTTAGTCCTTCGACTTGAGATTACCATAGACTTCAATATTAGGAGCATGGTTATTTGACACAATCAAATGTTATCTTTAACCGGACGATTATAAAGATTGTGATTGGTTATCATGCGAGCAATATGTGAATGCATGTAATTAAGAAAGAATTTGTCGTTATTGTAAAGAGAGAGATATCAGTGGATCCCTCGATGTGTTAGATTGTTAAATGGCCAAGTTCAAGTGAATTGATATGATTAATGTCACTTGGATGTTTACAATCTATCTAAAGATCGAGACTAGTACGATTGAATATTAAGGGTGACTTTCCATGCCTTATATTTAATCAAAGGATATCGCACGATAAAAAGATATGATATACGTTATTCATTAGGTTGTATCGATTTTGATATTTATGCTACTTGGGTAGTCATAATGCCTTGCTAGAGACCGCTTATGACTAGTATACGAAAATGGTTTTGGTTCACTACTAACGCCACATGAACCTATTGCGTCGCACACAAAGAATGGTTTTGCACATTTTCAAATGGTCTAGAGTATTAAATTTTATAAGATAAAATTCATAATATATAAGCCCTTATGATTCGTTATATGATAACTTATTAATAGGGGTATATGTGTAATTTGCTTAAACAACGTAAATACAATAGTTGTATATTGAATTTACTTAAACATTGTAAATACAATAGTTGTATTACGAATAGAATTTTAAGTGAGAGCTTATCCACAAATAAATAAAGGGTGATACCAAAAACGTATTATAAGAATTTCATTTTTTTTCCAATTTTCATATTCTCTGGATTTTGGGAGAAAAAAAAACGCTTTTAATCTCTATTGGGGCTAGCACTCCAAATTGTGGTCACTTTTCGTGTGCGAATTTCTGATAGAGGACACACACTTGAACATCTTGAAGATCGAACAATCAGAGAAGAAAATCTGAATCAAGGTATGGTTTACTTTTGTAGATTTTATTTAATGGAACTTATTTGCGATCCTATTGGTGTTTTTCAAAAATTGTTTTGAATTTTTTGTTGCGTATAAATCCCAAAAACTCAATAGTGGTATCAAAGACTCAGGCTCAGTTCTATTAAACGTTTGCATATTTTCTCTGATGTATATGTGATATATGTGTGAAAACATGATTGTGATTAAGATATGTATGATATACATATAGGTTATGTGATAGTTGTTATTAAGAATTGATTTTAAAGCATGTTGTTAATTTATGTATTTGATACATATGCATGATGTGGTTCATTGATTGAATTCATGTTTAGTATATTTCGATTAACATAAGTTTTAAATTGAAGAATGCGAATTTTGTATGTTCCATGATAGAAATCTTCTTTAGGTTAATATGATTGATTTAATATGATTCTGTTGTTGAATACATTGTTCATTTTGTGAAATAATCATGTATGTCTCCATGATAGAAATCATGTTTAAGTTAATATAATTAATATAATATGATTATGGTATTGAATGCATGATTAATATTTCGTTCCTTAATTCAATTGTTTTTCTTTTGAATAAGAATCGAAATTATCATTGATTATATGTCTCATTGTAGTTATCTGTTAGTATATTCCTATTAGATAGGAGATAAACTTATAATTGGATAAGAATAATAGAAAATCATATATGATAGGTGAGATGTATAACGAATTCTAATTGGATTAAGATTCCATGTATCTTAAATTCTAATTGAATTGGAATTAGATACTGAGTTAGAGGTGGGCCCGTATTAATTAAAAACGTTTTAATTAATTTTTGAAAATAAAAATAAGGAGCAGTTTTGGTCTATTAAATTGACTAAAATAATGAGAAATTTTAAGGGATTTTGATTTTTGGAATAGGAATTTGTTGTCTAAAAAAAAGGGGGCTCTGCCCCCTGTACCCTCGTTCACTGATCGACCACTGCCCACTGACCGGCCAGCGGAACCGCCGATAACTCTGCGAAGCGTAAGAAAATTCATATAGTACATAACATTAGAAATTTCCTAACTTGTTTGGTGATTGTACATTTCATGTAATATATGATATTTATCTTTGTTTATGTTATGATCACTAAAACAAATAAAATCCTTTTTATAAATTTTAAGTCAAGTGTCATCCATTCTCAAACAGTTGTAAAGGCTTCGATCATATCAATATGGGTCTACCCTCACAGAGTGTATTGTGTTATCTTGGCGAGACAAGTTGAGTAATGGTTACTCTATTGTTTGAAATTGTTAGACTTGATAAAGCTATCAAAACAGTTTTGAGCTTTAGGTACAAGATGAGATAAAATATGCTAAGACATAAGATGTCATAATCTCATAAAAAACAACTAAAAGTAATATATGATGTAATTGGTAAAAGGTACCTACCTACAAAACCTAATTTAAAGTGTCATGCTTTAGCTGTCTTTGAATTTGGTAAAACATGGGTTTTAGTTCCTTAAGTTAACATAGTGTTTTTAAGGAGAGTTGTTAATTTAGTGGGAGTCTACTCCTCTATACTAAAAATGAACTTTTGCATAATCTTTGTTGTAAATTAATGGCTTCATCAAATCACACTAATCCCTTGTCACTGCGATCCATCCTTGAAAACGATAAGTTATGAAACGACCCTTCCTCGACCTAGGGTGGAGTCGTCTGGCCCAGACCGCCATTTAAGCCAAATACCTGAACCAGGCCCAAATAATGGTCTGGCACGCCTAAACAATCTGTGGAATGACATATAGACAATATGAAAGTAGTATGCAGAATTCAAATTTTATTAAATTCCATATGTCACCATAAACCAAAATATTGAATAATTCAAATTTACGTAATCAAGTCAAAAGAATATGAAGTCTTCAAAACCTTCAAATATTCATAAATGTACCAAACTAACTAAATGAAAGGTTTATCTACCCAAAGGTCTTACCTAGGTTACAACCCTTATTAATAATTTTCAAATCAAAATAGTAAATAATATTCAAGCAAGGCTCACACAACAAGGAGTCTTCAAACGAAGACTTTCCCTTTGCCATGATCTACCGCACTCGTTGATGGATCTGTATTGTATGTGGGATGAGCTAAAAGAATCAACTGATCCCAATAAGAGAAGAACCACGCTCAAATATCAAATATGCAAGTATTACCTAAAAAGAAAAATAAAGCTAGAATGCATTTGAAATCATGACAAGTATTGACAATTTGTAGCAGGGTAGCAATTCCATAAAGAGTAAGCATTTCATGTTCCGTAAAGTATTTCAAACACTGATAAATAATTCAAGAATTGTAAAGCGTAAATAATCAAGTTTAGTAATGCAAAGGGGTTACAAGAGAGATACATATGAAGTAATAAATATAAATGCAAGTCCATGGTTTCATTTGTCATTGCCTCCCTTTGTTGACGAATAATAAAAAATATAATAAATATGTGTGGTGACTTGATTCCACCGTGTGTCCACGGCTCCTCAAGAGGCCTGGGTGACTTGGTTCCATCGTGCATCCACAACTCCCAAGAGGCCCTTGCAATGGGTGACTTGGTTCCACCGTTAGCTATGGCTCCCCAAGAGGCCTTTAAGCATGTAAGGTGACTTGGTTCCACCATATGTCTATGCCACCTCAAAAGGCCTCACATAAAGTCAAACAAGGTAGGCAACAACCCCATCCCAAGTCCTTTAGTTAAAATTATGATTCTAAATATACTAGTAACAAGCCACATTTGATAGATGATCGGAGCTCCCCACTTACCTGTACTCACCACGAATCATAATCTCAATCCTCTCGCGTTTGGGCTCGATGTGAACCGTCTCGCGAATCTAGACAATTCAAAAGAATAATTACTTTGTGTATCTACAACCATACAAGTTTAACACATATTGTTTAGACCTTAGGAATCCATCTTTTTTTTATAGCTAACTTCACTTAAAGTCATTCACGACTCTAAAGTCGACAATTAGATCCGAAATCGTTGATTCAAGTAAAATAATAATTTGGTGACATAAAACAAGGAAAACACCTATAAAACTTGGTTTTTCAACATAAATCGAAGACGTTCGATTAATCATAATTAAAGAGATCCAAATCCCCGACTCTCATAGCCAATACCAACACCAAAACAATAAATCTAGGGGTATTAGAGTCTCACCATGCCTTCAATAGAGTCTGGCTCCAAATCCTTTCCAAGATCTCATTCTAACATAGATCAAATCTTTCCTTTCTTCTTTTCCTTTCTATTTTTCTCGCATGCTTGCCGCTGTCGATGCCATTGACCCTTTGGTCTCCGAATTTTCAATAAATAATAAAGAAATCTAGGAGAGAAGTGAGGTTGTACATCTCTTGAGATTGAACTCTGCTCTTGCTCTCCTCCTCTCTACGTGGGTGTTTAACAAGATTGGGGCTAGGGTTTTCTTTGATTTTCTTAAATAGCATTAGGGTTAGGGATTAGGGTTGTGATTGTTTACAACTTGTCTAAAATGCCATTTTGGGTCATAATCTCAATTGGGCTTTTTTATTCAAAATAAAACTTCACTTAATCCCTCACTGATATTTAATCTGACAAGTTTAGAATTATATTTCCACATCAAACACCCAACACATTTTTATCATGAAATTACCAAAATACTCATAGGTTGGGTTGTGGAGAATTTGAGTTTTTACAATATCCCCAATTTTAAGAACTTTCGTCATCGAAAGTAAAAGTAAAGTCAAACGAAGTTTGGTGTATGTCCGTAACGATTCTTTTCGACCCATTGTTTCACTGAGGCAATCTTCACTTGCATGCTCTGCCTATTTCCCCACGTGAAATAAAGTTTTACTCCTGACTTTAATATATCTCATTATTTTTTTTATTTTCATCTTGCAAACTATAATTCATAAAGCCTACCTCGTGTAGGTCATCAATAGAGCTATCATACTTAGCTACATGCCAATTTTTCATATCGTTATGCATTTATGGGGCATTCCTTTGTAATCTCCACCGAAGTCATAATGTGCACTCAAGTCATTCACACAACGAGTGAAAGAACAATACTAAGATGTGATATGGTGTCATCTATGTCCAAAAGAAGTATATCTCTGCCTATCTGGCAGTAAAACCATACCACCACCTGGTAGTAGGAAAAACAAGGATAGTTATCCATCATATCAAGAACACTAGCACACCATTTCAGTCACCATTTTCGTTTTATATATATATATATATATCAACGTGTGACTCATCATGCCATTGCGACTTATCTGTGGAGGCTACAAATGAGCAGACCTAGCATTCTTTTCAGTGACATGCATTAACATCACTGTACATTGTACATTTATCGACATTCATTCTTGTAGGTTTATAATTCAATTCAACTCTTTATTGATGGTCTGCTTTGCAACCCCTCTGTCACATTTGACCATTAACTTACGCAATAAACTTCCACCCTCGTAATCTTGAGGAACATTTGAAATCACTGCTAACCCTAAGCGGAATTCAACACTCATCTATATGCGATATATCATATTGTCATTTTTGTTTCATACTAATATCTCATATCACAATCACTCTGTTTCTAAGAGACTTTTCGCATTGTGTCCATGTAGCGTTCGACTTTCACGATTTCTGAGTGAACGTTTTAAATTATCTTGACTCAGTTAGGTTTACCTTTTGGTGCACAAATACTTAGTGTTATTGTTCTAAGCTAACTCATAGCTCTTATGGATTATTTAAAGTTTTCCACTCACAGAGGAACATGGTTCTTTAACTTTTTTTTTAAGTTTGGCATTCATGTCATTCCTCGAGATTATCTAGCCTATATCCCTGGCATGGTTATTAAGGTCTCGTAACTCACTACGACCCAATTATTTTCAAGTTCATAATTCGTCCTTACATTTCAATTTATTACACTCGTGTGTTACTATTATCACACTTCATATACATTTGGTTAGATACTCCAATAATAAAGTACAGATCAGTGTAAGTGTAACTCACATAGGTTTACTTTGCACGACATGTTATTAAAACTTTGATTTAATGTACCCAAATTCATGTTTGCACTTGCTTCAAAAATTTTCTTGTACTGTTTAGCTTATGGTTTTCTTACACTTAGCATGGAGCCATTCATAATGTTCTTCCTTTTTCTCTAAAATTCAGTGATTCTTAAAAGTAAGAATATTAGACTAATTCCTCACAAATAATTCAAAGAGACTTCATCTGTGAAATTCTTTTTCAAACTTTACTCTTATCGGCATAATTCTCAAGTTTAACTCGCCAACACCAATGTTTACGGCCTCAATTTTTTTTATAATAATTATTATTTTATATTGCCAATATCATTTATCTTATAATCCTACTTTCAATGTAGATCAAACTCATGGTCATGATTCATCACATTTTTCCATACTTAGGCAAATCTTTATGCCATATAAGTTTCTCATGCTTTTGTCGTTAGTTAAGGTGTCGACCTTAAATGTTCGTACATTATCACCTCGTGTTGATACCTTCAACAATTGATCATTTGCAAACCTATTGCTTACCCATCTGGGTTGTATTTCAAGTTATCTTACACCATCACACTAGAGCTTTCACTTTTGGACTTATTCTAAGTTCTTCGGCTTCTAAGTGTAAACCACAAATTTTGTTTAACAATTATTAACGATGTGAAGTTTAGAAATTTCATCTCTACTCATATATTTATGTTTTATTGCTAGTTTAGGGTATTTCCTCATCATCCATAATTATTGTTTCGTGCGTATTACACAGTATCCACTTTATTAAGGGACGATCCTAGCCTAGGATCCCCAATTTATTTGCCAATGTATCGGTCCAATCCTTTATCCTTTCTTCAACCATTAGGTTTGGTAGTCTAGGCCTTTAATGAAATGCTTACGTTTATCATCAGATTCCAAGTTAGTTTCCATCTGTGATCAACATGACTCCTCGTAACTTCATCATTTTGGTTTAAAAGCGTAAGTACTTGAACAAGGTACCCCTTGTAATTTCTATGGCTACGAAAAGTTGTCGTAGTATGTATTTTCTATCTAGAGTTTGCAATTCTTCTCATCGCCAAATTACTCTTTCATTTTTCCGTGGGTTGATCCTACTTTAGGATCCCCAATTTTAAGAATCAAGTCATTGTTGACTTAGGTTATGTGATAATCGTTTCCTTCGTTGACTCTTCAATATCATCTTTCCATCCACCGTCCCCTACCAATTAGGTTAGGTTTTACTTTGACTCAAAAGTTGTTAGTTCATATGTTCAATCACATCAGAAATATTATTTTTGTTGGGGGTATACCCTATTTTTAATAATTCACATATCATTGAGTTCATTTTAACATCATTAACTGTGTAATACACTCTTCATGTCATAATAATTTGACTCATATATATCATTCAATTTGAGGCTTTTCTTAATTATTAAATCATGGTACGGCCATCGCGTACTCCTCATTCATTTCGAAAACAATTTATCAATTCTTGGTATCCCCAAATTTTAGTAACTCGCATATCCTTGAGTTTACCAGTATTCACTGAATTTTCTCATTAAGTTATTTTCGAGGCATTCGTTATCCCGTACATCATATACTTATGTTTCGATTTTAACTTTCAGTTTGGGGTCTTTATCTTTCATATTCAACCTTCCATGAAAACTTCAATAAAGTGTGGCAAATACCAACTTGAAAACAATACAAAAATTATGGTCCAATATAGTCGAAAAATTATTTTTCGATAAAAAAATAGATCACCAGAAACAACATAATTCGATCTATAGTAATAACCTTCAAATCGAATTTATAGGCCAATGATTCACATCCTTAATCGAGCGTTAGAGGTTTTAAGAGTATACGTGTCCTCTATATCTTGAATTAAGTTATTTCCAAGCAGCCTCTTGGCCGGACTAACTTAATTATCATTATTTGAATCCAAGATTCATTTGCATCCTTACTAAGATCATTAACTTATGTTTTAAACATGATGTTGTTAATTTTAGCTGTTCTAATAGAGTTTCAGGTGTCAAAGTTACTTCTCTGAAATGTGACCACGTAACTATTCCATTTCGCGTATTTAGCGTTGCTTCTCAATGCCTTTTCTAGTCTCACAATTCTTGCTTAAGTCTTTATTTGCTACTCTAGCATTAATTACATGCGCATCACACCAATTACGTTCCAATTGAAGTTTATTCATTTTCGCAGTAGTTGTTGAAGACATTTTTGAATGCGTGTGGAACCTCCTAATAGTTCCCCTCGATTTCTTTGTGCCATTCATAGTCATCCCCTTCATTGTCCCGTCGAACTCAAGTTCCTCATCCACTGATGAAAATCATTAAAGACAGTTCAAACTAGTGGAGAAAATAATTATCTATATCTAACGAATATTTATATATACAAGGTAGCAAATAATCATCATAGTAAGTCTTTTTTAAATTTCTTTTGTCCCATCCCATCCCATCCTAGGACTTATCATTTGTATGTTAAGTTGACTTTAAACCAATGTCCCATACCATTGATTTGCCTGACTTAAACTTAACCTTTACATTAAGAGGCTCTAAAACTTAAGTTTCACTAACCTAATGTTTCCCTAGGTTCTAATCCCTATGCTCTGATACCAACTGAAATGACCCTTCCCCGACCTAGGGTCGAGTCGTCCAGTCCAGACCGCCATTTAAGCTCCATACCTGAATCAGACCCAAATAATGGTCTAGCACGCCTAAACAACCTACGGAATGACATATAGACAATATGAAAGTAGTATGCAGAATTCAAATTTTATTAAATTTCATATGTTACCATAAACCAAAATATTGAATAATTCAAATTTATCTAATCAAATCAAAAGAATATGAGTCTCCAAAACCTTCAAATGCTCATAAATGTACCAAACTAACTAAAGGAAAAGTTTATCTACCTAAAGGTCCTACCTAGGTTACAACCCTTATTAATAATTTTCAAATCAAAATAATAAATAATATTCAAGCAAGGCTCACACAACAAGGGATCTTCATACGAAGACTTTCCCCTTTCCACAATCTACCGCACTCGTTGATGAAACTGTATTATAAGTGAGGTGAGCTAAAAGAACAACGGAGCCCAATAAGAGAAGAACCACGCTTAACTATCAAATATGCAAGTATTACCTAAAAAGAAAAATAAAGTTAGCATGCATTTGAAATCATGACAAGTATTGACAATTTGTAGCAAGGTAGAAATTCCATAAAGAGTAAACATTTTATGTTTTGTAAAGTATTTCAAACAATGATAAATAATTCAAGAGTTGTAAAGCATAAATAATCAAGTTTAGCAATGCAAAGGGGTTACAAGAGAGATACATATGAAGTAATAAATATAAATGCAAGTCCATGGTTTCATTTGTCATTGCCTCCCCTTGTTGACCAATAATAAAAAATATAATAAATTTGCCTGGTTGACTTGATTCCTCTGTGTGTCCACGGCTCCTCAAGAGGCCCGAGTTACTTGGTTCCATCGTGCATCCACAGCTCCCCAAGAAGCCCTTGCAATGGGTGACTTGGTTCCACCGTTAGTTACGACTCCCCAAGAGACCCTTAAGCATGTAAGGTGACTTGGTTCCACCATATGTCTATGGCTCCCCAAGAGGCCTCACATGAAGTCAAATAAGGTAGGCAATAACCCCATCCCAAGTCCTTTAGTTAAAATCATGATTCTAACCTCCCCATGAGGCCTCACATGAAGTCAAACAAGGTAGGCAATAACCCCATCCAAAGTCCTTTAGTTAAAATCATGATTCTAAATATACTAGTAGCAAGCCACATTTGATAGATGAGTGGAGCTCCCTACTTACCTGTACTCGCTGCGAATCCTAATCTCGATCCTCTCGCGTTTAGGCTCGATGTGAACCGTCTCACGAATCTAGACAATTCGAAAGAATAATTACTTTGTGTATCTACAACCATACAAGTTTAACACATATTGTCTAGACTTTAGGAAACCATCTTATTTTATAGCTAACTTCACTTAATGTCATTCACTACTCTAAAGTCTACTATTAGATCAGAAATCGTTGATTCAAGTAAAATAATAATTTTGTGACATAAAACAAGGAAAACTCCGATAAATCTTGGTTTTTCAACATAAATCGAAGACGTTCGATTAATCATAATTAAAGATATCCAAATCACCGACTCTTATAGCCAATACCAACACTGAGACAATAAATCTAGGGGTATTAGAGTCTCACCATGCCTTCAATGGAGTCTGACTCCAAATCCTTTCCAAAATCTCATTCTAATATAGATCAAATCTTTCCTTTCTTCTTTTCTTTTCTATTTTCCTCGCGTGCTTGTTGCTGTCGACGCCAGTGGCCCTTTGGTCTCCAAATCTTCAATAAATAATAAAGAAATCAAGGAGGGAACTGTGGTTGTACATCTCTTGAGTGTGAAACCTCCACTTGCTCTCCTCCTCTCTACGTGGGTGTTTAACATGATTGGGGCTAGGGTTTTCTTTAATTTGCTTAAATAGCTTTTGGGTTAGGGTTGTGATTATTTACAACTTGTCTAAAATTCCCTTTTGGGTCATAATCTCAATTGGGCTTTATTATTTAAAATAAAACTTTACTTAATCCCTCACTCATATTTAATTTGAAAAGTTTATAATTGTATTTCCACATCAAGCACCTACACATTTTTATCATGGAATTACCAGAATACCCTACACATCAAGCAACCTACACAAGTTATCTGGGACAAACTTTCTTGACTGGTTCAGAAACTTGAGAATTGTTCTTAAGCATGAACACAAGTTGTACGTCCTTGATAGTCATATTCCTGATGAACCACCAGCCAATGCTGCAAGAGCCATGAAGGATATACATACCAAGCATATCAACAACTCCACTAATGTTGCATACATTATGTTGGCAACCATGGTTCCTGAACTTCAGAAGGACATGGAACACATGGAAGCTTACTCCATGGCTATAATGCTAAAGGAAATGTTCCTACAACAGGCTAGGCAAGAAAGGTTCGAGACAATTAAGAACCTTCATTCTTGCAAAATGGCCGAGGGTGTGTTAGTTAGCCTTCATGTTCTGAAAATGAAAGGCTACATTGACCATCTTGATAGACTTGGATTTCCACTAAGCCAAGAGTTGGCTACGGATTTGATCCTTAATTCATTGCCCGATAGTTTTGCACAATTTGTGATGAACTACAACATGAATAATATGGAGTGATCTATCTCAGAGTTGCATTTGATGCTCAAAACTGCTGAGCAAAATGTCATGAAACCCACTGCCAATGTGTCGATGATTCAGAAAGGAAAGGCTTTAAAGAAGAAGACAAAAGGCAAGACGAAACTTGTCTAGGGATTGTGCCAGTCACAAATCTTGTGGAACAAGTTAAGCCTAAGGTTGTTTCTACTTCACAGTCCCAGAAAGAAAAAGAAAAAGAAGGAAATTGTCATTTCTGTTATGCACCTGGGCATTAGTTAAGAAATTGCAAGCTCTATCTTGAAGTTCAAAAGAAAAGAAGAGTGGTGCAATTACTGCTTCAGGAATTTACGTTATTGAAGTAAACTTGTCTACTAGTGATTCTTGGGTATTAGATACCTGATGTGGTTCTCACATTTGCATTAATGTGCAAGGTCTTACTAAAAGTAGAAAGTTAAAGAAGGGAGAAATTATCCTGCGAGTCGAAAATGGAGCAAGGTTGTTGTTTTGGTTGCAGGATGCTATGAGTTGTCTTTATCTGGTGGACTAGTTTTAGTTTTAAATAATTGTTATTATGTCCCCTGCCTTGAGCAAAAACTTCATTTCAGTTTCATGTTTGGATTTGGATGGTTTTAATTTCATTATTGCGAGTAATAAATGCTCCATTTCTTGTAAAGACTTTTTTTATGCAAATGTCGATTTATGCGATGATCTTTATATTCTAAACATGAAAAAGTTCATAGATACTCCTATTTTTAACGTAAATATAAAGAGATTTAAGTCAAATGATTTGAATCAAACCTACCTTTGGCATTGTTCACTTGGCCGCATAAATGAAAAACACATTTCTAAACTTCATAAAGATGGACTTTTAGATTCATTTGATTTTGAATCATATGAAACATGTGTATCTTGTTTATTAGGCAAGATGACAAAGAGTCCCTTTACTGAACATAATGAAGGACAAGTGACTTATTCGATCTAATACATACTAATGTATGCGGTCCTATAAACACTATGGCTAGAGGTGGTTATCAGTACTTCATTACTTTTACCAATGATTTTGGCAGATATGGTTATATGTATCTCATGAAACATAAAGGTGAATCTTTTGAGATGTTTCAAACATTTCAGAACGAAGTACAAAATCAACTTGGCAAAACTATTAAAGCACTTCGATCAGATCGAGGTGGTGAATATTTGAGCTAAAAGTTTGATGTTCATCTTAGAAATTGTGGGACTGTCTCACAATTAACTCTTCCACCAACTCCACAATGGAATGGTGTTTCTGAGAGGAGAAATTGAACTTTATTAGATATGGTTCGGTCTATGATGAGTCATGCAGATCTTCTTATTTCCTTTTGCGGCTATGCCATAGAAAGTGCTGCGTTTACACTGAATCGTGTTCCTTCTAAAGCGGTTGATAAAACACCACATGAGATGTGGTTTAGGAAAAGACAAAGTTTGTCTTTCCTTAAGTTTTGTGGTTGTGAGGTTTTCGTACAACGATAGATCTCAGAAAAATTAGCCAAATCTATCAAGTGTGTATTTATTGGTTATCCTAAAAATACTAAAGGATACTACTTTTATAATCCCATTGAGAACAAAGTGTTTGTTGCTCGGAATGGTGTCTTCATGGAAGAAGAGTTTATTTCAAAAGACAACAATGAGAATAAAGTTAGTCTTGAAGAAGTTCGAGAACCACAAATAAACATTCAACCGCGAGTGGGATATCATCAAAGTCTTGAACTAGCTAAGCCTCCACAGGTATCACAAGGCCCGCGTAGGTCTGACAGGGTAAGACATCGGCCAAAAAGATTTGGATTTATTATTACTGATAATAGTGAGGTGTTGGCTGTGGATCAAAATAAACCTACTACTTATCAGGAGGCTGTGTCTAGCCCTGAGTCAAATAAATTACTTAATGCCATGAACTCTGAGATGCAATCCATGTATGATAATCAAGTTTGGAACCTGGTTGATTTACCTGAAGGTGGTAAGAACATTGGATATAAATGGGTTTTCAAGAAGAAAACTGATATGGATGGCAATGTGCATACTTATAAAGCACGGATAGTAGCAAAAGGTTTTAGACAGACTTAAGGTGTTGACTATGATGAGACCTTTTCTCCTGTAGCCATGCTTAAATTCATTAGAATTTGAATTGCCATAGCCGCATATTATGACTATGAGATATGGCAAATGGATGTCAAAATAACTTTTCTAAATGGAAAGCTATTTAAGGACATGTATATGATATAGCCTGAAGGGTTTGTTCATTCTGAGCATTCTAGGAAGGTGTGCAAGCTTCTAAGATCTATTTATGGATTAAAGCAAGTTTATTGAAGTTGAAATATTCATTTTGATGAAGCAATTAAGGAATTTGGTTTCATTAAAAATGAAGATGAGCCTTGTGTATACAAGAAGGTCAGTGGGAGCGTGGTTGTTTTTATGGTAGTGTATGTTGATGATATAACTCATTGGAAATGACATCCCAACCTTGCAGATTGTTAAGTCTTGGTTGGGGAAGTGTTTCTCAATGAAGGAGTTAGGAGATGAAGTCTACATCCTTGGGATTAAGATCTATAGGGATAGATCTAAAAGGCTGATTGGCCTAAGTCAGAATGCTTATATTGACAAGGTACTGAATAGGTTCAGTATGCAAGACTCTAAAAGAAGGTCGTTGCCAATGTCTCATGGTATAACTCTCAGCAAGACTCAATTTCTAAAGACTAATATTGAGCGAGAACGCATGAATATGATTTAATATGCATCATCTATTGGATCTATCATGTATGCCATGTTATGCATTCGACCTAATGTATCATATGCTTTAAGCGCAACCAGTAGATACCAGTCTAATCCCGGTGAGAGTCACTGGATAGCAATAAAGAACATTCTTAAGTACTTAAGAAGGACTAAAAAATGTTTTTGGTCTATGGAAGTTTGGAAGACGAGCTTGTTGTAAATGGTTACACAGATGCAAGTTTTCAAACTGACATTGATGACTTCAGATTGTAGTCTGGATATGTGTTTACTTTGAATGGAGGCGCAGTGAGCTGGAAAAGTTCAAAGCAAGAGACTATGGCCGATTCTACAACTGAAGCTGAGTACATTGCAACATCCGATGTAGTTAAGCAGGCTGTTTGGATCAAAAAGTTCATATCTAAACTAGGTGTGGTTCTAAGTATCGCTAACCCTGTTTGCTTGTACTGTGACAACAAAGGGGCTATAGCACAGGCCAAGGAACTAAGATCTCACCATAGATTCAAACATATACTTAGATGTTTTCATCTCATTAGAGAAATCATTGAGAGGGGAGACGTGAATATTTGCAGAGTTCCTACAGAAGATAATTTTGCAGATCCTTTGACGAAGGCTCTTCCACAAGCAAAGTATGATGGTTGTGTTAGGTCATTGGGTATTAGTGCAAGTGGGAGATGTTGGGGCATGTGCCCTAGGTCAATCTACAAACATTGTTTATCTTACAATTTTTAGTTAATAAAATAGAGGTTTTTCATTTGCTGTTTCATTATAAGTGATTGCATGTTTACCCTATAATAAGATCTATGGGTATTTGTTGAAATAACCTAAATGTCCCTAGTCGAGCATTATACTAGGAACTATAATGAATTACGACTAGCGTGAGTCTTAATTGATGGTCATGTGATAATCATTTGTATAGGGATACGAATCGAGATCTTGAGTACTTGTTAAGGAACATGGTACTGGACCGACCCGTTATGAGAACACCACATGAATTAAGACATAGGTTTTACTCCTAATAGGTATATCATTTAGTCCATCAACTTGAGATTACCGTAGACTTCAATATTAGGAGCATGGTAATTTGACACAATCAAATGTTGTCTTTAACCGGACGATTATAAAGATTGTGATTGGTTATCATGTGATCAATATGTGAATGTGTGTAATCAAGAAAGAATTTGTCGCTCTCGTAAAGAGACAAATATCAGTTGATCCCTCGATGTGTTAGATTGTTTAATGGCCAAGTTCAGATATTTACAATCTATCTAAAGATCGAGACTAGTACGATTGAATATTAAGGGTGACTTTCCATGCCTTATATTTATTCAAAGGATATCGCACGATAAAATGATATGATATACGTTATTTATTAGGTTGTATCGATTTTGATATTCATGCTATTTAGGAAGTCATAATGCCTTGCTAGAGACCGCTTATGACCTCTGTACCAAAATGGTTTTGGTTCACTACCAGTTGCATGAACCTATTGGGTCGCACACAAAGAATGGCTTTGCACAATTTCAAATGGTCTAGAGTATTGAATTTTATATGATAAAATTCATAATATATATAAGCCCTTATGATTCGTTATATGATAACGTATTAATAGGGGTATATGTGTAATTATCTTAAACAACGTAAATACAATAGTCGTATTTCGGATTTACTTAAACATCATAAATACAATAGTTGTATTACGAATAGGATTTTAAGTAAGTTCTTATTTAAACAAATAAATAAATGGTGGTACCCAAAACATACTATAAGAATTTTGTATTTTTTCTAATTTTCGTATTCTCTGGATTTTGGGAGAGAAAAAAAAATGTTTTCAATTTTTCTTGGGGCTAGCACTCCAAATTGTGGTCATTGTTCATGTGTGGATTTCTGATAGAGGAGGCGTGCTTGAACTTTTTGAAGATCGAACAATCAGAGAAGGAAATCACGAATCAATGTATGGTTTACTTTTGTAGATCTTGTTTAATGGAACTTATTTGCGATCCTGTTGGGGTTTTTCAAAAATTGTTTTGAATTTTTCGTTACGTATGAACCCCAAAAACCCAACACGTACGCAGTCACTCTACCGTTCTACATCAAAACACAACCCAAATCAACCTTTGAAGCATCGGTGTTCACTTCAAAACTCTTCCCTGACTCAGGCAATACTAGCATTGGCATGGTAGTCAAATGTTCCTTCGAAGTCTGAAACGCCTGCTAACAACCGTCTGTCCATTGAAATCTAACGTCCTTCTTTGTCAACTACGTCTTAGGTGCCACAATCCTCAAGAAGTCCCGTACAAAGCACCTTTAATAAACTGCCAAGCCAAGAAAACTATGAATGTCTGACACTTATCTCGGTGTAGGCCAATCAATCACTGCTCTGACCTTAGCGGGGTCCACTGACACTCTGCTTGTTTTGACGATGCATCCAAGAAATGCAACATCTGCAAGCCAAAACTCGCAGTTACTGAACTTGGTGTACAATCTGTACACTCTCAGTAGTTGCAACACAAATCTAAGATGTTCCTCGTGATCCTCACGAGTCCTAGAGTAGATCAAGATGTCGTCAATGAACACGATGGCGAAACGATCCAAGTACTGTCTCAACACTCAATGCATCAGGTCCATAAACATTATCGGTGCATTAGTCAGCCCAAAAAGGCATGACAGTAAATTGATAATGCTCGTATCGAGTGCAAAATGCAGTTTTATCCCTATCCTCCACTCTAATCCTCAACTGATGGTACCTAGATCTCAGATCTATCTTTGAGAAGCACTATGCTCTTATCAGTTGGTCAAATAAGTTATCGATACGCGAAAATGGATACTTATTCTTCATTGTTACCCTATTTAATTGCTGGTAGTCGATGCACAATCGAAGGCTTCCATATTTCTTTTTGACAAACAGAACTGGCGCTCCCCAGGGTGACATGCTTGGGTAAATGAATCCAACTCTAACAACTCATCCAGCTGACCCCTCAACTCCTTTAGCTCTTTTGGAGCCATACAATACGGCGGAATCGATATAGGTTTGGTCCCTAGAACCAAGTCAATAATAAAATCGATCTCCCTAGATGGTGATAATCATGGTAGCTCTACTGGAAAGACGTTAGGAAACTCACATACCACTGGTACCTCCTCCAACCTAGTCACAAATCGCTCTATCGTACTCAATACACTAGCAAATGTCTCAACATCTACACTAGTGGTGACTCTAACTCTAGTGATAGGCAAACTAGTCGAAGTCCCATGAAAACTAAACTCCAAATGCCCTAAAATATGAAATGTGACTCTCTTACTGAAATAGTGGATCTGTGCATGATAAGCACCCTACCAATCCATACCCAGTAATGCATCAAACTTGAGGAACTCCAACACTCTTACATCCGCTGGCATGATATAACCTATCTCGATTGACCAATCAACACACAACAAATTCGGGTAGATCTTGTCTCCAACAGCTATGCTAAGGATTAAAGGACTCTTTAATCTAGTAGGTCTTAAACCCAACCATCAACCAAACGACTCAAAATAAATGAAACAGTAGAGCCTGAATCAAACATAACATGCATGAATCTACTACAAATATAAACCGTACCATCAATAAGATTACGGCTAGCAGTCTGGTCTGGTGTAGTAACTGTGTGAACCTACTCCTGGTTTTGCTGTTGCTGCTATCCTCGGCCTAGACGTGGATACACACTGATGAAATGACCAATCTGTCCACACTTGTAGCAAACTTTATGAGATCCCGCTTCAGACTAATCACTCTGTCTCTGTCTCTGTGATTATCTGGAACTTTGACCTTTTCCCTGGTCATAACTCTGACTCTTCCTATACCTCTGGCCCTTACCACTGCCTCTGTCCCTGCTACTGCCACTATCCCCAGCTCGTTGATACTGTTGTCTCTAAGGACCTGACTGTACTAACTGTTGTGGTTGACTGGCATAACTCCGTACTAGAGCAGATGGTACTATAGTCGTTGTAGGTAGAGACACAAATGATCCTACACTCTGAGCTCGATCTCTCCAACCCCACTATCTGGGTCTATTCCTCCTGCTATTACCTTCAGTCCCTCCCACTGACTATGAAGATGCTGACGACACCATTGGTGCTCTGGTGCTTGTGCTCCCAAAGCTCTCGCTAGCCGTAACCCTCTTATAGGCCTCTTATAATGTGCTTGGAGTCGTCAACACTATAACAGAACCAATCGAATCCAGTAGACCGTGTACAAAGTAGTAAGCCTGGTCGGCGTCAGTGTCGGCAGCACCTCCAGCATACTCCATCAAGACAAGTACCGATCCATATACTTTATAACAGACTCTCTGGTCTGCTGTCTAATCGTCTAAAACTCAGTCATCTTCAGATTACGAACCGTAAGAGGAATGTACTTCTTGTTGAACCTCTCTCTAAACTCAACCCGGTCCTTGGGCTTCCCCTTCAATGCCACCGTAGTGCGCCACCAAACATTGGCCTCGCTGAATAGTAAGACTGAAGATATGCTCAGCTACATGTGTGTCAGTGTAGCCAATACATCATGAATCTTCTCATGGCTCCTCATAAACGTCTCTGTAGCCTCAAGGTTAGTATCCCCATGGAACTTCTCTGGATTATGTCTCAAGAACTTACGAGCTTGTCTCGCATTAGTCGTCGCCCTAACACCCATATAAGTCGGTGTACTTAGAGTGTCCTTAGCTGGTGTATCTGGTGTAGGAGGTACTACCTTTATCAGTACATGTGCCTCCTCAGCCACTACGGGTCCTACCTTAACTGTCGGTGTTGTAGATGTGTTGTGGACTGTAGGAGCACTCCTAGCCTGAGTAACTAGAGTAGATGATATGCTAGGCGATGCTGTCACCTGAGCTCTCAACAGTCTAAGAATCTCCTAAAGTTGCTGGTCATGTGAAGTAATAATCTGCGACATACCATCTAAACGCCCCTGTACATTACCCGTACCACTATTGCTAACCTCAAGTTGATCGGCCATCACTAACTGAAAAGAAAGTGATTTTTCATGATCATGATATAGCTATCGATAATAATATATATACAAGAAATAGCTCATAGTTTAGTTTTAAATCCCAACTCTCCTCACTTCAGAACTAAGACTTAAGTCAGGATCATAGGGTTCCACTATAAGTTCAACCATTCCTAACTTCCGCTTGTTTATGTGTTAATGGCTTGTGATTTAAATCAAGAGTTGAGTATTTAAAACTTCGGCTTTGATACCAACTGTGACAGCCCTAGTTCTAAAATCTCAAACTAGGCCCCGCCCAGCCTAGATTTACGTGGACCCCCGATCCAATCTTGCCGAGTCACACAAGCCTAGTCAGCCTTCCTTTACCATTTACCATTTATCAAGTAATTATAAGTTGAGTTAGCCAATTAGTGAGTTATCATAGTTATAACAAAAGCAATTACAACTCAAACTAATCAATTTACCTTAAAACATACAAGTTAAGACAACCTAGAGTGTGGAAACCCCGCATATGTATATCATCAATAATAAACAATAAGAGGAGAGTAACATATAGATATACATGCCCAAGATCTCTAAAAACCCAGTGGTTCAAAACAAGTTAAGACAACCTAGAGTGTGGAAACCCCGCATATGTATATAAAAACCCAGTGTTTCAAAACAAGTATATACAATAATATAAAAAATCACCTATATTAGACAAGCGGAAAGACCTACTCCGATATCCTTAAATCAAATCTCCAAGCTGTGGAGCCTTTCCCTTGTTGAACTGTGGATCTGCACTTCATCAAACACAAGAATGACGAGCCCAGGTAAGTAACGCCAAGCAAGACATAAATACAACATTTCGAAATAAAAAAATCATCAGTCCATATTTATACCGATAGCAAGAAAGGACAGGGAATGCATGAATAAATAAGACTGTAAATAGATCAACTGAGCAATCAAATATGAGTGTCCCGAAAAAAATAGAGAGGCGCAAGTAGTCCCGACCAAACGGTCGTTGAGTCGAGGTAAACACCTACAAGACTCGGAGTTTAGAACGCGGTAAACTCATGCCGTCTTAAAGTCCACGCAGATGAGATTCCCTAGTAGTCCAAGTAAGAACACTTACCCTGTATAGAACCAAAAACAGTATCGTACATACCAAGCTCGTGGCTCTGGCATTTTACCTAAAATAACTCGTCCTACCAAAGGACCACGTTGATTCACTTGCCCTGGGACAACCCCAAGGAATGAAATTTCCAAAAAAAAGAAATGGAGCAATAATAATAACAATTTAAAGCTAAAAAATTACTGAAAATTCCCCATTGGTTTACTTACCTGTATCTAAGCTAACTCGCACACACACGACCTTTGACTTGCCTCCTACGAATCCCGTGTGACCCGTCAATAACTAAAACTCCTGATAACTCAATTAAATTAACAATCAAGAATTGGACAACTGTATCACGGCAAGGATCTTTGTACAACCTAAATTAACACGTGGCACGAGTTAGATTTTAGGGTCGTTACATATTGGAATATTACTCCCACTAGAATCAAGAATAGGATCCAAATTTCGATTAGTCTCAGCTGCATTTGAATCTAACGCTGGAACTACATTATATAAAGAATCATCAATTTCATAAAAAATAAGGTCTCTTACTGCTTCATTCTTGCTAGGAAACTCATTTTCTAAAAATGTGGCATCTCTTGATTCAAATTCAATAAAACTACCATCCTGTTGTTTACCAATGAACACAAACCCTTTTGAATGTTCAGAATATCTAACAAAAATATATTTCTTTCCCTTTGGTCCTAAGTTTCCATATTTATTGGATGGGGAGTGAACATATGTTGCGCAACCCCACATGCACAAATTTGTAAGATTGGGATTTCTTCCAATCCATAGGGTATATGGTGTGGAAGCTACTGATTTTGACGGTACTAGATTTAGTACATGAGCCATGGTTAGCAATGCATCTCCCCAATATGAAATTGAAAGACTTGCTCATGCTATCATAAATCGAACCATATCTAATAAAGTTCGATTACGTCTTTCGACAACACCATTTTGTTGCGAAGTGCCAGGGATGGTGAGCTGTCTAGCAATCCCTTTTTCATCACAACATTCTCAACATTTTGACATGTTTCTTTAATTGATTTTCAACTAGAGTTACATATCTTTTGAAGCAATCAAATGCTTCATTTTTATGTGAGATTAGAAAAGCATGACTAAAATGAGTAAAATAATCATTAAATGCGATGAAATATGATGCACCATGTCGCACTCTAACATTCATTGGACCACATATGTCTGAATGTATTAATTACAATGGATTATCAGTTCTTACAGTTGATCCTAATAGTTTTCTAGTTGTTTTTCTAGCTAGAAAATGTGTACAAATAGGCAAGTCAACCATTGCGAGTGAGCCTAAAAGGCCTTCTCTAGCAAGTTTATTCATTCGATCTTGTTCTATATGACCTAATCTAGCGTGCCATATATTTGCATCAAAATTAACAGAAATTGAAGATGCAAAAATGGGAAAGCAACCATTATTACCATCTATTTTAATATCGCCTTCGATGTCCAAAATAATGAAACTATTAGAAAAGTATCCAAAACCATAAAGTGCGGTATCTAAAAACATAGTGACACCATTATTATTGAAGTTCAAATTGAAACCTAGACTAAAAAGGACTACCACTAAAATTAAGTTTCGCTTTATTTCTAGGGCATATAAGACATCATGCAGAAGTAGTGTGTGCCCGTTGCATAGCTTTAATTGATAAGTGCCAATTCCATGAACAGCTATACGCGCGTTATTTCCAACATATATCCATTGTGCTCCCACTGGGATCCGATGATACTCAAGGAAAGCTCCTCGGTCTTTTGCTACATGGCTTGTTGCTCCTGAATCTATAATCCATAAAGGTTTAGAGTCAACAAATAAAACATTGCTAAACATAAAGCAATGATGAGATGCATTAAAAGGAAATACCTGATATTTGTTTGGTTCAGAACATTCCCTAGAAAAATGTCTTTTTTGTCAACGATTGTGACATTCCATCTCTTCTTTATCCTTTTTTTGCCACCTCGCTTGCTGCGCTTGCAATTGGCATTTTTCAATTTCAGAATGTGATCCTTAATGTATTTGCCTTTCTTAGTCATTGGCTTTCCTTTATATTTAAAGGAAGTACTTTGGGAGCCTCAAAGCACAATCATTGCCTGAGTAGAAGTCTTAGCAGCTTCTAAGTGCTCTGCTTCCAGCTCCACGTGACGAGCAATATCATTAAAAGTCTTTATATTCTCGTTGTTGGTCATTGCAACTTTCATGTGCTCCCAATTTTGAGGAAGTGATCGGATGACTGCTTGAATTTGTTGTTCATCTGACTGAACATGACCAGCAGTATTCAGTTCACGTATCATATTCGACATCTCTCTTAGATGTTGTTTCATCGAGTGATGTTGACGTTTTACATATGTTTCAAATTTGATAGTGAGCTGACGCAACCTTGCTGTGGAAATCATCCCAAACCTCTGCTTTAATGCATTCCACATTTCCTGAACAGTATCAAACTGCTCAAACTCGCATTTGAGATCGTCTTGCATGCAACTCAGCAACGTAATGCAAGCAATGCTATTTTTACATTTCCATATGTTAAACGCATCACGATCCTTACGATGTTGAGTAGTCGTACCCTCTTCAGGCTCCAGGATCACGTTCTCAAGAGTCTCCAAGACTTCTTGTTCTTCTAAGTTATATTGCACCTTTCGATGCCATATATCAAAATTGTCCCCATTGAGCTTGGGACGGCCCCAATTTCCCAGGGTCGTCCCGTGACCCACGTTCTCCGCTCGCAAGCCCAGTAGAGCCTGCCACGTTACCGAATACATCATCACTACTGATACATCAGCAGCTCTGTGAAGTGACGCTCCGTTTAACTAATCTTACTATATTAAGTGGTTTAATTCTCCTAAACATCTAGCAGGTTAGTAAATTATTCAGGAAGCATTTAATTCGTATTTTATGAGAATTTATTTAACCCAAGTAGTGGAAAACCCAGAAATAACATGTATATAATTAAGACAAAATAAACAGTAATCCATATACAAGTGATAAAGTTCTAAAGTTCCCAAAACCTATCAAAGAAAAATATACATACTGGATAGTCAAACACAAGCTGTCAGCAGCAACGGCCTCAAAGATAGTCGCCTAGTACCTCTTATCCCTTGCTCTTGCTCGTACCAGGATCTGAGCTTAGTTGCCAAACACATACAACAACGAGCCTAGTGAGTAAATTCCCAAGAGAAGTCTACACGATAATCATGAAAATCACAGTAACCTGCGAGACATGTGAATATAACTCTAACAACAGGAATCATATTCCCAGAGCTGGCAGCAAACAACATTCACAGCAACCCTATCGATCACAAATAGTGGAAATAAAAACATCATTCAAGAAATCAAGTTCAACTACGATATCAATTAAAACTAGATAGAGGTGTGACGGAGTGTAAAAAAACTAGATCATACTTTGTAGATTCGGATGCCCTGGCTGAACATATCAAGCCTAGACCACACTCGAACTACTAACGGTAACCGAAAACACATCACAACCAGCAGGACACGTGCACCCCGCTACTCGGGTATAGCTATTCACTGGTTGCACCCAGTATATATGCTACAATCTAGCCTGCTTAATTCCGTACCATGGCCATCTCGATTAACCTCCGACCATGTGAACAAATTAAAACTGACCAACACATGATCACAGTGCATAAACATGGCAACCAAATAAGTAACAAAGCGATAAATGAATAACTGAATAAACACTCATTTACATGGACAAACTACGCATGAATTAAAGTGTAACATTTTCAAGGGTTTTACGCACCTGTAAACACGCACTCCAACTTCTCAGACCCGTAAATCTATCCCGCCTAGCTCCACAATGCTCGAGCTATGGTTCCCCAGTCCTGAAGTCCTGAGACCTATTTTTGGTGTTTATTGGTTAATTAAGTGGGTTGGTTATCAATTACGCTAGATTTCATTTTTATAAATTTTGGGGTTTTGGTACCTAGCGCGCTAGTCAGGGGAATTAGCGCGCTAATTGATCGTCATGTACTGTTCATGCACGAAGGATCATCGTCTTCCCCAGCGTGCCTAGCGCGCTAGTGTTCATCACCTAGCGCGCTAGGTGCACTCTGCCCAGAATTTCCAGAAACGAATTCTGAGCTTAATTGGTTTCTAACACCTCAATTCATCATACAAACAATATCCACACTCCATCCGCATCAAATTACTATTCAAAACACCAATTAAACAAGGTTTTCACTTAAAACTGAGGATCAAAGTGTGCATGTTTTTGAAATCCAAAATCACCAAATTACTAATTTTGTGAACAAATCCGATTCTAAATGACATGATTCATCAAACCAACCTCAAGAACATCAAATTAAACAAAAATAGTGTTGAAATCCTCATGCAAATTTGAGTCACTTCAAAATACCTACAAAACAACATTTTTATCAAAAATTCAAGTTTAGGATGTAGAGATTACCTTAGATCTTGCGGTTTGATGCCTAAAATCTCTCTCTAGTCTTTGAATTCTTTCTCCCCAACCTCAGATTCACTCAACAAACCACCAAAATTTGCTGAGAAATGGTTTGTTATGCATGATGAACACTCATCGTTGGTATTCATACCATTTGTTCTAATTTAATGTGTGCATGCATCCCGAGGATGATCTAATGGCCATTGATCAGCCTATGTCACTCAAGTTCTGGACACCTTATCATGACACTACAGTCCTTGATTCACCCTGTTGTGCATCTCGAGGATCATTCTATGTTTCTCAATTTTTCCTTTCCATACTATAGGATTTTAATTAATCCATTTATTCACTTTTCAAACTTAGGTTAGGCTACCTAATAAATCATAAAAATCATATGTAAGGTCACACTAGCTCTCAGCTACCCGACAAACCATGTCCCATACCTCGGCTAGTCGATACTCGGTACTCGGTCTCCGACAAGCATTTCGGGACATATACTCGACTCGTGACCTTGCCGATATCAACGTTCACACATGCGATGTACATATACATAAAATAATTAATACACTCAACACTGCAATACTAGGCATCACACCATGCACAAATATCATAAATATAACTGGGTTCCCACATTTGAGTCACCCAGCTGTCCACGTAATGCCCGGATCAACCTTTAATTATCGTGATTAACACTAATACTCAATTAAATTAATTTAGGCTGTTACAATTCTTCCCAACTAGGAGAATTTCGTCCCTAAAATTTAAGATAATCGATACCTCTTTTCAGGGGTCGCAAAGTGGACGCAACTACCCGCTAGTCTAACCTGACACCCATTGTCTGGATGAACTAATCAACTCTAACTCCTCAGTGAACGAATCAACTTGATTTCTTAGGGAACAAATCAACCTATTCTAGGGAAACACATCGACCTGGTCCTAGTGAACGAATCAACCAGTCTTCAACTAATTCCTTGGCCCCAGTGAACAAATCAACCAGCCTTCTCAAACCCCTATTGAACTAATCAACTAGGATGCACCAGTCTAAGTGAACTAATCAACCTAGATGCAATGAATGCATGAAATTTCCACAAATGCACAAATATAAAGAACTAATCCACCTATATGCAACACATGCATAGGAAACACATCAACAACGTACCTTGCTCATGCTGTCGGGTCATCTCTCTGACCGGCTGTGTCACAACATGAATTCTCTCATCTGTCTGTGGAATCTCTGGTGCTGGAAAGGCTCTACGACAATCCACATTGATGTGACCTCTTTGACCGCACCTATAACATGTACGTCGGTCATTTCCTCTAAACTTCGGCCCTCAGCTCTTTGATTCCAATTCCGATCTCACTGATCCTGATCTCTACCATTCTGGTCCGGAGTGTACTGCTGCTGTGTACCGATATTGCATATGTCCTGCCGTCTCGGTCATCACCTTTGTGTTGTCGATCCCACTGTCTGTCCTCATACAGGGATCAACTGTCCTGGTGATCACTCCTACTATCTCTGTCAGATCCCTCACGCTGCCGTTTCGGCCTCCTATCCAGCCGTGAACCCGGACCACTTTCTATCCCGGATAACGCTGCCACTGGAATGCCATTCTTCTTTAGCAGGAATGTCTTATAAGTTGAGGCTCTCTCGAACATAGCCTGTAATGTTGAAGCCCCAGACGACACAATCGCGCTCACAATCACTTCCTCAACCCTCTGAACAAAGTAGTAAATCTATAAATGCTCGGTACCGGCAATGTCCATAGAGAACTGCTGAAGATAGCAGTATCAGTCCATATACTGTAGCATCGTACATTTTCCCTACTTCAGGGATAAGAACTCCTCTCTCAACTTCAGTTAGACCTCCATAGGAATAAACTGATCATAGAAGATCTCTCAAAACTCAGCCCAAGTCGCTGGATCGTCATGCGCCTCCTGGCAGTTAGTCCACCACGCTGCTGCGTCAGACCTAAAGCGCGTCCCGGATAGTCTCGCCCTGTGCCTCTCCTCTGTGTTCAGCTCCTTGTGTAACTGCTGATGCGATAAAATCCAGTCCACTTCTGCCTCAGGATCTCCCCCGCCATAAAAATATGTGGGCTGGAACTTAAGAAAATCCCTCAGTCTCCTCGCCTGTGCATCCATCCTATACTTTGGGGTAGTAGTAGTCATAGAAGTAGTCACAACTGTCGGTGAAGGTGTCGAAGTCGATGTCTCCACTGGTACCCCTACTTGTGTAGTCTCAACAGTCGATGTCTCTTGCGCTACTATCTGGAATAGTGTTTGAATCTCAGTAGGCTCTATTGCTATCTCTACCGGTATTGCAACTGCAATCGGGCCTCTCGATGCCGTGAAGGCTGCTATGGCAGTTGTCTGAGCTCTCATCATGTCTAGTAATAGCTCAAACTGCCTATCGTAAGCGGCAAGTTGCGCTGCAACCGCAGGATCCATACCCTTATCTCCAGTATGATCCCTTGCCTGACCAGTCCCTGACCCTGACAGTGCCTGAAGTCCATCCATCAAGATCTGCACCGAAAGTCGTGCGTCGAATTATTATGTAGTCCGTATATATAATATACAACCAAATCATAACAAACATATAAATCCTTACTTTACCCGACTTATGCTGCTTCCCAACTAAAAGTTCTAGGTAGACTCACCGGGTTTCAACATCTAGTGTTTGTTTGTTTAAGATTTATTGTCTTTCCCTAAACTTATTTATTTCAAGGCCCTATCGACCTTCCTCTGATACCAAAATGTGACGGTATCAGAGCTAACCATAATCCACGCTTCATCCCCTAGGCTCCTCAAACCTAGGCTCTTATACCAAAATGTGATAGCCCCAATTTCCAGGGTCATCCCGTGACCCACGCTCTCTGCCCGCAAGCCCAGTAGCGCCTACCATGTCACCGAATACGTCATCACTACTGACACATTAGCAGCTCTGTGAAGTGATGCTCCGTTTAACTAATCCTACTATATTAAGTAGTTTAATTCTCCTAAACATCTAATAGGTTAGTTAACTATTGCGGAAGCATTTAATTTGTATTTTATGAGAATTTATTTAACCTAAGTAGTGGAAAACCCGAAAATAACACCATGTATATAATTGAGATGAAATAAATAGTAATCCATATACAAGTGATAAAGTTCTAAAGTTCCCAAAACACATCAAAGAAAAATATACATATTAGATAGTCAAACACAAGCTGTCAGCAGCAACGGCTTCAGATATAGTCGCCTAGTACCTCATTTCCCTTGCTCTTACTCGTACCAGGATCTGCGCTTAGTTGCCCAACACATACAGCAATGAGCCTAGTGAGTAAATTCCCAAGAGAAGTCTACACGATAACCATGGAAATCACATTAACCTGCGAGACATGTGAATATAACCTTAACAACAGGAATCATATTCCCAGGGCTGGCAGAAAACAACATTCACAGTATCGATCAGACACAGTGGAAATAAAAACATCATTCAAAAAATCTGGTTCAACCATGATATCAATTAAAACTAGATAGAGGTGTGACAGAGTCTAATAAAACTAGATCATACTTTGTAGATTTGGATGCCCTGGCTCAGCACATCAAGCCTAGACCACACCCAGACTACTAACGGTGACCGAAAACACATCACAACCAACCGGACACGTGCACCCCGCTACTCGGGTAGCTATTCACCAATTGCACCCAGTACACGCGCTACAATCTAGCCTGCTAAATTTTGTACTACGACCATCTCGATTAACCTCCGACATGTGAACAAATCAACACCGACCAAGATATGATCACAGTGTATAAACATGGCAACCAACTAAGTAACAAAGCGATAAGTGAATAACGGAATAAACACTCATTTACATGGACAAACCATGCATGAATTAAAGTGTAACATTCTTAAGGGTTTTACACACCTGTAAACACGCACTCCAACTTCCCGAACCCGTCAATTCAACCTGCCTAGCTCCCCGATGCCCGAGCTATGCTTCCCTAGTCCCTGAAGTCCCGAGACCTATTTTCGGTATTTATTGGTTAATTAAGTGGGTTGCTTATCAATTAGGCTCGATTTCATTTTTATAAATTTTGGGGTTCTGGTACCTAGCGCGCTAGTCAGGGGAATTAGCGCGCTAATTGATCTTCGTGCACTGTTCTTGCATGAAGGATCATCGTCTTCCCCAGCGTGTCTAGCGCGCTAGTGTTCATAACCTAGCGCGCTAGGTGCACTCTGCCCAGAATTTCCAGAAATGGATTACGCGTTTAATTGGTTTCTAACACCTCAATTCATCATACAAACAATATCCACACTCCATCCGCATCAAATTACTATCCAAAACAACAATTAAACAAGATTTTCACTTAAAACTGAGGATCAAAGTGTGCATGTTTTTGAAATCCGAAATCACCAAATTACTAATTTTGTGCATAAATCCGATTCTAATTGACATGATTCATCAAAACCAACCTCAAGAACATCAAATTAAACAAAAACAGTGATAAAATCCTCATGTAAATCCGAGTCACTTCAAAATACCCACAAAACCACATTTTTATCAAAAAAATCAAGTTTAGGATGTAGAGATTACCTTAGATCTTGCGGTTTGATGCCTAAAATCTCTCTCTAGTCCTTGAATTCTATCTCCCTAACCTCAGATTCACTCACAGAACCTCCAAAATTTGTTGAGAAATGGTTTGTTGTGCTTGTTGAGCACTCGTCATTGGTATTTATACCATTTGTTCTAATCTAATGTGTACACACATCCCAAGGACAATCTAATGGTCACTGTTCACCTTGTGTCACTCAAGTTCTAGACACCTTATCATGACACTACAGTCCTTGATTCACCCTGTTGTACATCTCGCGAATCATCCTATGTTTCTCAATTTTTCCTATCCATACTATAGGATTTTAATTAATCCATTTATTCACTTTTCAACCTTAGGCTAGGCCACCTAATAAATCATAAATATCATATGAAAGGTCACACTAGCTCTCAGCTACCCGATAAACCATGTCCCATACCCCGGCTACCCGATACCCGGTCCCCGACACGCATTTCAGGACATACACTCAACTCGTGACCTTGCCCGATATCAACGTTCACACATGTGATGTTCATATACATAAAATAATTAATACACTCAACACCAAAATACTAGGCATCACACAATGCACAAATATCATAAATATAACCTGGGTTCCCACATCTGAGTCACCCAGCTGTCCACGTAACACCCGAATTAACCGTTAATCATCGTGATTAACACTAATACTCAATTAAACTAATTTGGGTCGTTATAGAGCTTTTCGCCCTTGTTCAGCTCAGCAATGATACTTTTTGTCGTTGAAGCCTTGGATTCTTATGACAAAAAAAATTCTTCCATTAGTTTGATTATTGAAAAAAAATAATTTTCCATTTATTTGTGGTTGAATTCTTTTTAAATAACTAATAATTATTTATGGGCATAAGAGCAAGAGTTTGCTATGTTTACAATCATCACTTATAAGACCAAAAATATATTATTATTATTTTAAAATAATTCGCGCAATTAATTTTCCACTTGAAATGCAAATAAATAAAATAATTAATAATAAATTAGCATAATATATCCATAAAATAAATAAGAAATGCATACCTTGTGTATTCCTTTTTGGTGGAAAATAGGATAAGACAACGCTCCGCTGAATTCCTCTGCTAATTTGGCGTTGCTCTGCCTTTATCAGTTCATAAGAAATTTTTCAAAAATTATTGAGAAAAATTTCCTTTTTTATGAACTCCACCATGGGTTTCCAAGAAATATTGAGGGAGCCAAGTAGCATCAAACCTCAATTCTTGTGGCTCAAATAAAACCCATTGTTCTTGACTAGGTTGTACATTTTATTAAATGTACTTATATGTTGAATCATTTAGTGCATAGGGTCCTTTTTGTAATGTTGAAGCACCATGTATGAATTGTCGCTTCTAGAATCTCGCTACTTACATTCATGTGCCATATCTGATAATGAATGTATAGGCTATATATTATGTTCTAAAAAAAGTTTTGATTTTTCTTAAAAAAAAAGTCACATTTTATACTTAATTTAGTATCACAAATATATATATATATGCATGCATGCATGCATCTTATTAGTTCACAAAAAAATTTGCCCACATATAAATATCAACATTAAATAAGAAACAGTATCACGTGAACAACAATTTCTTGTTTAAAAAAAATTGACCCCCTTTTTTACCCATCTTCTTCCTTGATACATGGTCAATGCTAAGTTGACCATATCTAAAAAAAATGTCACGCTATGTGCACCCCAGTACCCTCTGAGGGCACACCAAAATGTATATAAATTGGTACACTATTTGGGTGTCCTCATAAATAATTGTGGTGCACATAGCGGTGCTAAAAAAATAGAGACATCACACCAACACAACGCTTTCATGGCCACCGATCAACAGTGACCCAAGACGCCAATTGGAGACATCCGCGCCACCGTCATTCTCTGGCAAGATCTCAATAAGTGCGCCGACGTCTGTTGTCGTCAGAATCCGATGAAAAATTCACAAAACCGTCGCAATGTTGGGAGGTTTTATTAATTTTCTTGTCTCTTCGACGACCAAAGCCGCCGAATATTGGGTTTTTTTTAGACCAGACCATAACGGTGAACAACCAAGTGGGTGCGCTGACTCCGATTAAAACAACATTTTGGCGACGTCGCCGAAAATCTGTGAAAAACTCAAAATTAAAGCAATTCTTATAAAAATAAGGATTCGAACCTAACTTGGTGAAAACCCCTAAATCATCTAGGTGTGTAGGGCACTATTCACCTAATTGCTCTATTGTTGGACACGCAAGACCGGCCCTGACATTTATGGGGCCTAAGGCAACTTGAAAAATTGGAGTATTTTATATTCGACTTATTTTTTTAGTGAAAAGAATATTTTTACTTAATCAAATTACTTTACAAATGCTTAAAGCTACTATTATAATCATATAATTTTATAAAACACACATTTTATTTATTTTTTCTATATAAATAGGTCCAACTAGGCCCGAACATTTTAATAGTGTGTGATTTTAAAAAAAATAAAATTAAAACCGACAATCAAAAAATAAAATAAAATAAATTTATAAAAAGTAATACATGCTTTTAAAGATAATATAACCAATACGAATAATATAATTTTTTATGATATGAATAATAAAAGCAAAAAGCTAATTATTTTTCTTTTTAATTGACATAAATCTATCAATTAAATTGTTTATATATAATGCTAATCTTTTTTGGTTAATCATTAATTAGTTTTTAATCAAAACATAAATTACTTTTGAGAAAAACAAATAGTTTTATTAATTTAGTACAATTACTATGGTAAAAAAAGTTCTATTTATTTTTTAGGAAAAAAGTTTTATTAATTTATAGAGATTAGAGAGTATGGAGTAAAAATTGGACTATGAGGGTCAAAGCCTTTCAAGTGAGATGGTAAAGACATCACTTGCCAAAAAGCCAAGATATCAGGAGATCGTGGTTCGATTCCCACTAAAGTAAAAGAAAAGGCTATGAGGGGAGAGGGGCAATTCTTAAAAGTGTGATAGTCATGTAAGTGGGGCCCACATAATGGGTCAATGTACAACTATATATATATCGCGAGACTCATCTACGTGGGGCCCTCCACAATTCTACGTACTGAGCCAAACCATGCAAATGAAGAGATAAAACTTTTTTTTTTAGGTTTGAAGAGATAAACTTAGAAATATTTGGGGGCCTTTCTTGGGGGGGTCTGGGGCAGTCGCTGGCCCGCCCACCCCCAAAATCGGGCTTGTAGGACACATTTTAAATAAAGTAAATAAAAGAGAAACTCATATTTGTTTTGATAACTAATATCCTAACCACCTTAATCTCTTCAAAAATTCCAAGAGATCGTACAAAGTGATTTTGAATTAAGGCTCTTGGCAATTGTATTTGTGCAGAACTATGGTCTTCTCCACAACCCAAAAGTTAGGAAGACACTTCTAGAGAACTCTATTCCTTTTCTCCACACAAAAAAATTGCCAAGAGCCTTAATTCAAAATTACTTTGTCGTGATCTAATATATTGTGATCTATTGGGACTTCCCAAGAGGTTAGGGTGGCTAGGATATTAGTTATCAAAATAAATATGAGTTAATCTCTTTTATTTACTTATTTACTTTATTTAAAATGTGTCCAACAACAAATAATAATTAAAGCAATCAATGCGAATAATAAAACCTAGATACGAATAGTAATTAGGAGAATTCAATGCGAATAATAAAACCTAGACCAAAGGTAATTACTAACTAAGTTGTAGTCAATTAGTCATCGATCATGAAAGATAAGTTCAAAGGATTCAATAAGTAAGTTTATAGTAATCCCTACAAATCACTAATTTTCCTTTTATCAATGGAAATAAGCCACATTCTAATCTTATCAAACTTAGCATCTCAAAGGCTCAAAATAACTAAGAATAACAAAACAACATTAAGTTCTATGAAAACACCTACTCTAAGCTAATATTATCGGAAAAGCGGCAATAATAAATAATTTATAACACAATTCACTAAGACATCCAAACAGTAATTAGACCTTTTAAATTAGTCTTAGTTACTTCTATATTAGATTTAGAACCTAAACATCACAACACACATTGCAACTATACATGCAATATCAAGTTTCATGATTGTAATCCACAAAAGACAATCTATTAAAACAGTGAAATGAAGAATACTAAATAATGAAAGAACTATTAAAATAGATATCTCATAAAAGACTCGCAGCCATAGTATAACATTCCCTTGGTCTAGAAACAAACTTAGCAAATAATAACTATGAAAAACTCCATTAATGAAATATGAAAGAAAAATATGAAAAGGAAAAGAGAGAGGAAAAGAAGAGAGGGAGTTAATTAGGAGGCCTATGGTTCTATTTCCCTTGGCTCAATCTCTAATTTCTTGATCAAAGTCGGTTCTGTTAATATATCTACAAAGTATGTCGAGTTTTACATCACAGACGTCTGGCTGAGATGGTAGGAGGCTGGCTTAATAAGTCAAAGATCTTGTGTACGATTCCACTACAAATTTGCTTGACATCCCGCTAGATGGTAAGTGTTACCACCCCAATAAGCTGGATCTAAGCATGCTGGGCTGGGCAGCATGATAACTCAGGAAATGACCGAGTTTCGGTGGACTTGGGAGGTTCCGAAGACGGATTGGGGTTTAGTGCGTGGCTCATGCCTAAGTGGCCAAGGCGAGGCAAGGCGAGGCAAGGCAAGGCAAGGCCAGGCCAAGGCAAGCCAAGGCGTGGCAAGACCAGGCCAGGCCAAGGCAAGGCCAAGGCGAGGTGAGGCGAGGCAAGGCCAGGCCAAGGCAAGGCGATGCTAAGGCGAGGCGAGGCCAAGGCGAGGCAAGGCAAGGCAAGGCCAAGGCAAGGCAAGGCGAGGCAAGGCAAGGCAAGGCCAAGGCAAAGCAAGGCAAGGCAAGGCAAGGCCTTGGCACAGCAGTTGACTTTCCTTGACTCGGGCATTGACCCTGGTCAAGGTACGCTTGGTCTCATTTTGGGATGTTTTTTATTGGAGTTGAGGAAACGGCTTAACATCTACTATAAGGGGAGGTGGGCTCTCTCTTAGGGGTGGCATGGGCAAGAGTAGCAAGAATGGCCCTCGAGTATACCTTTGGCACCATGCCAAGGTGAAGACCCACGGACCATGGTCTGGCCACCCTGAGCCGGTGGACTCGACCCCGAGCCGCGGCTTAGCACCCAACGTGCCTGGATATGGCCAGGCACCACGAGACGCAGTCCCTGTCCCTTAGAGAAGCATGGACCACGTTCCTTGAAACGTGGAAGACCAAGTCGAGGTAGTTGGGGAACTACCTTGGTCATGGCCAGGCCATGACCAAGCCACGTCCAGGCTTGTCCCGAATACATGGAGCATGTGTTAATTGACCCTGTAATGGAGGCGGTTACAGAACCAGATGGCAACAAATGAACAAGGTAGTTGGGCAACTGCCTTGACCACTAAGGGAGTGGTGTTTTACCAGGTCTATGGATCGATGTACACTGGACATGTGTCTTAGTTGGTTATGCAACTACCTAATGGCTAGTCTATAAAGCCAAGGTCTCTGAGCTTGGGGAAATATACAGAGTTCCACAGTTGTAATCCTAATTGAGAGCTAGTAAAACATTTCCTTGTTGCCTATTGCTTGCTGTCCCTTTAATTCGAGTATTGGTGTGCTGAACTAAGGTGGCCTTTAGGCACCACAGGTTCGACTGAGAGAAGAAGTTCCTAGTGAAAACCCCTCTTTCATTGGCACTGTGACAATTAGTATCAGAGCCTCGTTTGGAGACAATGGCGTCCCAAGCAGCAAGTGATCTAGGTGAGAGGGTGTCTCACTTAGAGCATGTGATTGCAACGATTTCCACTCCGGCAGAATTGGTGCAGTCTTCAACTACGTCCCGACGTATTGAAGCCTTGGAAATATTGTTGGCTTCCTTGGTGAGTAGGGGAGAGTCACAAGAGGCCATGATTGCTATGTGGGAATCAAGATTTGAGGAGCTTGTAGTAGATGTGCTGTCAGTGGAAGAACTTACCACCGAAACAGCCTCGACAATGGCTGTGGAGGTGAGCTTACTCAAGCGAGCTGTGGGTGGAACCTCGGTGGGTGGTGTTGCGGCAAAGCCTCGAACAAAGGTGTCGAAACCAAAGAAATTCTCTGGCAAGCGGAGTGCAAAGGAGCTTGAGAATTTCATTTGGGACATGGAGCAGTACTTTGCTGTTGTTGGCACGGAGAAAAATCAGAAGGTCATCTTGACCCCTATGTACCTTGAGGGTGATGCGAAGCTTTGGTGGAGAACCAGAGTGGATGATGATGCGGCTGCAGGTAGACCAAAGATTGTGGAGTGGGAGGTGCTAAAACGGGAATTGAAGGATCAATTCCTACCCACGAATGTGGCTTGGCAAGCGCGGGAGGCGTTGCGCCAATTGAAACAGAAGGGGACGGTTAGAGAATACGTGGAGGAATTCTCTTCCTTGCTGCTTGACATCAAAAATATGTCCGAGGAGGATAAGTTGTTTAATTTCACCACTGGATTGTAGGGATGGGCGCAGTCGGAGTTGCGGAGGCAAGGTGTGAAGAACTTGTCAAGTGCAATTGCAGTGGCGGATAGTCTTGTGGATTACAAGATTAGTGGTGCTTTTTTTGAATCAAAAGAAAAGAAGTACAAGGAGAAGGATCGAGCTGGCGGATCCGAGAAGGAAGAAGAGCCTTCTTCAAAATTTGATGCTAGTGCCAAAGCATCAATGGGGAAAAGGGGATGTTTTATATGTGAAGGTCCTCACCGGGTGAACCGGAGGCTGAATGCGATTGTTGCGGATGAACCGGAGGCTTAGATGAATCCATTGCAGTTGCTGAACACTGTGCAGGTGCACAAGGCTGGGACGTTAGTAGGGCTGATGTTCGTAGAGGCTCATATCAACAACCAAACAGTGAAGGTGCTGATCGATTCGGGAGCCACACACTCGTTTATTGCGGAGAACCTAGCTCGGAGGCTTGGTTTACAGTTTGCTGAGACTGTAAGCATGGTGAAGGCAGTCAATTCTGAACCAAGGAAGGCTATGGGCATAGCCTCAGGTGTGGGCATTCGAATCCACACTTGGGAAGGCAAGGTGAATTTGATTACTGCTCCGTTGGATGACTTTGAAATCATTGCGGGAAATGATTTCTTGATGGTTGGGAAAGTCACTGTGATCCCATCACTTCATGGCTTGCTGATCATGGATGAAAAAGGGCCATGCTTTGTTCCAGCGATGCGAGGCAGGAACAAAGGCAGTATACCAAGGGTGGTGGTGCTGCAAGTATGGGATCAGATGGAGAAATGTTGCTTTGGTGGGCAGCAGTATGGTGGACAGGCAGATGCGGAGTGTTCGATGAGGGCATCGAACATTTCGGTCGGGGGAGGTTTGTTACCACCCCAATAAGCTAGATCTGAGCATGCTGGGCTGGGCAGCATGATAACTCAGCAAATGATCGGGTTTTGGTGGACTCGGGAGGTTCCGAAGATGGATTGGGGTTTAGTGCGTGGCTCATGCCTAAGTGGCCAAGGCGAGGCCAAGGCAAGGTGAGGCCAAGGCAAGGCCAAGGTGAGGCAAGGCCAAGGCGAGGCAAGGTGAGGCAAGGCCAGGCCAAGGCAAGGCAAGGCAAGGCCTTGACACAACAGTTGACTTTTCTTGACTCGGGCATTGACCCTGGTCAAAGTACGCTTGGTCTCATTTTGGGATGTTTCCTATTGGAGTTGAGAAAATGGCTTAACATCTACTATAAGGGGAGGTGGGCTTTCTCCTAGGGGTGGCATGGGCAAGAGTAACAAGGATGACCCTCGAGCATGCCTTGGGCACCATGCCAAGGCGAAGACCTACGGACCATGGTCCGGCTACCCCGAGCTGGTGGGACTCAACCCCGAGCCCCGGTTTAGCACCCAACGTGCCTGGACACGGCCAGGCACCATAAGACGCAGTCCCTGTCCCTTAGAGAAGCATGGGCCACGTTCCTTGAAACGTGAAAGACCAAGTCGAGGTAGTTGGGGAACTACCTTGGTCATGGCCGGGCCATGACAAGGCCACATCCAGGCTTGTCCCGAATACATGGAGCATGTGCTAATTGACCCTGTAATGAAGGCGGTTTCGAAACCAGATGGCAACAAAGGAACAAGGCAGTTGGGCAACTGCCTTGACCACTAAGGGAGTGGGTTTTTACCAGGTCTATGGATCGATGTACACTGGACATGTGTCCTAGTTGGTTATGTAACTACCTAATGGCTAGTCTATAAAGCCAAGAGCTTTGAGCTTGGGGAAATATACAGAGTTCCACAGTTGTAATCCTAATTGAGAGCTAGTAAAAACATTTCCTTGTTGCCTATTGCTTGTTGTCCCTTTAATTCGAGTATTGATGTGCTGTACTAAGGTGGCCCTTAGGCACCACAAGTTCGACTGAGAGAAAAATTTCCTAGTGAAAAAACCCTCTTTCATTGGCCCTGTGACAGTAAGTGACGTGCTCGAGTGGGAGGTCCAAGGATCGATTAGTACTCAAAACTATCTCCTTTTAATTCTCCTATGAGAGACTAAACCAACCTCATAAATTACTAAACATATCTCGATTTTATGAAATTACCCAACTACTTCTTTATATAAAAGAATTTTTACTCAACATACCTCACTCACCCCACTCATACCATACCCCAGTCACCTCTTTCAAATCGCCTCACCAAAAATCGACCAAATTTGACAAAATCCGAGCAAAACGACATAGATTCGACGACTTTGGTCATCATCTCTTTTAGTGTCAATTTCAAGGTTTTTTTTGGATTTTTTTTCGTTGAGTCGTTTTGTTTGTGAATTTATTTTTGGGCTTAGGGCTTGGATTTGAGGTGTGAATCTTGCATTTTAGGTACAAAGTTTCAATGAAAATAGAAATATTAAGTGATTTCGAGCAAAACTCATTATTTTTTTGTCATTTTCATGTATTTTTAAGAGTTTTGAAGTTTTTTTATTCGTTCTGGTTGCCCGCGTGTTTTAGAGTAACAGAGGGACACCTCTGAAGAGGTGTCGGTTGAACTGGGCTGACACCTCCAAAGAGATGTCGGTCAAACTGGGCTGACACCTCTAAAAAAGTTTCGGTCAGTTCCCTCCCTCACCCACTGAAACCAAATTATCGCTGCATTATCAGTTGAAGTTGGCCGAGACCTCTAAAGAGGTGTCGATCCTGGTCATCCCAAACCTCTTCAGAGGTGTCAACTCTGTTCGTCCGATACCCGAAGGTAAGGGTATTGGGGTGAAGGTGAAGGTGACGGGGTACACAAAGTAAAAAAGTGGGGTACACTGAGCAAAAGTATTTTTAGAATTTAAGAAAAAAATGGGGTACACTAAGTAAAAAGTGGGGTACATGAAGTAAAAATTTAAAAATTGGCATACATTTAGTAATTAATGGAGTCCGTTTAGTTTCTCCCATTCTCCTATTTGTCATCATCAATTCATCCGCACGCATCTAAAGGACGATCGCGCACTGCTCCTGTTCAACCACTACGTGATATTAATATTGACTCCACTGGATGACTTGATTGATCATGAGTCACAAGATCTTCATTGACTCACTAACTGAATCTCGAATTGGATCTTAGAGTGTTCTTCAAGGATACGCATTAGCTTATCCTACACTCTGCCACTAGGATCATACCTCCACCAATCACTCGTGGCAACATCATCACATGTCTAACCCACTGCTGCCACATCTTCATCGCATCACATCAGCTATGTGGGCCTCACTTCCCTGCCTCGAGATCCGCATAACATGTTTTTTTAATGTAAATTCAACATAGAACCATTATATATGTATTTTACACCATTTTTTGTCCCCCAATAACAATTCTACACCTTAAAAACTTGAAATAGACAAATATAAGACCATATTTTAGAGACTTTACCTTATAAAACACATTAAACGCACTATAAATATATATAATTTATGACTTATTATATTTAGCTAGAGTTGAAGCTTATGAAAAATTTTTACAAATTTCTAAAATAGTTAATAAAGAAAATGATAAGATTCCTGATAATTTAAATGAAGATATGTATTCTAATTCTTTCGTTCTATAACGATTAGCTGATTCTAGGGAGGAAGAAAATAAAGGAGGCATATTTGAAGCATTTAGGAAAATAGAAATTAATAAACCTTTGATGGAATCAATAATGCAATTGTCAAATTATGATAAAGTTTTGAAAGAATCTTCAAAATCTAAAGATAAATTTTTAGAAGAAACTAAGGAAAATCTAGGAGAGAAGGTGTCTGCTTTAATTAAGAAGAAAATACCTGAGAAATTTTCTGGCCTAGGAATGTTTGGAATTCCTATTACAATAGGAAAATCTTCTATTGATTTTGCCATGTGTGATCTCGGAGCATCAATTATTGTGATGTCACTTAAACTTTATAAATCATTGAAAATAGGTTCGTTAACTAAAATACTTTATCAATCTCGCATTAGAGTCTTCTTCAAGGATACATAGTAGCTTATCTTACACTCTGCCACATAGGATCATAACTTCATCAACTTTGCATGGGCCCTGCAAACACACCATAAAACACATCACTCCACCAATCACTCGTCGCCACATCATCACACGTCTAACCTACCGATGCCACCTCATCATCGCGTCACATCAGCTATGTGGGCCTTGCTTCACTGCCTCGGGATCCGTGCAACATGTTTTTCAATGTAAATCCAACATAGAACTATTTGTTGGGTTTTGGGGTTCATGCGCAGCGGAGATTTCAAAACAATTTTGAGAAAAACCCCAACAGGATCCGAATCTGATTCTATTAAAACACGTTTAGACTATGAAAACGTAATCATACCTCAGTCGCAATGTACCTTTCTAAAGGTTAATTGATCTCTAAAGCGCTGCCAACAACGAACGCCCTCTATCAGCAGTCCACACACGAACGGCGGCCGAGATTTGAAGTGCTAGCTTCGAGAGAATTCCAAACCTTTTGTTTCTCTCCAAAACGATCCAGAGGATACCAAAAACTCTAAGTTGTTTCTTAAAATGAAAATAGAGTTTCGGCCCTTTTAAAATCTTTCGTACTTCTATTCTAACTCAAAGTGTCTATTTATACAACCCTTGTATATAGACGGTTAAGTAAATTACACATATACCCCTACTTAAAGAAGTATAAGTGTAATACACTACAAGAACGTTTCTGTCATGAATTTTATCATATAAAATTCATTTTTCTGAACCATCTTAAAATCTCGCAAAACCATTCTCAGTGTGCGACCCAATAGGCTCATACAACGTTGGCAGTATACCAAAACACATTTTGGTATACAAGTCATAAGCGGCCTCTAGCAAGACATTATGACTACCCAAGTTGTACGAATATCAAATCGATATACCCTAATCAATAATGTATATAACATCCTTTTGTCACACGATATCCTTTTGATCAAACATAAGGCATGGAATCGTCATCCAACATGTTCAATCGTACTAGTCTCGATTTCTAGGTAGACTGAAAACATCTAAGTGACATTGATCAATATCAATTCACTTAGACTAGGCCTTTTAACAGTCTAACACATCGAGGTATCCACTGGATATCTCTCTTTATATGAGAGGGACAAATTCTATCTCGATTACATAACTTCACCACATTATTCACACAGTAACCAATCACAACCTTTATAATCATCCGGTTAAAGACAACGTTTGATTGCGTCAAATCACTGTATTCCTAATGTTGAAGTCTCTAGTAATCTCAAGTCATAGGACTGAAAAATATACCTATCATGAAAAACAACTATGACTTAATCCATGTGATGTTCTCATAGCGGGTCGGTCCAGTACTTTGTTCCCTAACAAGTACTCATGATCTTGATTTGTATTCCTATACGTATGATCATCGTATGATCATCAATCAAGACTCACACTAGTCTTAATTCATTATAGTTCCCAAGTATAATAATCGCTAGGGACATTTAGGATATTTCTGTAAATATCCATGGATCTTATTATAATGTAAACATGCAAATCAATTATAATAAACAGCAAATAAAATCCTCTATTTTATTAACTAAAATGTATTCATAAAGACTGTTAATGGATTGACCTAGGGCACATTTCCCAACATCTCCCACTTGCTCTAGGGCCAATCATTCATGCATCTAATGCCTAATGATCTAACATGACCATCATGTTTAGCTTGTGGAAGAGCCTTTGTCAATGGATCCGCAACGTTGTCTTCAGTAGGTACTCTACAAATCTTTACGTCTCCCCTCTCAATAATTTCTTTGATGAGACGAAAACGCCTAAGTATATGTTTGGATCTGTGGTGTGATCTAGGTTCCTTGGCCTTTGCTATTGCCCCGTTATTGTCACAATACAAACAAATAGGGTTAGCAATACTTGGAACCACACCTAGTTCAGAAATGAACTTTTTGATCCAAACCGCCTCCTTTGCTGCATCGGACGTTGCAATATACTCAGCTTCTGTTGTAGAATCTGCTACAGTCTCTTGCTTCGAACTTTTCCATCTTACTGCACCCCCATTCAAAGTAAACACATATCCGGACTGCGATCTAAAATCATCTATATCAGTTTGAAAACTTGCATCTGTGTAACCATTTACAACTAGATCATTTTCAAAACCTTCATAGACCAAGAACACTTTCTTAATCCTTCTTAAGTACTTAAGGATGTTCTTTACTGCTATCCAGTGACTCTCACTGGATCGGCGACCGATCTGCTTGTAGTGCTCAAAGCATATGATACATCAGGCCGAGTGCATAGCATGGCGTACATGATAGATCCAATAGCAGATGCATATGGAATCTTATTCATACGGTCTCGCTCATCATTTGTCTTAGGACATTGAGTCTTGCTGAGACTTATGCCATGAGACATTGGCAGCAATCCTCTTTTAGAGTCTTGCAAACTGAACCTATTCAGTACCTTGTCTATGTAAGCACTCTGACTTAGACCGATTAGCGTCTTAGATCTATCCCTATAGATCCTTATCCCTAGGATATAGGCTGCATCTCCTAAGTCTTTCATTGAGAAACACTTCCCTAACCAAGACTTGACACTCTGCAATGTTGGGATGTCATTTCCAATGAGTAATATATCATTAACATACAGTACCAGAAAAACAACTACACTCCCACTGACCTTCTTGTATACACAAGGCTCATCTTCGTCCTTAATAAAACCAAAATCCTTGATTGCTTCATCAAAACGAAGATTCCAATACTGAGAAGCTTGCTTTAATCCATAAATAGATATTTGAAGCTTGCATACCTTCCTAGAATTCTTAGGATGTACAAAACCTTCAGGTTGTGTCATATACACGTCCTCAAGCAGCTTTCCATTAAGAAATGTTGTTTTTACATCCATTTGCCATATCTCATAGTCATAATTTGCAGCAATGGCAATTAAAATTCTTATGGATTTAAGCATGGCTACTGGCGAAAAAGTTTCATCATAATCAACACCTTGAGTCTGCCTGAAACCTTTTGCTACAAGTCTTGCTTTGAAAGTATGCACTTTGCCATCCATGTCAGTTTTCTTATTGAAAACCCATTTACATCCAATGGTCTTACCACCTTCAGGTAAATCAACCAAGTTCCAAAGTTGGTTATCAAACATGGATTGCATCTCAGAGTTCATGGCACTTAGCCATTTATCTGAGTCTGGTCCAGACATAGCCTCCTGATAAGTGGTGGGCTCATTTTGATCCATAAGCAACACATCACGACTATCAGTAATGAGAAATCCGAATCTCTCTGGCTCATGTCTTACCCTACCAGATTTACGTGGACCTTGTGTCACTTGCGGAGGTTCAACTGGTTCAGAACGTTGTTGAACTTCCAGTAGCGGTTCAGTGTTTATTTGTGATTCTTGAACTTCTTCAAGATTTATTTCTCTCCCACTAGTGTCTTTTGAAATAAACTGTGTTTCCATAAAGGCACCATACCGAGCAACGAACACTTTGTTCTTAGCGGGATTATAAAAGTAATATCCTTTTGTTTCCTAGGATACCCCACAAATAAACACTTGTCAGATTTAGGTGCTAGTTTTTCTGAGACTTGTCGTTTTACGTAAGCCTCACAGCCCCAAATCTTAAGAAAAGACAAACTAGGTCTTTTGTCGTACCATATCTCATAAGGTGTTTTATCAACCGCTTTAGAAGGAACTCGATTTAAAGTGAAAGCTGCAGTTTGTAATGCATAACCCCAAAAGGATAATAGAAGATCCGCATGACTCATCATAGATCGAACCATATCTAATATGGTTCGATTTCTCCTTTCAGAAACTTCATTCCATTGTGGAGTTGCTGGTGGAGTTAATTGTGAGACAATCCTACAATTTCTAAGATGATCATCAAATTCTTGGCTCAAATATTCACCATCTCGATCTGATCGAAGTGCTTTAATAGTTTTACCAAGTTGATTTTGCACTTCATTTTGAAACGTTCGAAACATCTCAAATGATTCAGCTTTATGTTTCATAAGATATACATAACCATATCTGCTGAAATCATCAGTAAATGTAATGAAGTACTGGTAACCTCCTCTAGCCATTGTGTTTATAGAACCGCATACATCAGTATGTATTAGACCCAATAAATCACTTGCCCTTTCACTATGTCTAGTAAAGGGAATTTTAGTCATCTTGCCTAGTAAACAAGATACGCACGTTTCATATGATTCCAAATCAAATGAATCTAGAAGTCCATCTTTATGGAGATTCTTTATGTGTTTCTCATTTATGTGGCGAAGACGGCAATGCCAAAGATAGGTTTAATTCAAATCATTTGACATGGATCTCTTTGTATTTATGTTAAAGACTGGAGTATCTGTGGACTTTTTCATGCTTAGAATATAAAGACCATCACACAAATCAGCATTTGCATAAAAAATGCCTTTACGAGAAATTGAACATCTATTATTCGCAATAATAAAATCAAAACCATCCATATCCAAACATGAAACAGAAATGATGTTTCTGCTTAAGGCAGGCACATAATAACAATTATTTAAAGTTAAAATAAGTCCACTAGATGAAACTAAGTCATATGATCCAACAAAGCTAGAGCAGCAACTCTTGCTCCATTCCCTACGCGGAGGATGACTTCTCCTTTCTTCAACTTTCTACTTCTGGTGAGTCCCTGCACATTTATACAAATGTGAAATCCACATCCGGTATCCAATACCCAGGAATCACTAGTAGATAAATTAATTTCAATAACATAAATGCCTGAGGTGGTAGTCGCACTACCCTTTTTCTTCTTCAGATCTTCCAGATAAAGTTTGCAATTTCTGAACCAATGTCCAGGTGCATGGTAGAAATGAAAATTTCCTTCCTTTTCCTTTTGGTGCTTTGAAGCAAGAACAGGCTGGGGTCTTGACTTGTTCCACAGGCTTTGCGATAGTTGCAGCAGCAGCCTTGGCAACTTTAGCCTTGCCTTTGCCTTTCTTCTTCATTCCCTTTCCCTTTTGGACCATTAGCACATGACTAGAGGGTTTCTTGATATTTTGTTCAGCAGTTTTGAGCATCAAATGCAACTCTGAAATTGATTTCTCCATATTATTCATATTGTAGTTCATCACAAATTGTGAGTAACTCTCTGGTAATAAATTTAAGATCAAATCCGTAGCCAACTCTTGGCTTATGGGAAATCCAAGTCTATCAAGTTGGTCAACATAGCCCTTCATCTTCAGAATATGAGGACTAACTGACGTACCCTCAGTCATCTTACAAGAATGCAGGTTCTTGACTATCTCGAACCTTTCTTGCCTAGCTTGCTGTTAGAACATTTCCTTCAGCGTTACAGCCATGTCGTAGGCTTCCATTAGTTCCATGTCCTTCTGAAGTTCAGGAACCATAGTTGCCAACATAATGCATGCAACATCAGTAGAATCGTTGACATGCTTATTATGCGCATCCTTCACAGCTTTCGTAGCATTGAGTGGTGGGTCCTCAGGAATCGGAGCATCCAGGACATACAACTTGCGTTCATGCTTGAGAACGATTCTCAAGTTTCTGAACCAATCAAGAAAGTTAGTCCCAGATAGCTTATCCTTCTCAAGGATAGATCGCAGTGACAGGGGATTATTGTTACTTGAAGAGGCCATTGATCTACAATAAAGATTATGCAGAGTTTATTTTAGTATAGAGGAATAGACTCCAACTAAATTAACAACCCTCCTAAAACATACTGTTTATTTAGGGGACTAAATCCATATTTCACCTAATTCTATGACAGCTATGGCATGAAACACAGAACTAGATTCTTTTAGGTAGGTAACAGTTACCAATTACATCTTATGTAACTTTAGATACTTTTATGAGATACACGACATCTTATGTCTTAGCATGTTTTTATCTCATCATATGCCTAAAGTTCAAAACTATTTTGATAGCTTTATTAAGTCGGACCAATTTAAACATTTAGGTAACTCTTACCCAACTTATCTTACCAAGATAACACAAATACACCCAACTATGGCTGAAACTATATTAGTGCGATCGAGGCCTTGACAAGTGTTTAAAATTGGATGGCACAAAACTTAAGATTTAATAGAGGGATTTTATTCAGTTTTAGTGATTTTAATTAAACAATGAAATATCATATATTTTATTGATTTGTAGAACCACTAAACAATTTAGGAAATTTTTATGTTATTCACTAATAGAAGAATTTCCATGTGCTAGGATTAGTTAGACGGCGGTCCCGCTGGCCGGTCCGAAAATTGAAATTCGCTATAGAAAATCATATTTTTCGCTGATTTTACTATACCAAATTTACCCCTTAGTTTATCCAAAATTAAGTCAATTAAAACGTTTTAATTAACTCAGGCCCACATCTAACTAATCATCTTATCCTAATCCAATTAGGACTTTAGATATTTGAATCCTAGCATTACACAAATAACAAACTTCTCCATATTTATCTCCTATCCAATAGGGATAAATAAGCCGATTTTGCATATATCTCCTAATCTAATTGTTATCTATCTTTATCAAATAAAACCTTCATAACAACATAAATATAACAAGATAAATAAATAATTTCGAAAATTAATTATTCACAATTTCAATCTTCATCCAAATAATCACAAATATGTAGTTGGATCATGAATTACTATCTCAATCGAACCTAATCATATTAGTTTCGAATTAACATTCAGACTTATACAATTTAAGAAACTTAAATTAATGTAACCTAAATATGCATACTGAACTACAGAGATTTCATCCATGCATCAATACACAAAAATAAAGATTATACCTAATGGTGTCATGGATCACAGAATACGAAATTCAATTCATTAAAATTATTTGAACCTAACATGGTTACTTGCATATATGAAACTGATTTCAATTAAATCATGAATATATGTATCATATACACAAAAACATCATAATAAATCTCATAGAAAACTTATGTATATCACATATACATCAACTATAATCATGCTTTCAATCATATATCATAAAAAACATGCAATGAAATTAATGGAATCAAACTTGAAGGCTCTGATACCACTGTTGGGTTTTGGGGTTCATGCGCAGCGGAGATTTCAAAACAATTTTGAGAAAAACCCCAACAGGATCCGAATCTGATTCTATTAAAACACGTTTAGACTATAAAAACTTAATCATACCTCAGTCGCAATGTACCTTTCTAAAGGTTAATCGATCTCTAAGGCGCTGCCAACAACGAACGCCCTCTATCAGCAGTCCACACACGAACGGCGGCCGAGATTTGAAGTGCTAGCTTCGAGAGAATTCCAAACCTTTTGTTTCTCTCCAAAACGATCCAGAGGATACCAAAAACTCTAAGTTGTTTTTTAAAATGAAAATAGAGTTTCGGCCCTTTTAAAATCTTTCGTACTTGTATTCTAACTCAAAGCGTCTATTTATACAACCCTTGTATATAGGCGGTTAAGTAAATTACACATATACCCCTACTTAAAGAAGTATAAGTGTAATACACTACAAGGACGTTTCTGTCATGAATTTTATCATATAAAATTCATTTTTCTGAACCATCTTAAAATCTCGCAAAACCATTCTCAGTGTGCGACCCAATAGGCTCATACAACGTTGGCAGTATACCAAAACACATTTTGGTATACAAGTCATAAGCGACCTCTAGCAAGACATTATGACTACCCAAGTTGTACGAATATCAAATCGATATAACCTAATCAATAATGTATATAACATCCTTTTGTCACACGATATCCTTTTGATCAAACATAAGGCATGGAATCGTCATCCAACATGTTAAATCGTACTAGTCTCGATTTCTAGGTAGACTGAAAACATCTGAGTGACATTGATCAATATTAATTTACTTAGACTAGGCCTTTTAACAGTCTAACACATCGAGGGATCCACTGGATATCTCTCTTTATATGAGAGGGACAAATTCTATCTCGATTACACAACTTCACCACATTATTCACACAAGTAACCAATCACAACCTTTATAATCATCCGGTTAAAGACAACGTTTGATTGCGTCAAATCACTGTATTCCTAATGTTGAAGTCTCTGGTAATCTTAAGTCGAGGACTGAAAAATATACCTATCATGAGAAACAACTATGACTTAATCCATGTGATGTTCTCATAGCGGGTCGGTCCAGTACTTTGTTCCCTAACAAGTACTCATGATCTTGATTTGTATTCCTATACGTATGATCATCAATCAAGACTCACACTAGTCTTAATTCATTATAGTTCCCAGTATAATAATCGACTATGGACATTTAGAATATTTCTGTAAATACCCATGGATCTTATTATAATGTAAACATGCAAATCAATTATAATAAACAGCAAATAAAATCCTCTATTTTATTAACTAAAATGTATTCATAAAGACTGTTAATGGATTGACCTAGGGCACATTTCCCAACACTATTATATATGCATTTTACACCATTTTTTGCCCCAATAATAATTCTACTCCTTAAAAACATGAAATAGATAAATAAAAGCTATTAAGACCATCTTTGAGAGACTTTACCTCATAAAACATATTAAACGCACTATAAAATATATATAATTTATGACTTATTATTTTAGGCAGAGTTGAAGCTTATGAAAATCTTTACAAACTTTTAAAATAGTTAATAAAGAAGATGATAATATTCCTGATAATTTTAATGAAGATATGTATTCTAATTCTTTTGTTCCACAACGATTAGCTGATACTAAGAAGGAAGAAAATAAAGGAGGTATATTTGAAGTATTTAGGAAAATAGAAATTAATAAACCTTTGATGGAATCAATAATGCAATTATCAAATTATGATGAAGTTTTGAAAGAATTTTTTGAATGTAAAGATAAATTTTTAGAAGAATTTAACGAAAATCTAGGAGAGAATGTGTCTGCTTTAATTAAGAAAAAAATATCTGAGAAATATTCTGACCTAGGAATGTTTTGAATTCCTATTGCAATAGGAAAATCTTCTATTTATTTTGCCATGAGTGATCTCGGAGCATTGATAATGTAATGTCACTTAAACTTTATAAATCATTGAAAATAGGTTCATTGACTAAAATACTTATTAATCTCACATTAGTTGATAGTACAACTGTTACACCTTATAGTTTATTAGAAGACGTTTTAGTCAAAATAAATGACTTAGCATTTCAGGCAAACTTTTATGTTATAAAAATACGAGATTCTATATTACTTAATTCTCTGCCTATATTGTTAGGTGGACCTTTTTTGAAAACTGCTAAGACTAACTTAGATGTCTTAGAAGGAACAATGTCTATAGAGTTTGAAAATAAAATTGTCACTTTCAAATTTAATGAAGAAGATAATTGTGATAATTTTAAAGAACTGCTTAATAATGATAATCAAGATAATGATTCCTTAGAACGTAGTCATTATAAAAACATAATTACTAAAGTATATGCAATTAATGCAATAACAATGGAAGATGAAAATATAACTCAAAGAAAGAACAAGTTGAGACACTTTACAAGAAAAATGTAACTCAAAAGTTGAGAGTTAAACCACCGGAGACTGAGAAGAATATAATAAAGATTGAAAATTCAAAAGCTGAAAAGAGTAAGACAAAACTGGATTTAAGCCATGTAAAGCTTAAAGATCCTAGTGAAATTAATTTACATAAAAAAATGATTTTGATACTTCGAAGCCTCATGTGATATAAACTCAGTAGTAAACATAATACCTTGGCAGTTATTCCTTGAGACCAAATTAGAACATACAGAAAGAGAAATTCAGTTTATGGTTTGTTAGGATGTCCAACCATTGGGAATGGTTGTCGATGTTTCGGTTAAAATACAAGACACACCTATATAGCTGATTTCTTCATAGTTCCACCCTTTAGAATGTTAAAAATTAGTTCAATTGTATTAGGTGAACCATTCTTATCAATTGCAAGAGCTGTGGTCAATGTTCAAGATCGTACCATTCAACTATCAAATGAAAATGACTATATTATCTTGAGAGATGATGAGAAAATGTTTTAAGAACTATACTCAATTAACTCATTAATCTTGAAAGATCCAAGGGATTAAGTTAAAGAGTTTAAGGATAATGAACCTGTTAACTTAACAATTCCTATTGTTATAAACAATAGAGAATTTATGGATGTTAAATGTCACTACAACAGTAAAGACCTTTCATTACGGTTTTTAACCGTTACAAGATTCGTCATCTTATGAGGAGTTATTAAAACTCAGGGCCTTTCGTGACGGTTTTTCACCGTCATCTTATGTAAAATATTATATCAGCATTTGGGCTTTTGTGACGGTTTTTAACCGTCATAAAACATTTTTATTTTTTAAAGTGAACATATTTTTTTTGGTAGCCCCCCATATGGCATTTTTTACAAAAAAATAAATAGTAATTATTAACAAATAAAATGAATCTTCTTAAAATCAAGATTTAACAAACATATCAATACATATGTTCTATAATTTTTGATCCAAGCATACAAGTAACTGAAATTCTTCCAATTATCCGGATCACCCAGATTTAAAAATACCCAAAAGAGATGGATGATGATGATGAAGACAACAACAGAGAAACATTAATGCCTCTCTTTATATCTATCTAGGATGTGAAGAATAAAAAACTAGAACAATTAAACCGAATGAATCAATTGATCTCACAAAAAAGACCAAAGCAATGAGAAGAAAGCATAGGTGATGAAAGAATGTTGTTTGATGATCATGGCTGCTGGTGGGCGTCCATGAATCCAGCATCCACAAGTACCTTCTCCCTCTTAGCCATCTCGACATCCTCATCCACCATCATCTTGGCCAGCTCCTGAAACCCCACTCTGGGCTTCCACCCAAGCACCCTCCTCGCCGTACTGGAATCCCCCTGCAGCTCACCCAAGCTTCCTCATCCACCATCATCTTGCAAATGAACATGTTGCTCCATGGTTTGTAGTCTTAATTTCAACTCATTGTTTTCAACGGCAAGTCCAGTTGTGACCCTCTGTTAATTGTACATCCATTCACAAGAAAGAATAAGTGAATTCATCTATAAGAGCATACCTATACTAAAAAACCAATTTACTCCATGCTAAGCATCTTTTCGAGAGAATTTAAAAGAAAAGAAAGTCTATAGCCCCATGGTCACTGAGATCAGCATGAACCACATAGGCATTGCAGATAGCACCAAGGTGCTCGCTCACCATGTTCTTCGTGAAGAAGTCTATGATATCCTATCAAATAAACAAGCAGAAATAAAGTGTCAAGCTAATGCTGGATTTTTGTTTCCCATATAGTGCAAGTAGAGGGCAATTAGAACATTAAAAAATAGAAAAAAATACATAACCAGAGATTGCGGTTTCCAGATGTCATGTACATGCGCATCATACACAAATCAAGTATAAATAAGAGTATGAGAAGGTGAGGTTCTATGTCTCACATTTTCTGAGAATGCACCATTTATATAAGCATAAGATTAAGAGAATTGATAATATATTAGTATGGAACTTTACACCATTCATCCTTGAAACCTTAAGACAGAAACCTCTCATTTGAGACTAGAAATTGATTGTATCAATTTTATTGTATGATGCAATAAGAAATAAGATTACCGATTATAAGCAAATGATTAAGAGTTAAGACAAACTGATAAATACATTAGCATGACACTCAAAACAACATAATTGAGACCTCTAAAAAAAGAGAATCATATTCAAGATTAATAGACTATTCCATTAGCAATTTTGAGTAAGAGTCGGTAAACAAATGTTGTAATGCTAGAAAAGAGCTAAAAAACTAATGAAAACACCATGAAATAGCTTCTGAACAACAAGAAGGTTTAATTTTTATAAAAGAACAATATGGAGTACACTACAACACGTCTATTACTCAAAGAATATCAAACAAGTGTTTACACAAACAGAGCATAACATACTGCAAAGTATTCTCTCACATACAAACTAAAATTACATAGAACATATTTCCTAATGCTAGTATTTGTTGGAAACTACCTTAGATTTAGTCAAGTTAAAAAAAAAATTACACAACACCCACAATTGACACAACAAAACACATAAGACATTGAAACTGAAAAATAGTCAAGTAAATTGAAAAACTACCCACTTCAAGATGCACTAATTTTAACATACCTCCATGCTTGTTGACTATTGCAAAGGCTAGGAAATAGGGAAGGATACAATATATTTGCCTTCTTTTTTTGACTCCTTGCAATTCAATAATTGAAAAGTGTTCAAAAGTTCTATTTTTTTTAATTGATCAATTGAGTTCATATGGAAATGCTAAGTCTTGAAAAAACATTCTACATAGCTTTGGAATCACTGTAATTGTAAACAGAAATGTGAATTTTATCTTTTTGCTGCGGTTAGAGCTCGCTGGAGAAACTTGCAAACCATCTAGTTCCACCCTTTTATGAGGATCACTGTAATTGTAAATAGAAATGCTCCCAAATCAATAAATGATGGCACAAGATTAGTGGCAAGATGTTCTATATATAAACCACAAATTAGTGAGGAAGGTGAAGGAGCACAACCTGATTGAATTGAGTGTGCTTCCTATATAACCCGTCAAGTAATCAATCCTCGAAGTTTTGTTGAGATTCTCATTATATGGAGATCCATAACCTGATCATGTAGATTATATGATAAAATATTATTCAATTAGTGAGGAGATCTAATTACTCTGATAAGTGATTACGCCTTTTCATGATAAAAGACATAATCTTGGTAATCTATAGCAAATAGTTTCATCATTTGATTTTGGTAGATTCATGTAGTTTTAAAGGAAAAACTAACTACAGATCACAAAGAAACCAAGCATGCTATCCAATCGACCAAAGTTTGATAAGCAAGATCATGAACTACTTCCTACAATAACAAATATATCTTTGTCCTTGTACCTCTACAGTGATCAGCGAACTGACAGCGTAAACGTTGAGATCCATGGCAAATATCACCATTTGGGATTGAACCTATGACAAGGAAGACAAACCATCACAGGCCTTTAACAACACTGGGAATGTGTGCATGTTAGGATCCACACTAATTCTTTGCATTTTGACATAAATTAGAAGACCCATTTGGGATTTGATCAGTGTTTGTGAGTAGCCATTGATCATGGTGTTCCAATTGAAAATGGATGGATACTGAATTGTATCAAAAACACACTGAGCATAGCTCATTTTGACTCCAAAATCAGATAACGCACATGTAGCCAAGAGCCTGCTTGTAATGTAAGAAAATCGAGAAAAAGCAGTGGTTATGAGATGGCCATGGATCACCTTTAATTCTTTCATGCTCGAACGCCTCTCTAGCAAACTAAGGCACGCGTTGTTGTTGAAGCCATTCCCATTATGCTCATTGGTCATTATTATGGCTTCTTCTCATCATGGACTTTTCATATAGAAGTATACAATTAAGGCAAGTATGGAATGAACGTTGGAATCTCCCCATTTATAGTAGTAATTTAGAGTAGTCTTACGTAGTGTAGCATTCTTCTAATGAACACAGTCGAATTTATTACAGAGTAATAGTGTTAATCAAAAGGACTTAAAACTAACAAGTCAAAAGCATAAAAGAAAGATAAATGAATTGGTGCAATATCTACACAGATTCACAGAAGCAAATGCGACAGGGAGGGACTTAATCAAGCTATTCTCAATATTAATAAACAGTTTGAATCCACCTTGAGCTGGGAGTCAATATCGCAAGGTGTATAACGTGATTGTTATAGACTTCATGCATTCTATTGTTATATATTATTAATGCATCAATCTTTCATAATTCTAATGATTATATGATCAATGTACCATAAAAAGTATAGCATAAAGCAATCAAACGCGCAATCCAGTGGTACCTTATTCGTAGGTTTTACTTTATTAAGAAGGCCAACACCTTTGGAGGCATTAACAACTGGTAAAGATCCTTTTACTTCCAGCTTCCTAGCAATAGCAGTAGGAAAATGTAAATGAACTGCAAGTGTTCCTTTTCCTTTCAACTATTTCTCCATCTTCTAAACATTAAAGAACACTCACAAATACCAATCATACCTTTGTGTTCATAGAGGCATTTCATTAAACACCTTCACATTAGCTTGTGTCATCCGCAACCTCTCTACATCAGAAAGTATGACTTCATCAGAAAGTATGACTTCATCTTGTAGCTGAGTGAGCACATTGACGACAGTCAATCTCACAAATTTTAATAACCTAATCATAAAACTTAACTTTTTAATTAGTAGTTTGCATAATTATAAAGAAACCTCACTTGCTAATCTTTTAAGGTCGCGATATTCGATGGCAGCTTCTCGCATGGCATCTGCTTTCCTCTCTGGCCAGTTAAAATGTTTTATCAGATCTCTTTCATCAACCTGTATAACACAAGATGGAGTATTTATATATAGTCAACATTATAATATACACTTGAAAGTTGGAAATAAGACTTTATAATCCTCATAGAGGATAATCAAAAAAAGAAGCCATTGCACAATGTTGGATCTAGTTAACGAGTAGTTTTATAATATTTATGTATTTCTTAAGGAACAAAATTAATGAAAACTGTGAACTTCATTATCAAGATTAAATAAAGACAATTATTTTCTCCGCTAAAATATTAAGAATACCAAGGAAGAGAGCTCATTATCAAGCAAGTCAACTAAGTAGAGCATATCTTCTATATCTGTGAATACCACTGCCCAAATTTTCTCAAATAGAGACCTAATCAAGTTGCCTTTGGTCTCGACATCCTTCCTTATATGCAAAACCTCAACCAAATGCATTATGTTTGAGAAAGCAAGTATATAAATAAATTAAATTCACACAGACACTCACAACTAACAAATGAGATGGCCAAAGAAATAGTTGACCATATCATAGATTCTGTACTCCCAAAGAAAAAGGAAATGCATATGGATCAGAAAACCACACCATGACAATTTTGTCAAGATATAGTTGACTAAAGAAACCTGAACAGAGAAACATAAGAAACAGATTAAATATAGATTGGACTGGTACTAATCAGCAGCCGATTATAACAATGCAAGCGAGAAAACTTGAAGAGTTGCATCAAAACTATGGAATATAGATTGTTGAATTTAAAACATTTTTTAAAACCTTATGAGCATGGGAAGGCGGTGTTCTCCCCTCTGAACCATTCTTATTTCAAAGTTCTAACACAAGGGTTATAAAATAGTAATGTGAAGGCTAATTCTATAGAAATGCTGAAATTGTCGATACAAACACATAGCAATGAATCAATCTCCAACAACAAATTAGACACATTCGTAATGCTCACCACATATTGATGGTCCCGCATGGTGCCACAGTATGAAAAAATCCCAATTCAATATTTGTATAATGCAATGTTTTGACAAAATATGTGATGGCTCTCTAAAGTCGCCTCCTCGTTTACCTTGCAATGCTTTGCAAGAGTTTTCCCATCACTTTTGTGCCTACCCCACCTCCGTAATTAAAGCTAATACTACTAAACAGTGTAAAAACTGAATAGAATAGATGTTGGGAGGCACACACACTCGCACATATTTTGGTACCTGCTAAATAAATGAACACACATGAACGACATTGACAGATCCTGGTGCAAAACATGCTAATCGAAAGATCAAGCACTGAATGTACGTTCTTGTGTGCTTTCTTTCACAATGTCATTTTCGCACTCTCCCCTATTCGATTCCAATCAAATTCAACAACTCTTCAATCCAACTCCAACCTATCTTCACCTCTATAAATAAAACCCATCTCCCCACTTTCCTCCCCAAAACCAATCTCTCACTTGGCTTAGACATTTCATCAAACATCAAACATGTCACCCACATATCTCACACTCCTCGCCCTGATAACGCTCTCTGCGATCTCATCGTCATCAAGAGGTAGAGCACAACAACACTCCCCTGCAGACTTCATAAAATCCTCGTGCCTCTCCACCACCTACCCCTCCCTCTACTATGAGTCCCTCTCCACCTATGCCTCCAGCATCCAGCAGAACCCCAAGCAGCTTGCCCAGGCCGCCCTCTCCGTCAGCCTCTCCCGTGCTAGATTCACCTCCTCCTCCATCTCCAGACCCTCCGCTCCAACCCCCACCCACCACCGCAAGTTCCAGGCCCTCAGAGACTGCCTCGACAACTAAGTATTTGTGAGTGTCGGTTCGAGAGCAGATACGAAGAAGTTCGAGAGATCTGATCGAAGACCTAGGGCTTCAAATCTCCCTCTTTCGTCTCCATTAATGGCTGCTCCTCTCAACAGAGAATGTCGAGATCGAGAGTAGAGATGAAGAAGTTCAATAGATCCGATCGAACCTGAAAATTAGTGGCACAGTTGATTCTCAATCAATTTTGTGCGTGCTCGCATGAGAGATCGCTCTATGGTTGAAGACGAAGACGAACAATTGGAAGAGAAACCCTGGAAAAACCTATCTCACTGTTGAACGAGCGAGAGACAGAGAATCGCAACGAGTGGTGAGCGAGAGATAGAGAATCGCGAGAGGGAGAGTTGAACTGTGAGAGCGAGAGGGAGAAGTGCCCCCAAATATGTGAAGTATGAGAGTCGACTTGAAGTGTGAGAGGTCGCGTGGGAGAGTCGAAAGTCAAAGTTATGTTTGTTTTGGGGTATATATATAAGCACTATAATAACGGCTACCATTATCTATTCTTGTCTTTCATGACAGTTTTTTCACATCGTCATTAATGGTTATGTTATTAAAAAACATTAATGTTGTAGTGTGTGATCATGACGCGTTATATAATACTCTGCCTTTATCTTATCTTTTACAACATACTTTTTGTAGTAGAATATATTATAATGATATGGATATTATTGTTGATTCTGCTAATGGATCTAGAATATAGGACATGGGTGTACTTACAGATGTGGAGGTTAAGATCGGAGAATCCAATTTCCTGCTAGATTTTGTTATCTTAGATAATAAATCAAAGGATGATATATGTATTATATTACGGAAACCTTTCCTAGTAATTGTGAATGCGGTACGTGATGTGATGACCCCAAATTCCAAGGCCGCCCCATGGACAACTACTTCCCTGCCTTAGCACCTGAAGCCTCTGCCACATCACTCGTACTCATCATTTGTCTGTCTGAGTTTCTTGTCAAATGATTCAGTAGATTACATATAGTTTAGATTAAACAGTTAGATTCAATTAAACTATTCAACCTTTATAATGAAATTAAAGCGGAAGTCTTTATATTACCAAAAGAACATATAAGGTTTACTTATTCAACCTATAGTGGAAATCCCGGCAATACTGTGCATATAGGAGATCAACTATAACAGTATATATACAAGTGCGGTTGTGAAATATATCCCAACCCCCAAAAGATAATACAAAATACCAAAAGTATAATCCACTAATAAACGTACCAGTAGGCCTCGGCGTACGTAAGTCAGATGTAGTCGCCAAGAATCCCCTTACCTCTGCTATTACTAGGATCTGTGCTCAGTCATCACAAAAGGCAGATGACGAGCCCAGTAAGTAAAATCACAAGGAAAGCCACTGTGCATATTAAATTAAAAATGTAAATGACAGAGCCAATAAATAGTGTTAAATAGACATGCAGAAAGAAGGAATAATACAGACAACTGCTCAAAGCTCATCGCATGAATATAAACATACAGATATACAAATGGGTGTGAACACAACTACTAAAGTGTGTACTTAGAACTAGGAACTCTGGTCGTGGCCTACACCATTGACCTTACGACTGTGTCCTAGCGGCATTAGCCCTAGTGGGTTACATCGAACACGTAAATCGGTATTCAATGCGGGACATAATCTACTGAGGCCGAGAACACGTGCTACACACCTAGCAAGCGACCACAACAACCCTCGGATACATAGACGGGAAAACTCAACTGTCCCAGTAGAAATAGACTCACAGATTATCAAGAATTCACAGCTTAAATGAATAAACAATAAATAAATGCAGTAGTAGTGTTCAATTGGGTTTTACGTATCTCAAACCACGCTAAAAAATCTCGAAAACACCCCTCTGGTCTGACCCCCGACTAGTCCCCGACTCCAACTACAGTCCCGTGGCTCCTGAGATTTAATCCCGGTATTTATTAATTAATTAAGTTGGTTTGTAATCAATTAGGCTCGATTTCATGTTTTAAAAATTCAAGGGTCTGGTATTAGCGCGCTAGGCTGGGTGATTAGGGCGCTAATTGATCTTCAAGCACTGTTCATGCACGAAGATCATCATCTTCCCCAACGTGTCTAGTGCGCTAGTGTTCATCACCTAGCGCGCTAATTGCATTCTGCCCAGAATTTTCAGAAATGAATTCTGGCTTTTCTGGTTCCTAACACCTCACAAGCAGTATACAAACAACACACACAATTCAATAGCATCAAATTCCTCTCCAAAACACTGATTAAACAAGAATCTTCTCCCAAAACAAAGAATCAAAGTGTGCATGTTGTCAATTTTGAAATCACTAATTTTGAAATCACTAAACCACTTATTTTTAGTGCACAAATTCGTCTCGATTTGATCTAATTCACCAAAACTAACCTCATAAACCACAATCTAAGCAAAAACAGTTATGAATTCTCAAAAATTCGTTTAAACCTCACATACCCAACCACATCAAGTTTCCACAAAAAATGAAAGAATTTGTGAGTAGAATACCTTAAATTTCGTGGTTTAGTTCCTAAATCCAGTCTCCAAACACTCTTTTGCTTCTCTAACAAGGATTTCTCTCCTAAAAATTTGAAATTCTTGGTTGAGAAATGGCTTTAGGTTTGCATGTCTCACGATCTGTGGTATTTATATGTTTGGTTCTAATCTGGCATTCACACGCATCTCAAGGTTGATCGGACGGTCCTTGTTAAGCCTGTGTCACTCAGTTCCTGAACACCTTATCATGACACTAGTTGCCTTGTATCTCATTTGCTGTGTGTCTTGAGGACAATCCAAGGGGTGCTGATTTATTCAGTTACAACTATAGAACTTTATTAATTCCATCTGATTTAACTTATATAACCTATCCAAGCCATCAAATAAATTCCATAAAATGCTAAGTAGGGTCACACAAATTTTTCAACTACCCGTCTCCTTGTGCCCCACGTCTGGCACGTTTCCCGAGGTGGTCCCACACTTAGTGTACCTAATTGATTTATTAGCTTAGCCTAAGGTTATATTTAAATCTCATTACATTTAGTCCTCACCCATAGTCATGATATATGGATTAAGTCTAATCTAACCCCAACGCTCGGCCTCATAGCTACCGAACCCTCGCGTTAGCGTGTTCTACGAAACGAAAACCCAGCGCTCAAATTCGCCAGACAAGTAATTATATACACACTTGTGATGAATAATACATCCTAATAATAATAAAAATATTAATACATCACAGAATTCAAGAAAACAACAGTACACAGTCAGTACCTTAGGTTTGGGTCATGCCCAGCCTATCCATGGCGTCCACGTGTCGTCCGAGCTGGCATCCTAATATGAAAAAAATTAAATAACGGTGTTATATTTATAACGGGCCGTTATAATTCTTCCCAACTAAAAGAAATTTTGTCCCAAAATTTGAGTTAGTCTAAGACATATCGTGGAATAACTAGGGATAACGCTCTCGCATGGTCAACTCCAATTCCCAGGTAAGTCCCTCTATACCGTGATGCTGCCACCGTACGAGTACCTTGGATATCTCCTTATTCCTGAGAGTCTAGATTTTACGATCTAACACTGCCAATGGCCTCTCCTCGTAAGTTGCGTCAAGCTGGATATCAACCTGTCGCACATCAACCATGGGTCGTGGCTCTGTCCTAGCCAATCGCAACGTCGAGATGTGGAAGGTAAGATGAATCCCTGCTAACTCCGTTGGTAGGTCTAATCTGTACACCACACTGCCAGCCTTCTCTACGACTCGATAAGGTCCAATAAATCTCGGCGCCAGTTTCCCCTTAATCCCAAACCTCTGCTGGCCTTTCCAAGGAGAAACCTTCAGATAAACCATATCACCAACCTCATAGCTCAGACTCTCGTGGTATCTATCCACGTATTTCTTTTGCCTATCCTGTGCTGCTCGAAGTCTCTGGCGAATCTGTCGAATCTTCTCTGTGTGATCAATAATTATCTCCGGCCCTATCGTAACTGTATCCTCTGGCTCTGCCCAACACGCTAGTGACCTGCAAGGCCTCCCATATAGTTCCTTAAATTGCGGCATCCCGATACTAGCCTGATAGCTATTGTTGTAGGCGAACTCACACAGTGGTAAGTAATTCTCCCACGAACCTCCAAACTGCAGAATGCAAGCCCTCAACATATCTTCTAAAATCTTTATCAATCTCTCTGACATGCCATCTGTCTGAGGATGATAAGCCATGATGAACTGCAACCTAGTGCCAAGCTGCTCCTGCATTGCTTCCCAAAACCTTGAAGTCAACTTGGGATCCCTATCTGTTACGATGGAGATTGGCACCCAATGCTGTCTGATAATCTCCTGCTCAAACAGTCTGCTCAACAAAGGAAACGTGTATCGCATCGAAACTGGTATGAAGTGCGTCAATTTCGTTAGTCTGTTAATCACTACCCAGATCGCATCGTGTCACCTCGACGTCTACGGTAACCCATTGACAAAATCCATGGTAAGGTGTTCCCACTTCCACTGAAGAATGGGTAACGGCCGTAGCAATCCGCTTGGTCATCTGTGCTCTGCCTTCACCTGCTGACATATATGACACCCTCGAACATACTCGCCAACATCAGCCTTCATCCCCAACCACAAAAACAATCTCCGTAAGTCGTGGTACATCTTGGTTCTGCTTGGATGAACTGTATAACGTGACTGGTGAGCATCCTCTAATACACTATCTCGGATCTCTGGCACTGCTGGTACCCAAAGTCGACCCTTGTGCCGCAAACATCGATCTGTTGTCTCTGTCCAATCAGTGCACTCGAGATGTCGTACCAATCAACTGAACCGCTCATAAAGCCCATTAGCCCTCTAACACTCAGATACCCGTTCCAATGATACTGTCGGTACTCTCATCTGACCACAGATTTATACATCAGGCGTAACTGAAATGTTTAACATGCTCATAACTGATGCTGCCTCCAACAATCCCATGTGTTGATCAAAGGTCTAGCTGTTAGCTCCGCATCTGCTCAATGCATTCACCACCACATTGGCCTTACAAGGATGATACTCAATCGTGAAGTCATAGTCATTCAACAACTCTAACCATCTCCTATGACGCATATTAAGATCTATCTACGTGAAAATGTAGCGTAGACTCTAATGATCAGTGTAAAGGACAAACTTCTCTCCATACAGGTAGTGTCTCCAAGCTTTCGGCGCAAACACAATTGCTGCTAGCTCCAAATCGTTTACGGGGTTATTACATTCATGTGGTCACAACCGCCTAGATAAGTAAGCCACTGGTCGTTCCTCCTGCATCAGAACACATCCCAGTCCAGTCCCCGAAGCATCGGTGTAAACTGACAAACTCTTCCTCGACTCAAGTAATGTTAACACTGGTGCAGAAGTCAATCACTTCTTCAACTCCAGAAACGCCCATTCACACTCCTCAGACCACTCAAATGGAACATTTTTCTTCGTCAGCCTCGTCATCGATGCTGCAATAGTGGAGAAATCTTGTACAAACCACCGATAGTATCCTGCTAGACGTAAGAAACTCCGTATATCAACAATAGTCTCTGGTGTCTTCCAGTCAATCACCGCTCTAATCTTGTCTCCTTCCACAGAGATGCCCTAACCGCTGGTATTAGCGTGCTAGGCCGGGTGATTAGCGCGCTAATTGATCTTCATGCACTATTCATGCACGAAAATCATCATCTTCTCCAATGTGCCTAGTGCGCTAGTGTTCATCACCTGGCGCGCTAATTGCACTCTGCCCAGAATTTCCAGAAACGAATTCTGATTTTTCTGGTTCCTAACACCTCACAAACAGTATACAAACAACACACACTTCAATAGCATCAAACTCCTCTCTAAAACACCGATTAAACAAGAATCTTCACCCAAACAGAGAATCGAAGTGTACATGTTATCAATTTTGAAATCACCAAACCACTTATTTTTTATGCACAAATCCGTCTTGATTTGATCTAATTCACCAAAACTAACCTTGTAAACCACAATCCTAGAAAAAATAGTGATGAATTCTCAAAAATCCGCTTAAACCTCACATACCCAACTACATCAAGTTTCCACTAAAAATGAAAGAATTTGTGAGTAGAATACCTTAAATTTTGTGGTTTAGCTCCCAAATCCACTCTCCAAACACTCATTTGCTTCCCTAACAAGGATTTCTCTCCCAGAAATCTAAAATTTTTGGTTGAGAAATGGCTTTGGGTTTGCATGTCTCATGATCTGTGGTATTCATATATTAGGTTATAATCTGGCGTTCACACGCATCTCGAGGTTGATCAAATAGTCCTTGTCAAGCCTGTGTCACTCAGTTCCTGGACACCTTATCATGACACTATTTGCCTTGTATCTCATCAGCTGTGTGTCTCGAGGACAATCCCAGGGGTGCTGATTTATTCAGTTACAACTATAGGACTTAATTAATTCCATCTGATTTAACTTATATAACCTATCCAAGCCATCAAATAAATTCCATAAAATGTAGGGTTACACTAATTTTCCAACTACCTGGCTCCCCGTTCCCCGCGTCTGGCATGCTTCTCGAGGTGATCCCACACTTAGTGTACCTAATTGACTTATTAGCTTAGCCTAAAGTTATATTTAAAGCTCATTATATTTTGTCCTCACCCATAGTCATGTTATATGGATTAAGTCTATTCTAACCCCAACACCTGGCCTCACAGCTACCGAACCCTCGCGTTGGCATGTTCTACCAAATGGAAACCTAACGCTCAAATTTGCCCGACAAGTAATTATATACACATATGTGATGAATAATACATCCTAATAATAATAAAAATATTAATACATCACAAAATTCAAGAAAACAGCAGTACACAGTTAGTACCCTAAGTTTGGGTCATGTCAAGTCTCTCCGTGGCGTCCACGTGTTGTCCGAGCTGGCGTCCTAATCTGAAAATAATTAAATAATAGTGTTATAATTATAATCGGCCGTTACACGTGACATAGTTCAAGGAATTATCAAAATAGGTGTTGGAGATGAACAAATTATTTTTAAGAATAAGAAACAAGAACAATTTTTTTGTTATATATCCGACTTAATACAGATTTGCTCAGCCAAGCTAACGATTGTAAACAAATTGGGGGTGCATTAGTCCTTATTTGCAAATTATTGTCCTTATTGCACTTTTGTTTGTTTAATTAATAAAATAACGAATTTAATTTATTAGTTACATATCCTATTCAAAATTTTGAATTATTGATAAATTCTACCTTTATATGAATTAAATTGAATAAACATTTTTTACTGTCTGGCGATTTGCCTTCGATTTCAATTTGTATGGGAAATTGCTGGATAAATTTGTGACAGAGTGCAAAATTTTTAGTTGAAATTTAAGTATAGCAATTCGTCAGCAAATCCACATTACAACTGAAAATCAGTGGTTAATCGGTGGTCCACAGAGACATAATCTCACCAATTTACAGAGCGATTTGCCAGCGTTTCCACTTAAACCCTGAATCGCTAGTCCCAATTTCGAGTTTTCAAAACAAACCCAAAATTGCCAACAATAAATCATTTCACACACACAAACCATCACACCCATTCGAACTAATGACCAAATCTTTGCCTAGATTCAATCCTTCTAAGCTAGATATTAGTGTATTTAAGTAATTCTCACCTCATTCATATGTAGTTCAACTTATTTGAAGTGAGATTTTAGGGTGTAAAGCCAAATTAGTGCTTGAGCAAAGGAATTCGGTCATGAAGCTTGGATGAGTGATTTAGAGGTGTTTTAGAGTTCAAATCTTGAGGGATTCACTCTCAAGAATGTAATCATGAAAAACCCTCACTTTTTATTGTCAATTTTTTGATTTTTCATGAATTCTTTGGATTTCTAGATTTGTTAAAACCTTGATTTCAAATTTTTTGATGAAATTGGTTTTATTGTTGAATGATTTTGATGGTTTTCATAGTATAGATAGTGTGAATTGATTCTTGATATTGAATTTTCAAATATTTAGACGAACAAGTAATTTACATGCAAATTAGTTTCAAACTAAGTGTCAAATGAGTTTGGGGGTTTGTTTTGATTTTCAAATGACTTGAATGTACAACCAAAATGTTTATTTACATAATAATGAGTTTAAATTGTTTTCGATCCCTAAATTTCAAAATTCTTTTACAAAATCACTTTTAGGTAGATTTCTCCTTAAGATAGTATAATATTTGAATTTACTGAATTATTTTTTCTATATGGTTTTCAATGATGTACAGGTTTTATAAATTTTTATCGGGCTTGTGATTATTTGATTGAGTGCAAATGGTTGGAAGTGGAAGAGGTAAAAGTTTAAGATAGGAGAAGGGAAAAAAGTGGTAATAGAGCAACCGAAAACAAAATCTAAAGTTCTACCTATACAAATTAGAACAACGAGGATTTCAGTTAATGTTTCTAGGACTAAGACTCATAAAGAACCTACTCCACCTTCATCATTTAGTTACATTTCTGAGGAAGAGGATAATGTGGAGACTACTCAAGTCAAAAAAGAATTTGATTATGACAGGACACATTTTGTTATTGATGTCGCACTTTCGAGATTTAAGAGTGATTTAAAGAAGGGTAGGAAGTTAATCCCGGAGTGAGGGATTTAATGTGAAAAATGAATTAAAGTACGGGCCTAGAGTTTTAAAGATTATTCGAGAGAGGAACTAGGGGATGTTGACTAGGGACTGTAACCACCTAGATGACAAGGATATTCCTAGACAAAGAGGTTGTGAAATTTTAGTTAGAGAATTTTATGCAAATGGGCATGGAAGAGAGAACAAGACAGTATTCGCTGTCAGAGGAAGACAAGTGGATTATTCTCCTAAAAGAATAAACCAATATTTTGGATTGTCGAACTTTCATAACAAAGAAAATGATGATTTTCCAAAGCCAAAATATTATCATAAGCACGAATTTCTCCACGAGATGATTAGAAATGGTTTGGAAGTTGTAGCAGTGGATGGGTTTCACCTGAACAAAGATGGTTATCCAAAGCACATGACTACCAAAATTTTAGAAAAATCACCAAATCTTAAAATTATTTTCCATTCAAGCTTGTATCCGAGTCTGCAATACTATGAAGTTGTTAATTTCAAGGCAACATTATTTTATCACATCGTGCATGGGATTAGTTACATTGATATTGGCTAGGTTATCTATGATGCCACTAGGAATACCATGACTACGAAGAAGAATGAAGGATTGCCTTTTCCCATGATTATCACAAAATTTTGTAGTAGAGATCGAGTTCCTATGATAGGACTTGAGATGGATATCTTCACTAATTATAAGACTATCACTAATCTAAGCATAGAAAGTTATGGAAACATGAAATTCTTTTTGGATTCAGAAGATGAAAGAGAGAAAGCAGAGATACAAGGAAGAGAATATAAGGAGAGAAGAAAAATAAGAGATGAGAATAGAAGAATTCTTGAGAACATTCAATATAATGCCTACAATGAGAGGATGAGTCAAAGTTCACAATTACCTGCTGAAGATTATCCTAGTATGTACATGTAAGAGACAGAGTTGGCTATGATGAGATTGTTAGGTTTCGTGGAAGAAGAGCAGCGGGATTTTTTGAAACTTTTTCGAATATCCCTGAACCAGGATCCTATCGATTCCATTAAACTGATATATCAAGAGAGAAATACCATAACTTAACATGAACAACTCCATGTCTACCTTGTTTGGTGTTGATCGATTCCTTCAAGACGTTGCCAGAGTCGAACGTCCTCTATTAGAAATCCACACACAAACGGATGATCATGATCCGGAGTGCTAGCGCCAAGAATTCTAGGGCAAAAATCCTAAACAAAAACTCTCTAGAAAATCTCTACTACAACTGTGACCCTAATGCATGTCTTATTTATAGTACAATAGGTCGAGTTGTAAAAGAACTCCATCTCATAGTCACACTCCAAATAGAGTCTTTGATAAAGTCTAACTCTAAAAAGGATAGAGTCATAGATAATCTGCAATTACTAATCCAACAAGAGTTGTAATTTATCTAAAACTCAAATAAGAATTAAAGTCATTCTATAATTCCAATTAGAGTCCTATTCAAAATAAGATTTACCAAGATACCAAATTTCTAGTCACAATCCTAGCCAAACTAAGACACTTAATGAGAATATTCTAAATGAGTTTTATCAAATAAAATTCATCAACTAAGACAATATTAAATTATGAAGATTCGTTCTTTGTGTGCGACCAAATAAGTTCATACAATGTTGGTAGTGAACCAAAATCTTTTTTGGCACACAAATCATAAGCGACCTCTAGCAAGACATTAAGACTACCTAAGTTGGACGAAGATCAATAAATTGATATAACATAATAGATAGTGTATATCATATCCTTTTGTTATGCGGTATTTTTTGATTGAACATAAGGCATGGAATGTCACCCTTATAGTTCAATCTACTTGTAACATCCCCTAATCTCAATTAGGGAATAGTCGGCCAGAAACCCTAATTAAGCCTCGGTAAACTAGATCGAACCTAATTAAAGCTAGCAGCCTTGTACCTATTCATGACAACAACATGTACGTTTTAATATCAAATAAACAATCCAAATTAAAATGCCACAGAAAATTTAAAACTTTTTTGATAAATATAAGATATACAAAACTGATACAATCCAAATCAACAACCAGACTCCCATAACATTCATTAATTATCAACTAATATCAAGACAATGTATAACAACATGAACTCAATGCATATCTACAGGAGCATTTAAATCAATATAAACAATATATAAACAAATGCAAGTTCATTGGCCCATTGCAATGTACTCATGATTTGTATTTTCAATTTTAGCATTTCAATGTAGTCGCCCTCTCACATTATCAGGAATCAGTCACTAGACATCTGACTAATTCCCAATGATGTGCCGCTAACTCAAATAAATAGAGTCGCACTCCCACATCGTCACTAAACCAATCACTGACCATCTGATTGGTTTATGACCGATGTGCTACCAACTCAATAGGAAAGCATTGATCGGGATATTTTCCAAGTTACTTGGGGCACAGTGATAGGAGGTCGCCCCATCACAGTTCCAAACCCTAGGCCGATTCGTCCCGCCAAACCTCTTCCCGAATTTCATTTTTCATTTAAAACATTTTTGTAAAATCAAGTTAAATCATGGTACATTACCGCATTCCCAGTCTAGAACACTGCATGCTCTAATAATATTAATTTACATTGCATAATTGATAAAAATATGAGTCTCACTTACCTGTACTGAGCTTTCCTACGTTTTATCGACTTATACGACTCCCCAAAGTCCTTAAACCTCTTTTCATCGGTCCATTACCTAAAATAGACCAATTGGCATCAACTTAAGTTTAATATTTATTTATTAATACTCCTAAACTAGTATCATTCAAATTCAGAATCCCAGGACCTAGTTTATCACCTACTTTGTCTATTTCAAATTTTACGAGGTAAAAACCCCAGTATAAAGTCGTCCCCGACTTTCAAATTCCTCATTTTTCATAGAAATTCCTCAATTTCTATTTGTTTGGTCAAAATACTATTTTTCATATTTTTTCCTATTTTTTCAGATTTTCTTTTCATTTTCCTTTTTTTTTCATTTGACCCTGAACCGGGTGGTCGACCCTTACCTCACGACCTCTGTGGCGTTTCTGCAACCTCTTTTTTTTCTTCTTCTTCGATTGGGATTGGCTCCTACCCCAATCCCAACTAGATCTCGCAGGGGAGACCACTCCCCTGCCCTTCCTTTTTTAGCCATGGCTTCCGCCATGGCCGAGCCACCATGACCACGGAAACAACAACTCAAAAACAACAACAATAATGAGAACACAATAGTAGCCAACACACTCACCTCGACGTCGAAGTCATGACCACACGAGCTCGTTTTTGCTCCAGCGCCCAACTCCTCTCCTCCCTCTCCGTTCTCGTCGCGACCTCCCTCTGTCTATTTTCTTTTTCGTTTATAAATATGAGAGGCAGTTGGTTGGGAGAAAAAACCAAAATACCCCCAAGCCTATCTCATTTCATTCTTTATCCCATTGCACTTATGGGTAATTTCGCATTTTCTGATTTTATTATATATATATATATTAATTTATATATAAATATATATTTGTCAATATCACGCCTACGATTTTATTATGTGCGCCAACGAGCACCCTTGGGCTGTGCACACTACCATATGACCCAAGCGTGTCACTTATGACCTCGTGTATTACTTGGCGCCCCGAAAATTCACCATTATTCATTTATTTTCCATTTTAATATACATTTATATATATCCACAGTATATATAAATATATATATATATATATATTTATACCTTTAATTACATCATTCACGCCAACGAGCATTCTCGGGCGTCAACGCTATCCTGCGTTTCATGTGTGTCCACACATGGTATTAGGCGCTCCTTCATTTGTCCAGTTATTAATTTATAATTAATATTACACTCCATGCAAACACAGTCCAGCACGCAATTCCGCACACACGCCAATCGTATCTAATTGGCTTAACCCCGAGCCTAACTCGGGTTACTTGGGATTCAGATTAATGTTAATCACTTGATTAAGGTAACGAGTCGTTACAATCTCCCTAATTTAGCAACAATTTCGTCCTCGAAATTAAAGGTAATGTACAAATCACCAATAACTTCGAATAGTAATGAAATTTACTTTTCCATTGTAATTCCCATTCCTTAACTATTTTTTCTTTTGTTTGTTCAGCGTATGTGGTTACACCACCCTATCGTCAGAACAAAGCTTTTTTTTTACTTTACTACAAGAATAAATATAACTACGTTATCGTTTCATTTTTACTTTTAATTTAATGGATGTGAACAACACCACTCCATTATTGTAGCTTAATCCAAATCTACACAACCCGTTCATAGGTGAGATCTTCAAAAGATTTGCATCATCCTTTGTAAACTCCAATAACCTATTATATTTATCTAGTTTTTTTTCTTAAAGATTGTTGTAGCCCAAGCATTGACAAATCCATTCAGTATCAACAGTATCATGTCTCCTACCTCCTTTCATCCCATGACTGAACGACAAGGTCAACAATCATCATGTCTTCTATCTCTGTCCACTACAAATGAATAGCAAGGTCATCATATATGTGTCTCCTACCTCCATTCTACCCATCGATGAATGGCAACGTCAACCACACAACAATCTCATCAATCTTTTTCGATACTTCCTTGAAACTTAGAGATTTCGTAAATCTATAATCTTTATTACCTAGTCTGCTCTATTTTATATTGTAGTTATACGTTATTCATTTCTTGAAACTTACAGATTTCCACACTACAACTTATAGTATTTAACCTCACATTATTCATTTCTTTTATATTATAGTTATACATTACCTAGTCTGCTCTATTTTCTCTGTGTAGTTCTTTATTACCTCATTTATTCTAGTACAGTATCTCTAATCTTTATACCTCACCCTCATTGGTAGGATAATATTAAGCATACCTCTTTTGAAGAAACTCATACAGATAAATCTATTCTTTCAGTGGTTACCATGATGAGACACAAACTCAACCATATTCTTTATAATCAGGATTAGCACCCCACTTTCTTTGTTAACACAAAGAAACATATTGTGGCGAGACTGAGAATGGTTTTCCAATTATATCAATATAACTTCTTTCCTCATTGGAAGCAAGTCTCGGATCTCTATCCGAAAATTTAAACATCATACCATTTCTCAACTCCCATACCTATATTTTGCTCAATCCTTTCAAGAATAACATATGCTCTCACTGACAAGAATCTTGCAGACTAGATTCCCTCGTCAACTACAACTCAATTATCATTGTGCTGACGTCTTATCACATCACCTAACCCAATACATCTAGCACAATCTCATTAACTGATCTAATATGGACACTACCCAGTCATAACCAATGTCTAACACATTGGGTAGCTCCAATTAGATTTCTTAATCAATCTCATCACCCATTAATTCCTTCATCCACTGTGTTCTGCCTCCCTCTGAACTCTAAAGAAATGGACTGGTAATTATCAATTCCAACATCTCAATTGATGATATGCCTGTAGGGCTTCATTCATTCATCAATATTATCTATCTCTCTAAGAGATAATACAGATAGGTTCCTATTATAATTACACGTCATGTCCCTTTCTTTTATTCTAAAGTATTGACCAACATCAATCACTTTGTCTGGGTGTGTAACAGCCCAAATTAATTTAATCAGATATTAGTGTTAATCATGAGGATTAACGGTTAATTCGGGCATTACGTGGACAGCTGGGTGACTCGGATGTGGGAACCCAGGTTATACTCATGATATTTGTGTATGATGTAATGCCTGTTGTTGTGAATATATGTATATAAACATCACATGTGTGAACGTTGCTATCGGGCAAGGCAACGAGTCAGGTATATGTTCCGAAGTGCGTGTTGGGGTCTGGGTAGCGGATAGCCGGGGTATGAGGCATGGGTTGGTAGGTAATTGAGAATTAGTGTGACTTTATCTATGATTTTGATTTGCATGTTTGTGAAGCCTAACTAAGGTGTATAAGTTAGTTAAATTGATTAATCAAAATCCTATAGTATGGCTAGGAAAAGTTAGAAGCATAGGATGATTCTCGGGATGCATAACAGGGCAACACAAGACAATTGATGTCATGATAAGGTGTCAAGATTTGAGTGACACAGGGTGATTAGTGACCATTAGATCAGCCTCGAGATGTGTGCTCACGCTAGATTAGAACCACAACTATAAAAACCCAAAGATGAGTGCTCAACATGCATAACAAACCATTTTAATAAAATCTGGAGGTTCTGTGAAGGGAAATCTGGGCTTGGAGAGGTGATTTCGAGCGTGGAGAGGAGATTTGAGGATTTGAAACACAAGATTTGAGGTAATCCAACTCTTCATTCTCATGAAAGTTCATTAAAATGGGTGTTGTTGGTGATTTCGATTTTTGATAAATTCACTGTTACTTTCTGATAGGTTTGGTGTTTATGAGGGTTATCATGATGAATTTTATAGATTTGGGTCAAAGTTATGAGAATTTGAGAGGTGTGAGTGATTTTTGGATTAACACACATGTACACTTGGATCCCCTATTTTGGGTATAAATTCGTGTTTCATTGCGGTTTAATCAATAGATTTGACGCATTTGGAGGTGTGTGAGTGTTAGGAATGTTTATGGGGGAAGGTTAGAAACCTAGAAAAACCCAGAATTCACTACTAGAATTTTGGGCAAAACACACCCAGTTAGCTGAGTGATGAACACCAACGCGCTGGGCAGCCTAAAGATGATGAACAGTGACGAAGAATCGCCCAGTGTGCTGGGGACTAAAAAATAATGAATTTACAGCATATGTTCACGAGATTTTAGGTCTAATTCACATTCCAAACCTACCTAAATACACCATAAATGACTCCAGGAACTAGGGAGGTATAGCTCGGGCATCCAAGAGCTATGTAGATCGGATTGGCGGGTCCAGGAAGTCGGAGTGCGTGTTTACAGGTCTGTAAACTTTAGAAAGTTACACTTTAATTCATGCGTGGTCTGTCCTAGTTGTACGAGTGTTGATTTATTTATTTCATTTTGCTTGCTTAACTGGTTGCCATGCATATGCACTGTGTTCATGTGTTGGTTGGTGTTTGATTTGTTCATATTGTCAAAGATTAATCGGGATGGTCGAGGTACGGAATTGAGCATGCTAGATTTTAGCACGTGTACTTGGCGCAGCCGGTGAAAAGCTACCCGAGTAGTGGGGTGCACGGGTCTGGTGGGTTGTGATATGTTTCCAGTCACCGTTAATGGTTCGGGTGTAGTATAGGCTTGACGTGCTCAACCGAGGCATCCGAATCTATGATGATCTAGTTTTGTTAGACTCCTTCACACCTCTATCTAGTTTTAATTGATATCGTTGTTGAACCGGATTACTTGAATGATGCTTTATATTCACTGTGTGATCGGTATGCTTGCTGTGAATGTTGTTTGCTGCCAGCCATGGGAATATGATTCCTGTTGCCAGGGTCATATTCACATGTCTTGTAGGATTCTGTTGTTTTCATGGTTATAGTTGTAATGGCCCCAATTTCCTCGTGCAATTGGGTATGCCCGGCCTAGATCCGTGTAGGTGCCGAGTTAGTAGTCAGCGAGCCTGACGAGCCTAGTCAGCCTCCAATTAATCAATTTAACAGTTTATGAAAGAGTTATTGCAATGATACACAGCAGAAGACTAAACAAGTATAATAAGGGAAATAACTCAATTAAAGGGAAATGTAGAAATCTATAAGTGTGGAAAACCCCGGGTATTCATGTACAATTCGATATGCATAGATACATGATACCAATCTCAAAAAAATACCAAGTTCTATAACCCAAAACATATATATGAAACGATATACAAATATCAGCTAAAACATATATATGAAACATATACTAGTCCTCAAAGCAAGTCACCTAGGCAGGGCCTCTTACCCTTGCCGCTTTCCACCCTATCTGCACCCACCGTCACAAACTAGACAGTGAGCAACTGAAGAAATTGAAAGTAGTGCCAAAAGAATATAACAGTAATTTATGATTTAACAAGTAAAGCAGTATAGATATCATGCAGAAATGAAAGAGCAGGAAAGTAAGTAAATCAAGTGCATGATAAATAGACTGATAGATAAACAATCGAAATTTGCATGTTCTAAGATTCAAAAGAGGCCCATGAGTGGTCTAATTTCACAGCAATAAGGCAAAGATCTCGCAAGATCTCCTCGGGAAATGTTGTAACATTAGCGTAGCATGAAATCGAGAGGCATCGCAACACCTCTCGAATCCAGTACCCAGTACACACAACTCTAGGGATGGTCAGTTACCCCTGCAGGAGGCACCCTCGTTATCCCAACTAGTGCGGGACCATATGATACCTTCGAGACACACGCTAATGCTAAGAACATACAACAAACAATATGGAATGGAATATCAAATAAGGGATCAATTCAATAATATCAATGAATATAGGATGTATAAATCACATGTTATTTCCTTACTGGCCTACTAATATACACACATATAAGGCACGTGTGTACTTACCTGAACTATCGCAACCTGGTATCACTCCGAGATTCTAATGCGTTCCCCGCAATTTCCCGACTACCTGTTAAGGGTTTGAACCACGAATATTAGTTTAAGGCTAGCATTTAGTCTTAAGGTAGTTAGCATATGTATGTTTTAAAACCATTTGTTAAGGCGACCCAAACCGTTAGGGAACGGTCCACTGATATAGTGAACATATCCACACTTTCATAGGTAATGGGCCTTAACACTATTTTGTCCCTCTTTGGGTTCTTGTTGGGCCCAAACACTAACTCCATAAACATTTAAATGTTTTATTTGTTGGATTCTTGTTGGGCTTAACTACTCAAACCCATTACCATAATCTTATACCTTTGTTATGGGCCATAAGGGGTACTTTATATGTTGGGCCCTAACACAAGCCCACAACCTATAACCAAGATGTCCATATACATCATCCTTTTTATTTATTTAACACACATACAATAATACACCCCACACCCCAGCTGTGGTGCACACACACATATAAACACATTGTGTACATCCCATATCACATACACACCCCACCTTGAGATGCACACCCACACCCCAACTTCCCAACTGAACTCCAAACACCCAAAATCGAAATCACAAACACTACACACCACTCCAAAAATGCAACTGTTGAACATGGGGGAGGGGTCATCTCTAGCCAGTGATGTCGTCGAAGGTTCACCTCCAATCAGCCTTGACCAGGGACAGTCCTACCAGCCATGGCAGCCCCAAAATAATAGGCAAAATGGTCTCATAAACAATCCCAAAAACGTCAAAAATAGTTTGGAAAAAAACCCTTATAACTCTTCAGAAAAAGACCCACTCATAGGACGTGAGGCCTTCCAGGAATGTCGAGACCCTCGTGAGTGGTCTACACCCATGTTCTTGGTCTGAGGTGACCCATGGTGATCGGACAGTGGATGTAACAGTAGAGATGGGAGAGAGAGTGAAAACTGTCAAGAGAGAAAGAGACGAAACTGACGAGAGGGAATAGAGAGGTAGGTAGAAGGAATCTTACCTAGGCATCTCCAGTGGGTGGTCGAGATGGCAGTACCGTGAGGGAGGTGGTGGCTGCCGGTCCAGAAAGGAAGAGTAAGAACAACCGAGAGAGAGAGAGAGAGGTTTCATCTCTGGTCTCTGGCCACCTCTGGCTTGGTCGGAGGTCTAGTGGTTCGGTGATGACAGTGGAGGAGAGTGGAGAGGGGAGGAGAGAGTGTGAGAGTCGTTTGGGAGGGTAGGTAGGGTTTTGTTTTAGGAGGTGATGAATAGTAAAATAGGGTTTTCTTTTTATATCATTTTTCTTTTTCATCACAAATCCCACACTCATCTCGAGGTCCCTTGGACGGTCCTTGATCACTCCAGTCCTCAATGTAAGTGACACCCACCTATGACACAACTATCTTAATTATCTCATGTTGTGTATCCCGAGATTCATCCTAAGGTGGTTACATTTGTTCCACTCAACAACAGGACCTATGTAATTAAAATCCAAAAATAAATCATATAACTTATGTTAGGCCATCAATTGGACTTAATAAATTAGTACCCGATGTCATACTAACCCCCGTCTATCCAGTACTCAGTACCCCGCGACTGGCACGCTTCTCGAGGTGATCACACACTTGGTGTTCAATCAAATTGATTATGCCTAAGTTATACTTTATTTAATTAAATCATGTTTCCTCAACTAAAGGTTATTTTCATGATTTGATCTCGTTTATCACATTTAATACCTACTTAATCGACTATCGGAACCCCGTTTACCTAGGCAGAACCTCACTCAGATTTATACTTGCCCGAATGGCTTGTGACCCGTATTACAATACAATACTAATACATACATCATCATCCACAAATAACTAAATTTTTGGGTCGTTACAATAGTGTAGACTTCTCTTCAGAATTTACTCACTGGGCTCGTTGCTATATGTGTTGGATAATTGAACGCAAATCCTGGTACGAGTAAGAGCAAAGGAAAAAGGGTACTAGGCGACTATCTCTGAGATCACTGCTACTGGCAGCTTGTGTTTTTACTACTTAGTATGCATATGTTTACTTTTGCTGGGTTTTGGGAACTTTAGAACTCTATCACATGTATATGGATTACTGTTTATTTCCTCTCAGTTATATACATGGTGTTTATTTCAGGCTTTTCCACTATCTAGGTTTAATAAATTCTCATAATATACGTATTAAAGGCTCTCGCTATGATTAACTAATCTGCTAGATGTTTAGGAGAATCAAATAATTCAATATAGTAGGATTAGTTAAATGGAACGTCACTTCGCAGAGCTATAGACGTGGCATTGGTGATGACGTGACAAGCATTGCTGGGCTTGCGAGCGAAGGGCGTGGGTCACTGGACGACCTTGGGAATTGGGGTCGTCACAGGATGATTATTCAGAGTGAATATATCATTTCCCCATTCTAGTGACTCATTACACCTTAAATTTCCTTCACTCCGGCATAATTATATTCTTCAAACTCTCATAGTTTGAAGTTCTTCAAATCCCATTTCACTAGTTTCACTGGTTTTCATCCCTTTCATTTTGTCTTCTAATGATTCCGCTAAGATTCTCTAATCTTAGGAATGACTAAAAGACTTTCTAATCCTTCAATTTCTTCCACATGATATGACTATACTTCAAACCTTCTGATAGATGAATGAACTTGCATTCTCATCCAATCAATTGGATTTATATTCCTACTGGGATTCTTATCCCTATCCTATAACATTAAGTCTTATCTCTAAGACTTATCCTCGCAATTCATTCCATCTATTATTTGAAATACACATTTTCAAATTTTCATTTTCAATTGATGCCTTATAATAGTTTGGTACTTTTACCAACATTATTGTTTCATATTAGTTTCTCTTAAACTATATCAAATGTATTTACTACAATCTCTAACTTTTTTTGTAATCCAAGTATAATTAAGCAACTATTGTAGTCAAACTACATTTCAATTTCCTCTAGGCATCCTTTGTATCATGTACAACTCATCCTCATTCTATTCTAGAGTTAATTGAATATACAACTCAACTATATCACAACTCTCTCTATAAGTTGTTTGTATCCTTCAATCATTTCACGTTTCACTAATTTTCTATCTTTGTGTTGAATATAAAACAACTCTCCAATTGTCTTAACCTCAATTAAATCCTTTGACTCATAATTTAAATTCAACACATATCTTAGTGATTTACAGTTGAAACATAACATTTGCCCCTACAACTTTTGGTATACACCAATCTATCGTCAGAGTTCACATAACTCTACAATAATGCTTGTGCTTTTGGTAAGTCTTCAACTCTTTTTGCATTCGTCATCATTGTCAACTTAATACTAACTTGTTTCAATAGAGTTCAACAACTCTACATTTTTCTATTATTAAACCTAGCATGAGCTCTAGTGAGTTTATATGGTTTACACCATAATCTTTCACACTATCAAGCCATCGCTTGGCCATATACTTCTAGATTCAAATCTTTACTCAATGACAACCAAATCTCAGTCAACTCTTGAGAACAATTGGTTTCATTTCATTTATTGACATAAGTTGTCAATTTTAAAAAATAACAATTATTCACTCATGATTTTATTCAAGTTAACTCATCACTCTAATTGAGTTCTCAGACTCATACAACTCTCATAATACCTCAAAGTAAAATAGAATTGATCATTGGTTTGGTCTCATAAATAAAGTAATTGATAAATTCCTAACTTAAGTTGTGATAAGATTTCAAGCACCTCGTATAAACAATCCTCTTTTAACTTTAACAACACAACTCTTATTCATCAAGTTTGATTTCCCATATCTGACCTACTACTCTTTATACAAATCCTTTGAACTTCGAGTGATAACTGTATTTCCACGAATCACCATTCGTAGAAAATTAGAGATTTCCAACAGTTTCCATTAAAGATAGCAGTAATATCAACCTCTTAATATGCTGCTTCTTTTATTCATTCCCTATATCATATCTCATCCTGTGCATTTTCAATTCTTAACTTATTGACAACACATCCTATGATGACCCAGAATATAAAACACCTATGTCGGGGGGGGGGCAAAAAGTAATTAACCATATTATTTGTACATTGTGTGCATATTATGGGTGTGGTATATTTTGGTTTATTTTCTTTAAGAACTAATTGACTAAAAGGGAAATAATTAAAATAATAAGGTAGATTTGGGCCCAAAGCCCATAAAGGCCTTTTAGACTTTTTAAAGGATTTTGTACAACCCTAGTTTGTAACCCTAAACCTATATAAAGATGTGATAAGAAAACCCTAGCCTCATTTGGTTGTTCTACTCAAATTTGAGAGAGAGGAGAAGAGGCTAGGAAGATGGTAATGGAGTAAAGTTAGGCCAAGTTGAACCTATTAGAAGGTAATATTTTCTTCTCCATTTTCTCCTCTATCTTCCTTTATGCTTCTAGATGAAAAAGGGAGGGGAATCCCCAAAAGAGGGGCGGCGCCACCCGGCACCACCGACGAGGGTGGTGAAGTCCCATCGTCGCCGCCGTCGGACCTAGGGATGTCCCAAAGTAAGGTAAGGGAAGAGAGGGGTGGTCGAGAGCCACCCCTCCGTGGCCCAACTCCACCTCCCAGGCCGACCAGGACTCACTGGTCCCTGGCCGGCCAGTCGGAGGGCCTCCCTAACGTCTCCCGACATTAGGGAGGTGTGGGGCGGAGTGGGGGAGCAACTGCTCCCCTATGGAGAATGGGGGTTGCTCGGCATCCCCTAGTTTGTATTCCACGGGGTCCTATTGACCCCTAGATTTTATCTAGGGTCGTTTGACCCCTGGGTTGGTCGATATTGGCCCCTGGACTCAACCAGAGACCAAATCGATCCTGCATAAGTTATTAGAGGGGCTGGAAAGCTCCAACCCCTCAACACACAATTGAGAATGCATTCGCACTCCCCGAGGGACCCGTTAATGGGTCCCACCATCGACAACACAACATGGGACCCCGACGAGGAACCTGAATGACACCAAATTCGAGGGACCCCACTAGTGGGCCCCAAAGACAAATAAATCAATGATTTGGTAACTTTATATTGAAATATGCATTGATGTGATATTTCATAAATTGTTTAGTATCGCGTGAAGGTTCGCATCGAGCCTCGAGCGTGCAAGGGGTGGTAATAGGAGTCGCGGCGAGTCAAGGTAAGTGGGGAGCTCCGCTCATCTATCAAATGTGGCTTGCTACTAGTATACTTAGACTCACGATTTTAACTAAAGGACTTGGGATGGGGTTGTTGCCTACCTTGTTTGACTTCATGTAGGCCTCTTGGGGAGCCATAGACATATGGTGGAACCAAGTCACCTTACATGCCTAAGGGCCTCTTTGGGAGCCATAGTTAACGGTGGAACCAAGTCACCCATTGCAAGGGCCTCTTGGGGAGTTGTGGATGCACAATGGAACCAAGTCACCCGGACCTCTTGAGGAGCTGTGGATACACGGTGGAATCAAGTCACCCACGCATATATATAAATTATTTTGATTATTGGTCAACAAGGGGAGGCAATGACAAATGAAACCATGGACTTGCATTTATATTCTATTACTTCATATGTATCTCTCTTGTATTCCCTTTGCATTTGCTAAATTTGATTATTTATACTTTACAACACTTGAATTATTTATCAGTGTTTGAAATATTTTACGGAACATGAAATGCTTATTTTTTATGGAATTGCTACTGTGCTACAAATTGTCAATATTTGACTTGATTTTAAAGGCATGCTAGTATTATGTTTTTTATAGGTATTACTTGCATATTTGATATTTGAGTGTGGTTCTTCTCTTATTGGGCTCTGATGGTTCTTTTAGCTCACCCCACTTACAATACAGGTCCATCATTGAGTGTGGTAGACCGGGGCAAAGGGAAAGTTCTCGTTTGAAGATCTTTGTTTAGAGAATTATTCATAGGGAGTTGTAATCCAGGCAAGACTATTAGGTAGATGAACATTTCTTAATTAGTTTAATTTATTTATGAGCGTTTGAGGGTTTTGGAGATTTCATATTTTGTCGATTTAACTTGGTGAATTAGAGATATTCAATATTTTGGTTTATGGTGACATATGGTTTTTGTTAAATTTTGAATTTCGCATATTACTACCATGTTGTCTATATATCATTCCACAAGTTATTTAAGCGTGCCGGATCGTTATTTGGGCCTAGTTAAGGTATTGGGCTTAAATGACAGTCTGGGCCAGACGACCCGACCCTATGTCGCGGAAGGGTCGTTTCAGTTAGTTTCAGAGCATAGGTATTAGAACCTAAGGAAACGTTAGGTTAAGGAGATCTAAGTTTGTAGTGCATTTTTTTTTAAAACAATTTAAAGGTTAAGTTTAAGTCAAACAAATCAATGGTATGAGACATTGGTTCAAGTCGACTTAAGTTGCACACTGACCAATTCTAGGATGGGAAGGGATTGAAATCTTGAAAAAAAACATTTATATGATGTCATTTGCTTTGTGTTATATGGTATCTATCGTTTTTAGATATTTTAGATATTCTCTTGACTTGTTGGACTAATTCCCTTGAATTGCTCACAGTGCATAATGAGTACTCAAGGTGGAAGTTCCTATGGTCGGGATAATGCCAGGGGTACACAGGAGACGGATGATAGACAGTGGCGTACCCAGATGGAGCGTCAGATGACAGAGATGACCGAAAATCATCATAAAACACTTGAGGATATGACAATAGTGCAGGAGCGCATGAGGACTGAGTTGATGGTAGCGATTAGGGGGCAGAGAGCACCACGGGATCCACTGCCACAGATGCAACCACATATTGGAGGAGCAGACTTAGATCCTATACTAGTGGCTTCGCAAGAGGAAGGGGACGCAGCCCAGTCAGTTATAGGGGCAGAAATAGATTCGGTGATACCGACACCAGAGGTTAGTGCAAAGACACTAAGGATGCTCAAGATTCAAAAAGAGTTCATGAAACATGATGTACCACACTTTTATGGTGATGTTGAGGCTGGAGAGGCTGAGGAATGGAGTTCTTACATGGAAAAAAGGCAAGAAGTTCTGAAAATTGATAATGGTTCCATGGTATTCTTGGCGTCATTTCTTTTGGAAGGAAAGGCACACAAGTGGTGGAAGTCAGTCAAGAGAACAGAGGAACCGATTGACACATGGTCCAAGTTTAGGACTGTATTTCATGAACAATATTTTCCTTCGGTGGTTAGGGATGCCAAGAGGCGAGAGTTTCTGAACCTAGTACTATTGGGAAATGTGCCCTAGGTCAATCCATTAATAGTCTTTATGAATACATTTTAGTTAATAAAATAGAGGTTTTCATTTGTTGTTTATTATAATTGATTTGTATGTTTACATTATAATAAGATCCATGGGTATTTACAGAAATATCCTAAATGTCCCTAGTCGATTATTATACTAGGAACTATAATGAATTAAGACTAGTGCGAGTCTTGATTGATGATCATACGATGATCATACGTATAGAAATACGAATCAAGATCATAAGTACTTGTTAGGGAACAAAGTACTGGACCGACCCGCTATGAGAACATCACATGGATTAAGTCATAGTTGTTTCTCATGATAGGTATATTTTTCAGTCATCTGATTTGAGATTACCAGAGACTTCAACATTAGGAATACAGTGATTTGACGCAATCAAATGTTTTCTTTAACCGGACGATTATAAAAGTTGTGATTGGTTACTGTGTGAATAATGTGGTGAAGTTGTGTAATCGAGATAGAATTTGTCCCTCTCATATAAAGAGAGATTCCAGTGGATCCCTCGATGTGTTAAATTGTTAAAAGACCTAGTCTAAGTGAATTGATGTTGATCAATGTCACTTAGATGTTTTCAGTCTACCTAGAAATCGAGACTAGTACGATTGAACATGTTGGATGACAATTCCATGCCTTATGTTTGATCAAAAAGGATATCATGTGACAAAAGGATGTTATATACACTATTGATTAGGTTGTATCGATTTGATATTCGTACAACTTGGGTAGTCATAATGTCTTGCTAGAGGCCGCTTATGACTTGTATACCAAAATGTGTTTTGGTACACTGCCAACGTTGTATGAACCTATTGGGTCATACAATGAGAATGGTTTTGCGAGATTTTAAGATGGTTCAGAAAAATGAATTTTATATGATAAAATTCATGACAAAACGTCCTTGGAGAGAAGCAAAAAGGTTTGGTATTCTCTTAAAGCTAGCACTTCAAATCTCGACCGCCGTTCGTATGTGGACTACTGATAGAGGGCGTTCATTGTTGGCAGCGCCTTATAGATCGATTAACCTTAAGAAAGGTACATTGCGACTAAAGTATGATTAAGTTTTCATAGTTTAAACGTTTTTAATGGAATTAGATTCGGATCCTGTTGGGGTTTTTGTCAAAATTGTTTTGTAATCTTCGCTGCGCATGAACCCCAAAACCCAACAAGTACAAGGTGGCAGGCCAGTGAGGGAGCACGAGTCAGACTACAATGAGCTGTCAGTCTTTGCACCTGATTATGTGGCTACCATGCGGGAGAGAGTTTCTAGGTTCGTAGATGGTTTGGACGCCCATATCAGAACTAGTGTGGCTGTGTATTTACCAGAGACTTATGCACGGGCAGTGGCGAGTGCACGACATTGTGAGGTGGCTTACTTGCTGGATCAAAACAGGGAGGTTATGCCCTTGCAACGTTCAACAATTAGGGATAACTATCGGGATGTCAATAGAAACAGGCATGGGAGCAGTTTACAGGGAAGCTATCATAAGAGGAGCAGAACTGGAGGATACTCAAGCGGGTTCACATGCACCCATGCAACACCGAGGGTCCCACATTCTCAAGCGGGGACCACCCCACACTCTCTTATCTCTGCACCCTCATCTACTCAGGGTGTGGCTTTCAGGCCACCACGTCCTCATCAACAGTCTCAACAAAAAGGAAGTAAGGGTAGATGACTGATTGGGTCAAAGTCGAGCGCATCAGGGAAAGTCGTGCAACCGCCTCTGACTTATCAGAGGCCACAGGTGATATGTTATCGGTGTGGGACACCAGGCCACTACTAGAGCCAATTCCCTAACCCACCACTATCTGAGGGGAGCATAGCCCCAGTTACTCGAGGAGGAGTACATGCAATTGTTGAGCAAGACAGGGAGGCTATGCACCATTTGGTTGCAAGTATGGTATCAATTAATGATCGAGATATGAATACATTGTTTGATTCTGGTTCTACTGTCTCACTTATATCATGGAATGTTGTCCATGCTTTGGGGTTAACACCGGTTAGAGCACACACTTACTTGATTTTGAGCACAGTCTCTAGTGAACGAATTTATCCGAATATGATATGTGTTAGGTGAAAAATTAAAATTGGGGATTGCATGATGCCGTACGATCTACGGGTCTTAGAGTGCCTAGAGTATGTTGCATTGTTGGGCATAGACTGGTTGGAGGCGTATCATGCCAAAATAGATTGCTTCCATAAGACCATAACTTTTCAAATTCAGGGCATCCCACCGTTCGAGTTTAGAGGCTGTACATTTGCTAGGGTTACCACCCGAGGTAGAGTTGCGACATTAGCAGAGATAAATTCTATTGCAAGTTTGATCTCCATGGGAGAAGAAGGACAAGAAATGTTAATTGAGAAGATTCCTGTGATTAGGGATTTTCTTGATGTGTTCCCTTCAGACCTTTCGGGACTCCCTCCCCATCGGGAAATTGATTTCATGATTGACCTTATTTTATGTACGAGACTGGTTTCTAAGGCACCCTACCGCATTGCGACTACCGAGTTGAAGGAATTAAAAACGCAATTAGAGGAGTTGACTCAAAAAGGCTTCATAACTCTGAGTGTATCACCGTGGGGAGCACCAGTATTTTTTGTGACAAAGAAAGATGGGAGTTTGAGGATGTGCATAGATTACCGACAATTGAATAGGGTGATTATTCGGAACAAATATCCGCTTCCCAGGATCGAAGAATTGTTTGATCAGTTGAGAGGAGCAAAGTTCTTTTCTAAGATAGATTTGAGATCGGGGTATCATCAGCTGCATATACGGGAGGAAGACACATCAAAGACAACCTTTAGTACCTGGTACGGACACTTCCAACTCACAATAATGCCGTTTGGGCTTACCAATGCTCCGGCTATGTTCATGGACTTGATGCACTGTGTTTTTAAATCGTTCCTCGATCAGTTTGTGATTGTGTTCATAGATGATATAATGATATACTCCAGGACTGAGTCAGATCATAGGAAACACCTCAGGAAAGTGTTGCAAACCTTGAGGGAAAACAAGCTTTATGCCAAGTTGAGCAAATGCGAGTTCTGAGTTTCTGAAGTGAAGTTTTTAGGACACGTGGTCGATACAGAGGGAATATCAGTTGATCCTACAAAGATCGAGGCGATCTTTAGGTGCCCACAACCCACTAATGTTTCTGAGATACGGAGTTTTCTGGGGTTAGCAGGTTATTATCAATGATTCGTGTAGGGATTCTCGCCAATTGCTTCGCCGATCACCAATTTGACACGAAAAGATGTTCCTCACATTTGGGATGATACATGTGAAGAGGCTTTTCAGTTATTAAAGAAACATCTAACTACTGCACCAATCTTGATTCTACCTAAGGCCGGCAAGGAGTTGTCAGTGTACATCGATGCTTTAGGAATTGGTTTGGGAGGTGTGTTAATGCAAGATAACAAAGCAATTGCCTATACGTCTAGACAGTTGAAAGTACATGAGAAGAACTATCCAGTGCATGATTTAGAGTTGGCGGTAGTTGTATTTGCCCTAAAGTTATGGAGGCACTACTTGTATGGGGAGAAATTCATTGTCTACTCAGATCACAAAAGTTTGAAATACTTATTCATTCAGAGTGGGTTGAATATGCGACAGAGGAGATGGTTGGAACTTTTGAAGGACTATGATTTCACACTTGAGTACCACCCAGGGAAGTCAAATGTAGTGGCAGATGCTTTGAGCCATGTGCAACTAGAGAAAAAGTCTGAAACTGTAATGAATATACAAGTGGTACCCGTAGATGGCTCAGTTGTTGGAACAAATGTCTCAGAGGGTCAAACATGTGTTCAAATGAGAGTAGAACCAATGGCTGTGTTTAGAGTGGTTGATTGTTAAAGAGTTGATTCCGAGTATGGGAGGTACAGGTCACTCGCAGATAGCAGTGATAAGATTGGAGACTTTCGACTGATGGGGCTTTAAGATTTCGAGATAGATTGTGGATACCATTGCATAGACAGTTTAGAGATGATTTACTCTGAGAGGCACATAGATCACGATTCACCGTGCATCCTAGAGGTAACAAGATGTATCAAGACATGCGTAGGATGTATTCGTGGCCAGGGATGAAGGTGGACATCACTACTTACATTCAAAATTGTGAGATTTGTCAACAAGTGAAAGCAGACCACCGAAAGCCGGCAGGATTGTTGCAATCGTTGCCCATTCTAAAATGGAAGTGGGAACACATAGCTATGGATTTCATTTCGAGGCTACCCACGACTCAAAAAAAGGCATGATGCGGTTTGGGTGATTGTGGATCGCTTGACTAATTCAGCTCACTTTATCCCTATCTCTATGGAGTATTCAGCATAGAGGTTGGGAGGCATATACGTAGATGAGATCGTCAGATTACATGGAGTCTCGGTGTATATTGTATCGGATCGTGATTCGAGATTTACCTCTCAGTTTTAGAGAGGGTTTCAGCACCAGATGGAGACTTAGCTTAATCTTAGTTCGGCTTTTTACCCTCAGAAAGATGGACAGACCAAAAGATTGATACAAATACTTGAGGATATGCTTCGAGCTTGTGTGCTGGATTTCTGTGGAAGTTGGGAGAAATATATTCCGTTGTGCAAGTTTGCGTACAACAACAGTTTTCAAGCAAGTATTGGCATGGCACCATTCGAAGTACTATATGGGAAACCGTGTAGATCTTTAGTTTATTGGACCGAGGTTGGAGATGCCATCTTCATCGGCCCAGAACTTGTGCATGACCATACCGAGAGGATAAAGCTAATTAGGCAACGGTTAAAGACTGCCCAAAGTCGCCTACAGAAGTATGCTGACAAGAACCATTGAGATGTTGTATTCAAAGAAAGAGATTATGTGCTATTGAAAGTGTCACCAATGAAAGGACATTACCGTTTTGGCTTGAAGGGAAAGTTGGCTCCCAGGTTTATCGAACCATTTAAGATAAATAAGCAAGTAGGCCCTGTAGCTTTCTGCTTAGAGTTGCCACCGCAGTTAGCAGGTGTACATGATGTCTTTCATGTTTCTATGTTGAGGAAGGCACACAACAAACATGCGCCGATGATCAATTAGGAACAAGTTGATTTGAGGGAGGACGTGTCCTACGATGAGCAACAGATCCAAATCATGGATAGAAAAGTGCATCAACTTCGCAACAATGAAATTTCATTAGTTCAAGTACGGTGGCAATTCTATGGAGAACAAGAGTTAACTTGAGAACAGGAGGACTATATGAGGGAAAATTTTCCATTTCTCTTCGAACCTTAATGTATGACTTTACTTTTACTTTTCGAGGACGAAAGTTCTTAAAATTGGGGATATTGTGACGACCCAGAATATAAAACACCTGCGTCGGGGGGCAAAAAGTAATTAACCATATTATTTGTGCATTTTGTGCATATTATGCATGTGGTATATTTTGATTTATTTTCTTTAAGAACTATTTGACTAAAAGGGAAATAATTAAAATAACAAGGTAGATTTGAGCCCAAAGCCCATTAGGGCGTTTTAGACTTTTTGAAGGATTTTGTACAACCCTAGTTTGTAACCCTAAACCTATATAAAGATGTGATAAGAAAACCCTAGCCTCATTTAGTTGTTCTACTCAAATTTGAGAGAGAGGAGAAGAGGCTAGGAAGATGGTAATGGAGTAAAGCTAGGCCAAGTTGAACCTATTAGAAGGTAATCTTTTCTTCCCCATTTTCTCCTCTATCTTTCTTTATGCTTCTTGATGAAAAAGGGAAGGGAATCCCCAAAAGAGGGGCGGCGCCGCCCGGCACCGCCGACGAGGGCAGTGACAGTCCCATCGTCGCCGCCGCCGGACCTAAGGATGTCCCAAAATAAGGTAAAGGAAGAGAGGGGTTGTCGAGAGCCACCCCTCCGTGGCCCAACTCCGCCTCTGGCGATTGGCCGGGACTCACTGGTCCCTGGCCGGCCAGCCGGAGGGCCTCCCTAACGTCGGGAGATGTTAGGGAGGTGTGGCGTAGAGTGGGGGAGCAACGGCTCCCCTATTCCAGTAGAGTACAGGGGCTGCTCGGCAACCCCTGGCTTGTATTCCAAGGGGTCAAATTGACCCCCTGGATTTTATCAAGGGTTGTTGGACCCCTGGGTTGGTCAAATTGGCCCCTGGACTCAACCAAGGACCAAATTGATCTTGCACAAGTTATTAGAGGGGCTGGAAAGTCCCAACCCCTCAACACTCAATTGAGAGTGCATTCGCACTCCTCGAGGGACCCGTCAATGGGTCCCACCCTCGACAACACAACATGGGACCCCGACGAGGAACCCGAATGACACCAAATTCGAGGGACCCCACACTAGTGGGCCCCAAAGATAAATAAATTAATGAGTTAGTAACTTTATATTGAAATATGCATTGATGTGATATTTCATAAATTGTTTAGTATCGCGTGAAGGTTCACATCGAGCCTCGAGCGTGCAAGGGGTGGTAATAGGAGTCACGGCGAGTCGAGGTAAGTGGGGAGCTCAGCTCATCTATCAAATGTGGCTTGCTACTTGTATACTTAGACTCATGATTTTAATTAAAGGACCTGGGATGGGGTTGTTGCCTACCTTATTTGACTTCATGTAGGCCTCTTGGGGAGCCATAGACATGTGGTGGAACCAAGTCACCTTACATGCTTAAGGCCTCTTGGGGAGCCGTAGTAAACGGTGGAACCAAGTCACCCATTGCAAGGGCCTTTTGGGGAGTTGTGGATGCACAATGGAACCAAGTCACCCGGGCCTCTTGAGGAGCCGTGGACACACGGTGGAATCAAGTCACCCATGCATACATATTATATTTTGATTATTGGTCAACAAGGGGAGGCAATGACAAATGAAACCATGGACTTGCATTTATATTCTATTACTTCATATTTATCTCTCTTGTATTCCCTTTGCATTTGCTAAATTTGATTATTTATACTTTACAACACTTGAATTATTTATCAGTGTTTGAAATATTTTACGGAACATGAAATGCTTACTCTTTATGGAATTGCTACTCTGCTACAAATTGTCAATATTTGACTTGAATTTAAAGGCATGCTAGTATTATTTTGTTTTATAGGTATTACTTGCATATTTGATATTTGAGTGTGGTTCTTCACTTATTGGGCTCTGATGGTTCTTTTAGCTCACCCCGCTTACAATACAGGTCCATCATCGAGTGCGGTAGACCGGGGCAAAGGGAAAGTCCTCGTTTGAAGATCTTTGTTGTGTGAGCCTGGCATGATATTAATATTAATTTGTTTTTAGAATTATTCATAGGGAGTTGTAATCCAGGCAAGACTATTTGGTAGATAAACCTTTCTTAATTAGTTTAATTTATTTATGAGCGTTTGAGGGTTTTGGAGATTTCATATTATGTCGATTTAACTAGGTGAATTAGAGATATTCAATATTTTGGTTTATGGTGACATGGTATTTATTAAATTTTGAATTTCGCATATTACTACCATGTTTTCTATATATCATTCCGCAGGTTGTTTAGGCGTTCCAGACCGTTATATAGGCCTGGTTAAGGTGTTAGGCTTAAATGACGGCTTAGGCTAGACGACTCGACCCTAGGTCAGGGAAGGGTCGTTTTACATCCTCCCCAATTTAGACTGTACTAGTCTAAAAGATCAAATTAAAACACCTCACTAGCTCACTGTTATGTTTTTCTCAACAGTGACGTCCCCAAATTCCATAATCCTAGAATTAGGCACCGCCCAGTTTAGACTTGCGCGAACCCCTGAGCCAGTCCCGCTGTGTCACGCATGCCTAGTTAGCCTTCCTTACCATTTACCATCTATTACGTATTTACAAGTGAAGTTAATCAATTAGTGAGTTATTATTAGATACAACAGAAACAATTAAACTTGAAACTAATCAATAAACTTTAAAACATGCAAGTCACGACAACCTAGGGTGTGGAAACCCCGTAAATCATATCTACCATATGAATTAAAAGAGAGTATCGATAATGTTATACATGCCCAAGGTCTCTCAAAACCCATAATCCCATGTTCAACAAAACAATATACATACTTAATACAAAACATACTCAATACGAGAGAGGAGACTGCCTTGTGGTCCTAGACTTTAATCGTCTAACGCTAGTCCCTTGCCTTTATCTGCTCATCGATCTGCCCACCGTCACAAACTAGACGGTGAGTATAGTGATGTAGAGAGTAAAATGCCAATAGAGTCTTAACAACATTTCAAATATCACATAAATGGCTAACGAGTATCATGCATGCATATCATGAAGAATATAAAAGACAGCATGATAAGTGAAATCACTGAGATAACAACGAGGAATGAGTGTCGAGAACACAAAGCAAAAGAAAAGGCATTTAAGTGTCCCAAGACCACCAGGTTGTCATCCTCAGTTTACAACCTGACTTCCAAGACAAACTTTGGACCTACACAAACTCAAGCATGTCTAGAATGAGGCATTTAGCCCAGGTCACACTTAGTTCACATACGGGCACCGCAGCGTCACACACAATTTAATATACAGCAACCGCAATTCCAAACTGCGGGTTTAATTACGTTCAGATTTCGTGTACTCACGGCATAGATCGTGAGCACTATGTTGTCCACTTGGACCCAAATAGACCACTCATTAAGGAGTCCAATCAAAATCAAGTTGTTAAATTCACAAGGATAGATATGACCAAAGTGAATCTAACAAAGATATAATCCACAAAGAAATATGCTCATACCAGGATAACAGCCAAGTAAATGCATAAATGAAATAATGTAAGAACTCTGGTTAGTTTTACTCACAAATACCTCGTGAAACTCCGCGCGTGGCTTTTACACGCTACCAAACGTCCCCGCAAGCCCGTCACCGGTTCACTAAGTACTGGTAAGTATTTTCGTTACAATTTGGTAGTATTAGCGCTTTATTTCGTGTTTAATTGAAATCCCTTTTTAATTTTCCATATTTATGTTCAATATGTTTCCAGGTCGACTTCAGGGTTATTGAGTCATATTTGGACCCATTTAGGTACCCTGGGAAGTCCCTAATTCCTTTCGAAGATTCCACAAAATTTTGGGAAAATTTAGGCTCTGGGCGCCGCTGGGACGCTGTGAGGGTTTTAGCCTCGGCGGCGTTTCCACAGCGTGGGGCAGAGTGCCTCTTCTAAAGACACCGTGAGGGTTTTATACCTTATGGCACCTTCACAGTGTGTGGCAGATTGACTCTGCCACAGAGGTATGTGAGGTGCGCCGTGGGGGATAGAGAGACCACTCTCTGTGCCCAGCACCGCGCCTGGTGCCGCCACCTGAGGGACTGCCGTGGGTGTTTCCCACCCCGGCTCATGCCACCTTTAGTCGATTTGGTCCATTTTTCTTTGGGAACTCAATACCATTAAAAAAACAGCCTCAACGCACTCCAAAACATCCGGAATCCTCGACAAAAAACCCAAAACAAAAATACTTTAAGTTTCCCCAAAAGTTCACCAAAAATCCAACTCCCCCAAATAGATTACCACGTTCACGAAACTCACATTGATCGTCACAAGGATTACCAATACGTCAAGAGTTTCGATCGAATCAGAAATCTCGACGTGGTGTCCAACTTTCGTTGGGACGAACACGAATAAAACCCGCACCAACATGTAGAAAATGATGAGGAGATGAAGGATCTTACCTTGGATCGCTCGACATTGCCACCGCCGACGCCGCTCCAGCTACACCAATCCGGTGGTTGTTTGGGGAGCAAGAGAGAAGAGAGAAAGATGGGTTGACACACCTTTTATAGTGTGCGGCTCATCTTGGCTCACACCCACATCTCGAGGCACATGTGATGTGTTGGGAAATGTGCCCTAGGTCTATCCATTAATAGTCTTTATGAATACATTTTAGTTAATAAAATAGAGGATTTCATTTGCTATTTATTATAATTGATTTGCATGTTTACATTACAATAAGATCCATGGGTATTTACAGAAATATCTTAAATGTCCCTAGTTGATTATTATACTGGGAACTATGATGAATTAAGACTAGCGTGAGTCTTGATTGATGATCATACAATGATTATACGTATAGGAATACGAATCAAGATCATGAGTACTTGTTAAGGAACAAAGTACTGGAAGAACATCACATGGATTAAGTCATAGTTGTTTCTCATGATATGTATATTATTTAGTCCTCTGACTTGAGATTACCAGAGACTTCAACATTAGGAATACAGTGATTTAACGCAATCAAACGTTGTCTTTAACTAGACGATTATAAAGGTTGTGATTGGTTATTGTGTGAATAATTTGGTGAAGTTATGTAATCGAGATAGAATTTGTCCCTCTCATATAGAGAGGGATATCCAGTGGATCCCTCAATGTTTTAGACTGTTAAAAGGCCTAGTCTAAGTGAATTGATATTGATCAATGTCACTTGGATGTTTTCAGTCTACCTAGAGATCGAGACTAGTACGATTGAACATGTTGGATGACAATTCCATGCCTTATGTTTGATCAAAAGGATATCGTGTAACAAAAGGATGTTATATACACTATTGATTAGGTTGTATCGATTTGATATTCGTATAACTTGGGTAGTCATAATGTCTTGCTATAGACCGCTTATGACTTTTATACTAAAATGATTCGGAAGAATGAATTTTATATGATAAAATTCATGACAGAAACGTCCTTGTAGTGTATTACACTTATACTTCTTTAAGTAGGGGTATATGTGTAATTTACTTAACCGTCTATATACAAGGGTTGTATAAATAGACGCTTTGAGTTAGAATACAAGTACGAAAGATTTAAAAAAGGGTCGAAACTCTATTTTCGTTTTAAGAAACGACTTAGGGTTTTTGGTATGCTTTGGATCGTTTTGGAGAGAAACAAAAAGGTTTGGTATTCTCTCGAAGCTAGCACTTCAAATCTCGGCCGCCGTTCGTGTGTGGACTGCTGATAGAGGGCGTTCGTCGTTGGCAGTTTCTTAGAGATTGATTAACCTTCAGAAAGGTACATTGCGACCGAGGTATGATTAAGTTTTCATAGTTTAAACGTGTTTTAATGGAATCAGATTAGGATCCTGTTGGGGTTTTTCTCAAAATAGTTTTGAAATCTCGCTGCGCTGAACCCCAAAACCCAACAGTGGTATCAGAGCCTTCGAGTTTGATTCCATTAAACTCATTGGATGTTTTCTTATGATATATGATTGAAAGCATGTTAATAGTTGATGTATATGTGATATACATAAGTTTTCTGTGATATTTATTATCATGTTTTGTGTATATGATACATATATTCATGATTTAATTGAAATTAGTTTCGTACCTGCTAGTAACCATGTTAGGTTAATTTGAATAATTTTAATGAATTGAGTTTCGTGTTCTATGATCCATGACACCACTAGGTTCGATTGGGATAGTAGTTCATGATTCAATTACATGTTTGTGATTATTTGGATGAAGATCGAAATTTCAAATAATTAATTTTCAAAATTATTTATCTTATTATATCTATTTTGTTATGAAGTTTCTATTTGATAAAGATAGATAACAAATTAGAATAGGAGATAAATATCAAGAATCTTGTTATTGGTGATATACTAGGATTCAAATATCTTAAATCCAAAATAAATAATTAATTTTGAAATTATTTATTTATCTTGTTATATCTATTTTGTTATGAAGTTTCTATTTGATAAAGATAGATAATAATTAGATTAGGATATATATCCAAAATCGGTTTAATTATCCCTATTGGATGGGAGATAAATATGGAGAAGTTTGTTATTGGTGATTTACTAGGATTCAAATATCTAAAGTCCTAATTGGATTAGGATAAGATGATTAGTTAGATATAGGCCCGAGTTAATTAAAAACATTTTAATTGACTTAATTTTGGATAAATTAAGGGGTAAATTTAGTATAGTAAAATCAGCGAAAAATATGATTTTCTATAACGAATTTCAATTTTTGGAATTTAGATTTGTCTTCTTAAAAAAAGAAAAGGGGCGCTGCCCCTGTTCCCCCATCTGCTGACCGGTCAGCGGAACCACCGCCCGCTGACCGGCCAGCGGGACCTCCGTCTAACTAATCCTAGTGCACGGAAATTCTTCTATTAGTGGTTCTACAAATCAATAAAATATATGATATTCATTGCTTACTTAAAAATCACTAAAACTGAATAAAATCCCTCTATTAAATCTTAAGTCTTGTGCCATCCAATTTTAAACACTTATCAAGGCCTCGATCGCACTAATATAGTTTGAGCCATAGTTGGGTGTATTGTGTTATCTTGGTGAGATAAGTTGGGTAAGAGTTACCTAAATGTTTAAATTGGTCCGACTTAATAAAGCTATCAAAATAGTTTTGAACTTTAGGCATATTATGAGATAAAAACATGCTAAGACATAAGATGTCATGTATCTCATTAAAGTATCTAAAATTACATAAGATGTAATTGGTGTTGGGAAATGTGCCCTAAGTCAATCCATTAACAGTCTTTATGAATACATTTTAGTTAATAAAATAGAGGATTTCATTTGCTGATTATCATAATTGATTTGCATGTTTACATTATAATAAGATCCATGGGTATTTACAGAAATATCCTAAATGTCCCTAGTCGATTATTATACTGGGAACTATAATGAATTAAGACTAGTGTGAGTCTTGATTGATGATCATACGATGATCATACGTATAGGAATACGAATCAAGATCATGAGTTCTTGTTAGGGAACAAAGTACTGGACCGACCCGCTATGAGAACATCACATGGATTAAGTCATAGTTGTTTCTCATGATAGGTATATTTTTCAGTCCTCTGACTTGAGATTACCAGAGACTTCAACATTAGGAATACAGTGATTTGACGCAATCAAACGTTGTCTTTAACTGGATGATTATAAAGGTTGTGATTGGTTACTGTGTGAATAATGTGGTGAAGTTGTGTAATCGAGATAGAATTTGTCCCTCTCATATAAAGAGAGATATCCAGTGGATCCCTCGATGTGTTAGATCTGTTAAAAGGCCTAGTCTAAGTGAATTGATATTGATCAATGTCACTTAGATGTTCGATCTACCTAGAAATCGAGACTAGTACGATTGAACATGTTGGATGACAATTCCATGCCTTATGTTTGATCAAAAGGATATCGTGTGACAAAAGGATGTTATATACACTATTGATTAGGTTATATCGATTTGATATTCGTATAACTTGGGTAGTCATAATGTCTTGCTAGAGGCCGCTTATGACTTGTATACCAAAATGTGTTTTGGTACACTGCCAACGTTGTATGAGCCTATTGGGTCGCACACTGAGAGTGGTTTTGCGAGATTTTAAGATGGTTCAGAAAAATGAATTTTATATGATAAAATTCATGACAGAAACGTCCTTGTAGTGTATTACACTTATACTTCTTTAAGTAGGGGTATATGTGTAATTTACTTAACCGTCTATATACAAGGGTTGTATAAATAGACGCTTTGAGTTAGAATACAAGTACGAAAGATTTTAAAAGGGCCGAAACTCTATTTTCGTTTTAAGAAACGACTTAGAGTTTTTGGTATCCTCTGGATCGTTTTGGAGAGAAACAAAAAAGGTTTGGTATTCTCTCGAAGCTAGCACTTTGAATCTCGGCTGCCGTTCGTGTGTGGACAGCTAGTAGAGGGCGTTCGTCATTGGCAGTGCCTTTGAGATCGATTAACCTTCAGAAAGGTATTGTGACTGAGGTATGATTAAGTTTTCATAGTTTAAACATGTTTTAATGGAATCAGATTCGGATCCTGTTTTGGGGTTTTTCTCAAAATTTTTTTGTAATCTCCGCTGCGCATGAACCCCAAAACCCTTCAGTGGTATCAGAGCCTTCGAGTTTGATTCCATTAAACTCATTGCATGTTTTCTTATGATATATGATTGAAAGCATGTTCATAGTTGATGTATATGTGATATACATAAGTTTTCTATGAGATTTATTATCATGTTTTGTGTATATGATACATATATTCGTGATTTAATTGAAATTAGTTTCATACATGCTAGTAACCATGTTAGGTTAATTTGAATAATTTTAATGAATTGAGTTTCGTGTTCTATGATCCATGACACCATTAGGTTCGATTGTGATAGTAGTTCATGATTCAATTACATGTTTGTGGTCATTTGGATGAAGATCGAAATTGCAAATAATTAATTTTTGAAATTATTTATTTATCTTGTTATATCTATTTTGTTATGAAGTCTCTATTTGATAAAGATAGATAACAAATTAGAATAGGAGATAAATATCAAGAATCTTGTTATTAGTGATATACTAGGATTCAAATACCTTAAATCCAAAATAAATAATTAATTTTCGAAATTATTTATTTATAAATAATTAATTTTCAAAATTATTTATTTATCTTGTTATATCTATTTTGTTATGAAGTCTCTATTTGATAAAGATAGATAACAAATTAGAATAGGAGATAAATATCAAGAATCTTGTTATTAGTGATATACTAGGATTCAAATATCTTAAATCCAAAACAAATAATTAATTTTCGAAATTATTTATTTATCTTGTTATATCTATTTTGTTATGAAGTCTCTATTTGATAAAGATAGATAACAAATTAGAATAAGAGATAAATATCAACAATCTTGTTATTAGTGATATACTAGGATTGAAATATCTTAAATCCAAAACAAATAATTAATTTTCGAAATTATTTATTTATAAATAATTAATTTTCGAAATTACTAATTTATCTTGTTATATCTATTTTGTTGTGAAGTCTCTATTTGATAAAGATAGATAACAAATTCGAATAGGAGATAAATATCAAGAATCTTGTTATTAGTGATATACTAGGATTCAAATATCTTAAATCCAAAACAAATAATTAATTTTCGAAATTATTTATTTATAAATAATTAATTTTTGAAATTACTTATTTATCTTGTTATATCTATTTTGTTATGAAGTCTCTATTTGATAAAGATAGATAACAAATTAGATTAGGAGATAAATATCAAGAATCTTGTTATTGGTGATATACTAGGATTCAAATATCTGAAATTTATTTATAAATAATTAATTTTTGAAATTATTTATTTATCTTGTTATATCTATTTTGTTATGAAGTCTCTATTTGATAAAGATAGATAACAAATTAGAATAGGAGATAAATATGGAGAAGTTTGTTATTGGTGATATGCTAGGATTCAAATATCTAAAGTCCTAATTGGATTAGGATAAGATGATTAGTTAGATGTGGGCCCGGGTTAATTAAAAATATTTTAATTGACTTAATTTTGGATAAATTAAGGTGTAAATTTAGTATAGTAAAATCAGCAAAAAATATGATTTTCTATAGCAAATTTCAATTTTCGAAATTGAGATTTGTCTTCTAAAAAAAAAAAAAAAAAAACGGGGGCGCTGCCCCCTGTTCCCCTGTCCGCGGACCGGCCAGCGGGACCGTCGTCTAACTAATCCTAGCGCACAAAAATTCTTCTATTAGTGAATAGCATAAAATTTCCTAAATTATTTAGTGGTTCTACAAATCAATAAAATATATGATATTTCATTGCTTACTTAAAAATCCTTAAAACTGAATAAAATCCCTCTATTAAATCTTAAGTCTTGTGCCATCCAATTTAAACACTTATCAAGGCCTCGATCGCACTAATATAGTTTCAGCCATAGTTGGGTGTATTATGTTATCTTGGTGAGATAAGTTGGGTAAGAGTTACCTAAATGTTTAAATTAGTCTGACTTAATAAAGCTATCAAAATAGTTTTGGGCTTTAGGCATATGATGAGATAAAAACATGCTAATACATAAGATGTCCCATATCTCATAAAAAGATCTAAAAATTACATAAGATGTAATTGGTAACTGTTACCTACCTAAATAATCTAGTTCTGTGTTTCATGCCATAGCTGTCATAGAATTAGGTGAAATATGGATTTTAGTCCCCTAAATAAACAGTATGTTTTACGAGGGTTGTTAATTTAGTGGGAGTCTGTTCCTCAATACTAAAATAAACTCTGCATAATCTTTATTGTAGATCAATGGCCTCTTCAAGTAACAATAATCCCCTGTCACTGCGATCTATCCTTGAGAAGGATAAGCTATCTGGGACTAACTTTCTTGACTGGTTCAGAAACTTGAGAATCGTTCTCAAGCATGAACGCAAGTTGTATGTCCTGGATGCTCCAAACCCTGAGGACCCACCAGCCAATGCTACGAAAGCTATGAAGGATGCGCATAATAAGCATGTGAACGATTCTACTGATGTTGCATGCATTATGTTGGCAACTATGGTTCCTGAACTTCAGAAGGACATGGAACTAATGGAAGCCTACGACATGGCTGTAACGCTGAAGGAAATGTTCCAACAGGAAGCTAGGCAAGAAAGGTTCGAGACAGTCAAGAACCTGCATTCCTGTAAGATGACTGAGGGTGCGTCAGTTAGTCCTCATGTACTTAAGATGAAGGGCTATGTTGACCAACTTGATAGACTTGAATTTCTCATAAGCCAAGAGTTGGCTACGGATTTGATCCTAAATTCATTACCGGAAAGTTACTCACAATTTGTGATGAACTACAATATGAATAATATGGAGAAATCAATTTCAGAGTTGCATTTGATGCTCAAAACTACTGAACAAAATATCAAGAAACCCTCTAGTAATGTGCTGATGGTCCAAAAGGGAAAGGGAATGAAGAAGAAAGGCAAAGGCAAATTTGAAGTTGCCAAGGCCGCCTTCGCACTTGTCGCAAGTGGAACAAGTCAAGCCCCAGCCTGTTCCTGCTTTAAAACACCCAAAAGAAAAGGAATGGAGTTTCTAAAAGGAGAAATCGAACCTTATTAGATATGGTTCGATCTATGATGAGTCATGCGGATCTTCCATTATCCTTTTAGGGTTATGCATTACAAACTGTAGCTTTCACTCTAAATCGAGTTCCTTCTAAAGCGGTTGATAAAACACCATATGAGATATGGTACGGGAAGGGACCTAGCTTGTCTTTTCTTAAGATTTTGGGCTGTGAGGCTTACGTAAAACGACAAGTCTCAGAAAAACTAGCACCTAAATCTGACAAGTGTCTATTTGTGGGGTATCCTAAGGAAACAAAAGGATATTACTTTTATAATCCCGCTGAGAACAAAGTGTTTGTTGCTCGGTATAGTGCCTTTATGGAAAAAATAGTTTATTTCAAAAGACACTAGTGGGAGAGAAATAAATCTTGAAGAAGTTCAAGAATCACAAATAAACACTGAACCGCCACTAGAAGTTCAACAATGTTCTGAACCAGTTGAATCTCCACAAGTAACACAAGGCCCATGTAAATCTGGTAGGGTAAGACATGAGCCAGAGAGATTCGGATTTCTCATTACTGATAGTCGTGATGTGTTGCTTATAGATCAAAATGAGCCCACCACTTATCAGGAGGCTATGTCTGGACCAGACTTAGATAAATGGCTAAGTGCCATGAACTCTGAGATGCAATCCATGTATGATAACCAAGTTTGGAACTTGGTTGATTTACCTGAAGGTGGTAAGACCATTGGATGTAAATGGGTTTTCAAGAAGAAAACTGACATGGATGGCAAAGTGCATACTTTCAAAGCAAGACTTGTACCAAAAGGTTTCAGGCAGACTCAAGGTGTTGATTATGATGAAACTTTTTCGCCAGTAGCCATGTTTAAATCCATAAGAATTTTAATTGCCATTTCTGCATATTATGACTATGAGATATGGCAAATGGATGTAAAAATAGCATTTCTTAATGGAAAGCTGCTTGAGGACGTGGATATGACACAACCTGAAGGTTTTGTACATCCTGAGAATTCTAGGAAGGTATGCAAGCTTCAAAGATCTATTTATGGATTAAAGCAAGCTTCTCGGAGTTGGAATCTTCGTTTTGATGAAGCAATCAAGGATTTTGATTTTATTAAGAACGAAGATGAGCCTTGTGTATACAAGAAGGTCAGTGGGAGTGTAGTTATTTTTCTGGTACTGTATGTTGATGATATATTACTCATTGGAAATGACATCCCAACATTGCAGAGTGTCAAGTCTTGGTTAGGGAAGTGTTTCTCAATGAAAGACTTAGGAGATGCAGCCTATATCCTAGGGATAAGGATCTATAGGGATAGATCTAAGAGGCTAATCGGTCTAAGTCAGAGTGCTTATATAGACAAGGTACTGAATAGGTTCAGTTTGCAAGACTCTAAAAGAGGATTGTTGGCAATGTCTCATGGCATAAGTCTCAGCAAGAATCAATGTCCTAGGACAAATGATGAGCAAGACCGTATGAATAAGATTCCATATGCATCTGCTATTGGATCTATCATGTACGCCATGCTATGCACTCGGCCTGATGTATCATATGCTTTGAGCACTACAAGCAGATATCCGTCAGATCCAGGTGAGAGTCACTGGATAGCAGTAAAGAACATCCTTAAGTACTTAAGAAGGACAAAGGAAGTGTTCTTGGTCTATGGAGGTTTTGAAAATAATCTAGTTGTAAATGGTTACACAGATGCAAGTTTTCAAACTGATATAGATGATTTTAGATCGCAGTCTGGATATGTGTTTCCTTTGAATGGGGGTGCAGAAGTGGAAAAGTTCGAAGCAAGAAAGCGTGGCAGATTCTACAATGAAGTTTCGAGTATATTGCGGCGTCCGATGCAAAGAAAGGAGGCGATTTGGATCAAAAAGTTCATTTTCGAACTAGGTGTGGTTCCAAGTATTGCTAACCCTATTTGTTTGTATTGTGACAATAACGGGGCAATAGCACAAGGCCAAGGAACCTAGATCACACCACAAATCCAAACATATACTCGGGCATTTTCATCTCATCGAGAAATTATTGAGAGGGGAGACGTAAAGATTTGCAGAGTACCTACCGAAGTCAACGTTGCGAATCCATTGACAAAGGCTCTTCCACAAGCGAAACATGATGGTCATGTTAGATCATTAGGCATTAGATGCATGAATGATTGGCCCTAGAGCAAGTGGGAGATATTGGAAAATGTGCCCTAGGTCAATCAATTAACAGTCTTTATGAATATATTTTAGTTAATAAAATAGAGGATTTCATTTGCTGATTATCATAATTGATTTGCATGTTTACATTATAATAAGATCCATGGGTATTTACAGAAATATCCTAAATGTCCCTAGTCGATTATTATACTGGGAACTATAATGAATTAAGACTAGTGTGAGTCTTGATTGATGATCATACGATGATCATACGTATAGGAATACGAATCAAGATCATGAGTTCTTGTTAGGGAACAAAGTACTGGACCGACCCGCTATGAGAACATCACATGGATTAAGTCATAGTTTTTTCTCATGATAGGTATATTTTTCAGTCCTCTGACTTGAGATTACTAGAGACTTCACCATTAGGAATACAGTGATTTGACGCAATGAAACGTTGTCTTTAACCGGATGATTATAAAGGTTGTGATTGGTTACTGTGTGAATAATGTGGTGAAGTTGTGTAATCGAGATAGAATTTGTCCCTCTCATATAAAGAGAGATATCCAATGGATCCCTCGATGTGTTAGACTGTTAAAAGGCCTAGTCTAAGTGAATTGATATTGATCAATGTCACTTAGATATTTTCAGTCTACCTAGAAATCGAGACTAGTACGATTGAACATGTTGGATGACAATTCCATGCCTTATGTTTGATCAAAAGGATATCGTGTGACAGAAGGATGTTATATACACTATTGATTAGGTTATATCGATTTGATATTCGTACAACTTGGGTAGTCATAATGTCTTGCTAGAGGCCGCTTATGACTTGTATACCAAAATGTGTTTTGGTACACTGGCAACGTTGTATGAGCCTATTGGGTCGCACACTTAGAATGGTTTTGCGAGATTTTAAGATGGTTCAGAAAAATGAATTTTACATGATAAAATTCATGACAGAAACGTCCTTGTAGTGTATTACACTTATACTTCTTTAAGTAGGGGTATATGTGTAATTTACTTAACCGTCTATATACAAGGGTTGTATAAATAGACGTTTTGAGTTAGAATACAAGTACGAAAGATTTTTAAAGGGCCGAAACTCTATTTTCGTTTTAAGAAACGACTTAGAGTTTTTGGTATCCTCTGGATCGTTTTGGAGAGAAACAAAAAAGGTTTGGTATTCTCTCGAAGCTAGCACTTTGAATCTCGGCCGCCGTTCGTGTGTGGACAGCTAATAGAGGGCGTTCGTCATTGGCAGTGCCTTAGAGATCGATTAACCTTCAGAAAGGTATTGCGACTGAGGTATGATTAAGTTTTCATAGTTTAAACATGTTTTAATGGAATCAGATTCGGATCCTGTTTTGGGGTTTTTCTCAAAATTGTTTTGTAATCGCCGCTGCGCATGAACCCCAAAACCCAACAATTGGTAACTGTTACCTACCGAAGTAATCTAGTTCTGTGTTTCATGCCAAAGCTGTTATAGAATCAGGTAAAATATGGATTTAGACCCCCTAAATAAACAGTATGTTTTAGGAGGGTTGTTAATTTAGTGGGAGTCTATTCCTCTATACTAAAATAAACTCTGCATAATCTTTATTGTAGATCAATGGCCTCTTCAAGTAACAATAATCCCCTGTCACTTCGATCTATCCTTGAGAAGGATAAGCTATCTAGGACTAACTTTCTTGACTGGTTCAGAAACTTGAGAATCGTTCTCAAGCATGAAAGCAAGTTGTATGTCCTGGATGCTCTGATCCCTGAGGACCCACCAGCCAATGCTACGAAAGCTGTGAAGGATGCGCATAATAAGCATGTCAACGATTCTACTGATGTTGCATGCATTATGTTGGCAACTATGGTTCCTGAACTTTAGAAGGACATGGAACTAATGGAAGCCTACGACATGGCTGTAACACTGAAGGAAATGTTCCAACAAAGCAAGCCAGGCAAGAAAAGTTCGAGACAGTCAAGAACCTGCATTCTTGTAAGATGACTGAGGGTGCATCAGTTAGTCCTCATGTTCTGAAGATGAAGGGCTATGTTGACAAACTTGATAGACTTGGATTTCCCATAAGCCAAGAGTTGGCTATAGATTTGATCCTAAATTCATTACCGGAAAGTTACTCACAATTTGTGATGAACTACAATATGAATAATATGGAGAAATCAATTTCAGAGTTACATTTGATGCTCAAAACTGCTGAACAAAATATCAAGAAACCCTTTAGTAATGTGCTGATGGTCCAAAAAGGAAAGGGAATGAAGAAGAAAGAAAAAGGCAAGGCTAAAGTTGCCAAGGCTGCTGCTGCACCTGTCGCAAAGCCTGTGGAACAAGTCAAGTCCCAGCCTGTTCCTGCTTCAAAGCACCAAAAGGAAAAGGAAGGAAATTGTCATTTCTGCCATGCACCTGGACATTGGTTCAAAAATTGCAAACTCTATCTAGAAGATCTAAAGAACAAAAGGATAGTGCGACTACCACCTCAGGTATTTATGTTATTGAAATTAATTTATCTACTAGTGATTCCTAGGTATTGGATACCGAATATAGAACTCACATTTGTATAAATGTGTAGGAACTCACCAGAAGTAGGAAGCTGAAAAAAGGAGAAGTCATCCTGCGTGTAGGGAATGGAGCAAGAGTTGCTGCCCTGGCTGTTGGATCATATGACTTAGTCTTACCTAGTGGACTTATTTTAACTTTAAATAATTGTTATTATGTGTCTGCCTTGAGCAGAAATCATTTCTGTTTCATGTTTGGATATGGATAGTTTTGATTTTATTATTGCGAATAATAGATGTTCAATTTCTCGTAAAGGCATTTTTTATGCAAATGCTGATTTGTGTGATGGTCTTTATATTCTAAGCATGAAAATGTCCACTGATACTCCAGTCTTTAACATAAATACAAAGAGATTCAAGTCAAATGATTTGAATCAAACATATCTTTGGCATTGTAGTCTCGGGCACATAAATGAGAAACGCATAACGAAGCTCCATAAAGATGGACTTTTAGATTCATTTGATTTAGAAACATATGAAACGTGCGTATCTTGTTTACGAGGCAAGATGACTAAAAGTCCCTTTACTGGACACAGTGAAAGGACAAGTGATTTATTAGGTCTAATACATATTGATATATGCGGTCCTATAAACACAATGGCTAGAGGAGGTTATCAGTACTTCATTACATTTACTAATGATTTCAACAAATATGGTTATGTATATCTTATGAAACATAAAGCTAAATCATTTGAGATGTTTCGAATGTTTCAAAATGAAGTGCAGAATCAACTTGGTAAAACTATCAAAACACTTCGATCAGATCGAGGTGGTGAATATTTAAGCCAAGAATTTGATGATCATCTTAGAAATTATGGGATTGTCTCCCAATTGACTCCACCAGCAACTCCACAATGGAATGGAGTTTCTGAAAGGAGAAATCGAACCTTATTAGATATGGTTCGATCTATGATGAGTCATGCGAATTTTCCATTATCCTTTTGGGGTTATGCATTACAAACTGCAGCTTTCACTCTAAATCGAGTTCCTTTTAAAGCGGTTGATAAAACACCATATGAGATATGGTACGGGAAGAGACCTAGCTTGTCTTTTCTTAAGATTTGGGGTTGTGAGGCTTACGGAAAGTGACAAGCCTCAGAAAAACTAGCACCTAAATCTAATTAGTGTTTATTTGTGGGGTATCCTAAGGAAATAAAAGGATATTACTTTTATAATCCCGCTGAGAACAAAGTGTTTGTTGCTCGGTATGGTGCCTTTATGGAAAAACAGTTTATTTTAAAAGACAATAGTGGGAGAGAAATAAATCTTGAAGAAGTTCAAGGAACACAAATAAACACTGAACCGCTACTGGAAGTTTAACAACGTTCTGAACCAGTTGAACCTCCGCAAGTGACATAAGGCCCACGTAAATCTGGTAGGGTAAAACATGAGCCAGAGAGATTCGGATTTATCATTACTGATAGTCATGATGTGTTGCTTATGGATCAAAATGAGCCCACCACTTATCAGGAGGCGATGTCTGGACCAGAATCAGATAAATGGCTAAGTACCATGAATTATGAGATGTAATCCATGTATGATAACCAAGTTTGGAACTTGGTTAATTTACCTGAAAATGGTAAGACCATTGGATGTAAATGGGTTTTCAAGAAGAAAACTGACATGGATGGCAAAGTGTATACTTTCAAAGCAAGACTTGTAGCAAAAGGTTTCAGGTAGACTCAAGGTGTTGATTATGATGAAACTTTTTCGCCAGTAGCCATGCTTAAATCCATAAGAATTTTAATTGCTATTGCTGCATATTATGACTATGAGATATGACAAATGGATGTAAAAACAACATTTCTTAATGGAAAGCTGCTTGAGGACGTGTATATGACACAACCTGAAGGTTTTGTACATCCTGAGAATTCTAGGAATGTATGCAACCTTCAAAGATCCATTTATGGATTAAAGCAAGCTTCTTGGAGTTGGAATCTTCGTTTTGATGAAGCAATCAAGGATTTTGGTTTTATTAAGAACGAAGATGAGCCTTGTGTATACAAGAAAGTCAGTGGGAGTGTAGTTGTTTTTCTGGTACTGTATGTTGATGATATATTACTCATTGGAAATGACATAACATTGCAGAGTGTCAAGTCTTGGTTAGGGAAGTGTTTCTCAATGAAAGACTTAGGAGATGCAGCCTATCTCCTAGGGATAAGGATCTATAGGGATATATCTAAGAGGCTAATCAGTCTAAGTCAGAGTGCTTACATAGACAAGGTACTGAATAGGTTCAGTTTGCAAGACTCTAAAAGAGGATTGTCGCCAATGTCTCATGGCATAAGTCTCAGCAAGAATCAATGTCCTAGGACAAATGATGAACGAGAACGTATGAATAAGATTCCATATGCATCAGCTATTGGATCTATCATGTATGTTGTGCTATGCACTCGACCCGATGTATCATATGCTTTGAGCACTATAAGCAGATATCAGTCAGATCCTGGTGAGAGTCATTGGATAGCAATAAAGAACATCCTTAAGTACTTAAGAAGAACTAAGGAAGTGTTCTTGGTCTATGGAGGTTTTGAAAATGATCTAGTTGTAAATGGTTACACAGATGCAAGTTTTCAAACTGATATAGATGATTTTAGATCGCAGTCTGGATATGTGTTTACTTTGAATGGGGGTGCAGTAAGTTGGAAAAGTTCAAAGCAAGAGACTGTGGCAGATTCTACAACAAAAGCTGAGTATATTGCAGCGTCCAATGCAGCAAAGGAGGCAGTTTGGATCGAAAAGTTCATTTCTGAACTAGGTGTGGTTCCAAGTATTGCTAACCTTGTTTGTTTGTATTGTGACAATAACGGGGCAATAGCATAGGCCAAGGAACCTAAATCACACCACAGATCTAAACATATACTCAGACGTTTCCATCTCATCAGAGAAATCATTGAGAGGGGAGACGTGAAGATTTGCAGAGTACCTACTGAAGACAACATTGCGGATCCATTGACAAAGGCTCTTCCACAAGTGAAACATGATGGTCATGTTAGATCATTAGGCATTAGATGCATGAATGATTGGCCCTAGAGCAAGTGGGAGATGTTGGGAAATATGCCCTAGGTCAATCCATTAATAGTCTTTATGAATACATTTTAGTTAATAAAATAGAGGATTTCATTTGTTGTTTATTATAATTGATTTGCATGTTTACATTATAATAAGATCCATGGGTAATGTCCCTAGTCGATTGTTATACTGAAAACTATGATGAATTAAAACTAGTGTGAGTCTTGATTGATGATCATACAATGATCATATATATAGGAATACGAATCAAGATCATGAGTACTTGTTAGGGAACAAAGTACTGGACTGACCCGCTATGAGAATATCACATGGATTAAGTCATAGTTGTTTCTCATGATATGTATATTATTCAGTCATCTGACTTGAGATTACCAGAGACTTCAACATTAGGATTACAGTGATTTGACAATCAAACGCTGTCTTTAACCGGGCGATTATAAAGGTTGTGATTGGTTACTGTGTGAATAATATGGTAAAATTGTGTAATTGAGATAGAATTTGTCCCTCTCATATAGAGAGAGATATCCAGTGGATCCCTCGATGTGTTAGACTGTTAAAAGGCCCAGTCTAAGTGAATTAATATTGATCAATGTCACTTGGATGTTTTCAGTCTACCTAGAGATCGAGACTAGTACGATTGAACATGTTGGATGAAAATTCCATGCCTTATGTTTGAACAAAAGGATATCATCTAACAAAAGGATGTTATATACACTATTGATTAGGTTGTATCGATTTGATATTCGTAAAACTTGGGTGGTCATAATGTCTTGCTAGAGGCAGCTTATGACTTGTATACCAAAATGTGTTTTGGTACACTGCCAACGTTGTATGAGCCTATTGCGTCACACACTAAGAATGGTTTTGCGAGATTTTAAAATAATTCGGAAGAATGAATTTTATATGATAAAATTCATGACAGAAATGTCCTTGTAGTGTATTACACTTATACTTATTTAAGTAGGGGTATATGTGTAATTTACTTAACCGTCTATATACAAGGGTTATATAAATAGACGCTTTGAGTTAGAATACAAGTACGTGGAAACTCTATTTTCGTTTTAAGAAACGACTTAGTGTTTTTTGGCATGCTCTGGATCGTTTTGGAGAAAAACAAAAAGGTTTGATATTCTCTCGAAGCTAGCACTTCAAATCTCGGCCGCCGTTCGTGATCCTGTTGGGGTTTTTCTTAAAATAGTTTTGAAATCTCCGCTGCGCATGAACCCCAAAACCCAACATGATGACCTTAAACACACCAGCCCAACCACTTTAATGCACTCACTTGGATGACTCCCTCCTTGTTCTCATCCTCTTTTGACTAATAATTAAGTTCCTTCGGGCGTTCCTGTGCCTGGCCTGCACCACGACTCGCACCATCGTGCGCTAACGAAGTTACTAATGACCCGTAAATTCCTCAAATTAATTTATTAATATATTTTATTTCTCGATCATCCACCAAATTCATTTCCCCGACTTGTGTACCCATAATCATTTTGTAAGTGCTCGTTCGTCATGTTCTTCAAAGCGAACTCTACTCGCAACTCGACGTCACTGTCCGGTCCCATAGACATGAGTATACATCGATAGTACACGTCATCACATAGAAAATAATATAAATTTTCGGGTCGTTACAATGTTCCCAACCAATAAGAGTTTTATCCTCGAAATTAATCTTAACTCGAGTGAAATCCTAATAAAACGCATACAGCAGGGAAACATTGTCTAACCAATCCCTCTAACCCCACTCACGTGAACTTGTTTCAACGTAAGTAGATAAGACCATACTCTCTAACTGGTGGGCACATAACTAGCCTAACCAGTCTGTGGTCGTCCAGTAAATTACAGACTCACATAGTCTTTTTGGGCAAGATATCAGATTCACATAGAGTGGCGCACATAGCTCGATATCATTTCCCTCGAAATGTAGACTCATCTAGAATCAAAACATGTAACTCCACTCAGGCTCACACAAAAACTAGACTTACTAAGAATCTACACTGTAGCGACCATAAAAATTTAACCAATGCCACGTGTCAATACAGGTGATACGTGGGCCCACGCTGTGGTACAGTCATCAATTCTCAGACATCGACGTCAAGGTATGTTAGTTTTGTATAGTGTTTGTATTATACAGTATAGCCTTAACAATAATTTTAATGCCTCAAATGAGCGAGGATGTTTGTGTGAGTTTTGGTCATGTGACGCAATGTTTAGTGGTCTGGGGAACAAACTTAACTAAAAACACGAAAAAACACAAATTTATAGGCATGTTGACACGTAGTTCTGACCAAGTGCGCACGACGGGCGAGTAGCGGCGCAGTTCAAGTTCAACAACACCAAGGCGGAGTTGGAGATGACAAAGTGTGGAACTTAAGTTACCTAATGAAGTCACATATGAAGTGTTGGAGTTGTTGGGACAACTGAAAAGAGGACCCTTGGATGCGCCTCGAGATGAGTGTGCATAAGTAGATGAGGGAGTCCGTGTTAGTGCGAATTAGCTTGGATTGGAGGTAAGTAAACCAGTGAGGAACACTACAGTTATTTCTTGAGCTTTGAATTGTTTATTGATATTGTTTCAATGCTATCTTGTCATTCCATTCCTTTTGAGTTGTCCTAAGGCAAGTGTGTCAAGCGTGATCCTTGCAGAATTTTGGGCTCGCGGTGTATTATACCGAGGTTTACGGTTGGGGATACGTGATTGGTTGTGATGACATGTATGGGGTGAGAGTTTTTCACTAGATTGCTGGGGACTCTGCACACGCGTAAGGGTCTTAAAGGTGATTCTATCCTCGACTCCTAGCCTTTGAGGAGATTTTGTCCTCGGCTCAACGACTTTGATTGGTCAGGACCACTTGTGCCTTTCCTTTGTATTCCTGAACACTCAATTTCGATTGCTCATGTATTTATTCACAGTCTTTATATAGTTATGCGCTCCTTGTCCTTTCCTTTCTATCTGCATGAATTAACTGTTCATTTATTTAATTTGAAATGTTATATTTATTATTGTTCCTGCTTGACATTACTTACCTGGGCTTGTCATTCTTGTGTTTGGCCGAGTGTAGATCCGCAGTTCAGAAAAGGAAAGGGCGTGCAGTTAGGCGATATACTTTGAGAGGCGATATACTTTGAGCGGCCCTCTTCTACTGACATATGTGACTTTTTTGTTGTATTAGTTATATTATTTTTGTACATGGGGTTATGGGTTGAGAGATTTTTGGATATTATGACTTGGATGACACTCTCCTTGCTTTACATGGTATATATGATATACAGGGTTCCCACACCCTAGGTTTTTGTCCTAACTTGGAGCTTTTGAGGTTAATTGACTAGTTGAGATTTATTGCTTCCGCTTTATACTTTGATAACTCGCTAATTCATTGACTTCACTTTTAAATGATTAATAAATGATTGAATGGTAAGGATAGGCTCATTAGCCCCGCGCGACATCACCGGGATTGGCTCGGGGGCTCGCGTGGGTCCAGGCTGGGCGACGCCCGATTCTAGGATTATCGAATTTGGGGCCATCACAGTTGGTATCAGAGCGTAAAGGTTGAATAAAGTGCTTTTAACTTTAAATCACAATCCATTAAGACCCAAGAAAGCGGAAGTTAGGATATATGTTGAACTTAGAGTGGAACCCTACGAACCTAACTTAAGTCTCAGTTGGGAAGTGAGAAGAGTTGGGGAAACTGAAACTCGACTATATGAGCTATTTGATTGTAATGTATTATTTTATTATCAATAGCTATATAGTGATTGAGAACTCGCATTTATTGCGGGTTGTGATCGCCGATCAACTCGAGACCCACCGTGAAGGTTCGGGAGGTGTTCAAGTGAGGTGGATGCTTGGTGGCATAACATGGTGGTTACCAAAGGCAAGCCCAAGGATTGGGCTGAGTTTAAGATAAAGGTTCAATTATGAGTAATTCTCGCCTTTAATTTTGAACATGAAGAGGTCAGAGTTCCAATCAGGTATAGAAACAGAGATACAAATAGGGATAGAGACGAGATCAGGGCCAGAGACAGAGTTTTGATCATAGACTGAGATAGGGACGTGGTCCATCTGGTTTAGGGTCTCAGAGGGTAACTGCTACGAGTGCGGACAGTTAGGCCACTTCGTCGATGCTTGTCCACGACTGGGTCGAGGGCAGCCATAGGGCCGAGAGCAGGTACATGCCATCTCCGCACCAGACACGACTGCCACACGAAACCTGAATGAGGGTATGATTTATATTTGTAGTCGTTTCATGCATACTATGTTTGACTCTGGTTCTATGGTTTCTTTTATTTCGGGTCATATGGTTGACGAGTTAGAGTTGAGACCTATACGATTAGAGAGACCCTTGATCTTTAGCACAGCCGTTGGGGACAAGATTTACCTGAACTTAGTGTGTGTTAACTATTCGGTAGAGATAAAGGGTCACACCTTATATGCAGATCTGAGGGTGTTGGAGTTCCTAGAGTTCAATGCACTAATGGGCATGGATTGGTTGGGTGCTTATCATGCACAGATTCACTGCTATGGTAAAAGGATCACATTTCACATTCTTGGGCATCCAAAGTTTAGCTTTCAGGGGACTTTGACTAGTTTACTGATCAATAGGGATAGAGTTGCCACTAGCGTAGATGTAGACACATTCACTGGCGTGTTGTGTATGACAAACAGAGTGGAGACTAGGTTGGAGGATGTACCAGTAGTTTCTGAGTTCCCTGATGGTTTCCCTGCAGAGTTACCAGGTTTACCACTACTAGGGAGATCGATTTCATCGTTGACTTGGTCCTGGGGACCAAACCCATTTCTATTCTGCCGTACCATATGGCTCCGAGAGAGCTAGAGGAGTTGAGAGGATAGTTCGACGGCCAAGTATGTCGCATTGGGAAGTGCCAGTGTTGTTTGTTAAGAAGAAGGACGACCGCTTGAGACTATGCATCGACTACAGACAGTTAAACAAGGCGATGGTGAAGAACAAGTATCCATTTCCTCGCATCGACAGGTTCACAGTGTTTCTCGAAGATTGATCTGAGATCTGGGTACCATCAGTTGAAGATTATAGTAGAGGACATGGAGAAGACTGCATTTCGCACTCGATATGGGCACTACCAGTTTACAGTCATGCCGTTTGGGTAGACTAATGCCTTAGCGATGTTTATGGATTTGATGCATCGAGTGTTGAGACAGTACTTGGACAGATCCTTCATTGTGTTCATTGACGACATCTTGATATATTCCCGGACTCGCGAGGAGCACGAGGAACACCTTAGGTTGGTTTTGCAGACATTGAGAGAGCACCGATTGTTCGCTAAGTTTAGTAAGTGTGAGTTTTGGCTGACGGAGGTAGGATTCCTAAGTCACATTATTGGGACCGGCGGAGTGTCAGTGAACCCTGCTAAGGTCAGGGCATTTATCGATTGGCCTACACCTAGATCAGCGTCAGATATCCACATTTTTCTAGGCTTAGCAGTTTATTATCAACGTTTTGTACAGGACTTCTCGAGGATCGCGACACCGATGACGTAGTTGACGAAGAAGGATGTCAGATTTCAGTGGATCGACGATTGTGAGCAGGCGTTCAGAACATTGAAGGAACGACTGACTACCGCACCAGTTTTGGTTTTGCCCGAGTCAGGGAATGGTTTCGAGGTGAACATTGATGCTTCTAAGATTGGTTTGGGTTGTATTATGATACAAGAGTGTAGAGTGATTGCCTACGCGTCCCGACAGCTGAAGATTCATGAGAAGAACTACCCTACTCATGACTTGGAGTTGGCAGCAGTGGTTTTTACACTGAAGATTTGGCACCACTCTCTACGGAGAGAGATTCATCCCATTTACTGACCACAAGAGTTTGAAGTACCTCTTCACTTAGAAAGAGTTAAATATGCGACAAAGGTGATGGCTTGAGTTCCTCAAGGACTATGATTTCTCATTGTAGTATCACCCGAGGAAGGCTAATGTGGTTGTAGACGCATTGAACCGTAGAGGGCTAGACTCAGAGGTTGCTACCTGCCTCATAATGCACGATTATGGTTTGCTCGAGGTGGTTGAGAGGATTTGTTCCGATGATGTTCTGACCGATACTAGAGTGATGATTTACGGGCTGATGAGGACTCAGACATTGTCGATATAGAGTGTACTCGAGGCTCAGCAGGTAGACAAGCAGTATCAGAAGTTCTTAGAACTAGCGCAGAGTTCAGATCGTCCAGATTGGAGTCAATCGACAGACTCATGTTTGAGATTTAGAGGAAGATTGTAGATTCTATCAGTGGCTAAGCTACGCGATGAGATACTTCATGAGGCACACTGCGCACGATTTACGGTTCATCCGGGCAATACTAAGATGTACGCAGAGGTGCGTCGTCTCTTTTGGTGGCCGGGGACGAAGACCGACATTGCTGATTTTGTTCGAAGGTGTGATATTTGTCAGCGTGTCAAGGCTGAGCATCGCAGACCTGGGGGGTTATTACAACCACTTCCCATTCCTCAGTAGAACTGGGAGCACATTACAATGGACTTTGTCAATGGGCTACCTCGATCTCGGTAGGGACATGATAGCAATGGGTGATTATGGACAGATTGACTAAGTCCGCGCACTTCATACCGATGTCGACCATACATCGGGTAGATAGGTTAGCAGAGTTGTACGAGTGAGAGATAGTTCGACTTCACGGTGTACTTTTATCGATCGTGTCTGACAGAGGGCCATAGTTTACATCGCAGATTTAGCAGAGCATGCAAGCACAGTTTGGCACGAGTTTGAGCCTCAGTATCGCCTATCACCCACAGACTGATGGACAGTTAGAGTGTTTGATCCAACTTTTTGAGGATATGCTGAGGATGTGTGTGTTGGAGTATGGTGGATCTTGGGAGGAGTACCTTCATCTGTGTGAATTTGCTTATAATTACAGTTATCAGGCCAGTATTAGCATGTCGCCATTTGAGGCATTGTGGGGGAGGCCGTGCAAATCTCCATCTTGTTGGGTGGAGCCCGAAGATATGGTAGTGATTGGGCCAAAGATTGTGGTAGATCACACAGAGAAGATATGTCAAATCCGTTTGAGATTGAAGGGTGCGCAGGAGAGGTGGAAGAAGTATTATAACTTGTACCACGGGGAGCTGAAGTACCAGGTTGGGAACTTTGTACATCTGAAAGTGTTTCCTTTGAAGGGTCACAAGAGGTTTGGGATCAAGGGGAAACTTGTGCCGAGGTTCATTGGTTTGTTAGAGTGGTGAAGCGGATAAGCAAGGTCGCATTCGAGCTAGAGTTGCCACCTCCGATGTCAGGGATTCATCCTGTCTTTCACATATCAATGTTGCGACTAGATAGGTCCAGGGAGGGTAGACGACCGACAGTAAATTTGATCCAGATAGACCAGAGGGAGGATGTCACATACGACGAGTAGCCTATCCAGCTTTTAGAGTGCAAGGTCAAGACCCTAAGGAACAAAGAGATCCTATCAGTCCTCGTTAAGTGGCATCACCACAGGGAATAGGAGCTGACGTGGGAGATGGAGTCATATACGTGCGAGTGTTTCCCCTACCTTTTCTGAGTTCAGTAAGTTTTTCCTTTAGCTTCTTTTAATTTCGAGGATGAACTTCCAGTAAGTTGGGAAGACTGTCCTAAAAATTTAACTTGTGCCACATATTAATACAGGTGATACGTGGGCCCACACCATGGTACAGTCATCAATTCTCGAATGTTGACGCTGAGTTATGTTAGTTTTGTATAGTGTTTGTATTATACTGTATAGCCATAACAATAATTTTGATGTCTCAAACGCGTGAGGACGTTTGTGTGCGAGTGTTGGTCATGTGACGCGATGTTTAGTGGTTCGGGGGACAAACTTAACTTAAAACATGGAAAAAACACAAATTTATAAAATTATAGGCGTGTTGACACGTAGTTGCGACCAAGTGCGTGCGACGAGCGAGTAACAACGCAGTTCAAGTTCAACAACACCAAGGTGGAGTTGGAGATGACAAAGTGTGGAGCTCAAGTTACCTAATGAAGTCACATATGAAGTGTTGGAGTTGTTGGAACAACTGAAAAGAGGACCCTTGGATGCGCCTCGAGATGAGTGTGCATAAGTAGATGAGGAGAAGGGTCTAAAAATCCAAAACCCACCATCTTTTTCTCTCTTCCTCCATCATTTTTCTCTCTCTTCTCCCCTAACTTGTTCTCTAAGCAACCACCGAACTGGTGCCTGCCTCCGCTCTAGGTACTATACGGCTGTTGTCCCCCCGCCTGTACGCCTTGAGGTGATCTTTTAGCGACATGGGTCACTGGAACATGTGAAACCAACCCCGTAGATATTGAACGTATCTGTGATGCAGCTATCTCCATGTCATCGTTCTCGTAATCACCATCAAGTCTTGACAAAGGATCCGCAGTACCCGCCCTAGTACGTAAGCTAAAAAACCCTCACTATCCATGGCTCTCTTGTAGGCCTCCTGCAATGTACTCGGAGCCGTCGTCACAACTATCGAACTAATAGCGTCGAATAGCCCATGCACAAAGTAATATGGCCTGGTCGGCGTTAGTGTTAGCTGCTCCTCCGACATACTCCATCAATCGCATGTATCGATCCATATACTGTATCACGGACTCGTCTATCCACCGTTGAATGTTTTGTAACTCAGTTCTCTTTAGGTTGGGGACCGTAGGAGGGATGTATTTCTGCTCGAACCTCTCCTTGAACTCAATCCAGTCCTTGGGCTTCCTTTTCAACTCCACCATAGTGCGCTAACAAACATCGGCCTTGTTGAACAGTAAGGCTGAAGATATACTTGGCTACATGTGTGCCAATGTAGCCAATACATCATGTATCTTCTCATAGATCCTCATAAACTTCTCTGCAGCCTCGAGGTTTATTTCCTCGTGGAACTTCTCCTGTTGATGTCTCATAAAGTCACGAGCCTGCCTTGCCTCAGCTGTCTCTCTAACACCTATATCGGTGGGCGTACTCGGCATATCCTCTATCGTTGTAGGTGGTACTACCTCTGTCTGAACCCGTAGCTCCTCAGTCACTACAGGTCCTGCTGTTACAGTCTGTGCCCTCAATTATTGAAGAATCTCCTCAGGTTGTTGGCCATGTAACGCGACCAATTGAGACATCTGATCAAGCCTCTACTGAGCATCCTCTGTACGACCACTAGTAGAATCTGGTTGATCGGCCATCGCTATCTGTTATGAAAGCGGGTTCTCGACCAAGTTATAGCTATTGATAATAGTAGTATACAACACATCAAATAGATCATATACTCAAATTTTTAATTTTCCCAACTCTCTTCACTTCCCAACTAGGACTCTAGTCAAGTTCATAGGGTTCCACTCTAAGTTCAACCATTGTCCTAACTTCCGTTGTCTTGTGCCTTAATGGATTTTGATTTAACTTAATAGCCAAGTTTAGAACCTGGCTCTGATACCAACTGTGATGGCCCCAAATTCCACAATCCTAAAATTGGGCATCGCCCGGCCTAGACTTCCACGAACCATCGAGCCAGTCCCGCTGAGTCACGCAGGCCTAGTCAGCTTTCCTTACCATTTACCATGTATTACATATTTACAAGTGAAATTAATCAATTAGTGATATCAGATACAACAGAAGCAATTAAATTCCAAACTAATCAATAAACTTTAAGACATGCAAGTCAAGACAACCTAAGGCATGGAAACCCCGTAAATCATATCCACTGTATGAATAAAAAGAGAGTATCGATAATGTTATACATGCCCAAGGTCTCTCATAACCCATAATCCCATGTTCATCAAAACAATATAGATACTTAATACAAAAGATACTCAATAAGCGAGAGGAGACCGCCTCGTGGTCCTAGACTTCAATCGCTTAACGCTAGTCCCTTGCCTTTGTATACTCGCCAGTCTGCCCACCGTTACAAACTAGACGGTGAGTTCCATGATGTAGAGAGTAAAATGCCAATAGAGTCTTAACAACATTTCAAATATCACATAAATGGCTAACGAGTATCATGCATAGATATCACGAATAATATAAAAGACAGCATGATAAGTGAAATCACTGAGATAACAACGAGGAATGAGTGTCAATAACACAAAGCAAAAGAAAAGGCATCTAAGTGTCCTAAGTTCACCAGGTTATCATCCTCAGTTTACAACCTGACTTCCAAGACAGACTCTGGATGTACACAAATTTAAGGCAGTATAGAATGAGGCATTTAGCCTCAGGTCACACTTAGTTCGCATACGGGCACCACAGCGTCACACACAGTTCAATATACGGCCACCGCAATCCCAAACTACTGGTTTAATCACGTCAAGAGTTCGTGTACTCACGACATAGATCATGAGCATCATGTTGTCCACTTAAACCCAAATAGACCACTCATTAAGGAGTCTAATCAAAACCAAGCTAATAAATTCACAAGGACAGATATGACCAAAATGAATCCAACAAAGATATAATCCACAAAGAAATATGCTCATACCAGGATAACAGCTAAGTAAATGCACAAATGAAATAATGTAAGAACTTTAGTTGGTTTTACTCACAAATACCCCGCGAAACTCCACGCGTGGCTCTCACACGCTACCAAATGTCTCCGCAAGCCCGTCACCGATTCACTAAGTACCTGGTAATCATTTTCTTTGCAATTTGGTAGTATTAGTGCTTTATTCCGCGTTTAATTGAAATCCCTTTTTAATTTTCCATATTCAATATGTTTCCAAGTCGACTTCTGGGTTATTAAGTCATATTTGACCATTTAGGTACCCCATGAAGTCCCTAATTCGTTCTGAAGATTCTACAAAAATTTTGGGAAAATTTGGGCTCTGGGCGTCGCAGGGACGCCGTGAGGGTTTTACCCTCGGCGGCGTCTCCACGGCATAAGGCAGAGTGCCTTTGCCTTAAACGTCGTGTGCAGTGCCATGAGGGTTTTATACTCATGGCATCCCCACTGCGTGGGGGACACAGAGACCCCTCTCTGTCTCCAGTGCCATGCCTGGCGCTGCCACCCAAGGGACTACCTGAGGTGTTTTCCAACCCTGGCCCACGCTGCCTTGAACTGATTTGATCCATTTTTCTTCGGGAACTCCACACTACTCCAAAAATAGCCTCGATGGAAAACCCAAAACGAAAATACTCTGAAAATCTCCAAAAATTCACCAAAAATCTAAAACTCCCCCAAATTGATTACCGCTCACGTTGATCATCGCAAATACATCGAGAGTTTCGATCGAATCCGAAATCTCGACGTGGTGTCTAACTTTCGTTGCCACGAACGCGAATAAAACCCGCACCAACGCGTAGAGAATGATGAAGAGATGAAGGATCTTACCTCAAATCGTTCGACACCACCGCCGCCGATGCCGCTCTGGCCACACTATTCCGGGGGTTGTTTGGGGAGTAAGAGAGAGAAGAGAGAGAAAGGTTGACCAACCTTTTATAGTGTGGGCCTCATTTTGGCTTACACCCACATCTCGAGGCAAATCTAATGACCTTAAACACACTAGCCCAAGCACTCTAATGCACTCACTTGGGTGACTCCTTGCTCTTATCCTCTTTTCACTAATAATTAACTTCCTTCAGGCATTCTTGCACCGGCCTGCACCACGACTCGCACCATCGCGCTTTAACGAAGTTACTAACGACCCGTAAATTCCTCAAATTAATTTATTATTATATTTTATTTCTCAGTCGTCCACCAAATTTATTTCCCCGACCCGTGTACCCGTAATCCTTTTGTAAATGCTCATTCGTCATGTTCTTCAAGGCGAACTCTACTCGCAACTTGACATCATCGGCCAGGCCCACAGACACGAGTATACATTGATAGTACACGTCATCACATAGAAAATAATATAAATTTTATCATCCTGTGGATTTTTAATTCTTAACTTTATTCACAACTCATTTTCCCCAATTTAGACTGTACTGGTTCAAAAGATCAAATTAAAACACGTCAATAGGTCACTGTTATGTTTTTCTCAACCAACCTAAATAGTACACTACTTGTCTATATCAAATATCTCCGATAACAAGAGTGTCAGGTCTGTGAGTCTTTCTGCCACCATACTTGGAAAGTTTCTAAATGATTTGATGTTAAACCTCTACCCCTTACCTCACCAGTCCTTAGGCTCACGTATTTGGAATTACCTTAAGCGTGATAGAAGTTCAACAAACAAGATAGAGTTGCCCAACAATATGAATTTCTCTAAAATCCTTCAACTCTCATATCTTGTTGTAGCTATTCACTTTAGTGTAACTTCATCATTTTCATCATTTCCTTACCATCCCAACATTGATCTACATATCAATCTGGTATCCTCACATTTCATTTCTCTATATGTGGTTCTACCACATCATCATTCATTTCTATTTATTGCTCTACTAGTGAGTGCGGTTACCCATAACAACACTAATAAGCTCTTTATATTCCACCTTCAGTATGTGCAACTATATCCCAACTATACTGACAAGCTTCCTTTCATTATTCCAATATGGACTAACACCATATTTGGAATTTTATACTTCATAATCATACATGAAGTATGCATAATCTAGTGGTTACCTAACCTCAACTAGATTCCTATCATCATTAACCACTAATTTTCTCTCATTAAATGACTTTTAATTTTTGTTTAACTAGTCTCATCACTAGTTATATTTTCTACTCAAACTGACTCATCACTATTGAGTTCCACTGTAAGTCATTACATGCTTTATTCATCTTTTAATGTCACTTCTTCTGACATCTGTCTTTAAGTTCATGACCTATCGTTCCTTCTACACTGACTATTTCTCATCAGACAATATCAGTGAGAATCAAGACCATTAAAGACTATTCAATGAGAGAGTTATTTATAACTCATTTCCTTTCCATATCTATATTATTAGGATTCAGGGTTCCACAAACCCTAACCCTCAATATATATACATTCTCATCTCATGTGAAATAGATGGATACAAACCATCTTATTACCATTCCACTGTCTTCCTTTATTTTATTATCTTTGAAGTCCAGATTCCTAAGAACCCTCACCATTAATACTCTTTTAACTTTCAAAGTCATAGATGTGAGATAAGACTTCTGATTCATTCTTAGGTAAGACAGGACAGCTATATCTATCGCATAGATATAATATAAGCTAAAAAATACATGTCTCGAGCTTTTATCTTCCATTACCCCCTAAAACATCGATAAAACTCATTTGTGTAGTTCTATGCCAGTTAGTCTAAGCTTCCATCTAACATACAGGTATAACTCAAAGCTCGAAATCCAAGCGGTATCAGCATTATCACACCATTCGAAATCCATTCGAAAGTGATAATCTCAATCTACGATACTAATCCATATCAGACTTATTACATTGACTTTTCAGTGGAATAACCAAGCCAAGCTTAACAATCTAGTCTCTGATATCACACTATATCAGAACTATTTCTCAATTTAAGACCAACAATAACCTCTAATCTGTAAAGCCTTGGCTCTGATAACAACTATAATATTCCCTAATCTGAATTAGGGAATATTTGGCCTTAAGCCCCGATAAACTAGATCGAACCTAATTAGAGCCATCAGACTTGGACCTATTCATGACAACAACCTGTATATCTTAATATTGAATAAACAATCCAAATTAAAACGCAGCGAAAAATTTAAAACTTTTTCGATAAATATAAGATATACAAAATTGATATAATCATTGGTATTAAACCCCTATTTCCCACCTTGATTATTACAAAAGCATAATTAAATACAATATATGCTAATAATAGGGCATTATCATTACCTTATAGAGAAGATAATAGACTCATAATCTTCTCCATTTCTACGTTCCAAGTCCTAGTGCATGCCCATTACCTAGAATTGTTAAGGTGGGTGAGCTCCTACGTGTCCAGTAAGTGAATCCAATAACATTCATAAATTATCAACTAATAACAAGACAATTTATAACAACGTGAACTCAATGCATATCTACAAGAGCATTTGAATCAATGTAAACAATATATAAACAGATGCAAGTTCATTAGTCCATTGCAATATACCCATGATTTGTATTTTCAATTTCAACATTTTAATAGAGTCACCCTCTCGCATTATCAGGAATCAGTCACTGGGCATCTGACTAATTCCCAACGATGTGCCGCCAACTCAAATCAATAGAGTCGCACTCCCACATCGTCACTAAACCAATCACTGACCATCTGATATGTTTATGACCAATGTGTTGCCAACTCAATAGGAAAATATTGATCGGGATATTTCCCAAGTCACTGGGGGTGTAGTGATGGGAGGTCGTCCCATTACAGTTTCAAACCCCAGGTCGATCCGTCTTGCCAAACCTCTTCCCGAATTTAATTTTTCATTTAAAACATTTTTGTAAAATCAAGTAAAATCATGGTACATTGCTCCATTCCCAGTCCAATACACTACATGCTCTAATAATATTAATTTCTATTGCATAATTGATAAAAATATATGAGTCCTACTTACCTGTCCTGAGTTTTCATACGTTTTACCAACTTGTACGACTCCCCAGAGTCCTTAAACCTCTTTTCATCGGTCTATTACCTAAAATAGACTAATTTTCATCAACTTAAGTCTAATATTCATTTATTAATACTCATAAACTATTCTCATTCAAATCCAAAATTCCAGGACCTAGTTTATCACTTATTTTGACCCTTTCATATTTTATGAGGTAATAAAGTCATCCCCGACTTTTGAATTCCTCATTTTCCATAGAAATTCTTCAATTTCTATTTGTTTGGTCAAAATATTATTTTTCCAAAATTTTCCTATTTTTCTAGATTTTCTTTTCCTTTAGACTTGAACTGGGTCGAACTGGGTTGGGCTTGGTTGAGCCGAACTGGCCCGGTTCAGGATCGTCCCCTACTTCACAACCACTATTGTGTTTCTGCATCTTTTTTTTCTTCGATTAGGATTGGCTCCTGCCCCAATCCCAACTCGATCTGGTAGGGGAGACCACTCCCCTCCCCTGCCCTTCCTTTCTCGGCTATGGCGACTGCCATGGCTGAGCCACCCTGACCACCGAAACAACTCAACAGCAACAACAACAATGAGAACACAACAATAGCCAACACACACACCTCAGCTTCGACGTCACGATCATATGAGCTCGTCTTCGCTCCAACGCCCGACTCCTCTCCTCCCTCTCTGTTGTTCTCGTCATGATCTCCCTCTGTCCATTTTTTTTCATTTATAGAAATGAGAGTAAGTTGGTTGGGAGAAAAGACCAAAATACCCCCGAGCCTATCTCATTTCCTTATTTACCCTTCCCTTATAGGTAATTTCACATTTTTTGATTTTATTTTATATATATATATATATATATATTTGTTAATATCGCGCCGACGATTCCGTTGTGCGCGCTAACGAGCACCCTTAAGCCATGCACACTACTGTACGATCCATGCGTGTCACCCGTGACCTTGCGTATTACTTGGCGCCCTGACAATTCACCATTATTAATTTATTTTCCATTTTAATATACATTTATATATATCCACAGTATATATAAATATATATTTATACCTATAATTACATAATTCACGCCAATGAGTATTCTCGAGCGTCAACACTATCCTACGTCTCATGTGTGTCCTCCTTGACCCACACATGGTATTAAGCGTTCTTTCATTTGTCTAGTTATTAATTTATAATTAATATTACACTCCATGCAAACACAATCTAGCTCGTAATTTCGCACACATGCTAATCATATCTAATTGGCTTAATTCAAGCCTAACTCGAGTTTTTGGGATTCGAATTAACGTTAATCACCTACTTAAGGTAACGGGTCATTACACTATTAGTCTCGATCTCCTAGTAGACTAAAATTGTCAAGTGACATTGATCTAATCAATTCACTAGACATGTCCATTTATTAGTTTAACTTATTGTGGGCCCCAATAGATATCTCTTTAAAATAGAGGGACAAAATCCATCTTGATTACACAATCACAACCTTTATAATCATCCGGTTAAAGACGACATTTAATTGTGTCAAATCATTGTGCTGCTAATGTTGGAATCTCTGGTGATCTCAAATCGAATGACTAAATGATATAACTATTATGAGAAATGCTTATAACATTGGCCACGTAGCGTTCTCATAGCGAGTCAGTCCAATATTTATTCCTAACAAATACTCATGATCTTGATCCATATTCATATACGCATAATCATCGCATGACTATAAATCAAGACACATACTAGTCTTAATTTGTTATTGTTCCCCCCAATAATAACTAACTAGGACGTTTAGAATAATACAATAATTATTCATGGATACTATTATAAAAGAAACATGCATCTACTTATAATAGTTAAACAACATTTACAAAATTGGCCTAGGGCACATTCCCTAATATAGATCAATTATACAGAACCAGATGAGGACTCTAAGGAACCAATAGCCCATGTTTCAGAACCAACAACTAGCAAGGAGGATGCATGGATTTGAAATGTGAATGACTAGACGACTGCAAAGAAGAGGAGCAAAAATTCATGTTCCATCTACCCAGATGAGATTACCTATTGAGGGAGTCTTCTTTAATAGAGTTTTGGAGTTGGGAGTTGATTACAAACTCTACAACTCTGTGATGAGTTATTAATCTGACAGAATGATTAATGAGGTGGTAGAGATGATGTGACTTCTAGGCGGCATTTTTGATTTCATTTCTCTTCTCTGTTTTATTTTGTGAGCGATATTGGGTGAGGTTTTTCTTTGTATTATTGCTTTTCTATTATGATCTTTGATGATTTATGATATGATATTGTGATCTGTGATGTGGAGATGATGATACTATGGTGATGATTTGCTTGTTATATTGATGATGATGCTTCATTATTTATGGTGATGATGTTTGGTTAATTTTAATGATAATTTCATTTTTTTATGAAAGTTTATTCACACGGTCAATTATTCTTTAATTTGTTTATATATTTATTTGTTTATTCTTCACGAGGTAAATTTGTTTTGTTGGAAACTGACTTAAATTTTAAACCTTGAGGACAAGGTTTGGAATGAGTTCGGGGATATGTTAGGTGATGTGAAGTATATTGAAGCGAAAGTATGAAAATTTGATAGGTAGAATTTACACAATTTATTCAACTTGTTAAATATTCAATAGTACATAATTTTTCATATTTTTCGAGGATACAAGTAAGTATGAATTATATTACCTAAATTATTTCATTAGTACTTCATTTTACTCTATTTAGTTAGGAAGTATTATAAATATGAATTGAATATAAATTGAATTTAAATAGAAGTGATATTTTTATTATTACCCATGAAAATAGAAATAATCAATTGTTATACCCAATTGATTAACTTACCTAGATTATGTATGTCAAGAAGAGTTTAGAGGGATTGATTGATTTGTTTTAGACATGATATGAGTAGAAGATCGAAACTAAAGTGCAAGATGAACAAGACAGATCTCTAAGATTTTGTTAGACATATTATTGATCAAGTGTGTATATATATAAATATATGTATTTATATATATATATTATAAAAAGTTTTTTATACCAAAATTAAGGGAAGACATAGAAAATTAGCCAATAAGCTTTACTTAGTTGGAAAGAATACTTCCTTGACTATAGTGAAAGTGAGAAGTGGTAACAGGAGATTTTCAAATAAAAAATAGAGTGTCCCATAGATTTTGCAGGAAATGGAGCAGGAAATCTGATGGTCAAAAAAAGGTGTGGAAATTAAGTAGGGAATTGTATGAAATGAAAAGAAAAAATATATGGAAGAAAAAAATGAGAGATATGAAATATGGAGAAAAAGTTTATGAAAACTCAAATAAAAAAAAGATTTAGCTCGAGTGCTTATAGCTAGGTTGAGTGAAGTATCTCTTTATCCAACAATGAAAATAAAAATGATATATGTTTATTGGTCCTATTGACTTTAATTGTGGATTATGTTTGTTTTTTTTCTTTTTTTTTTAAATTTGAAACTGTGATTGATTTAGTGATTTTATCTTGATATTATATATTAGTCATCATAAGCTTGATGTTTGTCAGTAGAGATTAAGAAAACCTATATTGCAGCTTGACCTTGGTATTGATTGAACTTTGGGTTCCAAGGTGTATTGCATGACGAGGGTTGAGTTATCATTAAGGACTTGTTCTTTTAAATCTTTTTATTCTATCATAATTTTTATTTCATGAAGGTAATATATGTTTTTATTTAATAATCACTTCTGTTTAAAATGAAATAAGTATAATTAATGAAAAAAGACTATAATTAAAAGTATTCCTTTGCTCGGGACAACAAAATGCTGAGTTTGGAGGTATTTGATAAGTCAGGAATTAAACATTGTCTTATAGTATATTTTAGGGTTATTTAGAAGTAAAAACTTACATTACATTGGGTGTTCTCTTATTTATGTGATTTTCGGTAATAATAAGGTAAAATGAAGAAATGAAGGAAAATGAGAAAGAAATTGAAGAATTCAGAAAACTAAAAAAACACCTAGAGATTTTCAGCGATTAGGAGAATACACTGGGAATAGTCAGCTAAATTGGTAGCTGAGAACAACATCAATTTCCCAGTGATTAACAACTTACACTAGAAATCGCCAGTCAAATTAGTGAAGGACAGTGAACTATTTTACACAGAAAGCTACCGATTTGTACAACAATTTGTGAAGAAACAAGAATCACCATGGAATCGTTGGTGTGGGTTTCGAGAATATTTGATTTAAACTAGGATCTTGAGTTTGATTATTATATGTACACATTAGAATACTATAAATATAGACCTAGGGCTTCGAAATTAAGTACCCTTACCAATTTTTATCAACTAAAAGTTGAGGAGTCTAGTTTATTGTCATGACCCAAATCTCTAACCTCAATTTGATTTCCTTAATCAGGATCACCGACCCGTCACATGGGACCGACACCGTGATGCGCACACCAACTGAGGCACGTGGCTGAGGTATATAGTATTTTTATATTGATTGTATGCATAGTGTAATGTAATGTGTAGACTTAATAAGTCAGTTTGTATAGTGTAGACTTCGAAACAAGAGCGAGGATACGCATCGAGTTACATGCGAGCCGGGATTCGAGTAGTTGGCACTTTTGGTGAGTCTTGTTTAATATTGATATGAATTTAGGAAATATTATTATGCATTATGGAGTTAAAATGCCTATGGTTATATGTATTTATGTAAATCAAATTAAAGCCCTATAGTTTGGAACTAAAAATCATTAACCATGGTACTTACCTCGAGATACATGCAAGCACACACTCCTATGCTGTGGTGTCACACATTTGAGTCACTTAGCTGGATTTTAGTGGAGAGTAGGAGCAAATGATGGCCACAAGATTTTATAGAGATTGAAGGAACACCTTTTGATCAAAACCCACTATATAAATACCTACATTGCATTGAAATGCATTTCTTATAAACCAACACAAAATCCAGAGCTGTTGGAGAACCAATTTGTTGCTGGAAATCTAGGAAAATTGAAAGGAGTTTAGAGAATAAACAACACCACTCAACCCACACCACTTTAGGTAATCTTTCCTCCACATGCATTCAAGTGTAGTGTTCTTGGGTTTAATTCAAAGTTCGGTTCTGAATTATTAAGATGTTTAAATGTGTATTGAGAAGTATTTACAAACTTTGATTTCCAATTTAAAGTTTTATTTTCGAATTTTACAAGTTTTTGCCAAAATGCAGATTTTTCTTGTGATTTTGGTTTTGATGAATTTCGAGCTAGTTAATGAGTTTATTTTCGAAATCTATGTTCATATATGAAATTCTTGTGGAAAATCATTTGGGACACTTTCCATCCTTTCGAAATCAGTGGCGTTTGGAATTTATTTAAAATTTTCAGTTTGCAAGGTGTTGTTTTAAGTTTTCAATCAAATGCATGGCTCTAATTCGTTTTAATTGAATGAATGATGAATATAGTAGTACCTAGTGTATGTTTGTTGTATGGAGGAGTTGTTGGGTCATCTGGTGGAGGGAAACGAATGGAGAAGGCCTTTAGCTTGGGAGAACTCATAATTCTGGCTGCAGAATTCTGAGTTTCCCAGAAGCTGGAGTGCGCTCCACTCTCAAAGGAGCGCGCTCCCTGTACCCAGCACGCTAGGTGCCTGAACTGCAGGAAAATTTCTGCAAATTCTTAATAATTTCTGCAACACCCATACCCACTTAACACCCATCTAAACCGACCCTAATTAACGTAAAAACATGTTTAAACCTTCCAAGACCTTAAGGGAGTGTTCTAGGAGTTCAGGTACGAGTGTCGGGGTGTCAAGAGGCCAGATAAGCTAGGTAATTGCTTGTATGAGTATACTCAATGACGAATTTATTTAGCATTTCATTCCTAATATATATTGTTGTTCTTGTATGGTTCTAGTGGACCGTTTCTACCATTGTAATCTGATGTCATGTGTTTCTTGTTATCTATGCTCACTTATGAGTCTCGCTTTGCATGATATCCACTTATTGATTTGATTAATTGCCTCTATCTCATGCTATGTCTATTCTTGTTGTTAAATGTAAAATAAATGATAAATAGCATGCTATTAGGCTAGTGAATGTCATATGAATATTAATGTGGACTTGAAATCTTTGTTTGATTATGTGTTAGATTAACTATGCCTTAACATTCCTTACTTGGTCTTTCTTGAAAAAAAGTAGTTTTTGTAATTAGGTCCCGTACTCTATCAAGATGTGTGCGACTCATGGGGTTAGAGTCCCTGGGGAGGTCGGTACAGGTTACCTGACATTGTATGACACTCGGGTTTAAAGTCCCTTAGGTGGCCTACACACCAGGGTTAGAGTCTCTGGCCTCATTTGGGTTAGAGTCCCTTGTGAATTATGATTACGGAGTCGGAGTGATGCGGTTCAATGCCAACTGAACCTAATTCACCAATACTTAGCCTAATGTCAGTTTCACTTAACTCTGGTATTTACTCGTATATGGTTTATTTTCCAGCTTTCCTAGTTATATGCTTTTAAATACTAGTTGATTATATTTGGAAATGCAATTTAAACTTATCATTGGGGATTACTGTTTATTTCTTGTTCTTACCGTCCTTTTTATGACAGTAGGTGCAGATTCGTTTACCAGCCTGCCAAGCAAAGAGAAGATAGGAGATTTTTCCTAAGTAGTGGCGTGGCACAACTTTTGTTATTGGTCCATTTTGATATTTTGTATGTATTAGATACTATATCTCTTTTTATACATTGGGTTGTTCATTTGGGTTGAGCATTAGTTTGCCAACCAGACTTAGACTGTTTTATCGTATTTTAAGGTTATCAGATATATATATATGATGTCACTTCTTGGTTTTCCACACTTAGGTTATTTTTCAATTGGCTTCCGCATAATATACTAATTTAATTCCGTAAAAATTTTATAAGCTTTCTCATATTTAAATGACTAAGACTTCCGCTAAATAACAAACTATGTAAATAAGGTTTTAATTAACACGAAATGTCATCTATGGATTTGAACACGAGAAAAGAGATAAATATGTTGTTAGGTTGACTAATACGTAATTAAGGCATATGAGACTAAGATTAGGGCTTAATTTAGGCCGGGCGGTGCCCTAGATTAGGGGAGGGGCTGTCAGATTTATTTAGTTGTTCTTACTTTTGAAGACTTATTCGATTCAAGAATTCTTTAATTGAGGTTTTTAACATTATGTCTTTTATTTATTTTATTGCGATGTTTACTTTAAATATGTGTGAGTAGTCTATTAATCTAAACATGATTCCGAACATAAACTTAAACCGTTTTGTGATGTATTCATGGTAAATAGAAATATGAACCTAATGCTTTAACCTAATTGTATTATTCAATTCACAGTTTTAATAGATTGTTTTTGCGTATTACAATTAATAAAATTTGTGTTACATGCGTAGCCCAGAATGTGTATTGTGATATCTAGGTTTTGAATATAATATATGGTAGTAACTAAGTTTAGTCTAGAAGGTCTAATTACAGTTTAGCTATGTTAGGTGGATTGCGAACTAAGCTGTTTATTATTGTGGTGTTACCGATAATATTGGCTTAGAGTAAGAGTTTTTATAGAGTGCAATGTTGTTTTGTTATTCTTAGTTATTTTAAGCTTTTAAAATACTAATTTGATAAGGTTAGAGAATATGACTTGTTTCCATTGATAAAAGGAAAATCAATGGTTTGATTAAGACTATTAATCTTACTTATGATTATGAGGCTTTAGTGATTTATTAAATTAAGGTTTGATGGTTATGATATGATTATATGACTACATATTAATAAATATGTTCAGATATCAAAGTTGTTTAATGTTTCATTGTAATGGATGATTGTTTTATATTGATTTGAATTTAGATTAATTAATTTAGTTACTTTGCATTACTTTGATTTAGTTTAATTAGTTTAGATGATTTCTTTAGATTATTTTTTTTGAAACCATGATTTCTCTAGATTATTTAACTTCAAATCCCGATATGTTTTTCTTTCATTAGTTTGATAAAATAAGCAACCTTGGAAAACCTTTCTATTAATAAGTTTGCAAGACCTCGTGGAGACAATTCTCATTTATCACTACTACAAGTTACATATGCACGGGAAATTAATTGTAGACGCTCGACACTGCAAACATTTAAGGGTTATTTTAGATGTAAAAGGTTATATTACACTAGGTTTTCTCTTGTTTATTTGTGATTTCATGATATATTAAGGTTAAACGAAGAAATAGAAGAAAATGGAATGATAAGTGAAGAATTTGGTTAAGTGTAGGAAAAAGTGCAATAAAAAGTGTAGTAAAAAGTCTCAGTGATTCTAAAATACGTAGGAGTCACTGACCAAATCAGTGACAGACAAAACAATTGCGATTTTCCAACGATTCCAAAATACAAAGGAATCGTTGGATAAATCAGTTAAACAAATAGAGCAATTTCCATCGATTTACACAGCGATGTGATGAAAAACAAGATTCGCTTAGGAAATCGTTGATGTCGGCCACGAGTTTTTTGGATTACACTAAAGAACTTGAGTTTATCTAGGATATGTACTACTTAAGGTACTATATATATTGAGCCTACAGATTCGAATTAGAGATCAATCACTCTCCTTTCTCTCTCTTCTCTTTCTCGTTTTATATTCTCTATTTTCCTTATAATTTTTGGTGTTCTTCGAGGTAATGTCCAACTAAGCACTCTTTGCCTAGGTCGGAGGTGAAACAAGTTCAGATTCTTGGTTGATAGCCTGACTTGTGAGATATTTTATTTATAATTCAATTTATTTCAATTCTTTCTATTTTGTTTGTTATCTTTTTCATGATTATGGTGCATACTTAGGGTATGTATTATGGCCATTGCATGCTTTTAGGTGGAAGGTTATAGTTAATTGGTTCAATTGTATCCATAATTGTATGGTTGAACAGATACAAGTGACAATCTGTGGCAACCCCAAATCCTGAGGCATCCACGTGGTGCACTGTGGGCCCCACAACCCTACCACGTCATCGACCTGTTGTTACCTACGCGCCGCTTGACGTCCGTCGCTACATCAGTTACCTTGAACCTCGTTCTAACTTGTCGTATACTTAATCAGTTATTCATTTTTATCATCATTTATCAGAGTTTAATCATTTATATTCAATTAATTCAGTGGAAGTCTTAATCGGCATGAATAGCATGAAATAAATATAAAATTCATGTCATATAGAGCATCATCCTAGTGTGGAAAACTTGGTAAAATGTACACTGTATATAAGGCGACAAGATATCTCAAAAAGTAAAGTTATACATGTACAAGTCTCTAAAATCCCCTGATACCCAAAAGAAATCAAAATATCAAAATAAATATAAACACCTATGAGTATGTGTCAGACACCAGCAAGCTCAGAGATAATCGCCCAACATCTCTTTGCACTTACTCGTATAAGGATCTGCACTTAGCCATCACAATAAGCCAGATGACGAGTCTAGTGAGTAAATCCCCAAAACAAAACCACTAAGCATTTATAATATGGAAGCTGATAATAATGTTAAATAAACATATGAAATAAACAGACAACTGTAAATGGTAACACATGCATAAATAACACCGATAAAACTAAATGGATGTGTGACGTGTAGCGGACTAGACTCTACACCAGATATAAGGATCCCTCCAGTGGGCTCCTCCAACCCCTCCAGTGGTCCATCACCTTAGTCCGTACCACGGTTTACCATGCCCAAGTTCATACACACACCACGGAGTAAAAATCGGGCAGCGAACCAAACAACCAACCGTGAAACTAAGCAAGCAGAAGAATAAAGTATGAAATGAATAACAAGAATAATAAGTAATTCAACTGAAACAAATAAATCCTTAAATGTGTTTCTTAAGGGGTTTACATAACTCAAACCGCACTCCAAAGTCCCGAATATACCCTAGTCTAATTCCGCTCACGTCTCGAGATGCATGTCTAACACCCAAATATAGTCTTCTTAGTCCCTAGCGTCCGAATAAACCATTTTAGTAATTTAGTGTCAAATTAATTGATTTTATATTGCGACAACAAAAATTAGAATTTATTCCAAGTTTTGGTTGTAGCACATTATTCGGGTTACGACACATTATTCGGGTTACACTGATGACAAACGCTCGAAAAAGTCTCGAAGCCCATTTTCCTACTTTTTTCCAATTTCTCATATTTTCTCTGATTTTTCTGAATTTCGTCTTTGGGGTTCATGCACAGCGGAGATTTCAAAACTATTTTAAGAAAAACCCCAACAGGATGCGAATCTGATTCCATTAAAACACATTTATACTATGAAAACTTAATCATACCTCACTCGCAATGTACCTTTCTGAAGGTTAATCGATCTCTAGGCGCTGCCAACAACGAACGCCCTCTATCAGCAATCCACACACGAACGGCGGCCGAGATTTGAAGTGCTAGCTTCGAGAGAATACCAAACATTTTTTTTTCTCTCCAAAACGATCCAGAGCATACCAAAAACCTCTAAGTCGTTTCTTAAAACGAAAATAGAGTTTCAGCCCCTTTTTAAATCTTTCGTACTTGTATTCTAACTCAAAGCGTCTATTTATACAACCCTTGTATATAGACGGTTAAGTAAGTTACACATATGCCCCTACTTAAAGAAGTATAAGTGTAATACACTACAAGGACATTTCTGTTATGAATTTTATCATATAAAATTCATTTTTCTGAACCATCTTAAAATCTCGCAAAACCATTCTCAGTGTGCGACCCAATAGGCTCATACAACGTTGGCAGTGTACCAAAACACATTTTGGTATACAAGTCATAAGCGGCCTCTAGCAAGACATTATGACTACCCAAGTTGTACGAATATCAAATCGATACAACCTAATCAATAGTCTATATAATATCCTTTTGTCACACGATATCCTTTTGATCAAACATAAGGCATGGAATTGTTATCCAATATGTTCAATCGTACTAGTCTCGATTTCTAGGTAGACTGAAAATATCTAAGTGACATTGATCAATATCAATTCACTTAAACTAGGCCTTTTAACAGTCTAACACATCGAGGGATCCACTGGATATCTCTCTTTATATGAGAGGGACAAATTCTATCTCGATTACACAACTTCACTACATTATTCACACAGTAACCAATCACAACCTTTATAATCGTCCGGTTAAAGACAACGTTTGATTGCGTCAAATCACTGTATTCTTAATGTTGAAGTCTCTGGTAATCTCAAGTCAGAGGACAGAAAAATATACCTATCATGAGAAACAACTATGACTTAATCCATGTGATGTTCTCATAGCGAGTCGGTCCAGTACTTTGTTCCCTAACAAGTAATCATGATCTTTATTCGTATTCCTATACGTATGATCATCGTATGATCATCAATCAAGACTCACACTAGTCTTAATTCATTATAGTTCCCAGTATAATAATCGACTAGGGACATTTAGGATATTTCTGTAAATACCTATGGATCTTATTATAATGTAAACATGCAAATCAATTATAATAAACAGCAAATGAAATCCTCTATTTTATTAACTAAAATGTATTCATAAAGACTGTTAATGGATTGACCTAGGGCACATTTCCCAACATGTTTTCATAATTCGTTAGTTATTTTCTACATTCTTCATAATTTTTTTTTGTTTTTTACAAAAAATATTATTTTAATATGGGTGGGGCCCTTGAACCGAGTCTGACCCAAGCTAACCGGATCGGGCATGGTCCGCCCTAATTGGACTGGTCCCAGGCTAGGTTGGCCTGACCCACAGGTCGTATGCATGCACGCACTTGCGTGCACCCCCTCCCTTCAACTTGCAGTGACGTTAATACCTCTGCTTTGGTTTTTTTTCTCATCTATATCAATAACAACACCAACACGACAACAACTTCATCAACAACTTAAAACCACCAATAAATTCTCCTTTCTCCAAAAACAAACTACAACATCAACCACTACCATTAAAACCACAATTTGAGCTTCATTTTAATAGAATATTGAAAGAAAGTGGAGATGTTCACCTTGATTTCTTGTTTGATTGCACAAATCCTCTCCAAAACTCCAAGAATCTTCGCCAAAATCTCCCTCTCCTTCTCCAACTTTCAGATTTCCTGGTGTGGGTGTGATAAAAGTTGACAAAAATATCTAAATCTTGATATTTATACTAAAACTCTAATCTAAAGTGTTCCTATGTATTAAGGTCATCTAATGGCTATTAATTGGGCCATCCAACTCACTTCGGTGACTCTAATAGCTCACTCAAAAGTTTGGTCTTATCCCCTTTTTTGGTGTCCGACACCTCGGCTTGCACCGCGACATGTGTCATAGTCTAATATTTCAATCAATATGGCCTAGACAATGGTTTTATATTTAATATTTTGTCCCATATACTTTGGTTATCTAATAAGTCATTTCCCCAACCTAGTGTACTCGTATTTCACCCGTTCGATACCCGTGTTGACATGCTTTTTGAGGCAAACACCGTTACACCATCTCACAAGATTTATCAATTTAAAATACACATGCGATATAATATAAATATAATACTAATAAACATCACAATTACGTAACCAATCAGACAAAAATAACCATTTATGCCATGTTAGGCATGTCCTATCCTATCTGAGGCATTCCTGTGGGCCTGAGCTGGCGTCCGCGTTTAAAAATAGCTTAAATAATGGCATTAATAAATATTGGGCCGTTACAACTCTTCCCATCTAGGGAAAATTTCATCCTGAAATTTAGGTACACTTCCATCTCGTTCCATGGAACTACAATTGTGGTGGGAATAACCGACATCGCTAACTTACTCTCGAACCCCGCTATACCATATTTCAATACATTGGGATCGCACCAATGAGTGCACCCAACTGGACCATCACCCAATACCCTTCCAATTGGGATTCCACCAATGAGCGTCTACTAGATCATCACCAAATAGCCATCACGGTGGTCGGTATAGGCCCACAATCCACCGACACGAGCACTAAAGATTAGCAACTCAGGTTGTAAGTCACTGAGGGTGCCCGTGTCATGTGTTTTGGTCTAGTGTATCGCATAATTAATCGAGTCTTCGTATCTGTAGATATAAAACAAAATGCGCACCAACAAAAATTAAGAAAATAACTGACAAAATACGTCAGATAACATAGCCTTGATAAGCTTTGAGTTGCCTCCTTGACTGGCTGTGCAACAACATGGGCCCTCTCTCTAGCATGCTCTGGCTCTGGTGGTAGTGATGCCCTCCAACAATCAACTCGAAGGTGTCTAGTCTAATCGTGACAGTGACATCGATGTGTCTCCAGCCTCCTTGCCTACTTGTCCCAAGATTTTTTTGGTTTTGGGAATTTGAAAACACAGCGAAATTTTAAATTTATTTTCAAAACCCCAACTGGATCAAACGAAATCCATTGATCTATTTAACATAATTGAAACCATACTTTGAACGCTAGTTTCCTATTTATGTTGATTGATCTTCAAGATGTTCACACGGGCACCCTCTATTAGCAATCCACAAACGAACGGTGACCATGAGTTGGAGTGCTAGCTTCAGGAGACTTTAAAAACAATTTTCTTTTGTCCTTAAAGTCCAAAAAACTCACAAAAAGCAAAAAAATGAAAAACCAATTTATACAACCTCTATCATACGTCTGTTATGTCTTTCATTTAAACACCTATTTATACATCCATTGTATTTAGGGTTCAAGTGAATGACATATACCCTTGCTTAAATAAGCAATAATATAGTAAAACATAAAAGCTTTTCTAATGTGAATTTTATAGGATAAAATTCATAAACTAGACTACTTGAAATTAGGCAAAGCCGTTCTCTGTGTGCGACCCAATAGGTTCATGCAACGTTGGTAGTGAACTAAAACCCTTTTTGGTACACAAGTAATAAGCGGTCTGTAGCAAGACATTATGACTACCCAAGTTGCAGGAAGATCAAAATTAATACAACCTAATCAGTAGTGTATATCATATCCTTTTGTCATATAATATCATGTGATTAAATATAATGATGGTATGTCGTACTGAAAACATCCAAGTAACATTGATCTTATCAGTTCACTTGGACTTGGTCATTTATCAGCCTATCATATCGAGGGATCTGCTGATATCTCTCTCTATACGAGAGTGGCAAATTCTATCTTAATTACACAAGTTCACCCATTATTCACATAATAACCAATTACAACTTTTATAATCGTTTGGTTAAAGACAACGTTTGATTGTGTCAAACCATTATGCTCCTAATATGGAAGTTTAAGAATTAAATGATATACCTATCATGTGTAACACCTATGACTTAATCCATGTGATGATCTTATAGTGGGTCGGTCCAATACATTGTTCTCTGTTTCTTGCTTTAAACTTTTCCAGCCTATTGCACCCCCATTCAAATTAAACACATATCTAGACTACGATCAAAAGTCATATATATATATATATATCAGTTTGAAAACTTATGTCTATGTAGCCATTTACAACAAGCCTATTTACTAGACCTTCATAGACTAAGAACACTTCTTTAGCCCTTCTCAAGTACTTAAGAATGTTCTTTACTACTATCTAGTGACTCTCATCGAGATCTGACTGATATATACTTGTTGTGCATAAAGCATACGATACATCAGATCGAGTGTATAACATGACATATATGATAGATCTAATGACTGATGCATATGGAATCTTATTCATACAGTTTGGTTCATCATTTGTCTTAGGACATTGAGTCTTGCTAAGACTTATGCCATGAGACATAGCTATCAATCCACTTTTAGAGTCTTGCAAACTGAACCTATTCAGTACCTTGTCTATTTAAGCACTCTGACTAAGACCAATTAGCCATTTAGATATTTCCCTATAGATCTTTATCCCTAGGACATAGGCTGCATCTCCTAAGTCCTACATTGCAAAACACTTTTTTAACCAAGACTTGACATTCTGCAAGGTTGGGATGTCGTTTCCAATGAGCAATATTTCATCAACATACAGTACCAGAAAAACAACTGCATTCCTACTAACCTTTTTTGTATACACAAGGCTCATCTTCATTAGTAATGAACCAAATTCCTTAATTTCTTCATCAAAACAAAGAATCCAACTCCGAGAAGCTTGTTTTAATCCATAAATGGATCTTTGAAGCTTACACACTTTCCTAAAAGTTTCCGGATAATTAAACCTTTCAGGTTGTATCATATACACATCCTGAATTAGCTTTCGATTAAGAAAAGCTGTCTTGACATCCATTTGCAATATCTCGCAGCCATAATATGCAACTATGAAAATTAGAATTCTAATGGACTTAATCATGGCTACAGGAGAAAAAGTTTTATCATAGTCAACACTTTGAGTCTGCTTGATACCTTTTGCTACTAGTCATACTTTATAAGTGTGCACTTTGTCATCTATGTAAGTCTTCTTCTTGAAAAACCATTTACATCCAATGGTCTTACCACTTTCAAGTAAATTTACCATGTTCCAAACTTGGTTATCATACATTGATAAGTCAGTATTTATAAGATTTTATAGTCTATTTTAATATAGTTTATTGTTAAAGTTTATAAAATATATATCTCATTATATTTACTTTTGGTTTTTAGGTGAAATGGAGTGCACGGTTGGATCCGGGGCGAAAAAATACTCAAAATAGAGTATTTACTTGCATTAATTGGATACCGGGAGAGTTAGTTTCGAAATATACGCCGACAATGGGATAAATGTACACAGCAGTGACACATGTCGCCTCCCCATTCGCTGAGTAGCGTCACCCAGCTCGTGCCCGCCAATCACAGACCGCCACGTCGTCGTTCAAGAACGTCGCAGACTTCTCATCTAACCAAAGCATCCGCCACGTGGACAAACACGCTTTCTCTTCTCTCCAGCTCGTCGATTTGCCTCGAGATACGTGCTTTGTCTTTGTCTCCCGAGATCTTCGCAAGTAGTCGCGCGACTTCTGCCCACGTCCCAGCCGCCACGTGTCACTCCTCGACTGGTCTAGCAAGGCGCCAACTTCCAGCTCCAGTGAATGAGATCCTGCCATGTGTCATCCGACTCCTCTTACACACGTCACCGCCTCTCTTCTCCTCCAATCGTGTTCCGCCATGTCAGCCGCGTCATCACCTCAGCGCCAATCATCTCCAGACACGTCGCGACGACGCACGTAATTCAGCCAATAAGCTCCTGACACGTGGCAACACCGAAAAAACACCAAAAACCTATTTTCTCTCTCTTCCAGAATCCAATTTCTACTAGTATTACACATTAGGACATTAGGTATATATAGAACATCTATTATTCATTAGAGGAACTTTTTGGCATTATTTTATTTGGAGTTTTATGAAGAATATGTCTAGCTAATCAAGCCATTGCCTAGGTCGGAGGTGAAGCAAGTCAAGATTATTGATTCATGGCATAACTTGTGAGATCTTTTAGTTTATTATTTAATTTAATTTAATTTCTTCTATTTCATTGTTGTTGATTTTAATGAATATGATTCAAATCTAAGGTATGTATATGGCCATTGCATGCTTTTAGGTGGAAAATCTATAGTTAATTGACTCATTAGTATCCGTAATTGTACTTTTGAGACAATATAAGTAACAAACATTCACCTGATTGCCGTCAAAACCTTTCGGTTCTTGAGTGTGCAACAATTGAATCTAGGTTAAATCGGGAGCGAAAGCGATCCGGTTATCTAGGATTAGTATTCCCATAGAACTTTATTACTGCGGTTAATGTGTTAAATCTTATGGCGGATGTCTAGGGTTATACATTAATTAGGGAAGTAGTTAGTGGCGGATGTCCTACCTATCGAGATTAAGGGAATTAGGAATTTCTGGCGGATGTCGATTTTCTATAGCTAGTCTAGGGGAACTTGAATTAATAATTGTTTTGGGAAAGATTGACGACCATGATATGCCATTGAATCTTGATCTTGTCTTGTGGAACCATAGACCTAGGTGTTTTCTTTCATTGATATTATTCTTGCAATCTTGATTCCTGTTATTTTTATTTTAATTGTTTATTCTAAAATTTTTTTCTAAAAATCCCCATTTTAGTTAACTTAGAGTGAAACTCAAGTCCTGTGGATTCGACTCCATATTTACCACCACTACACCCTTGTGGGATTGGTAACTCAATTACGGGTTATATTTGGCACGCACGACACGTGATCAAATTTTGGCGCCGTTGCCGGGGACTTAGTCTTTCATTCTAAGCTTAGGTTTCCTTTCTTTTTTTTTTTTTTTTTTCTTAGTTTTATGCTCTCACGACTCACTCGGTCAAAATCGACTGGTTCACTGTTACCTTTCGATCCTGAACCGGAGAGTACATTTCATAAGTTGAATAGAGAGACCCAACTTAGGCAACAACAAGGCCAAAATCCTCCAGAAATGGCTGAAAATTACCAAATCACTATGGGGCATGCTAATCAAGAGCTTCAAGCTCTTTTGGCACAACAACCCCTCTGCATCAACTATCCGGATAATGCCGGAGATTTTGAGTTAAGGTCAGGGTTCATTCATCTCTTACCATCCTTTCATGGTGGCGAGAATGAAGACCCTGTTACTTTTCTGAAGGAGTTTCAGACTAATTGCAAGTCTATGAAACCCTCTAATGCGGATGAGGATACGGTTAAGCTTAGATCTTTTCCATTTTTTCTGAAAGACAAAGCCAAAGAATGGCTTTTCTACCTTCCGCCTGGCTGCATTAACTCCTGGAATGAGATGACAAATGCGTTTTTAAATGAATATTTCCCTAAGGATAGAGTTGCTCAGCTCATCAAGGACATTTGCAGCATCAAAATGAATTCGGGTGAATCATTTGGTGAATATTGGGATTGCTATAAACGATTAATTGCTAGTTGCCCGCAGCATGGCCAGTCTGAGAAGGCCATAGCTCGTTTCTTCTATGTTGGCATGTCGCCCATAGAACGACGCATGATTGATAATGCGTGTGGGGGTCACATTCGAGATAAAACTCTGGCCCAAATGAAGCAACTGTATGAGGACATCGATCAGCAGGTCACGCCTTTATGGAGATCTTGATGACACTGCTTACCAACGTCTAACTACGGGAAGTGTCTCAAGTTCTCGACCGAAAAATTGACCAACCGACCTCTATGATGGAGCGTCTCCTCTCCTCTGGCAAAGTGCAAGTCAAGGCTTGTGGCATTTGTACTGCCACAAATCATGCAACTGATGAATGTCCTACTCTCTTTTAGGACAATCAACAGGCCAATGCCATGGGAAATCAGTTCCAGGGACAATCTAGAGTCCCATTTGGGAATACATATAATCACGCAACGGCGAGGAACAACCCAAACTTCAGTTACGAGCCTCAAAATCAGAACTACCAGACCTTTATCCCGAGAGGTCAACCGTTGCTTACACCCTCCAACCATTCCTCTTCACTTGAGGATATGATGAAAGCTCTTACGACTGAACAGAGGCAACTTACAAGAGATGTTGCCGAATTTAAGGCCGCCACTGAAAAATCCATCAATGCAACCAATTCAACAGTCCAGAACCTTCAAGTTTGAATAGATCAAATTTCACAGCAATTGGGATGCATTGAGGATAATGGTAGGTTACCTTCACAACCTTACCCAAACCCTAACGCGAGTGCTAACGTAGTTACACTCAGAAGTGATAAAGAGCTGGAGGGGCCCAAAAGGAACAATGGGTCATCTGATGCCAAAGACCAGGCAAATGAGGAAGAGCATGAGTTAGTAGTAAAACCGTCTATTCCTAAACAGATGGTAACAACTCAAAAAGAAGCCCCGGCCACATTTAAGGTCAAACCTCCTTTTCCACAACGACTTATCCTAGACAAGAAAAAGGTGGAAGAGAAAGAAATTCTCGAGACCTTTCGGCGAGTGGAAATCAATATTCCACTCCTCGATGCTCTGAAGCAAGTCCCTAGGTATGCAAAGTTTCTTAAGGAACTATGCACTAACAAAGGGAAACTAAAAGGCAACAAAAAAGTCCAAATGGGAGAAACCGTCACGGCCATCCTACAAAAGAAGTTGCCTCCTAAATGCAAGGATCCTGGGATGTTCTCAGTGCCTTGTATTATAGGTGATGTAAGCATTCAGAGGGCTATGTGTGATCTTGGAGCTTCCATTAATGTCATGCCATTGTCTATTTATGATACATTGAATGCAGGCCCATTAGAGGAGACTGGTATTGTCATTCGGTTAAGCGACCGTTCGGTTGTCGACCGTAGGTGTTCTTGAGGATGTTCTAGTGCGAGTGAATGAGTTTGTGTTTCCTGCTGATTTCTACGTTGTAGATACGAAGGAGGAACCGTTTCCTAATGCTTCGTCAGTGCTACTTGGACGCCCGTTCTTAAAAACGGCAAAGACGAAGATAGATGTTGATGATGGATCTCTTACCATGGAGTTCGACGGTGAGTCATCAAGTTTAACATCTATGATGCGATGCGATACCCCAGTGATGTGTCTTCGTGGTATGTACCATGGTCGTGTGGACCCACTCATTGAGCAGGCTTTGCTCAGGAGTAACGATGATACAGTGAAAGTAGTGTTAGAGAATAATCTCCACACTACTCATATCCACCAGAGTGTCCTGACCCTCGATATTGATGTCGAGGATGTTGTTTTAGAGTTAGAGTCATTCCAACCACTGCCCCCAAATGTCTGTTATTTGGAGTTGCCCACTACTGACTCTAAACTTTCTCCCTCCTTAGTTAAAGCTCCCACACTTGAGCTGAAGCCACTACCTGAGCACCTAAAGTACATGTTTTTGGGTGAGAATGACACACTCCCTGTGATCATCTCATCCAAACTTACACATTTGGAGGAAGAAAGACTCCTACGAGTACTCCGGGAGTTTAAACAGGCTATTGGGTGGACTATAACGGATATCAAAGGTTTGAGCCCTTCCACTTGCATGCATCATATATATATGGAAGAGGGGTCAAAACCTACGAGAGAAGCCCAGAGGAGGCTCAATCCGCCTATGATGGATGTCATAAAGAAGGAGATACTGAAGCTCCTTGATGCTGGCATGATATACCCTATCTCTGATAGTAAATGGGTAAGTCCGGTCTAGGTGGTTCCTAAGAAAACAGGAGTCACAGTAGTCACCAATTCACATGGTGAGTTGGTTCTAACCCGCATTCAAAATGGATGGCGGGTTTGCATTGACTATAGGAAGTTGAATGCTTCTACCAGGAAGGATCACTTCCCTCTTCCATTCATTGATCAGATGTTGGAGAGATTAGCTGGTCGTTCTCATTATTGTTGTCTTGACGGTTACTTCGGTTTTCACCAGATACCGATAGCGCCTGAAGACTAAGAAAAGACGACCTTCACTTGTCCGTTTGGCACTTTTGCCTATCGACGCATGCCCTTTGGGTTATGCAATGCTCCTACCACCTTTCAAAGGTGCATGGTGAGTATCTTTTCAGATTTTGTTGAGCATTTCATAGAGGTCTTTATGGATGACTTTACTGTTTATGGTGATTCATTTGATAGTTGTCTCGTCAATCTGACAAAAGTACTCAGTAGGTGTATCGAGAAGAACTTGGTTCTGAACTATGAAAAGTGTCATTTTATGGTGAACCAAGGTCTTATTTTGGGACACATTGTCTCAGCCAGGGGTATAGAGGTAGACCAAGCTAAAATCGATGTTATCAAGAAACTTCCCTACCCTACGAATGTGCGAGAGATTAGATCTTTCCTTGGACACGCCGGTTTTTACCGTCGTTTCATCAAGGACTTTTCAAAGATTGCACAACCCCTATGTCATCTACTCCAAAAGGACACACCTTTTGAGTTTGATAAGACATGTAGGAGTGCATTTGATGCACTCAAAGCCTCACTTACTAGTACACCAGTAATTCAAGCCCCTAATTGGGAGCTTCCATTTGAAATCATGTGTGATGCTAGTAATTATGCAGTGGGTGCAGTCTTAGGTCAGAGAGTTGGGAGAGCTTCACATGTTATTTACTATGCTTCTCGTACTCTAGACGTGGCTCAGATGAACTACACCACTACTGAGAAGGAGCTCCTTTCCGTTATCTTCGCACTAGAGAAGTTTCGGCCTTATCTTCTGGGTACCAAGGTTATTATTTACTCCGATCATGCAGCCTTGAAGTACCTGATAAGTAAAAAGGATGCCAAACCTAGGCTCATTCGATGGATACTCCTATTATAGGAGTTTAACATCACAATTAAAGATAAAACTGGTGCAGAAAATCTAGTCGCAGACCATCTCAGCAGGATTGAGAATGGTGAACGTCCTACCCCTATAAAGGATGATTTCCCTGATAAGTACATCTATGCTGTCATGGAGGATCTTCCCTGGTATGCCGATTTGGTGAACTATATCACCTCTGGCGAGCTATCTCCTCATCTTTCGAAGGCTCAGAAGAATAAACTTAGGAGCGATGCTAAGTATTATGTGTGGGATGACCCATACTTATGGAAATTTTGCTCCGATCAGGTTATCAGGCGGTGTGTCTCTCAGACTGAGAGTCATTCCATCTTGGCTTTTTGTCACACTTACGCCTGCGGTGGCCACTTCGGTCCCCGTAGGACAGCTAGGAAAGTTCTTGAAAGTGGGTTTTACTGGCCCACAATTTTTCATGATTCATACATGTTCACCAAGACTTGTCCTAACTGTCAGAAAACTGGTAACCTTAGTCATCGGGACCAAATGCCACTTACTCCGATTCATATTTGTGAGATATTTGATGTATGGGGTATAGACTTCATGGGGCCATTTCCAGTGTCATTTGGTAATGTTTACATACTTTTGGCAGTGGACTACGTGTCTAAGTGGGTGGAAGCTAAAGCTACCCGCACTAATGATTCTAAAGTGGTTTGTGAATTCCTCAAATCGAGGATTTTTACAACATTTGGTACCACGCGTGCCCTGATCAGTGATAGAGGCACTCACTTCTGCAACCGTATGGTTGAAAGCCTTCTGAGGAGGTACAATGTCACTCATAGAATGTCTACGGCGTATCATCCCCAAACGAGTGGTCAGGTAGAGGTTTCTAATAGGGAGATCAAATCTATCGTGGAAAAGACAGTGAATCCTACTCGAAAGGATTGGAGTACACGTCTTGATGATACGGTTTGGGCTTACCAAACGGCGTTTAAAACGCCAATTGGAATGTCCCCCTATCGCCTTGTGTTTGGAAAAGCTTGCCACCTGCCAGTCGAGCTCGAGCATAAATCCTACTGGACTGTGAAACAGCTTAATATGAAGCTCGACGAAGCAGGAAAAGAGAGAAAGCTCACTCTCCAATAATTGGAGGAAATCAGGAACGACGCATATGAAAATGCGCGAATTTACAAGGAAAAAACAAAAATGTTCCATGATCGCATTCTTTCTAGGAAATCTTTTCGTGTTGGTCAAAAAGTGCTTTTGTTTCAGTCACGTCTTAAGATTTTTGCAGGTAAGCTGAGATCGAGGTAGACAGGACCGTATGTGGTTATTGCAGTGTATGATCATGGTGCGGTGGAGATTCAGAGTTTGGAGACTGGTAATGCTTTTAAAGTGAACGGCCACAGGTTGAAGATCTTTTATGAAGACTTCCCGAGTCACAATGTAGAGGGCGTATCACTTGAACAACCGCAGCCTATATCGATTGACAGACTCAGACCTAGTCGAGCCAAAGACTTTAAACAAAAGCGCTATTGGGAGGCAGCCCAAATTTTGATAAGTATTATTTAGTTTTTATTTTTTTATTTTAATTTTATTTTTTTTATGCATGAACTTATATCATTTCCTTCTTCTTATCATTATCATCTTCTTATCACTATCATGTTCTTTCACCATTTTCGTTTGTTTTTTTTTGTTTAGACCACTTGACTTGTTTTGAACCTTGAGGACAAGGTTCGGAATAAGTTTGGGGGTATTTTAGGGATTGTAGATAGTGTTGGATGGATTTTCTTGCTAAAGACCGTAGGTATGATCATTAATTTTTTAAAAATTATGCGGGTGAAGGATGGTAAAGGTGGTGTTATTCTCATTTTCTTTTCCATTTCTTTTCATTGATGCTTCCATCTTCCATTTCATTAGGATATGATATATTTTCATGCATGCATTTAGTATAGTTTTATTTGGAGTAGACATGTGTCTATCTACGATTGTTCTTGCATTTAGGCCTTACATAGTCACATATGTTGCATTTAGAGTTACCCGAAACTTTGGTTCATGCCTTTGATCGTGGATGAGTATATTATGGTTGCTTTTTGACTTGAAACTCAGAAAAATTAGGTGCAACATTCAATCAAGCCGTAGCTCAGCATTTTTATGATTTCATGATTAGGGACTTAGTATGATGGTTAAACTTTGTGCTAGATATCAAAATGAGCAGACGGTCAAATTTGTGCAAGTAATAGTGCTTTAATTCTTATTTGATAATCTGCTTAATCATAGTGAAAGTGCGAAGGGCTAACAGGAGTTTTCTTAATATAGAGAGTCCCACAGGATTCCATAGGAAATGGAGCAGGGAATCTTGTGGTGGGAAAAAGTGAGAAAATCGATCCATAGGAAATGGAGCAGGGACCGTACTACTTGAAAAAAATATTATGGAGAAAAAAGTAGAGTGTATTTATTTAATAAAAAAGGCGAAAGTATATGAAAACTCCTCAAATAAACAAGATTTAGCTCGAGTACTTTCACTAGATTAAGTGAGATTTTAGACTTGCATGCTTGAATGTATAGACCAAGAAAACTCATGAGTAGTTAATGACCTTTGTTTTGACTACATCTATGTCTTTAAAGTGTGATCTTAACTGTGTTTGAGTTGCGAGTTTTGACATATCATAACTCTGAAATTTCTTGAGTGGCTTGTTACTTGGCAACCATGTAAATCAAAGGAACTCCATGAATTTTGAATTGGGTATAGGAATAGGTATAAGTATAGGTATAGGTATGAGTTTAGTTTTAGGATTAGTTTAGTTAATGCATTAGGGATTTAATTTAGTATGTGTTGTCAAATATACCTTTGCTCGGGACGTGCAAAGTCTTAAGTTTGGGGGTATTTGATAAGTCAATATTTATAAGATTTTATAGTCTATTTTAATATAGTTTAGTGTTAAAGTTTATAAAATATATATCTCATTATATTTACTTTTGGTTTTTAGGTGAAATGGAGTGCACGGTTGGATCCGGGGCGGAAAAATACTCAAAATAGAGTATTTACTTGCATTAATTGGATATCGGGAGAGTTAGTTTCGAAATATACGCCGACAATGGGATAAATGTACACAGCAGTGACACATGTCGCCTCCCATTCGCCGAGTAGCGTCACCCGGCTCGTGCTCGCCAATCACTGATCGCCACGTCGTCTTCAAGCAACGTCGCAGCTTCTCATCTAACCAAGCATACGCCACGTGGACAAACACGGTTTCTCTTCTCTCCAACTTGTCGATTTGCCTCGAGATACGTGCTCGTCTTGTCTCCCGGATCTTCGCAAGTAGTCGCGTGACTTTCGCCGCGTCCCGCCCGCCACGTATCACTCCTCGATCGGGTCAAGCAAGGCGCCAACTTCCAGCTCCGGTGAATGAGATCCCGCCATGTGTCATCCGACTCCTCTCACACACGTCACCGCCTCTCTTCTCCTCCAATCGTGTTCCGCCACGTCGCCCGCGTCATCACCTCAAAGCACCAATCATCTCCGGACACGTCGGCGACGCACGTAATTCAGCCAATAAGCTCCTAACACGTGGCAACACCGAAAAAACACCAAAAACCTATTTTCTCTCTCTTCCAGAATCCAATTTCTACTAGTATTACACATTAGGACCTTAGGTATATATAGAACATCTATTATTCATTAGAGGAACTTTTTGGCATTATTTTATTTGGAGTTTTATGAAGAATATGTCTAGCTAATCAAGCCATTGCCTAGGTCGGAGGTGAAGCAAGTCAAGATTATTGATTCATGGCATAACTTGTGAGATCTTTTAATTTATTATTTAATTTAATTTAATTTCTTCTATTTCATTGTTGTTGATTTTAATGAATATGATTCAAATCTAGGGTATGTATATGGCCATTGCATGCTTTTAGGTGGAAAATCTAAAATTAATTGACTCATTAGTATCTGTAATTGTACTTTTGAGACAATATAAGTAACAAACATTCACCCGATTGCCGTCAAAACATTTCGGTTCTTGAGTGTGCAACAATTGAATCTAGGTTAAATCGGGAGCGGAAGCGATCCGGTTATCTAGGATTAGTATTCCCATAGAACTTTATTACTGCGGTTAATGTGTTAAATCTTATGGCGGATGTCTAGGGTTATAAATTAATTAGGGAAGTAGTTAGTGGCGGATGTCCTACCTATCGAGATTAGGGGAATTAGGAATTTCTGGCGGATGTCGATTTTCTATAGCTAGTCTAGGGGAACTTGAATTAATAATTGTTTTGGGAAAGATTGACGACCATGATATGCCATTGAATCTTGATCTTGTCTTGTGGAACCATAGACCTAGGTGTTTTCTTTCATTGATATTATTCTTGCAATCTTGATTCCTGTTATTTTTATTTTAATTGTTTATTCTAAAACATTTTTCTAAAAATCCCCATTTTAGTTAACTTAGAGTGAAACTCAAGTCCTGTGGATTCGACTCCGTATTTACCACCACTACACCCTTGTGGGATTGGTAACTCAATTACGGGTTATATTTGGCACACACGACACGTGATCATACATGGATTGGATTTCAGAGTTCATGACACTAAGCCTGTAACGACCCAGAAATTTGGTTATTTGTGGATATTAGTATATTACGGGTCTCGAGCCGTTTGGGCGATTTCTTTTAGCTGAGTGAGGTGTCGCCTAGTTAAACAGGGTTTTCGGGAACTGTTTTAGTGGACATTATTAGTAAACAAAGTCAAATGAAATATATGACCTTAGTTGAGGAAATACAATTTTATCAATAATGTATAACTTAGAAATGAGGAAACTTATTTGAATACTAAGTGTGGGACTGCCTCGAGAAGCGTGTCAGACGTGGGGCACTGCGTATCGAGTAGGCAAAAATTTATGTGTCCTTATTTATAATTTAATAAAATTAATCTAATGGGTTAATATAGGATAAGATTGTTAAAGTGACACAATATGGTGAGGAGAACCATAGGATGGGCATGGAGATGTGTACCATGTGTGAGTGGGTAAATGTATATGGTTGCATGCATATATATGAATGTGTACCCCACATTTAGGGTGCTTGATAAAACGTATATGGCAGCGGGGTGCACACAACAACGGGGTGTTGTGTGCACAAATCAGCTGGGTGTGTGTGAAGTGTGAGTGCGCACACCAGTGGGGTGTACACATCAGTTGTGCGTGTGTGACCATAAAGTACATTATTATATGTGTGTGTGAACAAATAAAACAAGTGTATGGACACTTTAAATATTAATTGTGGGCTTGTGTTAAGTCCCAATAAGGGCCCAACATACACATTATATAATAAGGGTCCATAACAAATACAAATGATGTGTAAGTGGGTGATGTTGGGGCCCAATAAAGGCCCAATAGAATAGGTACAACCTGAGGCCAAGAAGAAGCCATAAAATATAAGAATGAGCTTATGCATTTAGGCCCAACAAGTGTCCACATATTAAGCCTACTTAGGTGAATATAGGCTTGACACACGGACCCAACAAGAGCCAAATCAGGGTGTAAAGGGCGTCAATTATAGTATGGATTACGTTAATTAACTGAATTCAAACCATGTTTAGGGGAGTCACCCTAAAACTAAACACGAACTCTAAAACAACATTTCGGGTTTGATTCGTTGTCAAGTAGTTGAGAAACACATGAAACGCGTTAAAGTCACATAGTAGTACCGGGTTACGCTAGTTCAGGTAAGTACACTTGCCCTTAAAAGCATTTGTACGTTAATAGGCCAGTAAGGAAATAACATGTGATTTATACATCCTCTATTCATTGATATTGTTGAATTGATTCCCTCGTTTGAAATTCCATTCCATTTTCCTTGGTTGTATGTTCTCGGCATGAGTGTGTGTCTCGAAGGTATTATGTGGCCTCGCACTAGCTGGGACAACGAGGGTGCCTTCTGCAGGGGTAACTGACCACCCCTAGTGATGTGTATACTAGGTACTGGATTCGAGAGGTGTTGCGATACCTCTCAATTTCACACTGCGCTAGTGTTGCGACATTGTCCGAGGAGATCTTGCAAGATCTTTGCCGTATTGTTGTGAAATTAGACCACTTATGGGCCTTTTTTGAATCTTAGAACATGCAAATTATCGATTGTTTATCTATCAGTTTGTTTATCATGCTCTTAATTTATTTACGTTTGCTGTTGTTTCATTTTCGCATGATATTTAGACTGCCTTGTTTGTTTAAATCATAAATTACTGTTACATTCTTCTGGCACTACTTTCGATTTCTTCAGTTGCTCACCGTCTAGTTTGTGACGGTGGGTGCAGATAGGATGGAGAGCAACAAGGGTAAGGGGCCCTGCCTAGGAGATATACTTTGAGGACTAGCAGTAGGATTAGAGAGATTATAGTATGTGTTTATATTTTTGCTGATTTGTATATTGTTTCATACTTATATTGTTGGGATTATTGAACTTGGTTTTTTTGGTGAGACTGGTATCATGTATATATGCTTATCGAATTGTACATGAATACCCGGGGTTTTCCACACTTATAGAATTCCTAATTTTCCTTTGATTGAGTTATTTCCCCTTTTTATTTACTGTTTAGTCTTCTGCTGTGTATTATTGCAATAACTCTTTCATAAATTACTAAATTGACTAAATCGAAGGCTGACTAGGCTCGCTAGGTTGCCGAGTGATGACTCAGGGCCTACATGGGTCTTGGCGGGGCGTACCCAATTACACGGGGAAATTGGGGCCGTCACAGTTGGTATTAGAGAATAGGCTTTAGAATCTTAGGGACAGAGTACAGAGTTGTCTAAAAATTGTGATACCAACATCACAGTTGGTATCATAGCCTAAGGTTATAACGACCTGGCTCTTGATTTAAAACATAATCCATTATACCAGCGGAAGTTAGGAATGGTTGAACTTAGAAGTGGAAAACCCTATGATCCTGACTTAGAATCCTAGTTGGAGAGTGAGGATGAGTTGAGGAATGGAAACTGAAAACTTATTGGGATAAGTTGGATGTGATGTTTTTACATATTACGATTGTTGTGTGTATTATATGGTATCGGTAGCTATCCATTGATCCAGAAATATGCTTTCGCTATCAGATAGCGATGGCGGATCAGCAGGGTCCTAGTTACGACAGCGGGACGTCGAGTACTTGAGCTGTTAGTATCGAGGAGTTTCAGACTTTGACGCAGAAAGTCAGAGCTCAGGAGTGACAAATGGAGGAGATTCTATCGATATTAAAGGCGTCAGTTGCTGTTGCATCGGTACCATCTACGGCTAGAGTAACCATTACTCAGGAGGAGAACACACCGGAGGTTATGACCATGACTACGCTTCCTACCACCACTGTAGTGAGACCAGAGATGGCGGTTGTACCTTGCGCACTGATAGAGATTGCACCAGTGACACCGGCAGTGTATGGCACTACGACGACTACTGAGGCCAAGAAATGGTGAGAGTTCAAGAGGTACGACCCTATCATTTTCTATGGAGACACTGACGTGACCGCGTCAGAGTTGTTCCTGAAGAGTCATGAGAAGATACACCACATCATAGATACCGAGGAGCACATGAAAGCTTCTATTTCTTCCTTGATGTTGATGGGAGAAACTGATGATTGGTAGACTACGATTGTGAGTACCAGAGGCATACCGAGGGACTGGATAGAGTTCAAGACCTAGTTTAAAATGAAGTACTTTTCTCCCATCGTGATGAGAGCCAAGAGAAACGAGTTCATTTCCCTGAGACAGTTAGTGGATGAGTCCATCATGGAGTACATGGGACGGTTTTTACAGTTATTACCATATGCTGGAAGATCAGCTAGCACAGAGGCAGACCGAGTGTACTACTTTATTGAGGGTCTACTACCCAAAATTGGAGGTGCGATCGTTACGACCGAGCCAGGGACGTTGCACAGGACTTATGAGCAGAGCTTGGCTAGGGAGAGTTACTTGAGTACTCACCACGAGGAGATTGAGCCTGATCGACCTGAGTTGCACTTAGAGCACCGATCAGAGGGACATGACAGGAAACGAACGAGGAATCCGAACGATGATAGTGGTTCTCGAAAGCGGAAGTTGTGTTACTAGTGCAGACAATCTGGACATTTTTAGAATCGATGTCCTGAGTTGTACGAGGACCAGCAGGATGACGATCAGCTTCGGGCCACTGAGGACGTGCACCTGGCGACTGAGCTGCAGCTGATGGTGGTCCGTGATCCTACGGGAGGTAAAGGATTTTCCTGATTATCCTACAACATGCATGGAACTAATTATTTGAAACTTTAGGTGTTTAAAATGAGATGTCGGACGTCATGTGACAGAGTTAGGGTCGATACCGGCTAGAGTGGTACCGTTTAACCTTAGCAGTGTTGTCTAGGATGAGGCAGACCTAACTTAGATTAGATTCCGAAAGAGATGGTAAGTTTGGGCACAATGGGTTGCCAAAATTAGCCACAAGTACACCTAAAGAGAGGCAGGACCAGACTGGTTGTGATTCATCTTACGATGCATGGACACGTAGTGTACATGGTGGCCACGGTTACAACTTTGTCCAATCTATTTTACTGCCTGGGTATAGATAAACTTGCGTCGAGACACGAGTGGGTTGGGAGGTTTTCACGAGTATGGCGTGCGAGTCGCGTTCGTAGCATCTTATGTCGTGATCACCAAGCTTAAGTCGTGGTAGTGGGCGATGTTTGCAACGAGGTCATGGCATTCCTACCATTTTGGGAAACGGGAGCAGTCTAGAGATACCGTAGTTGAATTAGGCTGTTTGAAGTGGTTGATACCCGCAGTCTGAAGACTAAGATAAAATCAAGTTATTCGAAGTGGCAAAGGTCCACAGTTTGGTAGATGTGGAGAAAAGGGAGTGGATTTAAGATGTTGTGCTGTTCGAAGAGCCTTTGTACAAGTCCGCAGTTCAATACCTGATGTCGAGCTGTTGGAAGTGACTCTCGCGAGAGTCCACAATTGGTCATAGCTTATTGAGTTGTTTGAAGTGACTTGGCATCGGTCCGCAGTTCAACGATGAGGAACGAGCTGTCTGAAGTGACTCTGAGGTAGTTCACAGTTCGAGATAGAGGATCCAAGCTGTTTGAAACGGCTGTAAGCCCACAGTTTGGACGAGTTGTGAACGGGTGTTCGTTGTCCTTATTCACTCAAATTGGAACTAATTTTGAGGACGAAACTCTTCTTAGTTGGGGAGACTGTAATGACCCAGAAATTTGGTTATTTGTAGATGATGACGCATGTATTAGAATATTAGTATATTATAGGTCTCGAGCCGTTCGGGCGATTTCTTTTAGTTGAGTGACGTGTTGCTTAGTTAAACGGGGTTTTCGGGAACCGTTTTAGTGGACATTATTAGTAAACAAAGTCAAATGAAATATATGACCTTAGTTGAGGAAATACAATTTTTTCAATAATGTATAACTTAGACATGAGGAAACTTATTTGAATACTAAATGTGGGACCACCTCGAGAAGCGTATCAGACGGGGGCACTGCGTACCAAGTAGGTGGGAATTTGTGTGACCTTATTTATAATTTAATAAAATTAATCTAATGGGTTAATATAGGATAAGATTGTTAAAGTGACACAATATGGTGAGGAGAACCATTGGATGGGCATGGAGATGTGTACCATGTGTGAGTGGGTAAATGTATATGGTTGCATGCATATATATGCATGTGTACCCCACATTTGGGGTGTGTGATAAAACGTATATGGCAGCGGGGTGCACACAACAGCGGGGTGTTGTGTGCACAAATCAACGGGGTGTGTGTGAAGTGTGAGTGTGCACACCAGTGGGGTGTACACATCGATTGTGTGTGTGTGACCATAAAGTACATTATTATATGTGTGTGTGAACAAATAAAACAAGTGTATGGACACTTAAATATTAATTGTGGGCTTGTGTTAAGGCCCAATAAGGGCCCAACATACACATTATATAATAAGGGTCCATAACAAATACAAATGATGTGTAAGTGGGTGATGTTGGGGCCTAATAAAGGCCCAATAGAATAGGTACAACCTGAGGCCAAGACGAAGCCATAAAATATAAGAATGAGCTTATGCATTTAGGCCCAACAAGTGTCCACATATTAAGCCTACTTAGGTGAATATAGGCTTGACACATGGACCCAACAAGAGCCCAGTCAGGGTGTAAAGGGCATCAATTATAGTATGGATTACGTTAATTATCTGAATTCAAACCAAGTTTAGGGGAGTCACCCTAAAACTAAACACAAACTCTAAAACAACATTCGGGGTTTGATTTGTTATCAGGTAGTTGAGAAACAAGGGAAACGCGTTAAAGTCACGGAGTAGTATTGGGTTACGCTAGTTTAGGTAAGTACACTTGCACTAAAAAGCATTTGTATATTAGTAGGCCAGTAAGGAAATAACATTTGATTTATACATCCTCTATTCATTGATATTGTTGAATTGATTCCCTTGTTTGAAATTCCATTCCGTTTTCCTTGGTTGTATGTTCTCGGCATGAGTGTGTGTCTCGAAGGTATCATGTGGTCTCGCACTAGTTGGGACAATGAGGGTGCCCTCTGCAGGGGTAACTGACCACCCCTACTGATGTGTGTACTGGGTACTGGATTCGAGAGGTGTTGCAATGCCTCTCAATTTCAAGCTACGCTAGTGTTGCAACATTGCCCGGGGAGATCTTGTAAGATCTTTGCCGTATTGCTGTGAAATTAGACCACTCATGGGCCTCTTTTGAATCTTAGAACATGCAAATTATCGATTGTTTATCTATCAGTCTGTTTATCAAGCACTTGATTTATTTATGTTTCCTGTTGTTTCATTTCCGCATGATATTTAGACTGCCTTATTTGTTTAAATCATAAATTACTGTTACATTCTTCTGGCACTACTTTCGATTTCTTCAGTTGCTCACCGTCTAGTTTGTGACGGTGGGTGCAGATAGGGTGAAGAGCAGCAAGGGCAAGGGGCCCTGCCTAGGAGATATACTTTGAGGACTAGCAGCGAGATTAGAGAGACTATAGTATGTGTTTATATTTTTGCTGATTTGTATATCGTTTCATACCTATATTGTTGGGATTATTGAACTTGGTATTTTTGGTGAGACTGGTATCATGTATATATTCTTATCGAATTGTACATGAGTACCCAGGGTTTTCCACACTTATAGAATTCCTAATTTCCCTTTGATTGAGTTATTTCCCTTTGTTATTTACTATTTAGTCTTCCGCTGTGTATTATTGCAATAACTCTTTCATAAATTACTAAATTGATTAAATCGAAGGCTGACTAGGTTCGCTAGGTTGCCGAGTGATGACTCGGGGCCTACACGAGTCTAGGCCGGGCGTACCCAATTGCACAGGGAAATTGGGGCCTCTACAAAGCCATTTACCTCACTTGGAGGAAGACACATGTAATGACCCAAAATCTAACTTGTACCACGTGTCATTTTAGGTTCTATGTGGGCCCACTTGTTGTGATACTTGTGCTCAATTCTCGGTTGTCGACACCGAGGTATGTTATTTTTGTTCGATGTTTGTATTATTTATTTATTTACTCGAATGAATATTCCAATGTGTCAAAAGTGTGAGGACATTTGTGTGTGAGCATTGTTGTGGCGAAATAGGTTCGACTCAGAAAAACGTGTATTACGGATGCTGGGCGAACGCTTGTCAAGTAATTAGCTGTCCGGGGTAATATTTGAATTGAAACATTGACAAAATACAATGAAATATTATAATTAAAAGTTGTGTGACGTGTCCTGTATATTGGTACGTCTGTGAGCACACAACGGTACGAGTCATGGTTTGGTTCAGGTGCAAAAATGCTAGGGAAAGAGGTATTTTGTGTTAGAATGAATAAGAAAGTTTCTAAATGAGCTACAAAGTGTGTCAATGTTGGAGTTAGCTGAGGGTGGAGTGGTTGGCTGGTGAGAACAGGAACCACTAGATGGCCTTGTGATACGCGCGTGGTGAGGATGAAAAGGATTTATGTAAGTTATCAACTTTTCTCTTTCATCTGTTTCTCTCTTCTCTCCCTCGTTCACACGAAACGAAAGAAACTTGGGTTTCAACTTGTTTTGAGCTGGAAACAACGCCAAGGATCGACCAACAAAGTGTTTAAAGGTAAGATTCGAACTAACCACAAGATTTTTTATGTTTTGACGCTAGTTTTGTTGGTTTTTGTCACCATAATTATGGACGTCACATTGGAATTTTGGTTTTCTGGGTGATTTGGTGTGTTCAGTAGATAATTGGATAGGTGTGGGGCTCAAACATGGTGTGGTTATGGTTGTTAGAGTTGAATTTGAATTTTGGGGGGATTTTATTGATTTTGGAGTTAATTTTCATGTTGGGGAATTTATTACCGTTTCAATAGGTGTTGAATGGTGGTTTGGGTGTATTTGGATGTCCTTATAAGTTTGGGATAGGCTCAGAACGCGGTGACACAAGTCGGGGTATCGAAAAACCCCAAATTCTCGTTCAGTCATAGACACCGCAAGGGACGCCTTGAAGCCGTAAGGCCACAGTGTCGATCACGACGTCCAGAAAAGAGAAGACATGTAAGTCATGCTTTAAGTTATGCAGTGAAGGATTTCACCTAACAGCGCTACCCATGATGTCTAAGATAGTGAGAGTTGAGATTTAACGCTTCAAGTGACGCCAGGTCTTGACCCCCACGGTGCCACTCACAGTGTGACATTGTTCATCAGACTAATTTTTTAAAATTTTTGAAAAACCTCGAGGATCTCTTGGGTATCCAAATGGGTTCGAATATAACCTAATACCCAGGTAATTGACTCAATTAAACAATTGAATAAAATTATGGAAAATTGGATAAATTGGAGGATAATTAACATATTTTACAACTAAATGATTAACAGGGGATTGTAATATAGTGACGGTCACACCGGGATTCATAAGGGACGAGTCTGAGTCATGTGAGTGCATAATAGCTTCTGATAGAGGTAAGTAAACCATTGAGGAATTTTACAGTTATTTTCATTGAGCTTTAAATTGTTATTATTATTGCGTTTTTCCTTATTTTGGATTTCTATTCTGGATTAAGTGGTCCGAGGGTAAGTGAGCCAACGTAATCCTTGGGAGGATGGGTTATCTGAGGTAATATGCCAAAGCCATGAACTCGGGATGCACGATATTGTTTGTTGTTCTATATAGGGTGAGATTATGTGATTAGATTGTTGGGAAGTTCTCATTTACTTGGATTTTAAGATGGTGTAAGCGTACCACATCTTAAACTCTGAGTCTTGTAGGTGTTTCTCCTCGACTCAACGACCATTTGGTCAGGAGTACTTGTGCCTCTCTGTTTGATTTCCTGGACTTTCATCTTCGATTGATTCATGTTTATTTATAGTTTTTATTTATTCATGCATTCTCTGTACCTTTCTTTCTGTTGGCATGAATATAGACTGCTAATTTATTTGGAAATGTTGTAAACATTTTGCTTGGCATTACTTACTTGGGCTCATCATTCTTGTGTTTGTCTTAGTGCAGATTCACAGTCGAGCAAGGGAAAGGCTCCTTTGTTAGGCGAATTGCTTAGAGGATATCGGAGCGGTTCTCCTTTTGTCATTGATGTAGGTTTTGTTATATTTCGTATTATGTTTATGAGAGATCTTGGGCATGTATACTATGATGTACTCTCCTTTGACTTGATATATATTGATGTTGGTATACATGTGTGGGGTTTTCACACTCTAGGTTGTCCTGACTTGGGTCTTAGGATTGTTTCTATTTGTTTGGGATTTTAATGCTTCCGCTATGATCTGATAAGTCACTAATATAAATAACTCACCTTAAATTGCTAAATAAATGGTAAATGACAAGGAAGGCTGACAAGGCATGCATTGACTTTGCAAGATTGGCTCGGGGGTCCATGTAAGTCTAGGCCAGATAGGGTCCAGTTTTAGGTTATGGAACTGGGGTAGTCACAGTTGGTATCAAAGCCTAAAGATCTAAAAACTTGACTTTTGATTAACTCATAACCAATTAAGACGCAAACCAATGTAGTTTGGACAATGGTTGAACTTAGAGTGAAACCCTATGATCCTAACTTAAGTCTTAGTTGGGAAGTGAGGAGAGTTGGGGAATTTAAAATAGATTATATGTGCTATTTGATGTATGGTAGATACTATTATCAATAGCTATGCTGTGATCGTGTATTCGCTTTCTTTTTAGATTGTGATGGTCGATCAACCCAGAACTAGTGATGGTGATTCGGGATATGTTCAGGGGAGACTAGATGAGGTGTCTTAGTTTGTCGCTTCACATGGTCAATAGCTTGAGGAGATTCTCCGATTGTTGAGGATTCAAGTTACACCTTCACCCTATACGTCTGCAACACCAATTACACAGGTTGAGAGTGCTATTAAAGTGCAGGACACACTTGCACTCCCGCAGTACAGATAAGACCTACAGTGGTTGAAAAGGCACATGTTCAGGTTAAGATTGTACTACTTACGTCAGATACAACGGTTTAGGATATGCCGAGTACGCCAAGTGAAATGGGTACTGGGGGTACAACTAAGGCGAAGCACGCTCGTGAATAATTTCAGCGACATCATCCAGAGAAGTTTCACGGGGGTACAGATCTAGAGGCTGCAGAGAAATACATGCGGAGTCATGCCAATATTCATGATGTATTGGCCACACCGGAACATATGAGGCCTAGTATAATCAACTTCATTGTTTGGAGATGCTGATGTCAGGTGGCGTAGCATGGTGGCTACGAAGGGGAAGCCCAAAAACTGGGCTGAGTTTAAGGAAAGATTTAATGAGAAATACATTCCTCATTTAAACTGTAACTTGTAGAGGACTGAGTTCCAACACATTAGATAATCGACTGATGACTCAACGATGCAGTATATGGGCTTGTACCTGCGATTGATGGAGTATGTCGAGGGTATAGCTGACACCGATGCTGACCAAGTTTTTTATTTCATGCATGGTCAGTTGGATTCGATTGAATCTATAGTAGTTACCACAGCTCCGAAGACATTACAAGAGGCCTACAAAAGAAGTATATCCAGTAAAACTTTCTTGAGCACACGCATCGGAGCACAAGTTGCACCACCAGCACCATCTAATGCAGGGGTCAATTCAGGTGGTGATAGGAGGAGGAAGAAACCTAAATAGTGGATGCAAAGAGACTGAAAACAGAGTGTAGGATATGCTGTGTCTCCGTCTTCTACCACTATTGTACCATCTATTTCAGTATAGAGTTAAGTTAGTACAACACAACAGTCAGCACAGTTAGATCCTCAAATGCAATAGTATCATGGGGTTGAGGGCAGTGGCATTGGCAGAGACAGATGTGGTGGTCAGGGGTAGAGGTATAGGCAGGGAGATATGACCAGGGTCTGAGTTTTGGTCAGTCATAGAGACAAGGATAAAGTGTTCCGTCTGGATCACGTTTTCAGAGAGCCTGTTACGAGTGCGGATAGATAGGGCATTTTATCAGTGTTTATCAATGACTAGGATGAGGGCAGTCGTAGCAGAGCTAGGAGCCGGTTCATACCGTTGTCGCACCAGACCAAACTGTTTCTCTTAATCTTATAGAAGGTATGATTTATAATTGCAGTCGTTTAATGCATACCATGTTTGATTCTAGTTGCACAGTTTCATTTATTTCAGGTCGCATGGTTGATGAGTTGGGTTTAAAACCTGCTAGACTAGAAAGACCCTTAATCCTTAGCATGGCCATTGGGGACAAGATTTACCCCAACTTGTTGTGTGTTGATTGTTCATTAGAGATTATGGGTCATGTCTTACCTGCAGACCTAAGAGTGTTGGAGTTCCTAGAGTTTGATACTTTGTTATATATGGATTGGTTTGGTGTGTATCATGCACAGATCCATTGCTTTAGCAAGAGGATCACCTTTCAAATTCTAGAGTATCGAGACTTTAGTTTTCAAGGGACTTTAACCAGGCTACCGATTAACAGAGGTAGGGTGGCTTCTAGCGTAGATGTCGAGATATTCGATAGTATTTTAAGTACAAAGGGGAAACTTGAGACTAGGATGGAGGACATACCTTTAGTATGTGAGTTTTTTAATGTTTTTCTTGCGAAGCTACCAGGTTTACCATCGCTTAAGGAGATCGATTTTATTATTGATTTGGTTCCAAGAGCCAAACCTGTGACGGCCCCAAATTCCACAATCCTTGAATTGGGCACCGCCCGGCCTAGACCTACGCAAACCCCCGAGCCAGTCTCGCTGAGTCATGTAGGCCTAGTCAGCCTTCATTACCATTTACCATTTATTACATATTTAGAAGTGAAGTTAATTAATTAGTGAGTTATCATCAGATACTGCGGAAGCACATAAACTCCAAACTAATCAATAACTTCAAGACACACCAGTTAGGAAAATCCTAGGGTGTGGAAACCCCGTAATCATATCCACCATATGAATCAAAAGTGAGTATCAATAATGTCCTACATGCTCAAGATCTCTCATAACCCATAATCCCACGTTCAACAAAACAATATAAATACTTAATACAAAGCATACTCAATATGCGCGAGGAGAACGCCTCGTGGTCCTCGCCTTCAATCACCTAGCGCTAATCCCTTGCCTTAGTCTGTTCGCCGGTCTGCCCATCGTCACAAACTAGACAATGAGTACAGTGATGTAGAGAGTAAAATACCAATAGAGTCTAAACAGTATTTCAAATGTCAAGTAAATAGCTAAACTAGTATCATGCATGGATATTACGAAGAATGTAAAAGACAGCATGATAGGTGAAATCACGAAGATAACAACGATAAATGAGTGTCAAGAACACAAAACCAAAAGAAAAGGAATCTAAGTGTCCCGAGTTAACCAGATTGCAACACTTAGTTTACAACCTGACTTCCAAGAAAAACTCTGGACCTACACAAACCCAAAACAGTATAGAATAAGGCATTTAACCCCAGGTCACACTTAGTTCGCATACGGGTACCGCAGCGTCACACACAGTTCAACATACGGTCACCGCAATTCCAAACTGTGGGTTTAACCACGTCTAGAGTCAGTGTACTCACGGCATAGACCGTGAGCACCATGTTGTCCACTTAAACCCAATATACCACTCATTAAGGAATCCAATCAAAACTAAGCCGATAAATCACCAAGGATGGATATAACAAAGAGAATTCAACAATTCATATAATCCACAAGAGATTACTACTCAACAAATATAATAGCTCAAATAAATGCACAATTGAAATAATGTAAATACTCTGGTTGTTTTTACTCACAAATACTGCACGCCGCGTTCGCGACTTTCACATGCCACCAAACGACTCCACACGCTTGTCACCAATCCACTAAGCACCTGGTAATCATTTTTTTATCCATTTACATCGTGTTAGAGTCTATTTGGAAAATCTTGATTTCTAAATCCATTTCCCATATTTTTCATGATTTCCTTAAATTTCTTGGCTATTCGTGCCAATTTCACGCTTTTCAAGGCAAAAACCCTGACAAAATGCATCATAAGAACCCCGAATACTTCACTTTTCATGGAAATTTCCAAATTTCTCTTTGTTTGATGAAAACATAATTTTCTATAATTTTCCATAAGTTTTCATGAATTTTCCCCATTTTCTGGAATTTTATTTCAATTTAAATCCTTTTAAATGTATTTAATTGAAATAAATAATTATTTATTAATATAATATTGTGAGTCCTGGGTCGGGTCTGGACCGCCCTGACCGGGTCACACTGTTCGACCGAAGTCAAACCAGTCGACCGGTCAACTCGGGTCGACCGGTCGGCCCCAAAGCGGAACCGGTCGGGTCAAGTGACCCGACCTGTTTCTCTTTCTTCCTTGTTCGTTCGCTGGAAAAATTCCAGCGAACGAACAGTGGCCCTCTTTTTTTTTTTTTTTTTTTCTTCTTTTTTTGTGTTTATGTTGGGATTGGCTCTCACCCCAATCCCAACTAAACCATAAACACCAAATCTCGGCCATGGCGGAAGCCATGGCCGAGCTCTACTCGACCATCACCATCACCACCGCACACACACACACACACCGCACATACAACAACAACAACGAATCAACAACAACAACAACAACGACACCAACAATCACAACATTAACACTTACCTCACCTCGTCAACACCGCCAATGTCGCTTCCCCGAGCACTCGGCCTCGATCTCTCGCTCTCCTTCTCGGCAGCTTCCTCACTCTCGGACTCTCTTTCCCTCTCTTCCTCTTGATAAATTGTGTGTTGGTGGTGGTTTTGGGGTTAAATGAAAATGGTAGCCAAATTACCAAAATGCCCCTTAATCTTATCCTCTTTCTTAATAAGCCCAAAACCCTTCTTGGTCTTTTGCATTTTAAAATTTTTGATTTTTTTAATATTTATATATGTATATATATATAATAAATTACATACATATACATACATAAATATATATATTTGCCTACAATTTCGTCGTGTGCGCCAACAAGCATACTCGTGCGTGTACACTACCATACGACCCGCGTGTGTCGCCTATAATCCCGTGTATCACTCGGCGACCATTAATTTATTATTTTGTCAGTGTTTTATTTAAATGTATTTTCCCTAGGACACCGTAAACCTGTAATTCGCCCGTCGAACCCCATTCGACACGTTTTCCCGAGGTGATCCTATTCGTTTATCGACATCACTGCCTTGTCAAACAGACACGAGTATCACTCAATAGTACACGTCATCACCCAAAAATAACATAAATTTTCGGGTCGTTACAGTCTTCCCAACTAGTAAGAATTTCGTCCTCGAAATTTATCTTAACTCGAGCGAAATCTTAGTAAAACGCACATAGCAGGGAAGTACTATCTTGCCAAATACATTCACCCTCACTCATATGGACCCGTTCACGCGTGAGGGGGTGAGACCATACTCTCTAACTGGTGGGCACACAACTAACCTAACCAGTCTATGGTCGTTTCGTAAATTACAAGATCACATTGACTCTGTTTGGGGAAAAATGTCGGATTCACATAGAATTCACGCCGAAGCTTGGTATCATTTTCCTTTGAAGTGTAGACTCACCTAGAGTCACACATGTGACCTCAATCAGGCTCACACAAAATACTAGACTTACCAAGAATCTACGCACACAACCTTCTTAACTCACATAGAGTCTAAACTCACACAGAGTTCTGTCACACAGTCTACTCTCACTCACACAGAGTCTAAACTCTTATAGAGTACTCACACACAGTCTATTCTTACTCACACAGAGTCTTGACACACAGTCTACTTTCACTCACACAGAGTCTAAACTCACACAGAGTACTGACACATAGTCTAGATATCTTTTCACAGGTTAGACTCACACAGAGTCAGGGCTCACACAAATCCTAGACTCCATCGAACCTATGCACACAGTTTGCTCTAACTCACATAAAGTCTAAACTCACACAATGACCTAACATACAGTCCCTTTTTTTTTGCTAGACCCACACAGAGTCCTAGCACACAGCCTCATCCACCACTTCGAAATATTGACTCACATAGAGTCATTGCACACAGCTAGATATCCTTTCAAAGGTTAGACTCACACAGAGTCAGGAGTATCACACACAGTTTGCTCCTCCCCTTCGAAAGTTGACTCACACTGAGTCGTCGCACACAGCTAAATATCTATCATACCTCGAAGGGTGTATTTACACAGAATTCCTCACCATTTCTCACACATAGCACATTCAACTAACAGTCTCACACAGAGTCTCCCCAAGTCTAACTCACCTAGAGCCACTGCTAGTCCCTGACTCACCTAGAGTCACCGTTCACCACTGACCCACCTACAGTCTATTCTAACTCAGATTCACCTAGAGTTCACTCGAGTCAAATATAAATTACCGACCAAACACAACAAATTTATGCCAAGACGTAAAATAACTCTTAGCCGCCGTTGGGTCTCGTGTCGTCTCCGAAACTAGGTCTGCAATGGCATGTTCTCTCTCTTGCACGTGTAACGGAGTGCTGGCCTACGACATGCTCACCATTTGAGGACAGTGGATGGCTATATGTCCTGGCTGCCTGCACTAATAACATTGTCTGTCTCCTTGCAATCTACTACCTCCGCTCTGGTTATTATACGGTTGTTGTTGTCCCGCCCGTACACCCTGAGGTGATCGCCTAGTGACACGGTTCGTTGGATCATATGAAACCAACCTCGTAGTTACTAAACATGGTTGTGGTGCAGCCATCTCCACGTCATCGTCCTCATAATCACCATCCAGTCCTGACACGGGATATGCGGTAACCTCCATGGTACGCGTACTAACAAAGCTCTCACTAACCATGGCTCTCTCGTAGGCCTCTTGCAATGTACTCGGAGCCGTCGTCACAACCATCGAACCAATCGAGTCAAGTAGCCCATGCACAAAATAATACGCACGGTCGGCGTCGAGTCACATTGCTCCTCCGGCATACTCCATCAATCGCAGGTATCTGTCCATATACCGCATCACAGATTCATCTGACCTCTGTCGAATGTTTTGGAACTCAGTTCTCTTGAGGTTGCGGACCGTAGGGGGGATGTATTTCTGTTCGAACCTCTCGTTGAACTCAGCCCAGTCCTTAGTTTTTCCTTTCGATGCCACCGTAGTGCGCCACCAAACATCGGCCTCGCCGAACAATAAGGCTGAAGATATACTCGGCTGCATGTGTGTCAGCGTAGCCAATACATCATGTATCTTCTCATGGCTCCTCATAAACTTCTCTGCAGCCTCAAGGCCAGTTCCCCCGTGGAACTTCTCCGGATGATGTCTCATAAACTTATGAGTCTGCCTCGCCTCGACTGTCACTCTAATACTTGTATCGATAGGAGTACTCGACATATCATCTGTCGGTGTAGGTGGTACCACCTCTGTCTGAACCCGTACCTCCTCGGTCACTATAGGTCCTACTAGCACAGTCTGTGCCCTCAATAATCGGAGAATCTCCTCTAGTTGCTGGCCATGTAAAGAGACCAATTGAGACATCTCATCAAGTCTCTAATGAGCATCCTCTGTACCACCACCACTAGAATCCGGTTGATCGGCCATCACTATCTGTCATGAAAGCGATTTCTCGATCAGGCTGTAGCTATCGGTAGTAATAGTATACAGTACATCAAATAATTCATATAGTTCAAATTTTGTTTTCCCCAATTCTCCTCACTTCCTAATTAAGACTTAAGTTAGGTTCATAGGGTCCACTCTAAGTTCAACCGTTGTCCTAACTTACGCCATTTGTATCTTAGTGGATTGTGATTTAACTTAGTAACCAAGTTTATAACTTTAGGCTCTGATACCAACTGTGACGGCCCCAAATTCCACAATCCTTGAATTGGGCACCACCCGGCCTAGACCTATGCAAACCCCCGAGCCAGTCTCGTTGAGTCATGTAGGCCTAGTCAGCCTTCATTACCATTTACCATTTATTACATATTTATAAGTGAAGTTAATTAATTAGTGAGTTATCATCAAATACTGCGGAAGCACTTAAACTCCAAACTAATCAATAACTTCAAGACACACCAGTTAGGACAATCCTAGGGTGTGGAAACCCCATAATCATATCCACCATATGAATCAAAAGTGAGTATCAATAATGTCCTACATGCCCAAGATCTCTCATAACTCATAATCCCACGTTCAACAAAACAATATAAATACTTAATACAAAACATACTCAATACGCGCGAGGAGAACGCCTCGTGGTCCTCGCTTTCAATCGCCTAGCGCTAATCCCTTCCCTTAGTCTGTTCGCTGGTCTGCCCACCGTCACAAACTAGACGGTGAGTACAGTGATGTAGAGAGTAAAATACCAATAGAGTCTAAACAGTATTTCAAATGTCAAGTAAATAGCTAAACTAGTATCATGCATGGATATTACGAAGAATGTAAAAGACAGCATGATAGGTGAAATCACGAAGATAACAACGATAAATGAGTGTCAAGAACACAAAGCCAAAAGAAAAGGAATCTAAGTGTCCCGAGTTCACTAGATTGCAACACTTAGTTTACAACCTGACTTCCAAGACAAACTCTGGACCTACACAAACCCAAAACAGTATAGAATAAGGCATTTAACCCCAGGTCACACTTAGTTCGCATATGGGTACCGCAGCGTCACACACAGTTCAACATACGATCACCGCAATTCCAAACTGTGGGTTTAACCACATCTAGAGTCCGTGTACTCATGGCATAGACCGTGAGCACCATGTTGTCCACTTAAATCCAATATACCACTCATTAAGGAATCCAATCAAAACTAAGCCGATAAATCACCAAGGATGGATATAACAAAGAGAATTCAACAATTCATATAATCCACAAGAGATTACTACTCAACAAATATAATAGCTCAAATAAATGCACAATTGAAATAATGTAAATACTCTGGTTATTTTTACTCACAAATACCGCACGTCGCGTTCGCGACTCTCGCATGCCACCAAACTGAAGGGTTTTGGGGTTCATGCGCAGCGGAGATTACAAAACAATTTTGAGAAAAACCCCAAAACAAGATCCGAATCTGATTCCATTAAAACATATTTAAACTATGAAAAACTTAATCATACCTCAGTCGCAATACCTTTCTGAAGGTTAATCGATCTCTAAGGCGCTGGCAATGACGAACTCCCTCTACTAGCTGTCCACGCACGAACGGCGACCGAGATTCAAAGTGCTAGCTTCGAGAGAATACCAAACCTTTTTGTTTCTCTCCAAAACGATCCAAAGGATTCCAAAAACTCTAAGTCATTTCTTAAAATGAAAATAGAGTTTCAGCCCTTTTAAAATCTTTCGTACTTGTATTCTAACTCAAAGCGTCTATTTATACAACCCTTGTATGTAGACGGTTAAGTAAATTACACATATACCCCTACTTAAAGAAGTATAAGTGTAATACACTACAAGGACGTTTCTGTCATGAATTTTATCATATAAAATTTATTTTTCTGAACCATCTTAAAATCTCGCAAAACCATTCTCAGTGTGCGACCCAATAGGCTCATACAACGTTGGTAGTGTACCAAAACATATTTTGGTATACAAGTCATAAGCGGCCTCTAGCAAGATATTATGACTACCCAAGTTGTACGAATATCAAATCGATATAACCTAATCAATAGTGTATATAACATCCTTTTGTCACACGATATCCTTTTGATCAAACATAAGGCATGGAATTGTCATCCAACATGTTCAATCGTACTAGTCTCGATTTCTAGGTAGGAGAGAAAACATCTAAGTGACATTGATCAATATCAATTCACTTAAACTAGGCCTTTTAACAGTCTAACACATCGAGGGATCCACTGGATATCTCTCTTTATATGAAAGGGACAAATTCTATCTCGATTACACAACTTCACCACATTATTCACACTGTAACCAATCACAACCTTTATAATTATCCGGTTAAAGACAACGTTTGATAGCGTCAAATCACTGTATTCCTAATGTTGAAGTCTCTGGTAATCTCAAGTCAGAGGACTGAAAAATATACCTATCATGAGAAACAACTATGACTTAATCCATGTGATGTTCTCATAGCGGGTCGGTCCAGTACTTTGTTCCCTAACAAGTACTCATGATCTTGATTCGTATTCCTATACGTATGATCATCGTATGATCATCAATCAAGACTCATACTAGTCTTAATTCATTATAGTTCCCAGTATAATAATCGACTAGGGACATTTAGGATATTTCTGTAAATACCCATGGATCTTATTATAATGTAAACATGCAAATCAATTATAATAAACAACAAATGAAATCCTCTATTTTATTAACAAAAATGTATTCATAAAGAATGTTAATGGATTGACCTAGGGCACATTTCCCAACACAAACGACTCCACACGCTTGTCACCAATCCACAAAGTACCTGGTAATCATTTTTTTTATCCATTTACATCGTGTTAGAGTCTATTTGAAAAATCTTAATTTCTAAATCCACTTCCCATATTTTTCTTGATTTTCCCTAAATTTCTTGGCTATTCTTGCCAATTTCACGCTTTTCAAGGCAAAAACCCCGACAAGATGCGTCCTAAGAACCCCGTATACTTCACTTTTCATGAAAATTTTCAAATTTCTCTTTGTTTGATGAAAATATAATTTTCTATAATTTTCCAGAATTTTTCATGAATTCTCCCTATTTTCTAGAATTTTATTTCAATTTAAAATCCTTTTAAATGTATTTAATTGAAATAAATAATTATTTATTAATATAATATTGTGGGTCCTCGGTCGAGTCTGACTCAACCCAACTGGGTCAGGTCTGGACCGCCCTGACCGAGTCAAACCCAGTCCGATCGGGTCGAACCCAGTCCACCCGAGTCAAACCTGGTCTGACCCGGTCAACCCGAGTCAGACCCGGTCTGACCGAAACCGGGTCGGGTCACTTGACCCGACCCGTTTCTTTTTTTTCCTTGTTCGTTCGCTGCAAAAATTCCAGCGAACGAACAGGGCCCTCTTTTTTGTGTTGATGTTGGGATTGGCTTTCACCCCAATCCCACCTAAACCCTAAACACCTAATCTCGGCCATGGCTTTCGCCATGGCCGAGCTCTACTCGACCATCACCATCACCACCGCACACATACACACACCGCACATACAACAACAACAACGAATCAACAACGACACTAACAATCACAACATTAACACTTACCTCACCTTGTCAACACCGCCAATGTCACTTCCCCGAGCACTCGGCCTCGATCTCTCGCTCTCCTTCTCGGCGGCTTCCTCACTTTCGGACTCTCTTTCCCTCTCTTCCTCTTGATAAATTGTGTGGTGGTGGTGGTTTTGGGGTTAAATGAAAATGGTAGCCAAATTACCAAAATGCCCCTCAATCTTATCCTCTTTCTTAATAAGCCCAAAGCCCTTCTTGGTCTTTTGCATTTTAAATTTTTGATTTTTTTAATATTTATATATGTATATATATATAATAAATTACATACATATACATATATAAATATATATATATTTGCCTATAATTTTGTCGTGCGTGCCAACGAGCATACTCGGGTGTGCACACTACTACATGACCTACGTGTGTCGCCTATAATCCCGTGTATCACTCGGCGACCATTAATTTATTATTTTGCCAGTGTTTTATTTAAATGTATTTTCCCCCAGGACACCGTAAACTTATAATTCGCCCGTCGAACCCCATTTGACACGTTTTCCCAAGGTGATCCTACTCGTTTATCGACATCACCGCCTTGTCAAACAGACACGAGTATCACTCAATAGTACACGTCATCACCAAAAAATAACATAAATTTTCGGGTCATTACAAAACCTATTTCAATTCCACTGTATTGTATGGCTTCGAAAGAGCTAGAGGAGCTGAGATCATAGCTTAATGAGTTGCTTGAGTTAGGTTTCATCTACCCAAGTATGTCACCTTGTGGTGTGCCAGTCTTTTTTAGGAAGAAATATGGTAGTATGAGATTTTGTATCAAGTACAAGCATCTTAACCGGGTGACAGTAAAGAACAAATATCAACTTCCTCGCATTGACGACCTTTTCAACCAGCTGAAAGGAGAACATTAGTTCTCGAAGATTGATTTGAGATCTAGATACCATCAACTGAGGATTAGAGCAGAGGATAAGGAGAAAACTGCCTTTCGCACTCGATATGGGCATTATCGGTTTATAATCATGCCTCTTGGGTTGATTAACACCCCAACGATGTTTATGGACTTGATGCATTTAGTGTTGAGACAGTGCTTATATCAGTTCGTCATTTTGTTTATTGACAACATCCTAATCTATTCTAAGACTCGTAAGGATCACGAGGAGCACCTCATGATGATTTTGCAGATACTAAGGGAGCATAGATTGTTTGCCAAGTTCAGTAAATGTGAGTTTTGGCTTGTGGAGGTCAGATTTCTTGGTCACATTGACGGATCTAACTGAGTGTCTGTGGTCCTTGCTAAGGTCACATATCCGCAATCTTCTTGGCTTAGTGGGATATTATAGACATTTTGTGAAAGACTTCTAAAAAATTGCGGCACCTATGACGCAATTGACGAAGAGGGATATGCATTTTTAGTAGAGTGACAGTTGTGAGCACACATTTTTGACATAGAAGGAACGTTTGACTACCACGCTAGTTTTGGTTTTACCTGAGTTAGGGAAGGGTTTTAAGGTGAACATCGATGCTTCTAAGGTCAGTTTGGTGTGTACCGATGCAAGACAATAAAGTGATTGCTTACACGTCCAGACAGCTAATGATTTACGAGAAGAACTACCCTACTCTTGACTTGGAATTAGCAGAAGTGGTCTTCGCACTAAAGATTTGACGTCATTATCTATATGGTGAGAAATTTGTGTTGTTTACTAACAACAAGAGTTTGATGGACCTCTTCACTCAGCAAGAATTGAATATGAGAAAGACGTTGGCTTGAGTTCCTCAATGATTATAATTTCTCTTTAGAGTATCACCCGGGGAAGTACAATGTTGATGTTGATGCATTGAGTCGCAGAGGAGTTAGCACGAAGGTTGTTACATGCCACATGACACACGAGTATGGGTTGCTTGAAGTGGTAGAGGCGATGTATTCTTTTGATATTCCGACCAACACCAGAGTGTTGATTTATGGGCAGATGAGGACTCAAACAGTCTTTATTCATTATGTACTTTTTGGTTAGCAGAGAGAAGAGCAGTACTAGAGGGTTTTGGAGTTTGTTCAAAGTCTGGATCATCCAGATTAGAGCCAGTCGATATACATGCCTGAGATTTAGAGGGCGATTGTGGATTCCATTAGTGGTTGAGTTACTTGATGAGATACTTCATGAGGCACACCACTCATATTTTACCGTTTATCCAGGCAAGACCAAGATGTGTGCAGATGTGTGTCGTCTTTTCTGGTGGCTAGGGATGAAAACTGATGTTTCTGATTACGTTTGAGGGTGTGAGATTTGTTAGCGAGTTAAGGCTGAGCATCGTAGACTCGATAGTTTATTACAAACACTTCCCATTCCTAGGTGGAAATAGGAACGTGTTGTCATGGATTTCATCAGTAGGTTACCTAGATATCAGCGCAGACATGATAGCATCGGGGTTCGATTATGGACAGAATGACGAAGTCTACATACTTTATACCGATCTCGACCACACATCGAGTGGATAGGTAGGTAAGTTTGTATGAGAAATAGATAGTTCGACTGCATGGTGTTCCATTATCGATTGTGGCTTACAGAGGGCCATAATTTACATCTCATATTTGGCAGAGCATGCATGCACAGTTCAGCACGTGGTTGGATCTCTGTACTACCTATCATCCACAGATTGACGGATAGTCAAAAAAATTGATTCTTTATTGAGGATTTGTGTGTTGGAGTACGGTGGATCATGAGAGAAGTATCTTCATTTGTATGAGTTTGTTTACAATAATATTTGCTGGGCAGAGCTCGAGGATATGGTAGTTATTAGGCCAGAGATTGTAGTGGATCACATAGTGAAGATACACCTGTTTAGATTGAGATTGAAAGGTTCGCATGAAAGGTAGAAAAAGTATTACGACTATATCATGGGGAGTTAGAGTATCAGGTCGGGGACTATGTTTATTTGAAAGTGTCTTTAATAAAGGGCCATAAGAGGTTTGAGATTATAGGGAAGCTTGCGCCAAAGTTTACTGGTCTATTTAGAGTTAGGAAGCAATAGACAAATTTTCGTATGCGTTGGAGTTGCCACTTCAGTTATCTGAATCCACCCATTGTTTCATGTGTTGATACTTCGATTAGATAAGTCAAGAGAGGGCAGACAACTGATTGTGGAATTGAGCCGTATAGACTTAAAGGATGTTATCACTTATAATGAGCAGCTTATTCCGATTTTGGTATGTAAGGTGAAGATTTAAATGAATAAGGAGGTCCCATCCATCCTTGTCAAATGGCAACACCACAAGGATGAGGAGCTAACGTAGGAACTTGAATCTTACATGCGCGAGTATTTTCTATACCTCTTTTAAGTTCTGCAAGTCTTTCTTTTAGTTTATTTTAGGTTATACGTGGGCCCACTTGCCATGATACTTGTACTCAATTCGTAGTTGTCGACACCAATGTATACTATTTTCATTCGGTGTTTGTATTATTTATTTATTTACCCAAATGTAAATTCCAATGTCCCAAACGTTTAAGGACATTTGTGTGTGCGCTTTGTTGTGGAAAAATGGGTTCTGCTCAGAAAAACATGTGTTATGGCTGCTGGGCGAATGGTTGTCGGATAATTAATTAATTGTGTGGGGGGATATTTGAATTAAAACACTGACAAAATACAATAAAATATAATAATCAAAAGTTGTAAGACGTGTCTGGTACGTTGTTACGTTCGTGAGCACACATCTGTGTGAGTTGTGGTGCGGTTCAGATGCGAAAATGCCTGGAAAAAATGTATTTTGTGTTAGAATGAATGAGAGAGTTTCTAAATGAGTCACAAAGTATGTCAATTTTGGAGGTTGCTGAAGGTGGAGTGGTTGGCTAGTGAGAACAGGACCACTAGATGGCTTCAGGATACGCATGTGGTGACGATGAAATGGATTTATATAAGTTATCAACTTTTCTCTTTCATTTGTTTCTCTTCTCTCCCTCGTTCACACAAAATGAAAAAAGCTTGGGTTTCAACCGGTTTTGAGCTCGAAACAACGTCAAGGATCGACCAACAACACGTATAAAGGTAAGATCCCGACTCACCATGAGATTCTCTACATTTTAACGCTAGTTTTGTAGGTTTTTGTCACAAGAATTTCAGACACCACGTTGGAATTTTGGTTTTCTAGGTGATTTGGTATGTTGTGTAGATAGTTGGATAGGTGTGGAGCTCAACCATGTTATGGTTCTGGTTGTTGGAGTTGAATTCGAGCTCTTGGGGATTTTGTTGATTTTGGAGTTAATTTTCATATCGAGCAATTTGTGGTCGTTTCGATGGGTGTTGAATGGTGGTTTGGGTGTATATGGATGTCCCTATGAGTTTGGGATAAGCTAGAAAAACGACGACACGAGCTGGGGTGTCGAAAAATCCAGGATTCTCATTTAGCCATTCACAGCGCGAGGGACACCGTGAAGCCATAAGGCCACGACATCAATTACGACATCTAGAATAGAGAAGTCTTGACAGACTTTAAGTTACGTCGTGAAGAATTTCACCTCACGGTGCCACTCACGGCGTCTAAGACAGTGAGAGTTGAGATTTTATGTTTTAAGTGACGTCGCTAGGTTTTGGACCCCCACGACACTGTTGGGAAATGTGCCCTAGGTCAATCCATTAATAGTCTTTATGAATACATTTTAGTTAATAAAATAGAGGATTTCATTTGCTGTTTATTATAATTGTTTTGCATGTTTACATTATAATAAGATCCATGGGTATTTATCAAAATACCCTAAATGTCCCTAGTCGATTATTATACTGGGAACTATAATGAATTAAGACTAGTGTGAGTCTTGATTAATGATCATACAATGATCATATGTATAGGAATACGAATCAAGATCATGAGTACTGTTAGGGAACAAAGTACTGGACCGACCCGCTATGAGAACATCACATAGATTAAGTCAGTTGTTTCTCATGATAGGTATATTTTTCAGTCCTCTGAATTGAGATTACCAGAGACTTCAACATTAGAAATACAGTGATTTGACGCAATCAAACGTTGTCTTTAACTGCACGATTATAAAGGTTGTGATTTTTTACTATGTGAATAATGTGGTGAAGTTATGTAATCGAGATAGAATTTGTCCCTCTCATATAAAGAGAGATATCCAGTGGATCCCTTGATGTGTTAGACTGTTAAAAGGCTTAGTCTAAGTGAATTGATATTGATCAATGTCACTTAGATGTTTTCAGTCTACCTAAAAATCGAGACTAGTACGATTGAACATATTGGATGACAATTCCATACCTTATGTTTGATCAAAAGGATATCGTGTGACAAAAGGATGTTATATACACTATTGATTAGGCTGTATCGATTTGATATTCGTACAACTTGGGTAGTCATAATGTCTTGCTAGAGGCCGCTTATTACTTGTATACCAAAATGTGCTTTGGTACACTGCCAACGTTGTATGAGCCTATTGGGTCGCACACTGAAAATGGTTTTGCAAGATTTTAAGATGATTCAGAAAAATGAATTTTATATGATAAAATTCATGACAGAAACATCCTTGTAGTGTATTACACTTATACTTCTTTAAGTAGGGGTATATGAGTAATTTACTTAACCGTCTATATACAAGGGTTGTATAAATAGACGCCTTGAGTTAGAATACAAGTACAAAAGATTTAAAAAGGGGTCGAAACTCTATTTTCGTTTTAAGAAACGACTTAGGGTTTTTTTGTATGCTCTAGATCGTTTTGGAGAGAAACAAAAAGGTATGGTATTCTCTCGAAGCCAGCACTTCAAATCTCGATCGCCGTTCATGTGTGGACTGCTGATAGAGGGCGTTCGTCATTGGCAGCATCTCAGAGATTGATTAACCTTCAGAAAGGTACATTGCGACTGAGGTATGATTAAGTTTTCATAGTTTAAACGTGTTTTAATGGAATCAGATTCGGATCCTGTTGGGGTTTTTCTCAAAATAGTTTTGAAATCTCCGCTGAGTATGAACCCTAAAACCCAACAGTGGTATCAGAGCCTTCGAGTTTGATTCCATTAAATTCATTGCATGTTTTCTTATGATATATGATTTTAAAGCATGTTAATAGTTGATGTATATGTCATATACATAAGTTTTCTGTGAGATTTATTATCATGTTTTGTGTATATGATACATATATTCATAATTTAATTGAAATTAGTTTCGTACATGCTAGTAATAATGTTAGGTTAATTTGAATAATTTTAATGAATTTAGTTTCGTGTTCTATGATCCATGACACCATTAGGTTCGATTAGGATAGTAGTTCATGATTCAATTACACATTTGTGATTATTTGGATGAAGATCGAAATTGCAAATAATTAATTTTTGAAATTATTTATTTTTCTTGTTATATCTATTTTGTTATAAAGTTTCTATTTGATAAAGATAGATAACAATTAGATTATGAGACATATGCAAAATCGGTTTCATTATCCCTATTGGATAGGAGATAAATATGGAGAAGTTTGTTATTGGTGATATACTAGGATTTAAATATCTAAAGTCCTAATTAGATTAGGATAAGATGATTAGTTAGATGTGGGTCCGGGTTAATTAAAAATGTTTAAATTGACTTAATTTTGGATAAATTAAGGGGTAAATTTAGTATAGTAAAATCAGCGAAAAATATGATTTTCTATAGCGAATTTCAATTTTCGAAATTGAGATTCCTCTACTAAAAAAAAAAAAACGGGGCGCGCCTTTGTTAAATCGTTCATTGACCGGCCAATGGGATCGCGCTCTGTTGATCGGCAGTGGGACCGCCGTCTAACTAATCCTAGCGCACGGAAATTCTTCTATTAGTGAATAGCATAAAATTTCCTAAATTGTTTAGTTGTTCTACAAGTCAATAAAGTATATGATATTTCATTGTTTACTTAAAAATCACTAAAACTGAATAAAATCCTTCTATTAAATCTTAAGTCTTGTGCCATCCAATTTTAAACACTTATCAAGGCCTCGATCGCACTAATATAGTTTCAGCCATAGTTGGGTGTATTGTGTTATCTTGGTGAGATAAGTTGGGTAAGAGTTACCTAAATGTTTAAATTGGTCCGACTTAATAAAGCTATCAAAATAGTTTTGGACTTTAGGCATATGATGAGATAAAAACATGCTAAGACATAAGATGTCATGTATCTCATAAAAGTATCTAAAATTACATAAGTTGTAATTGGTAACTGTTACCTACCTAAATAATCTAGTTCTGTGTTTCATGCCATAGCTGTTATAGAATTAGGTGAAATATGGATTTAGTCCCCTAAATAAACAGTATGTTTTAGGAGGGTTGTTAATTTAGTGGGAGTCTATTCCTCTATACTAAAATAAACTCTGCATAATCTTTATCGTAGATCAATGGCCTCTTCAAGTAACAATAATCCCCTGTCACTGCGATCTATCCTTGAGAAGGATAAGCTATCTGGGACTAACTTTCTTGATTGGTTCAGAAACTTGAGAATCATTCTCAAGCATGAACGCAAGTTGTATGTTCTGGATGCTCCGATCCCTGAAGACCCACCAGCCAATGCTACGAAAGCTGTGAAGGATGCGCATAATAAGCACGTCAACGATTCTACTGATGTTGCATGCATTATGTTGGCAACTATGGTTCCTGAACTTCAGAAGGACATGGAATTAATGGAAGCCTACGACATGGTTGTAACGCTGAAGGAAATGTTCCAACAGCAAGCTAGGCAAGAAAGGTTCGAGACAGTCAAGAACTTGCATTCTTGTAAGATGACTGGGGGTGCGTCAGTTAGTCCTCATATTCTGAAGATGAAGGGCTATGTTGACCAACTTGATAGACTTGGATTTCCCATAAGCCAAGAATTGGCTACAAATTTGATCCTAAATTCATTATTGAAGAGTTACTCAAAATTTGTAATGAACTACAATATGAATAATATGGAGAAATCAATTTCAAAGTTGCATTTGATGCTCAAAACTGCTAAACAAAAAATCAAGAAACCCTCCAGTAATGTGTTGATGGTCCAAAAGGGAAAGGGAATGAAGAAGAAAGGCAAAGGCAAGGCTAAAGTTGCTAAGGCTACTGCTACACCTGTCGCAAAGCCTATGGAACAAGTCAAGCCCCAGCCTGTTCCTACTTCAAAGCACCAAAAGGAAAAGGAAGGAAATTGCCATTTCTGCCATGCACCTGGACATTAGATTAGAAATTGCAAACTTTATCTGGAAGATCTAAAGAAGAAAAAGGGTAGTGCGACTACCACCTCAAGTATTTATGTTATTGAAATTAATTTATCCACTAGTGATTCTTGGGTATTGGATACTGGATGTGGATCTCACATTTGTATAAATGTGCAGGAACTCACAAGAAGTAGGAAGCTGAAAAAAGGAGAAGTCATCCTCTGCATAGGGAATGGAGCAAGAGTTGTTGCCCTAGCTGTTAGATCATATGACTTAGTCTTACCTAGTGGACTTATCTTAACTTTAAATAATTGTTATTTTGTGCCTGCCTTGAGCAGAAACATCATTTCTGTTTCATGCTTGGATATGGATGATTTTGATTTTATTATTGCGAATAATAGATGTTCCATTTCTCGTAAAGGAATATTTTATGCAAATGTTGATTTGTGTGATGGTCTTTATATTTTAAGCATGAAAAGGTCCACTGATACTCCAGTCTTTAACATAAATACAAAGAGATTTAAGTCAAATGATTTGAATCAAACCTATCTTTGGCATTGTCGTCTCGGGCACATAAATGAGAAACACATAAAAAAGCTCCATAAAGATGGACTTCTAGATTCATTTGATTTAGAAACATATGAAACGTACGTATCTTGTTTACGAGGTAAGATGACTAAAAGTCCCTTTACTGGACACAGTGAAAGGGCAAGTGACTTATTAGGCCTAATACATACTGATGTATGCGGTCCTATAAACACAATGGCTAAAGGAGGTTATCAGTACTTCATTACATTTACCGATGATTTCAGCAGATTTGGTTATGTATATCTTATGAAACATAAAGCTGAATCATTTGAGATGTTTCGAACGTTTCAAAATGAAGTGCAGAATCAGCTTGGTAAAACTATCAAAACTCTTCGATCAGATCGAGGTGGTGAGTATTTAAGCCAAGAATTTGATGATTATCTTAGAAATTGTGGGATTATCTCCCAATTGACTCCACCAGCAACTCCACATTGGAATGGAGTTTCTGAAAGGAGAAACTGAACCTTATTAGATATGGTTCGATCTATGATGAGTCATGCGAATCTTCCATTATCCTTTTGGGGTTATGCATTACAAACTGTAGCTTTCACTCTAAATTGAGTTCCTTCTAAAGCGGTTGATAAAACACCATATGAGATATGGTAGGGGAAGAGACCTAGTTTGTCTTTTTCTTAAGATTTGGTATTGTGAGGCTTATGCAAAGCGAGAAGTCTCAGAAAAACTAGCACCTAAATCTGATATGTGTTTATTTGTGGGGTATCCTAAGGAAACAAAAGGATATTACTTCTATAATCCCGTTGAGAACAAAGTGTTTGTTGCTCGGTATGGTGCCTTTATAGAAAAACAGTTTATTTCAAAAGACACTAGTGAGAGAGAAATAAATCTTGAAGAAGTTCAAGAATAACAAATAAACACTGAACCGCTACTGGAAGTTCAACAACGTTCTGAACCAGTTGAACCTCTGCAAGTGACACAAGGCCTACGTAAATCTGGTAGGGTAAGACATGAGCCAGAGATATTCGGATTTCTCATTACTGATAGTTGTGATGTGTTGCTTATGGATCAAAATGAGCCCAACACTTATCAGGTGGCTATGTCTGGACCAAACTCAGATAAATGGCTAAGTGCCATGAACTCTGTGATGCAATCCATGTATAATAACCAAGTTTGGAACTTGGTTAATTTACCTGAAGGTGGTAAGAACATTGGATGTCAATGGGTTTTCAAGAAGAAAACTGACATGGATGGCAAAGTACATACTTTCAAAGCAAGATTTATAGCAAAAGGTTTCAAGCAGACTCAAGGTGTTGATTATGATGAAACTTTTTTACCAGTAGCCATGCTTAAATCCATAAGAATTTTAATTGCCATTGCTGCATATTATGACTATGAGATATGGCAAATGGATGTAACAACAACATTTCTTAATGGAAAGTTGCTTGAGGACGTGTATATGATACAACCTGAAGGTTTTGTACATCCTGAGAATTCTAAGAAGGTATGCAAGCTTCAAAGGTCCATTTATGGATTCAAGCATGCTTCTCGGAGTTGGAATCTTCGTTTTGATGAAGCACTCAAGGATTTTGGTTTTATTAAGAACGAAGATGAGCCTTGTGTATAAAAGAAGGTCAGTGGGAGTGTAGTTATTTTTCTGGTACTGTATGTTGATGATATATTACTCATTGGAAATGACATCCCAACATTGCAGAGTGTTAAGTCTTGGTTAGGGAAGTGTTTCTCAATGAAAGACTTAGGAGATGCAGCCTATATCCTAGGGATAAGGATCTATAAGGATAGATCTAAGAGGCTAATCGGTATATGTCAGAGTACTTACATAGACAAGGTACTGAATAGGTTCAGTTTGTAAGACTCTAAAAGAGGATTGTTGCCAATGTCTCATGGCATAAGTCTCAGCAAGAATCAATGTCCTAGGACAAATGATGAGCGAGATCGTATGAATAAGATTTCATATGCATCAGCTATTGGACCTATCATGTATGCTATACTATGCACTCGACCTGATGTATCATATGCTTTGTGCACTACAAGCAGATATCAGTCAGATCCTGGTGAGAGTCATTGGATAGTAGTAAAGAACATCCTTAAGTACTTAAGAAGGACTAAGGAAGTGTTCTTGGTCTATGGAGGTTTTGAAAATGATCTTGTTGTAAATGGTTACACAGATGTAAGTTTTCAAACTGATATAGATAATTTTAGATCGCAGTCTGGATATGTGTTTACTTTGAATGGGGGTGCAGTAAGCTGGAAAAGTTCGAAGCAAGAGACTGTGGCAGATTCTACAACTGAAGCTAAGTATATTGCAGCGTCCGATGCAGCAAAGGAGGCAGTTTGGATCAAAAAGTTCATTTCTAAATTAGGTGTGGTTCCAAATATTGCTAATCCTATTTGTTTGTATTGTGACAATAACGGGGCAATAGCACAGGCCAAGGAACTTAAATCACACCACAGATCCAAACATATACTCAGGTGTTTTCATCTCATCAGAGAAATTATTGAGAGGGGAGACGTAAAAATTTGCAGAGTACCTACTTAAGAAAACGTTGCGGGTCCATTGACAAAAGCTCTTCCACAAGCGAAACATGATGGTCATGTTAGATCATTAGGCATTAGATGCATGAATGACTAGCCCTAGAGCAAGTGGGAGATGTTAGGAAATGTGCCCTAGGTCAATCCATTAATAGTCTTTATGAATACATTTTAGTTAATAAAATAGAGGATTTCATTTGTTGTTTATTATAATTGATTTGCATGTTTACATTATAATAAGATCCATGGTTATTTATAGAAATATCCTAAATGTCCCTAGTCGATTACTATACTGGGAACTATAATGAATTAAGACTAGTGTGAGTCTTGATTGATAATCATACAATGATCATACGTATAGGAATATGAATCAAGATCATGAGTACTTGTTAGGGAACAAAGTACTGAACCGACCAGCTATGAGAACATCACATGGATTAAGACATAGTTGTTTCTCATGATAGGTATATTTTTCAGTCCACTGATTTGAGATTACTAGAGACTTCAACATTAGGAATACAGTGATTTGACGCAATCAAACGTTGTTTTTAACCGGACGATTATAAAGATTGTGATTGGTTACTATGTGAATAATGTGGTGAAGTTGTGTAATCGAGATAGAATTTGTCCCTCTCATATAAAGAGAGATATCCAGTGGATCCCTCGATGTGTTAGACTGTTAAAAGGCCTAGTCTAAGTAAATTGATATTGATCAATGTCACTTAGATGTTTTCAGTCTACCTAGAAATCGAGACTAGTACGATTGAATATGTTGGATGACAATTCCATGCCTTATGTTTGATCAAAAGGATATCGTGTGACAAAATGATGTTATATACACTATTGATTAGGTTGTATCGATTTGATATTCGTACAACTTGGGTAGTCATAATGTCTTGCTAGAGGCTGCTTATTACTTGTATACCAAAATGTGTTTTGGTACACTGCCAACGTTGTATGAGCCTATTGGGTCGCACACTGAGAATGGTTTTCCGAGATTTTAAGATGGTTTAGCAAAATGAATTTTATATGATAAAATTCATGACATAAACTTCCTTGTAGTGTATTACACTTATACTTCTTTAAGTAGGGGTATGTGTAAATTTACTTAACCGTCTATATACAAGGGTTGTATAAATAGACGCCTTGAGTCAGAGTACAAGTACGAAAGATTTAAAAAGGGGGCGAAACTCTATTTTCGTGTTAAGAAACGACTTAGGGCTTTTTTTTTGGTATGCTCTGGATCGTTTTGGAGAGAAACAAAAAGGTTTGGTATTCTCTCAAAGCTAGCACTTCAAATCTCGGCTGTCGTTCGTGTGTGGACTGCTGATAGAGGGCGTTCGTCGTTGGCAGCATCTTAGAGATTGATTAACCTTCAGAAAGGTACATTACGACTGAGGTATGATTAAGTTTTCATAGTTTAAACGTGTTTTAATGGAATCAGATTCGGATCCTATTGGGGCTTTTCTCAAAATAGTTTTGAAATCTCCACTGCGCATGAACCTCAAAACCCAACAGACACTACTCATGGCGTGACACTGTTCATCAGACTAATTTTTTAAAAATTTTTGAAAAACATCTGAGATCTCTCGAGTATCCAAATGGGTCTGAATTTGAACCAATACTTGAGTAATTGACCCAATTAAACAAATGAATAAAATTATGAAAAATTAGATAAGTAGGAGGATAATTAAATGATTTTACAACTAAATGATTAATAGGGGATTGTAATACAGTGACGGTCACATGAGGATTCGTAAGGGACGAGGCTGAGTCGTGTAAGTACGTCATAGCTTCAGATAGAGGTAAGTAAACCATTAAGGAATTTTACAGTTATTTTCATTGAGCTTTAAATTGTTATTATTATTGCTTTATTTCCTATTTTGGATTTCTATTCCGAACTGAGTGGTCCGAGGGCAAGTGAGTCAACAAGATCCTTGGGAGGACGAGTTATCTGAGGTAATATGCCAGAGCTAGGAACTTAGGATGCACTATATTGTTTGTTATTCTATATGGGGTGAGACTTCATGGCTAGATTGCTAGGAAGTTCTCATCCGCGTGGATTTTAGGATGGTGTAAGTGTACCATGTCCTAAACTCCGAGTCTTGTAGGTGTTTTTTCTCGACTCAATGACCATTTGGTCGGGACCACTTGCGCCTCTCTGTTTGATTTCTTGGATACTCATCTTCGATAGATTCATGTTGATTTATAGTTTTTATTTATTCATGCATTCCCTGTACCTTTCTTTCTATCGACATGAATATAAACTGCTTATTTATTTCGAAATGCTATAAACATCCTGCTTAGCGTACTTACCTCGGCTAACTCTGCCACGACTCGTACTTGTCCTGACCTCTTATAGTTCTCCAAATGAACCATAAAACCATCATACTTTGATCAAACCTCGATCGAATTGAAAACCACGACGAATATCATAAAAATGTCGTCAAAGCTTGAAAACCGACAAAATTATCATATTGCCAAAGAGCTGCTCAAGACCATTGATTAAAACCATATCAACGTCCTCAAAACCAATGAGCTCGACACACTTGTCAAAACTTGCGTTAAAACCACCAAAAGTAGACCTGGAAATTAGATAGCAACGAGGAGAACGTGAATCTAACCTTTATTTGTCGATTTTTCGCCAATCACTCCTCCAAGTCACCTCTACAAGCTTTCAAAACCCTCAAAATAACCCTTTTATAGTCAAAATAACCCTTTTATAATGAAATAAGTCAAAATAACTCTTTTATAGTCTCATCCTTATTTAATGTGTTGTGGTCGCCCCTAGGACTCATCTATGGCACTGATTGGGTCAATAAGTCCACCAAAAGTGACTCTAATTAAGACTGTCTCTTGGTCTTCTCCTTGCAAACACACATGATTGGACTCTTGGGCATTCCAATACCTGTCACCACATCAAAATTCGCACCATACGCAATCGCACCACTAAATGCCTAAATGACGCTTTATATTAATTATATAACATATTTTTATTGATTGATTGTCTGTACTACTCGAGGTGAATACCCATAACACTATCTCGCTCGGTAATAACAATATAGATACACACATTGTGATGCAAACTAACATAATTAAATATAAACATCAATAACTAGGAAAAATAGCACACAAAATAGAGTAATTACCTAATCGGGAGTGCCCTGACATATTCGTGGGGTCTATGAGAGTATGAACTGGCATCCATGTCTGTAAATACGTAATAATAACGACATAATTAAAATTAGGTTGTTACAGTTCTTCTCGACTAGTGGAAATTTTGTCACGAGATTTAAAAATAAGATTAATTTGTACTGTCAAAATAGCTGATGGTAACGCTGCCGCATAGTAGACTCAACCTCCTAGGTGAGTCCCTCGGTCTCGTGATGCTGCCAACGAACCAATACCTTCGAGGTCTCCTTGTTTCTCAGAGCCTCTATCCTACACTCCATGATCTCCACTGGTTGCTCCTCATAGGTCATGTTAGGTTGAACCTCTGCCTGTCTGACATCAACCACCAGTCTCAGTCCTGACTTAGCCAGCCTCAACATAGATATATGAAATACCGAATGAACCCCAGTTAACTTTGACTGTAACTGCAACCTATATGCCACACTGCTTACACCTGCCTCGACCCTAAACGGTTTGATAAACCTTACTGCCAATTTCCCTTTGATGCCAAACCTCTTATGTTCCTTCTAAGGCGAAACCTCTAAGTACACTAAGTCATCGTTCTCGTAGCTCAGACCCTTATGATACTTGTCTGCATATTTCTTCTGTTTATACTGGGTTGCCTGAAGCCTCTAACGATTCTACTTAATCTTATAAGTATGATCCACAACAACCTTAGATCTTATTGCCATTGTATCCTCTAGTGTCGCACAACATGCTGGTGACTTGCAAGGCCTCAAACGGTGACATCCCAATATTTGCCTGATAGTTGTTGTTGTAAGCAAACTCGCACAATGGTAGATAATCCTCCCACGAACTACAAAACTGTAGCATACATACCCTGAGCATATCCTCCAAGATCTGAATTAACCTCTTTGATTGTACGTCTATTTAAGGGTGGTATGCCGTACTGAATTGTAACGTGGTGCCGAATTGCTCCTTCATATTTTCCCATAACTTAGATGTCAACCTGGGATCCCTGTTAGAAACAATGGAGACTGATACTCCGTGAATTCTAATGATCTATCTTTCAAAGATAGTACTTAGTTATAGGAAGGAATATCTCATCAAAATCGGAATGAAGTGCACCGACTTTGTCAACCTGTTAATCACTACCTAAACTGCATCGTGTCTCCTCCTAGTCTACGGTAGGCCACTAATAAAGTCTATAGTCACGTGCTCCCATTTCCAATATGGAATGGGTAGTACCTGTAGCAATCCGGCCGGTCTCCTAAGCTCAACCATCACCTGTTGGCAAATATGACAACTCCTGACGTAATTACCAATGGCAACCTTTATCCTTGGCCGTCAAAACATTCGCCGCTTAAGATGGTACTTAATAGTATACCGTGACTGGTGTGTGTCCTTCAGATGTTGTCCCTGGGCTCTTTTACCACAGGTACCCATAAACTACCCCTGTGCCTTAAGCATCAGTCTGAAAACACAGACCAATCAGTGCATCCCGTAGCATGAGCCAGCCACTTGAACCGCTCAAATAGCTCGTTAACCCTCTGATACTTAGCAACCCGCTCTAAAAACACAGTAGGAACTTGCATATGAAAACAAATCTGTAGCTCAAAAATAGCCTCTATCATACACATCACCGATGCTGCCCTAAGAAGTTCGTGCTCATGTGTCATATGTCGCAACACTATCTGGCTATCAATGCCACTCCTGCTTAATGCATCAGCTACAACATTCACCTTCCCCAAGTGTTACCCAATAGCGAAGTCATATTCCTTCAATAACTCGAGCCATCTTCTCTGTCGCATGTTCAGATCCCTCTATTTGAATAGGTACCTCAAACTTTGGTGATAATTGAACAACATAAATCTCTCTCTGTAGATATAATGACTCCAGGCCTTTAGTGCAAACACTACTGTTGGAAGCTCCAAGTCATACACTGGATAATTACCTACGTGGGGTCTCAATCGTCAACATCAATATGCCACTTGGTGTCTGTTCTTCATCAACACGCATCCCAACCAAGTACCAAGGCATTAGTATACACAAAAAAAACTTCTCCTTGCTTTGCTAATGCTAACACTAGCAAGAGAGTCAGCTCCTCTTCAGCTCCTAAAATGCATCCTCACACTACTCTGACCAATTAAATCTAACATTTTTATTAGTTAACCTTGTCGTTGGCACTGCAATCGATAAAAACTCCTATACAAAACGCTAGTAGTATTCTGCCAGTCCCAAGAAACTTATAATGTCAGAAATAGACTTAGATGTCCTCCAATCAATGATCACCCAAATCTTATCACCATCCACTACCACTCCTTGATCACTGAAGATGTGTCCGAGAAACTTCACCTCACTCAGCCAAAAATCGTACTTGTTGAACTTAGCATACAACTTATGCTCTCTCAGTGTCGTCAGAACCTCTTTGAAATGTCTCTCGTACTCCACATGAGTCGTGTTTTATATCAAAATGTCGTTGATGAAATTAATGACTTATCGATCCAGGAACAGTCTCAAGACCCTGTGCATTAAATCCATGAATATTGTTGGTGCATTAGTCAGCCCAAACGACATAACTGTGAATTTAAATAACCCGTATTTCATACTGAAGGCAGTCTTCTTAATGTTGCCTTCTTGAATCCTCAACTGATGATACTCTAAGCGTAGATTAATCTTCAAGAATAACTTGGCCCCCACCAATTGGTCGAATAAGTCATTGATCCTGGGAAGTGGGTAACGATACTCGATCATAACCTAATTTAGCTTCTGTTAATCTACACACATCCGCATAGTACCGTCTTTCTTTTTCACAAAAAGGACTATAGCTCCCCAAGGGGACATATTAGGGTGAATGAACCCTTATGCAACATCTCCACTAACTGGGTCCTCAGCTCCGATCATTATCCTCGGCTCTGGCTCAATAATAGGAGCAAACGCATATATATTATGAGTCGTCGCTAATCGACCTCTAGTGATCAGTAAAGTTATGCGATTTCAACAAAAGAAAACCCTGTAATTCCCTCAATATGAAAAGTAACAGTCTTACAAAAGAAATCCAATTATGTATGGTATGCATACAACTAATCCATGCCAAGTAATGCATCGATATCCAGGTACTCTATGACTCACAAGTCCACTGATAATTGATGCCCCATAACCTAAACTACGTAATCCCGACATATTAGGTTAGGGTAAATCTTATCCCCAGCAGCCATACTGAGGACAAGGTGTGCACCTAAAGTTTGTATCTGTAACCTTAACTCTCCTACCATGCATCCCATAATAAAAGATAATGTACTGCCGAAATCAATCATAACATGCATACGGGTACCGTAAATAAATAACATACCCTCACAAGCTGTCCAGTCGCCTCCTTATCTGGCTACGTGACCGCAAATGCAACTTTGTGGGCCCTATCTCTGGCCTAATTGGACTTTGATGGTGGTGGCGATAGCCTCGTATCTTCCACCTTCATATGCCTAGTCTGATGGCATCAAAAACAACGACGTCTATCATGACACCCAATTTGTTTAACAACCTGCTTTTCACTTTGACCTTAGCCCTGGCACGAGCAGCAAGCGCAGGGGCAGCAATGACCTCAATAGGTGCAAGGGCAGCAACATAAACCACATAATGGTCATCATATCTTTGCTGGCCCTTTCGTCGATTTTTTTCACCTCAACGACTACGCTGTCCATGTCCATATCAACCTCACTGGTCTCTCTGCTTCTTTAGCCTCTGCTTTGGCCCTAAACTCTGACCAGATTGAACATGATATGCTTAGGGCTTAATTCAACTGGATCTCTGCAAAACATTTGTCTTATGTGTGAGAGCTCCATCATATATTTTCTTCAAAGTGCAGGCCCCACTAGACACTATGATGCTCGCAATCATCTCATCCAAACCCTCAAAAAAGTAGTAGTTATAGAGTCTCTTAGTCATTGCCACGTCCATGGCATACTAGAACAGGCATCTGAACCTTTCCATATACTATAATACTGACATGCTGCCCTGCTTCCATGCCAGGACTCCTCCCGAAGTTACGATTGAACCTCCATCGGTGTACTCATCGAGGAAAAAATCTCTAAACTCGGCCTAAGTTGCTAGATCTGGATGTGTATCCGAATAAGTTGTCCACTAGACTCTTGCCACTCCTCTCAGATAGAAGTTGAAGAGTCGTGCTTGGTCCACCTCCTTAACCTTCAACAACTTTGCCTGCTAACTTTGGATCGCCAACACCGTAGAAATATCTTGACTGAAATCTCAAAAAATCCTTGACCCTATTGGCCTCAACTGACATCACACTGCTAGATGTCGATGCAATCGTTAGCTGCTCGGTAGTGGCCAGAGTAATAATAGTCGTCTCTGTAGGCACCACAACTGGAGGTGTCCCCTCAGCCAAAGTCTCTGAGAGTGCCACCTGTCCTGTGATCGGAGATATGGTTGCTTATGTAGTGGGGTGCAATAAATGTAGTAGTCGGTGCCGACATTGTGACCACCTGAACTCGGATTAAATCCATAAACTCCGCTAACTATGCTTGTTGCGCTACATACCGATCATCCATCCTCTGCGATATAGCCAGCAGAGTCATAGTATCTCTAGTCGGGTTGTTGGTATCACCGACATCGGGTTTGGTAGTAGGAGGTTGTCCGTCTATCGGGATCTATATCATAAAACGTGTGTCGAATCAACCTTGATATATATACATGTACCATATGTAATATATAATAAAAAACATAACACATATATACTCCTATCACTACCTGCCTCATAGTCCCCAACTAGAGTTCTACGTCAATTACTTCGGGTTTCCACATCTAAGGTTTATTCATTAAGTTTTATGCTCACTCAATTAAATTTTCTCAGGTTCATCAGAACACTTGCTTTGATACCAAATGTGACGACACCAAAATTTGAGGCCGCCATGTCATGCGCCATAGGCCCACAACCCTGCCATGTCACAACCTAGCTATTTTCCACATGCACCACGAACCATTTAACCTTAAATTTACATCTAACTTTTACACCATTTTCAATTCAAATTTATCAAGCAAGCTAATGGACTCATTATGTTTGTTAAAATCGTATTTAAATAATCAAATTAAGCGGAAGGCTTATTAGACATGATTAATAGGCAAAATAAATATCATTCATGTCGTATGAGCATAACATAATTGAAGGTCACCCAAGAAGGGGGTGAATTGGGTGCGATGACCAAATGATATTTTACAAAACTTTCTTTGCTAATTTACTAAGTTAGCTTGGCGAGTTAAGCTATGACAAAGTGTAGTAGTAACGAACAATAGCAATGCATCGAATGATTCAAGTAAATTGTAAGCTACACTAGGTGAAGGAGGTAGAAGTGATGGAAATGAGGCACGATATATAGTGGTTCGATCCAATCCATCTACATCCACTATCTACCATCCCCGGTTAGGATTTTCAACCTCCCACTTATATTACCAATAAGTGTTACACCCTAAGCTAACTAGCCTAGTGAATGCCTAGCCTCAACTATATCTTTTACAAGATGTCTTATTGCAATAAGGTCTTATACAACCACCTAGCAGCAACTAGGATTTATGTCTAGCCTCAATTAGATCTTCCCTTTTGACTTAGATCCCACTAAGTCTTACAATCAAAGTTTGATGAATACCATGAAAGTGTGCTTTACAACACAAAGTGGTACAAGTTGTTCTCCTCTCACAAGCCAAATATAATCCTAATATGAATCGATGCAAGTGAGACTTTGCCAATTGAGATGCCTTGTAAAATTAAGTTTTTATAGGCTAACTCTCAATAATGAAACCAATTAAAAGGAATATAGATTAAGCTCAACTTGATTCCAATAAATGGCTAATTGATGCACAAATAAAATATTCAATTTTAAGCTCAAGTTGTGCAATCAAAACCACGGATCACAAAAAAGTTTAGATTAAGAACACGACCTTTGTAAATATGTTGTTAAAACAACACAAGCTTGAAACCACAAAATCAAGTATAGATTAAGCACAAGTGGGTTTCAAGTCAATATGGTGCACTATGAAAAATCATTATTAAGTTCAAACAAATGCAATCAATATTTGGGGTTTATAGAAAATCAAGTTTAAGTGCAAAAACTTTTAGTTGTGTTTTACACACACTTCAATGAAACCAACAACAATACATATAGATTAAGGTCAATGTGGTTTCTCTAATTTCATGCACTTTGAAAATCAAGTTTAAGCCTAACAAGTGCAAATTAGTCTTAGGATTTATGACATCAAGATTAAGCTCAAAATTCAAAGACAACTATATTCAAGAACACCATAAATAATTTCCAAACAATACTCCAAACAAAAAATATAGATTAAGCCCAAAAAGAGTAGGAAATCAAGAAATCTTACAACCCCAAGTGTGAGATCCGAATATCAGTTTTGAGCAAGAGTTGTAAGCCTTAGAACACTTCCTTTGACCTCACTTGATGTGCATACAATCCCAAGTGAGTGCATGTATTAGATCTTCACTTTTCTTGCAAAATCATGATTTTGAGCACTTTCGTTTGTGCTTTTAGCAAGAGAAATCTAATGTGTATTCTTAGTGTTTTGTTATGTTGTACATTCCTTTATATGTGTTTATGACTGTTCTAAGGATCCAAGGGCTCAAATTTCATCAAAGATTCAAATTAAAGTGTGATTTTCAGCTTTATAAAAAAGTTGTTAGAAAAGGAATTAGCGCGCTAATTTTCTGACCTAGCATACTAATTTTGCACTTAGCGTGCTAATTGTCAGGGGCCTCAAAATAAATATTTTTGGCCATTGAGTTAGCGACTTTTTATCGCATTTAGGACCTTACCAAACCTCATATAACATGTCATACATGTTTGTTATAGTTCATATAGCCTATTTGGGTGGTCTAGATATTTTCACAAATTCCGAAAATAGAAAATCCCAGTTTCATGTCATACATAGGGGCTTTTCTGCAAATATTTTTAATGTTAATCCAAAAGCTGTCTAAACACATACCAGTGCATTCAAAATCGATTCTAATAGTTCATACACTTCAAATACATGTTATAAAACACATTTGTATGATTTAAAACATTTTGAAACTCGCAGAATTGAAAATCTCGAAATTCAAGACTTTAAGTAATTGAAACTCCAAAAATAATGAAATGCATGATTCTAATCCATTTGGCTTATGGAATTGAACTCTTATACCTTATAAATGATGTACATAACTCCATATATGCTTTACAGTGCCTTTCCTTGTCTTAATCACTTCTTGAGCTTTTCCGATGTCTTTTCTTCCACTTCGTTTGAACTTGTGAAGTTTAGCTTCCTTTGAACTTGTGAGTCTAACAGAGTTTGTTATGTTAAAATACTTGACAAACTTGTTAGTACCATTTCACATTGTTTGTTGACATCAAAATATCGGGTGAAGTGTAAGTATGACAACACTTAGTCCAACACTAATGTGGAAAACCCATCAAAATATATACCATGAGTATACCATATCACCAAAACATTAAAATATAGAATATACATGCCATGGTGTCTCTCAAAGTTCCTAACCAACTTTAAACGAGAAAATAAACAAATGTACGAAGCAGTCTGATGGCAGTCACAGGTAATCCTCGTACTAGGGTCTGTACTTAAGCCATTACAATAAAACAGATGATGAGTTCAGAGTTAGTAATCCCAAAGAAATTCAATGAGTAGTTATGGAAATAAATAAAGGAATTCATAAAACTATAAATAAATATGTGGAATAGTAAACTGACAATTGTAAATGGATCATCGCATGAATATAAGATAGTAAGGAATCAAAAGTACGTGCAGGATCCTGGTCAGACTAGAACCATATTTTGATCTATCCCCAAGCACCGCCAGTGAGTAAACTCAATCATGACTGAAATCCCTTAATCCGCTCGATGGCCAGCATAGACCACGACACACCGACAAATGTATAGTAATTGTAGTCGAGTTGATAATTCACCGACGCACCTCTAATACATATGTTGTGGTCTAGTGTGCTAGAAGCACGCAACATGATAAACCCAGCGGGAGTAAACTCAACCAATAGTAATGTAACGACCCGTTACTTTAAGCACGTGATTAGTGTTAATCTGAATATTAATTAATCCAAGTTAGGCTCGTGATTAAGCCCGATTTGTCTTGATTAATGCGTGAGTAGATTAGCGTGTTGTATTGTGTTTGTATGGACTGTATTAGTATGTATAAATGAATAACTGGATCGATGAGGGAATGCCTAATTCAATATGTGGGTCAAGGGGGATATACAAGAGACGCGAGATAGCGTTGACACCGAGTGTTCGTGTCAGTGTAAATTACGTAATTATAGGCGTAATTATAGGCATAAATATATATTTATATATATTATGGATATATATAAATATATATTAAAATAAAAATAATAAAATAATAGTAAATGGTTGAGCGCCAAGTGACATGCAGAGTTACGGGTGACACGCGTAGGACGTGTGCATGCCCGTGGGGTTCTCGTTGGCGCACAAACTGAAATTTTAGGTGCGACTTATTGATAAATATATATATTTATATATAAATTAGTATATATAAATATATATATATATAATAAAATCAAATAAATGGAAAACTACCATAAGGGTAACTGATTTAAAAGAAAATGAGATAGGCTTGAGGGCATTTTGGTCATTTGAAAGCCAAACCACCTCTTGCTTCTTTATAAACGCGAGAGAGAGAGAGTAGAGAGAGATTGCGCTGGAGAGGGAATAAGTGGAGGAGAGCTCGAGGAGTTGGTGTGACAATAAGTTCACGACGCCAAGGTGAGTGTGTACGGTTGATGTTGTTGTTACCATGGCGTATGTTGTCATTGTTGAAGTTGTGTTTTATAGGATGAGGAGCTCAACGTGGAGATTCCTAGTCGATTGGGATTAGGTTGGGAGCCAATCCAAAAGAAATTACAATAGCGAACTGGAGTTCGCGAGGTTAATACAACCTTGAACTGGGCCAGTTCAGCTCGGTTGAGCCAAACCTGGTACAGGCCCGGTTCAGGGCCAAAACAAAAAGAAAAAGAAAAAGTAAAATAAAATCTAGAAATATCTAGAAAAATAGAAAAAAATATGGAAAAATAGCATTTGACCAAATAAATAGAAATTGAGAGATTTTCTATGGAAAATGAAGAATTCGAAAGTCGGAGGAGACTTTATATTGGGGTGTTTACCTCGAAAAACACGTGAATTGGTCAAAATAGGTTAAAAACTAGTTCCCGATATTTCGGATTTGAATGGGACTAGTTTTGGAATGTTAATAAATGAATATTAGACATAAGTTAATAATAATGGGTCTATTTTAGGTAATTGACCGATGGAAAGAGGTTTGAGAACTCTGAGGAGTCGTACATGTCAGTAAACGTTGAAAGCTCAGGACAGGTAAGTGAGACACGTACTTTGTATCAATTATGCAATGTAAACTGGTATTATTAGAGCACGTAGTGTTCAAGATTGGGAATGAGGCAATGTACCATGATTTGGTTTTGTTTTACATAAACTATTTTGAAATGAAAAAATGAATTTGGAAAGAGGTTTGGCGGGACAGATCGACCTAGGGTTTGGAACTGTGGTGGAGTTGTTTCCCATTACTGCACCCCCAATGACTTGGGAATTATCCCGATCAATGCTTTCAATTTGAGTTGGCGACTCATCAGTCATAAACTAATCAGATGAGCAGTGATTGGTTTAGTAATGATGACAGATTGCGAATCTATATTTTTATGAGTTGGCAGCACATTGACAAGAACTGGTTAGATGTCCAGTGACTGGTTCTTGAAGATGTGAGAGGATGACTCAATTCCAATACCAAAATTGAAATTACAAATCATGGGTACATCGCAATAGACCAATGAACTTGCATTTATTTATGTATTGATTATATTGATTCATATGGCCTTTTAAATATGCATTGGTTGCACGTTGTTAGCTATTATTCTTTGAATATTAATTGATGATTGATGGTTTGTATGGGAGTCACTTACTGAGCATGTAGGAGCTCACCCACCTTCACATTTCCAGGTATGGATGTACGCTAAGACATGAAACTCAAGAAAGGAGAAGATCAGGAGTTTAGTATCTTCTCTATGATGCAGTGAGTTTTCCTGTTATATATATATACATTATTTTATGATTTATGCAATAATCAAGGTGGGAATATGAGTTTAATACCGAGGATTATATTGGATTTGTATAATTTATATTTACTGAAAAAGTTTAAATTTTTTGCTACGATTGTTTTATTCTGTTTATATAATCTCAAGATATAGGTGGTTGTAAGAAATTTTGGTAAGGTTGCTGGCTCTAATTAGGTCCGATCAGGTTTACAGGGGCTTAATTAGGGTTTCAGGCTGAATATTCTCTAATTGAGATTAGGGGATGTTACAGTTAGTATTAGAGGCTAGCTTGTAAAGCTTGGGTTATTATTCCTTGATGATAAGTCAATGAAATAACTTTGATATAGTAGTTATCACTTTCAAATGGTTTTCGAATGGTGTGATAATTCTGATACAATTTGGATTTAGAGCCTTGAGTTATTACTTGTATATTAGATGGAAATTTTAGGTTAACTGTTTTGGAGACTGGTTCTCGAGTCAGGGATAACCTAAGATTAAAAAGCAATGGTTTTATTGATATTTTGGGGGGTAATGAAAGATAAAAACTTGAAAATATATTTGTGAACTTTATATTATATCTATGAGATACATATAGCTGTCATGTCTTGCCTAGGAATGAATCTGAAAGTCTTATCTCACATCTATGACTTGGTAAGTTAAAGGAAGTTGATGGTGAGGGTTCTTGGGAACCTGAACTTCAGAGATAATAAAATAAAGGAAGTCAGTGAAACGATAATAAGATGGTTTGTATCCATCCATTTCTCATAAGATGAGAAAGTATATATATTGAGGGTTAGGGTTTGTGGAACCCTGAATCCTAATAATATAAGTATGTAAAGGGAAGAATTTAGAGATAGCTATCCTATGGGACAGTCTTTAATGGTCTTTATTCACACTGATACTATTTGATGAGAAATAGTTAGTGTTGAAGGAATAATGGGTCCTGGACGTATGTCAAGTGAATTGACCTTAAAAACGAAATAAATTACTTATACGAAACTCAAAGGTGGTGAATTACTTTGAGTAGAGTGTACTAGTGTTGAGACTAATTGAATGAGATGAAAAGTTATTCAATGAGAGGTATTCGTGGTAAATGGTGATGAGAACCTGGTTGACGTTAGCTAATCACTAAGTAGTCATACTTCAGGAGTGATAATGAAGTATTAGAATCCAGGTATGGTGTCAGTTCTTACTGGAATAGTGAATGTAAGCCTATCAGTATAGTGTGGGGTACCCGCATATAATGAAAGTAAGGTAAGAAAGAGGTCTATTAGTGTTGTTGCGATGTAACTGCACAAACTAATAATATGATAATAAGGAAGCCTGTCAGTATAATTGGGATATAGTTACACATACTAAAAGTGAAATAGAAAGGGCTTATTAGTGTTGTTGTGGGTAATCGTACTCACTAATAGAGCAATAAAGAGAAACGAATGATGATGTGGCGTAACCACACTTAGAGAAATGAAATGTGAGAATACCAGATTGATGTGAAGATCAATGTTGGAATATAAGGAAATGGGTTGAGGGTAAAGCTACACTAAAAGTGAATAGCTACAACAAGATGTGAGAGTTAAAGGATTTGAGAGAAATTTAGGTTGTTGGTCAACTCTATCTTGTTTGATGAACTATAATCACTTTTAGGGTAGCGGTAAATTGAAAATGAAGTGAAGGGTAAGGTTCAAATACATAAGCCTAATGTCTGGTAAGGTTAGGGGTAGAGGTTTAACATTAACTCATTTTAGAACTTTCTGGGCGTAGAGGCAAAAAGATTCACAGATTTGACACTCTTCTCAATAGACATACCTGATATAGGCAAGTAGTGTACTATTTGGGGTAAATTGAGAAAAACATAGCAATGAGCTAGTGAGTTGTTTTAATTTGATTTTGAGCTGGTAAAGTCTAAATTGGGGATAATGAGTTGTCAATAAAGTTAAGAAATGAAAATCCAATGGATGAGGTATGGTATAAGGAATAAAAAAAAGAAACAGTATATCAAGAGATTGGTACTAACTGCGATCTATAATGGAAAATGTTGAAATATATAAATTCTACAAATGATAATTCATAGAAATACACTAATCACTCGAAATTCAATTGATTTGCATTGTGTAAACTGATAATAGATCTTTAATGAAAAGTTAGGATTGATGAACGGTTGTGGTGTTAAGGCTTCAAGAAGGTTGTTTATTTGAGTTGCTTCAACTCTTATCACAACTTAAGTTAGGAATTCATCAATTACTTGATTTTGATACCAAACCAATGATTAATTCTATTTTACTTTGAGGTACTATACGAATTGTATAAGACTGAGAACTCAATTCGAGTGATGAGTTAACTTGAATAAAATCATGAGTGAATGATTGTTATTTCCCAGAATTGACAACTTATGTGGATAACTAAAATGAAACCAATTGTGCTCAAGGGTTGACTGAGATTTGGTTGTCATTGAGTAAAGATCATAATTGAAAAATATAGTCAAGTGGTAACTTGACAATATTAGAAAATTATGGTGTAGATCATAAAAACTCACTAGAGCTCATGTTATGTTTAATAATGGAAAGAAGTAGAGTTATTGAACTCTATTAAAATAAGTTATTGTTAAATTAACAATGATGACGAATGCAAAAAGAGTTGAAAACTTACCAAAAGCACAAGAATTATCGTAGAGTTATGTGAACTCTGACAATATATTGGTGTCTACCAAAAGTTGTAGGTGCAAATGTTAAGTTTCAACTATAAACCACTAAGATATGTGTTGAATTGAAATTATGAGTCAAAGGATTTGACTAAGGTTAAGACAATTGGAAAGTCATCTTATATTCAACACAAATATAGAAAAGTGGTGAAATGTGAAATGATTGAGGGATAAAAACAACTTATACAGAGAGCTGTGATATAGTTGTGTTGTATATTCAATTAACTCTAGAATGAATGGAAATGAATTGGACACGATACAATGGATGCCTTGAAGAAAATGAAATGTAGTTTGACTACAATGATTGCTTGATCATACTTGGATTATGAAAAAATTAAAGGTGTATTTTAATATTTTGATACAAGTAGTGTCTTGTTAACACAGTGAAGCAAGAGATTGTAATAAATGCATTTGATATACTTTAAGAGAAACTAATATGAAACAATGGTGTTGGTAAGAGTACCAAACTATTGTAAGGCATCAATTGGAAATGAAAAGTTGAGAATACGTATTTCAAACGATAGATAAAATGAATTGCAAGAATAAGTCTTAGAGGAAAGACTGAAAGTGATAAAATATGGATGAAGAGCCCAGTATGAGTATGAACCAATTGATTAAATACAGATGCAAGTTTATTCATCTATTAGAAGTTTTGAAGTACAGTTGTATCATGTAGAAAGGTTTGAAGGGCATGAATGTCGTTTAGTTATTCTTAAGATTAGAAGATATTAGAGAAATCACTAAATGATAGATGAAGATTTTGGAAAACCAGTGAAACTGGTAAAATGTGATTTAAGGGAAGCTTTAAACTATAAGAGTTTGAAGAGTATAAATATGCCAGAGTGAAAGAAATTTAAGGTAAAATGAGTCACCAGAATGTGGAAATGATATATTTACTCTGAGGAAGCACCCATATAAAGTGATTGACGATGGTCAATACTTGAATGGAAGAAAAGGCATGAGATGTAATTATAATAGGAACTTCTCAATATTATCTCATTAGAGAGATAGATAAGATTGATGAATAAAGGAAATCTTGCACAGGCATATCATCAATTGAGAGATTGAAATTGATAATTACCAGTCCATTTCTTTGGAGTTCAGAGGGAGACTGAACTCAGTGAATGAATGAATTAATGGGTGATGAGGTTGAGGTGAGTGGAACTACTTAATGTGTTAGAGATTGATTACGAAAGAGTAGTGTCTAGATTAGATGTTTTAATGAAATTGTGCTAGATGTATTGGATTATGTAATGTGATAAGATGTCAGCACAATGATAATTTGAGTTGTAATTGATAAGGGAAACTAGTCTGCAAGATTCTTATCAGCGAGAACATATGTTATGCTTGAAAGGATTGAGCAAAATATCGGTATGGGAGATGTGAGATGGTATAATATTATAATGTTCAGGATAGAGATCCGAGACTTGCTTCCATTGAGGGAAGAAGTTATTAATATAAATTGAAAACCAGTCTCAATCTCGATACAATATATTTCTTTTGTGTTGACGAAGAGATTGTGTTACTAATCCTAATTTAAAGAGTATGATTGAGCTTGTGTCTCATCATGTTAATCACTGAAAGAATCGAGGTACCTATCTAAGTTTATTTAATGATCTTAGTAATCTGAAGGGTTACAGAATGAGGTATGCTCATTCTTATCCTACCATTGGGGTGAGATATAAGAATGGGAAATACTATACTAGAATGAATAAAGTAATAAAGAACTACACAGAGAAAATAGAGCAGACTAGGTAACGTATAACTAAAATATAAAAGAAATGAGTAATATGAGGTTAAAAACTACAAGTTGTAGTGTATAGATTGATAAAATCTATAAGTTTCAAGCAAGTATCAAAAGAGATTTATGAGAATGTTGTGTAGTTGACCTTGCCATTCACCGATGGGTGAAATAGAAGTAGGAGACACACATATGTTGACTTTACTGTTCATTTGTAGTGGACAGAGATAGGAGACATGATGATTATCGACGTTGCCGTTTAGTCATGGGATGAACAAAGGTAGAAGACACGATACTATTGATACTGAATGGATTTGCCAATGCTTGGGTTACAATAATCTTTAAATGAAAATAGAGAGACAAATATCATAGGTTGTTGGAAGTATCAAAAGATAAATTATATCTTTTGGAAAATCTCACCTATGAACGTGCTGTATAAATTTGGAATAATCTAAATTAATGGACTAGTGTTATTCACATCCATTAAAAAGTAAAAGAGAAGAAGGAAATGGTAACTTGGTTACGTTTATTCTTCAAACTAAAGTTGAAATAAGCTTTGTGCTAGTAATATGGTGGTGCAATCACGTATACTAGACAAGCAAAGGAAGGGGAAGCTAAGGAATGGGAATTATAATGGAATAGTGAACTCCATTACTTTTCAAAATCATTAGTAACTTGTACGTACCTTTAATTTCGAGGACAAAATCATTGCTAAATTGGGGAGGCTGTAATGACCTGTTACCTTAAGCACATGATTAGTGTTAATCTGAATATTAATTCATCCGAGTTAGGCTCGTGGTTAAGCCCGATTTGCCATGATTAATGCGTAAGTGGATTGGCATGTTGTATTGTATTTGTATAGACTGTATTAGTATGTATAAATGAATAACTAGACCAATGAGGGAATGCCTAATACCATGTGTAGGTCAAGGAGGACACACATGAGACGCGGGATATCGATGACACCGAGTGTTCGCGTTGGTCTAAATTACGTAATTATAGGCGTAATTATAGGCATAAATATATATTTATATATTTTGGATATATATAAATATATATTAAAATGGAAAATAATAAAATAATAATAAATGGTCAAGCACCAAGTGACACGTGGGGTTACAAGTGACACGCGTAGGACGTACAGTGGTCTGCACGCCCGAGGGTTCTCATTGGCGCGCAAACCGAGATTTTAGGTGCTACTTATCGATAAATATATATATATATATATATATTTATATATAAATTAGTATATACAAATATATATAATAAAATCAAATAAATGGGAAATTACCATAAAGGGTAACTGATTTAAAAGAAAATGAGATAGGCTTGAGGGCATTTTGGTCATTTGACAACCTAACTGCCTCTTGCTTCTTTATAAACACGCGAGAGAGAGTACAGAGAGATCGTGAGGGATAGGGAAGAAGTGGAGGAGAGCTCGAGGAGTTGGTGTGACAATGAATTTACGACGCCAAGGTGAGTGTGTATGGTTGATGTTGTTTCGGTTGTTGTTACAGTGGCGTATGTTGTCGTTGTTGAAGTTGTGTTTTGGACGAAAAGAAGTTTGGCCATGGCTTCTGCCATGGCCGAGGTTGGAGATTCTAGGTCGATTGGGATTGGGTTGGGAGCCAATCCCAATCAAGAAAAAAAAATTTATAGCAGTGAACTAGAGTTCACGAGGTTGAAGACGACCCAGAACTGGGCCGGTTTGGCTCGATTAAGTCGAGCCCGGTCTAGGGCCAAAAGACAAAAAAAAAGAGAAAAAGAAAAAGAAATTCAAGAAAAATCCAAAAGAAAGGAAAAAATAGTATTTTAACCAAATAAATAGAAATTGAGGGATTTCTATGGAAAATGAAGAATTCGAAAGTCGGAGGAGACTTTATATCGGGTTTTTACTACGAAAAAAATGTAAATTGGTCAAAATAGGTTAAAAACTAGGTCCCGAGATTTCAAATTTGAATAGGACCAGTTTAGGAATGTTAATAAATGAATATTAGACTTAATAATAGGTCTATTTTAGGTAATGGACCGATGGAAAGAGGTTTGAGGACTTCTGGGAGTCGTACATGTCGGTAAACGTAGAAAGCTCAGGACAGGTAAGTGGGACTCGTACTTTTTATCAATTATGCAATGTAAACTAGTGTTATTAGAGCACCTAGTGTTCAGGACTGGGAATGGGGCAATGTACCATGATTTGGTTTTGTTTTAAATAAACTGTTTTGAAATAAAAAATGAATTCGAAAAGTGGTTTGGCGGGACGGATCGGCCTGGGGTTTGGAGTTGCGGTGGAGTTACTTCACATCGCCGCTCCCCCAGTGATTTGGAAATTATCTTGATCAATGCTTTCCATTTGAGTTGGCGGCTCATCAGTCATAAACAAATCAGATGAGCAGTGATTGGTTTAGTGATGATGAGGGAGTGACTTTATGTTTTTATGAGTTGGCGAAACATTGACAATAACTGGTTAGATGCCCAATGACTGGTTCTTGAAGATGTGAGAGGGCGACTCCATTCAAATACTGAAATTGAGAGTACGAATCATGGGTACATTGCAATAGAACAATGAACTTGCATTTGTTTATGTATTGATTATATTGATTCACATGGCCTTTTAAATATGCATTGGTTACACATTGTTAGATATTATTCTTTGACTATTAATTGATAATTGATGGTTAGTATGGGAGTCACTTATTGAGCATGTAAAAGCTCACCCACCTTAACATTTCCAAGTATGGATGTATGCTAGGACTTGAATCTCAGGAAAGGAGAAGATCTGGAGTTTAATATCTTCTCTACGTTGCAGTGAGTTTTCCTGTTGTATATATATTACATTGCTTTATGATTTTGTAATAACCAGGGTGGGAATATGAGTTTAATACCAAGGATTATATCAGATTTGTATAATTTATATTTATTAAAAAAATTATAATTTTACGCTGCGATTGTTTTATTTTGTTTATATAATCTCAAGATATACAGGTGGTTGTCAGAAATTTTGGTAAGGTTGTTGGCTCTAATTAGGTCCGATCTGGTTTACCAGGGCTTAATTAGGGTTTCAGGCCGAATATTCTCTAATTGAGATTAGGGGATGTTACACGTAATAATAACAATCCGAAATGAGAATACGGAATAAATAGAAATAAATCAATAAAGAAGCAAGTAAATACTGAAGAGAATCTCAATTGGGTTACTACACACCTCAAGACATGCTCCAACTAGTCCAAAATAGTCACTTTATGCCTCTAAATGCATGCTAATACCCGTGCACAATGACATAAGTTCCTGATTTACAAAATAATATATTAATTCCCCAAAACACAGGAATCCCGATTCAATTTTTTGTAGCTCAATTCTACCATCTTTAATTTATTTGACACCTATTATAGGTCCCCGGGTTAGGCCCCTAATAAGCCAAGCCAACAAACAAAGTTTGTTAAATTTTTTTTTTAACACAACCCCTTGATCTGGCGTCGTAGGTGGCCCCATCGTGGGTTAATCCCAATGCATTGCTTATGGCGTAGAACCAGGGGTACCCACTGCCTTGGCATCGTAGGTTAATCCTACGATGTCGCTTACAACGCGGAACCTTGGCAACCACTGCCTTGGCACCATAAGTGGCGCCATACAGATTACTCTCCACGGCATGACCTACGGTGCCATCCTTGCAAAACCCTTGGTTCCTTTCCTTTCAAGACCCCTCACTAATGCCACTGCGACTCGTACCTGTCCTGACCTCTTGTAGTTTTTCATACCAACCATAAAACCAACAAACCTCGATTAAACCTTGACTGAATCAAAAACCATGACGAATCTTATAAAAATGTCGTCAAAGCTTGAAACCAACAAAATTAACAACACCTCATCAACACAAAGCCAAAGTGTTGCTTAAAACCATTGATCAAAACCATAACAACTTCTTCAAAGCCTGTGAGCTCAACACACTAGTCGAAACTTGCGTTAAAACCCAAAAAAGTAGACCTAAAAGTTAGAGAATGACGAGGAGAAAATGAACCTAACCTTTGTTCATCGATTCCTCGCCAATTGCTCCTCCAAATCACCTGCACAAGCTCACAAAACCCTCAATATTTTGCCAATTTTTGGATTTGTCTTTGGATGAGAGAGAAAAGGTGGTGAAATTAGTCAAAATAATCTCATCCTCCTAATATGTTATGGCCAATAAGTCCACCAAAAGTGACTCTAACTGTGACTTGGTCTCTTGGTCTTATCCTTGCAAAAGGCATTTTGGTATTCGACACCCGCACTAAAACTCGCACCATACAAAAGCGACCACGCCACTAAACACCTAAATGATGCTATATATTAATTATTTAATATATTTTTATTTACTTATCATGTGTGTACCATCTCCCGGCCTAGTGTATCTGTAAATTGCTTACTTAGTACCTACGTCTATATGCTACTCGAGGTGAATACCTGCCACACTATTTTGCTCGAGAATAATAGTATAAATACACACATTGCGATGCAAACTAATACAATTGAATATAGACATCACAAATTAGGCAAAACAACATACAAAATAGACTAATTACTTAGTTGGGCATGCCCTGGCCTATTCGCGATTTCCACGAGAGTCCGAACTGGCGTCCATGTCTGTAAATACGTAATGACAAGGACATAATTAGAATTAGGCTGATACAAGTAATACCTCACTACTATACGTAACAAGAAATTCATATATTTTAGGCTCATGTCTTGTCCTACTAGACCTTCGTGTTCCTTGTGATACTTGTGGAGGCTCAAATAGTTCAGAACTTTGTTAATCTCCCACTAGCAGTTTAATGTTCATTGTGGTTCTTGAACTTCTTCAAGACATACTTTATTCCCACTGGTATCTTTTGAAATAAATTATTTTTCCATAAAGGTACCATACCGAGTAATAAACACTTTGTTCTTAGCGGGATAATAAAAGTAGTATCCTTTAGTTTCCTGAGGATAACCTACAAATTTAAACTTATCTGATTTAAGGCCTAGTTTTTCTGAAACTTGACGTTTAACGTAAGCCTCACAACCCCAAATCTTTAGGAAAGACAAGCTAGGTCTCTTCCCATACTATATCTCATATGGTGTTTTATCAACCACTTTAAAAGGAAATCGATTCAATGTGAACGCAATAGTCTTTAAGGCATAGCCCTAAAAAAATGTAGGAAGATTTGCATGACGCATCATAGATCAAACCATGTCTAACAAAGTCCGATTTCTCATTTCAAAAATGTCATTCCATTGTGGAGTTGCTGGTGGAGTAAACTTGTGCGACAATCCCACAGTTTCTAAAATGATCAGCAAATTCTTGGCTCAAATATTCACCACCTCGATATGATCAAAGTGCCTTAATAGTTTTACCAAGTTGATTTTGTACTTCATTATGAAATGTATGAAACATTTCAAATGATTCAACTTTATGCTTCATGAGATACATATATAACAATATCTATTGAAGTCATCAGTAAAAGTAATGAAATACTGATAACCTCCTATAGCCATAATATTTATAGGACCACATACATCAGTATATATTAGACCCAATAAATCATTAGCCATTTCACTGTGTCCAGTAAAGAGACTCTTAGTTATCTTGCTTAACAAACAAGGCTTGCATGTTCATATGATTCAAAATCAAATGAATATAAGAATCCATCCTTATGGAGCTTAGAAATGTGTTTCTCATTTATGTGGCAAAGATGACAATGCCAAAGGTAGGTCTGATTCAAATCATTTGACTTAAATCTCTTTTTGTACTGATGTTAAAAATGAGAGTATCTATGGAATTTTTAATGTTTAGAATATAAAGGCAATCACACAAATCAACATTTGCATAAAAATATTCCTTTTCTTAAGAAATTGAGCATTTATTATTCACAATACTAAAATTAAAATCATCCAAATCCAAACATAAAATTGAAATGATGTTTCTTCTTAAGGCTGGGACATAATAAAAACTATTCAAAGATAAAATAAGTCAATCAGAAAGAACTAATTCATAACACCTCACGGGTAGGGCGGCAACTCTTGCTCCATTACCCACGCACAGAACGATCTCCCCTTTCTCCAACTTTCTACTTCTTGTGAGGCCCTACACATCAATATAAATGTGAGATACATATCTGGTATCCAACAACCAGGAATCACTAATAAATAAGTGAATATTAATAACAAAAATACCTTAAGCGGCAGCCGCACTACCTTTCTTTTTCTTCAGATCTTCCAAGTAAAGTTCACAATTTCTAAACTTATGACCAAGAGTATGACAAAATGACAGTTACTGTAATGACCCTCAAATTTAATTAGTGACAAGTGTCATGTTTCAGGACCATGACCTGACGATAGTTACTTGTCATATTACTCAAGCCTTGAGAGTCGACATTACGATATATTTTATTTTTCTGTGATATTTGTATTATTATTTATACCCAAATATGAACTCTGTATATCCTATTGCGTGATTTTGTTTTGTTTCTTTCCACAAATTTGTGTGTGAGATTCGCCTAGGAAAAATGAGAATTTTAGGGTGGGTATTCAAACACTGGGAAATGATAATTAGTGAATCATAAAATACTAAATATCTAATTAAAATGCAATAGCGTTGTTGTGTCTAGAAACGTACGACGTGCAAGTCATGAGGTGGAATGGGCAAAAGGCGAGACGTGTGAGCGACAATAGGCTAAGTATTGAGGTGGAGTCATCTAGTGAAGTCATGTAAGTTGGTGTCATAGTTGTTGGATGAACCAAAGGAGGCCCCTAAGATGTGCCTCGAGATTTGTGCGGGGTGTGTAGATGATGAGGAAGTATAAATCTCATCAACTTTTCTCTATCCTCCTCCCCATCTCATTTCAATCTACACGTAAAAAATCAAAGAAATGAGGGTTTCGGTGTTTCGAGCTCGTTGCGACGTCGAGGATCGACCAACCACATGAAGTAAGGTAGGATCCCAACTCCTTAAGTGTTTATCTACGGTTTGACATTAATTTTGTGGGTTTTCGTCACGATGATTTCAGACGAGGTTTTTGAGAAATGTTGAAAATGGGTTTGGGGGTAAGTTTGGGACCATAGGGGGGATTTATTGGTATTTTTAAATGGAGTTAAGTTTTTGAAGAAGTTTGGTATTTTTGGGGGATTTTTGGTGAATTTTTGTATGATTTCCGAATCGGGGTATTGTTGTGGTTTCGACGCAAAGTGAGGTATGTTTTGTGTTGTTACAGATGACTGAGTTTGGGATAGGCTCGGAACGCGATGATGAGAGCTGGGGATTCAGAAACCCCGAAAATGAGTTCAGGGACTTACGCCGCGAGGGACGTCGTAAAACATTTATGCCCACACTATCGATCACAGCATGTAGTCCATAACCGAATCAGGAAGTGACGCTTTAGATGACACCATAGGCAAAAGAAACATGGTGGCATCACCTGTGTTATCTGGACGAGAGAGGTAAAAATTACACACTTTATACGACGTCATGAGGTTTTATAGCTGGCGGCGTCACTCACGGCATCGTGAATAGTGAAAAATAACTGAATTTTCAAATAAATTTCTAAAATTTGGGAAAGCAGGTTATTTAGGGTCCCGGAGTGACTCTAATTGAAATAAACTTGGGTTAAATGATGGCCAGACTTTGAGAATTCGATTGGAACGAGTTAGAGGTTGCGCAAGGATTGGCGTTTTAGCGACTATATTTGAGGTACATTTTCGTACGATTTGTATCCCCTTATCCTTGAATCCTGAATCCTTACAACATCTACAAATTTCTACTTTGCAATATGATCTTCAAAAGTGACAATTTTATTAAAGATAATCATTGACTTGGGGTCCCCAATTTTAGTAACTCGCCCATCTTTGAGTGTACTAGTTTGACATTTTGTATTCACTAAAATTTTCTTAACGAGTTGTTTTCGAGGTATTCCTTAATTTCTCGTTCACTATCTCGCACATTACATACTTATGCTTCGAGTAACTCTCAATTTGTGGGTGTGATCCTCGATATTCAACCTATTGATAATTGATTTAGATTTTATTTTTTTTACACAAGTTCGATTAAAGCTTTGTAGATCTTGACTCAATCATTCGAGAAGTCAAATCTAAATCAAAATTTTTTTAAAAAAATATTGAGTAGTCATGAAAACTACTTTTCAAGCTGAGTAAGGTTTATTTTTAACGAAAATCATGTAAAATCTTTCCTCGCATTTTCAAACAATTCAAAAAATCTCTTTCAAATCGATTTCAATCGATGCAATTCAAAAGTAAATCATATCCACGAGAAAATTGTATTCAAACCATAACAATAGTAAACCAAGTCCAAACGATACTTTGCACTTTTACCAAATCAAAGACTTTCAAATCCTAAAAAAAATTCTTTTCATAAAGATCAAAATTGTGCATTTTCATCAAATCAAAGACTTTAAAATCACGTTAGACTTTTTACGTATAAATCAAAATTGCAATGTCAAACTCTTGAAATGCATATAAATCCATTTGCTTAATCTTTTGAACATTAAGGAAAATAAACAACTTGAAAACAATAGTTTTTTAAAGATACATAGAATCATTTATGGATACATAGAATCCGTCATTATGCATATAAATCCATTTGCTTCATTTTATACTTGTTCGTCTTTTCAAAAGTTTTGTAAGGATACATAGAATCCGTCATTAAGAACTTCGATGAAGTGCGATAAATATCAACTTGAAAACGATACAAAATTCATAGCCCGATATATCCAAAGGAATCATATATGGATTAAAAAAATAGATAACCTGAAACAACAGATTTCGATCTATAGCATTAACCTTTTTAATTAGTCACTTGTTTTAAGAATTCTGACATCCTTCCTATCCCGAATTAAGTTTTCAATTTTAGCCTTCTAGCTAACTAACTTAATTATTCTTCCCTTTTGTTTGAAACCAAGATCCATTAGTATCCTAAATATGATCATTTATACCTGTCCTAAACAAGATATCTTTAACTTTAATCATCCTAATAAAATGTCAGGTGTCATAGTTGCATCTCTGAAATATGACTATGTCACAATTCCATTTTTGTGTATGAAGCGTGACGTCTCACTACCCTTTCAAGTCTCACAATTTTTTCTTAAGTCTTTATTTTCCACTTTACTAATAGTTAAAGACGAATCACAACACGTAATTTCCTAATCGAAGCTCGTCCATTCTCACAGTAGTCATTGCAAACATATTTCAAACATGTGTGGACTCTTTCGAATAGTTCGCCTCGATTTACTTGCATTGTTTATTGTCATCCCCCTTACTATTTTATGGAATATAAGTTCCTTATCCAAAAGCCATCAAAGAGAAGCAACTAAAGAGGGAAAGACATTCCACCATATATCTAACGATATAGTTAATATATACAAAGTAGCAAATAATCAACATAATAAGTCTTTCGTAAGATTTCTTTTATCTCAACCCATCCTAGGATTTATCATCTATGTACGTTAAGTCAACTTTAAACCATTGTCCCATACCATTGATTTGTCTAACTTAAACTTGACATTTACATTAAAAGGCTCTAAAATTTAGATTTCACTAACCTAATGTTTCCCTAGGTTCTAATTCCTATGCTCTGACACCAACTGTGACGACCCTTCTCCGATCTAGGTTCAGGCCATCCAGCCCAGACTATCATTTAAGCCCAATACCTGAACCAGACCTAAATAATGGTCTGGCATGCCTAAACAACTTGTGAAAATAATATATAGACAATATGGCAGTAGTATACAAAATTCAAAATTTAATAAATACCATATGTCTCCATAAACCAAAATATTGAATATCTCAAATTCACATAATCAAATCAAAAGAATATGAAGTCTCTACAACCCTCAAACACTTAAAAATGAATCAAACTAATTAAGGAAAGTTTTATCTACCCAAAGGTCTTGCCTAGGTTACAACCCTTATTAATGATTCTCAAAATAAAATAATAAATAATATCACACCAGGCTCACATAGCAAGGAGTCTTCAAACGAGAACCTTCCCCTAGCCACGATCTAGCACACTTGTCGATGGGCCTGTATTGTAAGTGGGGTGAGCTAAAAGAACCAATAAAGCTCAATAAGAGGAAAACCTCTATTAACTATCAAACATGCAAGTATTACCTATAAAGCAAAATGACTCTACACATGAAGTTGTAAATCGAATCGCAAAGCATTTAATGAAAACTAATGGAGACATGGTTCTTGTTCGTAAAGGGGTATAAGCAAGTTCCAGGTCAAGCAAAACAGGAAAGTAAGATTCATAACTTAATAAGCAAGGAAGTACGCATTCTTTAGAAACCACATCAAGAGAGAGAGTTCATAGTTTGTAAATAAATTTCATTTATTCATGCAATGAGGTCCAATAAGAGATTTACCATAAGAAATAGTAATAAATTTAAGTCGTTCCATTCAATGCATTTTAATTTTTGGTATGAACTCAATGACCGAAACACATGCCCCCGAGGAGATGAGAACTGTTAGTGGACATAATGACCGTTGTGAACTCCAATTAATTCCATTTAGCCAACAGCAAGTGCTTCCAAGCCATCACCAGTTGTGATCACTTGTTTATTTGATGATTTAAAGCGTAGACCCCTCAATTTGATGGACTGAATAGTCTCATCCTGCTAGTTGAAGCACGGACCCCTCGATTTGATGGAGTGAATAGTCTAATCCCAGGAGCCGAAGCACGAATCCCTCGATTTGATAGGCGCACAACCATATCCTGCTACAAGTGGTCATATCACATACTTTTCAACGATTAGTACATTCATACCAATAACCAATGCAATCCAGTACCCAAGTCCTTTAATTGAAATCATGATCTAATATATATTAATACCATGCCACATTTGATAGACGAGCGATGCTCCCCACTTACCTGTACTCGTCGCGAATCCTAATCTCGATCCTTTCGCACTTAGGGCTCGATATGAACCTTCGCACGGAACTTCTTTGATCTCTGTGACTTCTTAAAAATCATTCTCACCATTCCAATCTCTCCTCCCTTAATCTCCCATTTCCTTCCAAATTGTGTAAAACAATGAAATGGTGGCTAGGTTTACTCAACCTCTCATTTCATAGGCTAGGATTAGGTTAGAATGTATACATCCTTTTGTATTAAAGACTAAAGTGTCCTCCCACTTGACCCTTAAGTCTAACTCCCTATTTAATATGTTTTGGATCGATTTTCATAAGTTTAACTTAATTAGCCTTTTGACCAGGAAAGTTTCCACAAATATGTTCCACAAATATGTTCCTTAATGGGAACTGGCGTATATTTCAAAAGCTCTTCAAACTGCATTAAATGCGCATCTCGAGGTGTATGATGTTCTATTATATTCATTAATAATCCAATTGAAAGAAATCAAACACATATTTAGTATTTAAATTACTAAATTGCCCTTAAGTTGGATCAGGGAAGATTCAGGTCGTTACAACATCTCTAATATCAAGAACTTTTGTCCTCGAAAGTAAAAGTAAAATACACCTACAGTTTGGTGTGTCTGTCCGTAACAGTTTCTTTTACGACCCATCCTTTAACCGGTGCAATTTTGACTACGTATTCTGCCTGTACCCCACGTGTAATAAAATTTTACTCCTGACTTTAATATATCTCATTATTTTATATTTTTGTCTTGCAAACTAAAATTCATAAAGCCTACCTCGTATAGGTCATCAATAGAGCTATCATACTTAGCTACATGCCAATTTCTCATATCATTAGGCATTTCTTGGGTTGTAATCTCCACCAAAGTCACAAGGTGCACTCGAGTCATTTAAACAAAAAGTGAAAGAACAATATTGAGATGTGATATGGTGTCTGTCTGTGTCGAAAAGAAATATATCTCTGCCCATTTGGCAATAAAAACCATACCACCACCTGGTAGTAGGAACATTGATAGCTATTTACTATAATATGAATATTAGTACACCATCTCTGTCAACATCTTGGTTACATATATCAAAGAACGACTCATCATGTCCTTGCGACTTATTTGTGAAGGTTACAATTAGGCAGACATAGTATTCCTTTTTGGAATAATACCTTAAGATTATTTTCATCATACATTTCTCGATATTCATTATTGTAGGTTCTGAATTCAAGTCAACTCTTGACTAACGGTCCACCTCGTAACTCCTCTATCACATTTGACTGTTAAGTTATGCAGTAAGTTTCCACCTTTGTAGTTTTTTTTGGAGTATCCATTATCGTCGTTGTCCCTAACCGACTTTCGGTACCCATTTATATGCACTTATTACTTCGTCATCTTTATTTCACAACAAGGTCTACTATCGCAATAACTTAAATTTTCGGAGACTTTTCGCATTGTGTCCTCATATGGGTAAACTCTCACGATCCTGGATGAGTGTTTTAAATTTCTCATGACCTAGTCAGGTTCACATTTAGTACACTAATGCCTCTTGTCATTCTTTTTAGCTACCTCTCAGCTCTCATTGCTTGGTTAGAGTTTCTCTCATTGAGAACCAAGGCTGATTTAGCTTTAATATTTTAAATTTAACTTCTACTTTATTTTCTGAGACTATACAACTCATATCAATGATATTTTCATTAAGAACTCGTATCTCAATATGATTCATTCACTTCAAATTTATTATTCACCTTCTACCTCTCAATTCCTTACTCGTATGCGTTAATAATATTGCACTTTTATTTGTCTATCGGGTACTCAATAATTAAAGTACATGATGTGTACTTAGTACTTAAGCGAGCGTTCTTGCATGTCATTCAGTTTTAAGCTATGGTTCAAGGGTACCCAAATTCACTTTTATACATGCTTCAAGAATTATCTGCAATGTTTAGCTTGTGGTTTCCTCGCTTTACATCCAACATGAATTCATTCATAATGTTCTTCCTCTTCTCTAAATTCACTGATTCTTGAATGTAAAAATAATTTGTTGTGTTAAACTTGCAATAAATTTTTCATAAATTGCATAATAGGTCGAACGAAGGCTGACTAAGCTCGTCAGGATCGTCGAGTGCTGAATTGGGGACCTGCATAGGTCTAGGCCAAGCGAACCGAGGCGAACCTAATTGCATAGGGAAATTGGGGCTATCACAGTTGGTATAAGAGAACAAGGCTATAAAGACCTGACTCTTGATTTAAAACGCAAGCCATTAAGATAACAGAAGTTAGTTTGGGGTGTGAGGATGAGTTGGGATAAGTCAGATTTGATTTTTGTACATATTATGATTGTGGTGTGTACTATACGTTATGCGGTAGCTATAACTGATTCGAGGCACTTGCTCTCTTGGTTCAGACAGCGATGGCGGATTAGACAGGTCTAAGCAATGATAGTGGGACAGTTGGTTCACGTGTCATTACCGCAGAGGAGTTTCAGGCTTGGACATAGAGGGTCGTGACTCAGAACCAGCGACTAGAGAAGATATTACAGTTACTAAGGCCACCGTTATGGCTACCACGACACCATCGACCCCGACTACACCTTTTCCACCTACTATGAATACTCAGGGGTAGAGACTCTAGTTGCTAGAGCTTCCACAGCTTTGATCCCAATTATAACGATTCCTGATGCGGGGACAGCCCAAATTGTACAAACAGAGATAATAGTGCCTCCGGTTAAGACTGAGGTGGCACCAGCTACACCTATAGCTACTTCAGAGATTACTCTGGTTACTACTCCAAAGAAGAATCCCAAAACCACTGCTGAGGCAAGATAGTAGAGAGAGATCAAGAGGCACAACCCCGTCAAGTTATTTGGTGGTATATACATAGCAGCGACAGAGCTATTCTTAAAGAATCATGAGAAAATTCACACCATTATCGCGATTGAGGATCATATGAGAGCGACGATTCCTTTGTCCATGTTACAGGGGGAGGCAGATGACTGGTGGACGACCATTATCACTACTCGAGGAATTTCAAGAAACTGGATCAACTTCAAGACCCTGTTTAACCATAAGTACTTTCTGCTAATGGTGTTATGAGCGAAGAGGAACAAGTTCACGTCTCTGAGGCAGTCTATAGGCGAGCCAGTGATGGATTACATGGGCAGGTTCATCCAATTGTTGCCTTATGTAGAAGGATCAGCTGATTCAGAGATCAATCGAATTTACTATATCACTAATGGTTTGCTACCTACGATTGGAGGTTCAGTGGTAAGTATCGACCCGGAGACTTTACAGCGAGCATATGAACAAAGTCTAGTAAGAGAGAGTTATCTGATTACTCATCCAGATGAGGCTAGATCGGCCAGACTAAAGACCTGGACTGAGGATCATCAGGACAACAAACAAAGGAAGAACAAGTTTTGTTACTGAGATTCCAAAACTCAAAGTGTACCTACTCAACCAACATAGACGACTCCACCAGTGTCGAGATTTACGAGTCATTCTTCACAACTTACGAGACCTTGACAGCAGTCATAGGGACAGTCTACTGCGAGAAGAGATTCTGGCAGAGGAGGTAGACAAAGGCAGACACGAAGTTTAGACAAACTCAGACTCAGAGATCTATACAGAGTCGTGAACGGGGTCAGACTCAGGGAGCACAGGAGACGCGCACTTATTACAGATGCGGTCAGGTTTGCCACATCCAGGCTATATGTACCCAGCTATTGATGGCACAGCCACAACACCATTAGCACCAGAGGGAGCGTGTGTACATCGTTGTCGAGCCACATCAGGGAGCATCCCGCAATCTCGTTGAAGGTATGATTTCCATTTGTAGTGCCCTCACACATACCATGTTCGATTTCAGCTCCACTGTTTCATTTATTTCTGGATGCATGGTAGATATGTTGGGGTTGAGACCCATTAGACTTAGTAGACCGTTGATCCTTAGCACGACTGTTGGAGACAAGATATACCCAAACTTTCTGTATGTTGATTATCTGGTAGAGATCTACGAGTTTCCTAATGACATGAAGGTACTTGAATTTCTTGAGTTCGATGTGTTACTGGGCATGGACTGGTTGAGAGCGTTCCATGCTCAGATTGGTTCTTATGAGAAGACGATCATGATTTCTTTGTCAGATGGTACGGAGATCAGCATTCAGGATACAACACCATTACTTCCTATCACCAGAGGTAGGAGGCCACAAGTGGCGTGATCAAGACTGTTGTGAGCGTCATGAGTATTGTATGAGACTGGAGATCAGCATATCTGATGTACCGATTATGTGCGAGTTCACTGACGTATTTCTGGAGGATTTGCCAAGATTAACACCACCGAGGGTGATCAATTTCATCATTGACTTAGTCCCAGGGACTAAACCAATTTTGATACCACCGTATAGGATGCCACCTCAAGAGCTAGTGGAGTCAGCTAGATGAGTTGTTAGAGATGGGCTTCATCAGTCCTAGTATGTTGTTATGGGGAGCGCCAGTGCTATTTGTGAAGAAAAAGGACTGTAGTTTGAGGCTTTGTATAGACTACCGCCAGCTGAACCGAGTCACAATGAATAACAAGTACCCATTTACGTGTATTGACGATTTGTTTGATCAGCTGACCGGAGGTTAGTGGTTTTCTCGAAGATAGATCTGATGTCAGGCTATCATCAGCTCAGGATCAGGGCTAAGGATCGAGAGAAGACGACATTCAGTACAAGATACGGTCACTTCCTGTTCACAATCATGTCGTTTGGTTTGACTAACACGCCGACCATGTTCATGGATCTCATGCACAAAGTGATGAGAGAGTACTTAGATAGATTTATGATTGTGTTCATTGACGACATCCTTATCTATTCCAAGACTTGTGAGGAGTACAAGGGACATCTCCGAGCAGTGTTGCAAACTCTGAGGGGCCACCGACTCTATGCTAAGTTCAGCAAGTGCAAGTTTTAGCTGCCAGAGGTCAGATTTTTAGGGCACGTAGTTCGAGCTAGAAGTGTTGCCGTTGATCCAGAGAAGATTAAAGCCATGATTGAGTGGCCTACTATGACTACTGTGACGCAGATTCACAGTTTTCTGGGGTTGGCATGATACTATCTTTGATTCATGTAGGATTTCTCTAAGATCGCTGCACCGATGACGAGACTGACTCAGAAGAATGCGAAGTTTTATTAGAATGAGGATTGTGAGCATGCATTCACCACTTTGAAGGAGAAACTAACTACTACGCCTATTTTAGCATTGCCCAAGACAAGGAAGGACATAGTCATGTATACCGATGTGTCGAAGATTGGTTTGGGTTGTGAGCTGGTGTAAGAGGGCAGAGTTATCGCTTATGCATCCCGACTGTTGAAGGTTCATGAGAGGAACTACCCAATACACAACTTAGAGTTGGCTGTGATAGTGATTGCATTGAAGATATGGAGACACCACTTATATGGTGTGCGCTTCGAGTTATTCACGTACCATAAGAGCTTGAAGTACCTATTCTCTTAAAAGTAGTTGAACCTGAACCAGAGGCGTTGACTTCAATTCCTGAAGGACTACGATTTCGCGCTCGAGTATCATCCGGAGAAAGCCAATGTTATTGTTGATGCTTTGAGCCGCAGAGGATATGGTGCTGAGGTAGTTGTATGTCGTATGACATACGAGTATGCATTACTTGAGGCAGCCGAGATGATGAGTTCAAGGAACGTGAAGATGACTACCAGAACACAAATGTCTGGTCAGATGAGATTACAAATCGTTTCACTATACACTATTCTCGAGGTACAGAAGAGCAATAAGTTGTACCAGTGTCACAGTGAGATGGCAGACAGTTCAGAACATCCAGATTAGAGTCAGTCGATAGACTCTTGCTTGAGGTATCATGGGCGACTTCGGATTCCATTGGCGGCTGACTTGCGCACCAAGATACTTCAGGAGGCTCACCATTCTCATTTTTCTGTACATCCGAGTCAGACCAAGATGTACGCTGATATGCAACATCTCTTTTGGTTGCTGGGGATGATGTTCAATATGTCAGAGTTCATTAAAGCGTGTGATATATGCTAACGCGTGAAGGCTGAGCATCAACAGCCTAGAGGATTGTTGCAGTCCCTACCCATTTCTCGATGGTAGTGGAAACACATTGCTATGGATTTCGTTAGTGGCTTGCCCCGATCTCCTTGTGGTCACGATAGCATCTGAGTAATTGTGGATAAATTGACGAAATCTACTTATTTCATACCGGTATCCATTATATAACAAATTGACAGACTGAGTATCCTCTACGAGCACGAGATTGCCAGATTGTATGGAGTTCCATTGTCGATTGTGTCAGATCGAGTGGCGCACTTCACTTCATTGTTGTGGTAGAGTATGCAGGCTCAATTCAGCACCAGATCGAAGTTTAGTACGGTGTTTCATCCGCAGACAGGCGAACAGTCTGAAAGGTTGATCCAGTTCTTGGAAGTCATGCTCAGTATGTGTGTTTTGGAGTACGGCGGGTTATGGGAAGAGTACCTTCATTTGTGTGAGTATGCTTACAACAATAGTTATCAGGCGAGTATTGGTATGGCATCGTTTGAGGCACTTTATGGTAGGCCTTATAGATCACCTTCTTGCTAGGCTGAGCCAGAGGATGTTGTGACAGTTGGTCCTGAGATTGTTGTTGATCATACTGAGAAGGTACGACAGATTCGTCTAAGACTTAAGGGTGCCCAGGAGCGGTAAAAGAAGTACTACGACAAGTATCACGACGAGCTTCAGTATGATTTGGGAAACTACATATACCTGAAGGTTTCCCCACTAAAGGGTCACAAAAGGTTTGGAATTAAGGGAAAGCTCGATCTTAGATTTATTGGTCCCTTCAAGATTGTGAAAAGGGTCGGTAAGGCTGCTTACCAGTTGGAGTTACCGCTTGTGCTCACCGATGTTCATCCAGTCTTCCACATTTCGATGCTTTAACTATACAAGTCAAGCGGAGGGTGGCAACCGATGGTAGACTTGAGCCAGATCGACGTGCGAGATGATGCCACGTATGAGGAGTAGCCGATTCAGATTATTGACCGGAAGGTCAAAACACTAAGGAACAAGAAAATTCCTTCGGTTCTCGTGAAATGGAAATTTCACGAAGACATGGAGCTAACCTGTGAGTTAATGTCCTATATGCGCAAGCCTTGTCCCTACCTGTGTGATTTCGATAAGTCTTTAGTTTAGTTTACTTATTACAATTTCGGGGACGAAATTCTAAAAAGTGGGGGAGATTGTAACAACCCTCAAAATTTAACCCGATTTATGTTACACTTGCCAGCACCGTGACCCACCTACGTGATACTTCGCGATATTTTAGACTTCGGGAGTCGACACAGAGGTCATTTTATGATTCTGTGTTGTTTTGTATTAGTATGATAGTATAATATGTGTCTCGAGCTATTTGGCAATTTGTTAGTCTGAGTAACGCTTTGCCTACGAGAACGGGGGAATTAAAAACACAAATAAACCTTAATAAATGATTTTCGAATAATAAATGCGATGATTCTAATTAAATCTAAAACATGACGAAATACAGACACATGAGTTCGAATTTATGGTGTAAAACTGGTCGAGGAGCACAGGATCAACATGGGAGCAGGATAACTAAGTAACATCCAAGTCACTTAGTAGAGTCAACATGGGAGTTAGGAATGTTGGACAGATTAAAAGGGAGGGTGTAGGATATACCTAGAGATAACTGTATGTAAGTAGATCAAAAAAGGGTCCTATATAAAAGCATCTCATCACTTTTTCCCTCATTTCTCTCTTTCTCTTCTTTCTCCTCTCCTATCCTCTCCTCTCCTCCTCTTCCTCTCTTCTTGCTTGGTGAGCAAGCCACCATAGGAGGTGGTGCTGGGCTACCATAATCCTCGCCGAAAACCCCATTTCTCGCCAGAATCAAGGTGAGAACTTTACTATTTTGTTTTTTCTCTCTATTGTGTTGTTGTTCCATCTCTTCACTTTTTTTGGGTTAATTGTCTTATTTAAATTCATCATGATGATCAAGGGTGGCTTATCAAAGATGTTCCTGGTGTCCCACCAGCATCTCGACAACCCCAGAGTGATCAACACACGGCATCGACGCTGGTGTTGCTTTTTGATGTATTTTGTTAATTAGATGAATTTTTAGATTTAGTGTTTATGAATTGGGGTAACTTTGGGGGCTTAATTAGGATTATAAATTGACCATAAACCCTATCTATTGGGGTTTAAGTCATTGTTCAAGTAGTTGAGAATCCAAGGGAACGAACTAGGTTCGTGGGAGTGGTTTTGTGTCGCAACTAGTCAGGTAAGTACACATGTGCTATGTATGTGTGTATGTTAGTAAGCCAGTAAGGAAATATCATGTGATTCATATATCCTCTGTTGATTGTTATTATTGAATTGATCTCATGCTTGGTATTCCATTCTATTCCTTGGTTTTATGTTCTTGGCATGAGTGTGTCGAGAAGGTATCATGTGGCCCACACTAGCTGGATAATGCGAGTACTGTTGGGTTTTGGGGTTCATGCGCAGCGGAGATTTCAAAAATAATTTTGATAAAAACCCCAAAAACAGGATCCGAATCTGATTCCATTAAAACATGTTTAAACTATGAAAACTTAATCATACCTCAGTCGCAATACCTCTCTGAAGGCTAATCGATCTCTAAGGCGCTGTCAACGACGAACGCCCTCTATCAGTAGTCCACACACGAATGGCGGCCGAGATTTGAAGTGCTAGCTTCTAGAGAATAGCAAACCTTTTTGTTTCTCTCCAAAACGATCCAGAGCATACCAAAAACTCTAAGTTGTTTCTCAAACGAAAATAGAGTTTCGGCTCTTTTAAAATCTTTCGTACTTGTATTCTAACTCAAAGCGTCTATTTATACAACCCTTGTATATAGACGGTTAAGTAAATTACACATATACCCCTACTTAAAGAAGTATAAGTGTAATACACTACAAGGACGTTTCTGTCATGAATTTTATCATATAAAATTCATTTTTCTGAACCATCTTAAAATCTCGCAAAACCATTCTCAGTGTGCGACCCAATAGGCTCATACAACGTTGGCAGTGTACCAAAACACATTTTGGTATACAAGTCATAAGCGCCTCTAGCAAGACATTATGACTACCCAAGTTGTACGAATATCAAATCGATATAACCTAATCAATAGTGTATATAATATCCTTTTGTCACACGATATCCTTTTGATCAAACATAAGGCATGGAATTGTCATCCAACATGTTCAATCGTACTAGTCTCGATTTCTAGGTAGACTGAAAACATCTAAGTGACATTGATCAATATCAATTCACTTAGACTAGGCCTTTTAACAGTCTAACACATCGAGGGATCCACTGGATATCTCTCTTTATATGAGAGGGACAAATTCTATCTCGATTACACAACTTCACCACATTATTCACACAAGTAATCAATCACAACCTTTATAATCGTCCGGTTAAAGACAACGTTTGATTGCGTCAAATCACCGTATTCCTAATGTTGAAGTCTCGGTAATCTCAAGTCGAGGATTGAAAAATATACCTATCATGAGAAACAACTATGACTTAATCCATGTGATGTTCTCATAGCGGGTCGGTCCAAGACTTTGTTCCCTAACAAATACTCATGATCTTGATTCGTATTCCTATACGTATGATCATCGTATGATCATCAATCAAGACTCACACTAGTCTTAATTTATTATAGTTCCCAAGATAATAATCGACTAGGGACATTTAGGATATTTTTGTAAATACCCATGGATCTTATTATAATGTAAACATGCAAATCAATTATAATATACAACAAATGAAATCCTCTATTTTATTAACTAAAATGTATTCATAAAGATCGTTAATGGATTGACCTAGGGCATATTTCCCAACATCTCCCACTTGCTCTAGGGCCAATCATTCATGCATCTAATGCTTAATGATCTAACATGACCATCATGTTTCACTTGTGGAAGAGCCTTTGTCAATGGATCCACAACGTTGTCTTTAGTAGGTACTCTGCAAATCTTTACGTCTCCTCTCTCAATAATTTCTCTGATGAGATGAAAACGCTTGAGTATATGTTTGGATCTCGTGGTGTAATCTAGGTTCCTTGGCTCGTGCTATTGCCCCATTATTGTCACAATACAAACAAATAGGGTTAGCAATACTTGGAACCACACCTAGTTCATAAATGAACTTTTTGATCCAAACTGCCTCCTTTGCTGCATCGGACGCTGCAATATACTCGCACTTCGTTGTAGAATCTCGCTATAGTCTCTTGCTTCGAACTTTTCCACTATCGTACCCCCATTCAAAGTAAACACATATCCAGATCGCGATCTAAAATTATCTATATCGTTTGAAAACTTGCATCTCGTGTAACCATTTACAATTAGATCATTTTCAAAACCTCCATAGACCAAGAACACTTCCTTAGTCCTTCTTAAGTACTTAAGGATGTTCTTTATCGCTATCCAAAGTGACTCTCACTCGGATCTCGATCGATATTTGCTTGTAGTGCACAAAGCATATGATACATCAAAGTCGAGTGCATAACATGGCATACATGATAGATCCAATAGTGATGCATATGGAATCTTATTCATACTATCCCGCTCATCATTTGTCCTAGGACATTGAGTCTTCTTGAGACTTATGCCATGAGACATTGGCAATAATCCTCTTTTAGAGTCTTGCAAACCGAACCTATTCGCACCTTGTCTATGTAAGCACTCGACTTAGACCGATTAGCCTTTTAGATCTATCCCTATAGATCCTTATCCCTAGGATATAGGTCGCATCTCCTAAGTCTTTCATTGAGAAACACTTCCCTAACCAAGACTTGACACTTTGCAATGTTGGGATGTCATTTCCAATGAGTAATATATCATCAACATACAAGCACTCAGTAAAAAACAACTACACTCCCACCGACCTTCTTGTATACACAAGGCTCATCTTCGTTCTTAATAAAACCAAAATCCTTGATTGCTTCATCAAAACGAAGATTCCAACTCCGAAAGCTTGCTTTAATCCATAAATGGATCTTTGAAGCTTGCATACCTTCCTAGAATTCTCAGATGTACAAAACCTTCAAAGTTGTGTCATATACACGCCTCAAGCAACTTTCCATTAAGAAATGTTGTTTTTACATCCATTTGTCATATCTCATAGTCATAATATGCAGTAATGGCAATTAAAATTCTTATGGATTTAAGCATGGCTATCGGCGAAAAAGTTTCATCATAATCAACACCTTGAGTCCGCTCTGAAACCTTTTGCTACAAGTCTTGCTTTGAAAGTATGTACTTTACCATCCATGTCAATTTTTTCTCTTGAAAACCCATTTACATCCAATGGTCTTACCACCTTCATGTAAATTAACCAAGTTCCAAACTTGGTTATCATATATGGATTGCATCTCTGAGTTCATGGCACTTAGCCATTTATCTGAGTCTGGTCTAGACATAGCCTCCTGATAAGTGGTGGGCTCATTTTGATCCATAAGCAACACATCACGACTATCAGTAATGAGAAATCTAAATCTCTCTAGCTCATGTCTTACCCTACCAGATTTACGTGGACCTTGTGTCAATTGCGGAGGTTCAACTGGTTCAGAACGTTGTTGAACTTCCAGTAGCGGTTCAGTATTTATCTGTGATTCTTGAACTTCTTCATGATTTATTTCTCTCCCTCTAGTGTCTTTTGAAATAAACTGTTTTTCCATAAAGGCACCATACCGAGCAACAAACACTTTGTTCTCAGCGGGATTATAAAAGTAATATCCTTTTGTTTCCTTAGGATACCCCACAAATAAACACTTATCAGATTTAGGTGCTAGTTTTTCTGAGACTTGTCGCTTTACGTAAGCCTCACAGCCCCAAATCTTAAGAAAGGACAAACTAGGTCTCTTCCCGTACCATATCTCATATGGTGTTTTATCAACCGCTTTAGAAGGAACTCGATTTAGAGTGAAAACTGCAGTTTGTAATGCATAACCCCAAAAGGATAATGGAAGATCCGCATGACTCATCATAGATCGAACCATATCTAATAAGGTTCGATTTCTGCTTTTAGAAACTCCATTCCTTTTCTTTTGGGTGTTTTAAAGCAGGAACAGGCTGGGGCTTGACTTGTTCCACAGGCTTTGCGACAAGTGCAGCAGCAGCCTTGGCAACTTTAGCCTTGCCTTTGCCTTTTTTCTTCATTCCCTTTTTCTTTTGGACCATCAGCACATTACTAGAGGGTTTCTTGATATTTTGTGCAGTAGTTTTGAGCATCAAATGCAACTCTGAAATTGATTTCTCCATATTATTCATATTGTAATTCATCACAAATTGTGAGTAACTTTCCGGTAATGAATTTAGGATCAAATCCGTAGCCAACTCTTGGCTTATGGGAAATCCAAGTCTATCAAGTTGGTCAACATAGCCCTTCATCTTCAGAACATGAGGACTAACTGACGCACCCTCAGTCATCTTACAAGAATGTAGGTTCTTGACTGTCTCGAACCTTTCTTGCCTAGCTTGTTTCGTTGGAACATTTCCTTCAATGCGTTACACATACCATGTCGTAGGCTTCCATTAGTTCCATGTCCTTCAAGTTCAGAACCATAGTTGCCAACATAATGCATGCAACATCGTAGAATCGTTGACATGCTTATTATGCGCATCCTTCACAAGCTTTCGTAGCATTGATCGGTGGGTCCTCGGGATCGGAGCATCTAGGACATACAACTTTATGTTCATGCTTGAGAACTATTCTCAAGTTTTCGAACCAATAAGAAAGTTAGTCCCAGATAGCTTATCCTTCTCAAGGATAGATCGCAGATGATGTGGGATTAATGTTACTTGAAGAGGCCATTGATCTACAATAAAGATTTTGCAGAGTTTATTTTAGTATAGAGGAACAGACTCCCACTAAATTAACAACCCTCGTAAAACTTATCGTTTATTTAGGGGACTAAAATCCATATTTCACCTAATTCTATGACAAACTATGGCATGAAACACGTAACTAGATTATTTAGGTAGGTAACAATTACCAATTACATCTTATGTAATTTTTAGATCTTTTTATGAGATATGGGACATCTTATGTATTAGCATGTTTTTATCTCATCATATGCCTAAAGCCCAAAACTATTTTGATAGCTTTATTAAGTCGAACCAATTTAAACATTTAGGTAACTCTTACCTAACTTATCTCACCAAGATAACACAATACACCCAACTATGGCTGAAACTATATTAGTGCGATCGAGGCCTTGACAAGTGTTTAAAATTGGATGGCACAAGACTTAAGATTTAATAGAGGGATTTTATTCAGTTTTAGTGATTTTAATTAAACAATGAAATATTATATATTTTATTGATTTGTAGAACCACTAAACAATTTAGAAAATTTTTATGCCATTCACTAATAGAAGAATTTTCGTGCGCTAGGATTAGTTAGACGGCGATCCCACTGGCCGGTAAGCGGGCGGGGAAACAGGAGCAGTGCCCTTTTTTTTTTTTTTTTTTTTTTTTTAGAAGACAAATCTCAATTCCGAAAATTGAAATTTGCTATAGAAAATCATATTTTTTCGCTGATTTTACTATACTAAATTTACCCCTTAATTTATCCAAAATTAAGTCAATTAAAACATTTTTTAATTAACCCGGGCCCACATCTAACTAACCATCTTATCCTAATCCAATTAGGACTTTAGATATTTGAATCCTAGCATATCACCAATAACAAACTTCTTGATATTTATCTCCTATTCTAATTTGTTATCTATCTTTATCAAATAGAGACTTCATAACAAAATAGATATAACAAGATAAATAAGTAATTTTGAAAATTAATTATTTATAAATAAATAATTTCGAAAATTAATTATTTGTTTTTTCGATCTTCATCCAAATAACCACAAACATGTAATTGAATCATGAACTACTATCTCAATCGAACCTAATGGTGTCATGGATCATAGAACACGAAACTCAATTAATTAAAATTATTCAAATTAACCTAACATGGTTACTAGCATGTACGAAACTAATTTCAATTAAATCATGAATATATGTATCATATACACAAAACATGATAATGAATCTAATAGAAAACTTATGTATATCACATATACATCAACTATGAACATGCTTTCAATCATATATCATAAGAAAACATGCAATGAGTTTAATGGAATCAAACTCGAAGGCTCTGATACCACTGTTGGGTTTTGGGGTTCATGCGCAGAGGAGATTTCAAAAATAATTTTGATAAAAACCCCAAAAACAGGATCCGAATCTGATTCCATTAAAACATGTTTAAACTATGAAAACTTAATCATACCTCAGTCGCAATACCTCTCTGAAGGCTAATCGATCTCTAAGGCGCGCCAACAACGAACGCCTCTATCGATAGTCCACACATGAATGGCGCCGAGATTTGAAGTGCTAGCTTCTAGAGAATAGCAAACCTTTTTGTTTCTCTTCAAAACGATCCGAGCATACCAAAAACTCTAAGTTGTTTCTAAAACGAAAATAGAGTTTCGGCCTTTTAAAATCTTTCGTACTTGTATTCTAACTCAAAGCGTCTATTTATACAACCCTTGTATATAGACGGTTAAGTAAATTACACATATACCCCTACTTAAAGAAGTATAAGTGTAATACACTACAAGGACGTTTTTGTCATGAATTTTATCATATAAAATTCATTTTTCTGAACCATCTTAAAATCTCGCAAAACCATTCTCAGTGTGCGACCCAATAGGCTCATACAACGTTGGCAGTGTACCAAAACACATTTTGGTATACAAGTCATAAGCGGCCTCTAGCAAGACATTATGACTACCCAAGTTGTACGAATATCAAATCGATATAACCTAATCAATAGTGTATATAATATCCTTTTGTCACACGATATCCTTTTGATCAAACATAAGGCATGGAATTGTCATCCAACATGTTCAATCGTACTAGTCTCGATTTCTAGGTAGACTGAAAACATCTAAGTGACATTGATCAATATCAATTCACTTAGACTAGGCCTTTTAACAGTCTAACACATCGAGAGGATCCACGGATATCTCTCTTTATATGAGAGGGACAAATTCTATCTCGATTACACAACTTCACCACATTATTCACACAAGAACCAATCACAACCTTTATAATCGTCCGGTTAAAGACAACGTTTGATTGCGTCAAATCACCGTATTCCTAATGTTGAAGTCTCTCGGTAATCTCAAGTCGAGGATTGAAAAATATACCTATCATGAGAAACAACTATGACTTAATCCATGTGATGTTCTCATAGCGGGTCGGTCCAAGATTTACTTTGTTCCCTAACAAATACTCATGATCTTGATTCGTATTCCTATACGTATGATCATCGTATGATCATCAATCAAGACTCACACTAGTCTTAATTTATTATAGTTCCCAGTATAATAATCGACTAGGGACATTTAGGATATTTTTGTAAATACCCATGGATCTTATTATAATGTAAACATGCAAATCAATTATAATATACAGCAAATGAAATCCTCTATTTTATTAACTAAAATGTATTCATAAAGACTGTTAATGGATTGACCTAGGGCATATTTCCCAACAAGTACCTCCTGCAGGGGTACTAACTACCCCTAGTGTTGTGTGTACCTTGGGTACTGGATTCGAGAGGTGTTGCAATGCCTCTCATTTTCATGCTACGCTACTATTGCGACATTGCCCGGGGAGATCTTGCAAGATCTTTGTCGCATGATATGAAATTATACCACTTATGGGCCTCTTTTGATTCTTAGAACACAAATGTTTTTGTTGTTATCTATCAGTCTGCTTATCATGCTCCGTAAATTGTTTAATTGTCTATCTTTTTCAATTATCGCATGTTATTAGGATTCTTAAATTGCTTATTATGCTTAGCATGCTCCTTAAAGTAAATTTGACTTTTTGTGAGGATTAGTGGCTGGATTTGCAGACCTTTGAGTAGGTTTATGTTTTTTTGCTTGTATGTTGTTTCTTATTATCATGTTTTGTCGTTGAACTTGGATTAAGTTGTTGGATATCATGTACTTGGCTCTACTTGATTTTGCATTGATTGTACATGGATATTTCCCATTTACGGGGTTTTCCACATTAATAGATTATTGATTTTCCTTTGATTGAATTATTTCCCATATTGTTAGTTTATTTACTTTTCACTGCATTAAACTTGTGATAATTCTTTCATAAATCGCATAATAGATCGAACAGAGACTTAACTAGGCTCGTAAAAATTGCCGAGTACCGACTCGGGGACCTGCATGGGTCTAGGCCGGGCATATCCAATTGCATGGGGAAATTGGCGCCGTTACAGTGTGACATTATGTGTGTTGCGGCTGTTGTATGGCGTGGGGTGTGTTTCGCAATTTCGTATGTGTACAACATGTATGTGCATAACTTTACAGCGCCTTGGTCACGCGGTAAGCCCATGGGCCCACGGCATGACCCACACACGACTTGGTCAGGGAGCCTTTTTTCTCACCGTTTGGGCCTATAATTGAACTGTTTTAAAACCCAAGTGTTATGGGTTTTTCTATCGATTTAACTGAGTTTCCCGAGTCCATTTTTACTGAATTTTTACTAAGACTTTGGGATAACTTTGTGGTTTATTTTAGGACAAATTAATGACCACAATATTTGGGGTTCCAACCTTTTTCAAGTAGTCGAGAACTCAGGAATACGTGTAAGAGTCGCGGGAGTTGGTTACTGTAACGGCCTAATTAATATTTGCCGTTAATTATGACGTCATTGCAGATGTGGATGCCAGCGGGGACGTTCGTGGGTCCCACAGCGAGGCTGGAGCGCGTCTGTATTAGGTAAATAGTTATTTTGTTTGTTGATTTGACTAAATTGCGATGTTTATGTTAAAATAGGATAAACAACATCGCGATGTGTGTGATTATATTTTAAATTGACGTGGGAGATTGTGTGATGAGTATTCGCATCGATATGCGTGTCGACGCGGGTACCGGGTAGATTAAAGACGAAATTTTAAGTTGAGAAATAATATTACACACATTAAATGGATTAAATGTGATAAAATACGTAAATTGGTGGGCGCCTAATAAAACGCGGGGTCGTGGTCGACACGCGTGGGTGGTACGTTAGTGTGCACGCCCGAGTACACTCGTTGGCGCGCACGATGAAATTTTAGGCGCGAAAGTATAGGTGAGTATATATATATTTATATATATATATGTATATAAGGAATTTAATATATATATAAATATATATTAAAAATCAGAAAAGAAATAAATAATAGTGAAATTACCAAAAAGGGTATTGAAGGAAAGAAGGGAAATGGATATGCATAGGGGCAAAATAGTCATTTCACCCGAAAATGTGGATACACACCACACCGTCACCACAGTTCCTCATTTTTTATCGAAATCGATAAATCGAAGAAGAAGTGAAGCCGAGAGGAGAGAAGCCGAGGAGGGAGAAGGAGAGGCGACGAGCTCGTGGGATCGAGGAGAACAAGGTGAGTGGTGTTGGTTTGTTGTTGTTGTGGCGTTGTGTTGTGTGGTGGAGGTGGTGGAGAGCTCGGCCATAGCGGAGCCATGGCCGAGAATTTGAAAACACTTGAGGAGGGAGGTGATGTGTGGTCTTCCCACCTTCTTGATTTCATTAATGGAGAGAAAGAGAAGAAAGAAATGGGAAAAAAAAATCGTGAAACAAAGGCGCTGTGCGCCTCTGTTGAAGAAGAACACCCAACCGGGTCGGGGCCGACCCGGCCCTGTCCTGGGCGGGTAAGGCCGACCCGGTTGGCCGGTTCGGTTGGGCCGAACCAAAGCCGGGTGAACCGGGTCCGGTTTAGCCCAACTCAACTCAAAAAAAAAAAAAAAAAAAAAAAAAAAAGAAAAAATAGAAAACAGGTTTTGAAAAAAAAAATTCTGGAAAATTCATAGAAAATTTATATAAAATAGGAAAAAATTAGAAAAATTATATTTTGATCAAATAAAGGAAATTTGGGATTTTCTTGGAAATGTTGGCGAGATATAGTCGAGGTTTTTGCCTCGAAAAACGAAAAAATTGACATAATATATTAAATTGAAGCTAATTTAGTGATAAATGATAATAGGTATATTTCGGGTGATAATTTGAATTGTCGGCATTTATTGGAGCTGGACTAAGGTTTGGTTTTTGGGACAAGGAGTGCGATTTGAGGTGTGTAGTATCCCAATTGAACTTCACTTTAAGTATTTACCGTTTGATTTATTTGAATTCAGTTCCATTTATTCTCTACTCCATTTCATTATTGCTTTACGGTGGCTGAGTACTCTCACCTGGTGACTTTACGGTAGTGGAGTGTACTCCTACCTGGTGTCTTTACGGTGTTGAGATCACTCTCCACCTGGTGCTCATTCGTTACGGCCATAGAGTCCACTAAGTCATAGCACTTGTCTAGGTATACACCGGTGAATAGGCTACCCGGGTATGGTAGGCTTATGTGGGTGCGTCGTGGGTCTACGCCGACCACCTAGAGGGTCCAGGGCCAACCCATTGGTGTGTTTACGGTCGGTGCCTGGGGAGAAAACCCGAAGTATGATTTAGTTTGATTTTTATGTGCACGTACTTTGTTTCGTCACTATATTTATGCATGCGATGATCTTTCTTTTACAGTTGTCTGTATTATTTCTTTGTTCGCATGTTTAAATTATAGTATTTAAAATTTCCAGTACTTTTACTTTCGTAATTACTTGGTGAATTTCCTTGGGATTACTCACTCTGGACTCGTCATCTGTCTTTTTGTGATGGCTGAGTGCAGATCCTAGTACGAGCCGGGGAAAGGGCAAGCTTGAGGATTATATCGATTGACAGCTCTAGCCCTACTCGTACGTATGTTTATATTTACTCGTTTTATATTGGGTTTTGGGCTTTGAGAGATAGGTTGTATATTTTGATATTTTGTGAATCTTCGAGGATATGTATATGATGTACATTTGATATGGTTTCCACTTAGGCATTATGCTCATAATATACATGATAAATCTTTTTGTGGTTAGTAAATATTCCGCTGCGTAATTTGAGGTTAAATAACATTAAAGAAACAAAAGTTAACTCATAACATCAAAGTTAACCGGAAATTGATTAATAATGGATAATTGGGCGTGGGACACAGCTGGCGGTGACGTGGACAGTTGTGGGCCCGCGTGGCCTCCCGTGGCGGACCAATGTGGAAATTGGGGCCGCCACATTTTGGTATCAGAGCGAGGTCAAACTTTGAGAATTGGAGATTGAATAATTGTATAAACTCAATAAATAAATCTTAGATGTGGAAACCACGAGTGAATAATTAAAGACTTAGTTGGGAAGTGATGTGAGGCGGGTAGATTTAGGAAATTACATATGCGTATGTTTTGATTGTTTACTATATATTATACGCGTATCTACTGAGTTTGATCCAATGCACGTTGGTTGTGCAGTTTATGATGGACGGACAGACTCCTACTACTCCACCGACTACTCAGCAGGAGATTGGGGAGACTAGTGACCATACCACTAGTGAGGTAGCTGATTTACGAGCCATGATGCAGAGACTGACTGAGCAGCAGTTATTACAGCAGGAGCAGTAGCTATTACAGCAGGCTCGATGGCTGAGTTGATGGAGTACATTCGGAGTTCGAGGACGCCAGCAGTAGCACCGACTGCTGAACGTGTTGCACCTACTACTACTCAGACAGCATTAGCCCCACTGTTGCTACACAGGCGGCTGGGTCAGAGACAGTTATAGAGAGGGTTGAGCCTGTGGTAGTACCAGCAGAGACTACGGTGGTGACACCCACCACTACAGAGCAGCAGATAGGGACTTCGATTGCTAGGAGTAGGATGTTAGAGGCAGCGAAGATGGTGAAGGATTTTATGAGGTTTAACCTACGTACTTCACGGGAGTCAGTGATCCTGAGGTTGCAGGACGTTGGTTGATGGCTCACAGACGACTACACCAGTTATTGGAGGTATCCGAGATAGATCAGGCGCATATTTCAGGCTATTGTTTGAGAGGTCAGGCTGCAGTTTGGTGGACCACCTACACTGATATACATGGTACGCCAGCGACATGGGGAGAGTTTAGACAGTTATTTTTGGACGAGTATATTCCCACAGAGGTGCAGTTACGATTGAGGGAGCAGTTCTTGGGTTTGCGACAGGTTACCATGTCAGTTTCTCAGTACATGGACCGATTTCGCTATCTCACGATGTATGCTATGGATGTGGCTAACACGGAGAGATTACAGATTTATTATTTCATCAGAGGCCTGGATGAGAGGATCGGTGGGGTGATAGTCGCAACTGGTGCGGAGACGCTACAGAGTGTTTATGATAGAGCATTAGTTCGCGAGACATATCTACGACACCGGGGTGAGCTTGGAGACGGGTCTGGGCAGAGTTCTCGGTCTGATCAGAGACCAAAGAAACAGAGAAAGCAGTCTGATCGACAGAGACATGATTATCAGGGTCGACGAGATAGACGTTCCGAGCATCAGAGAGGAGACGAGAGGCAGGTAGTGTACGTCACTGTACCTGCACCAGCTGAGCAGCCTCGACAGCGTGTTCGAGATGGAGGAGGTCGTGGTAGAGGACAGAGATATCGAGGTCATGATAGGGCTCATGTTCATATAGTGTCACAGCCAGATTGGCGGGATACACGACGATGTTTCAGATGTCATCAGGTCGGACATATACATAGAGATTGTCCGATGTCAGCTTCATACTCACGACCACAGATTGAGCCAGTCAGGGAGAGGGCTCATGCAGTTGCTACACCTACTGCCGTTCAGCCGGAGCGTGATGCGACTCATCAGCTCGTCGAGGGTATGTTATCTATATGCGATGTCTTCATGCTTGTATTATTTGATTCCGGCAGTGCCTTGTTATTTATATCGGGACGTAGGGTCGGACAGTTAGGATTACAGGTTGGAAAGTTTTTTGAATGCGGGGAGTTGGATAACTACGCGATATACAATACATGGGATAGATTGTTAAAGTGACATAGTTGTAAGTTGAGGAACCGTGAGATGGACCTCGAGATGCGTGTGTACGTGAAGATGAAGGGCCATGCATGAGATTGTCCGATGTGAGCTTCATCCTCACGACCATAGATTGAGGCAGTCAGGGAGAGGGCTAATGCAGATGCTACACCTACTGCCGTTCAGCCGGAGCGTGATGCGACTCGTCAGCCCGTCGAGGGTATGTTATCTATATGCGATGTCTTCATGCATGTATTATTTGATTCCGGCAGTACCTTGTTATTTATATCGGGACGTAGGGTCGGACAGTTAGGATTACAGGTTGAGACCTTAGACCCACATCTTGTCCTTAGTACGGCTGCTGGGGATAAGATTTACCCTAACCGGATATGCCAGAATTGTGTGGTAGAGATTGAGGGACACCAGTTACCTGTCGACTTTCGTGTCCTAGAGTATTTAGAGTTTGATGCTTTATTGGGTATGGACTGGTTATCGACATATCGCGCACACATTGATTGTTTTGGTAAGGTGATAGTATTTGATATTGAGGGCATTCCGGTATTTACTTTTGTTGGGACGGCGTCAGACTTGACCGATTACCAGAGGTCGATTAGCTACGACACAGGAGATGGAAGCGTTTAGGACGGTGGTTGAGCCAGACCTGAGACCAAAGATTAGAGTGGAGGATGTCCCAGTAGTATGTGAGTTTCCTGAAGTGTTTCCAGACGATTTGCCAGGTTTACCACCTCCTAGGTCAGTTGAGTTTATGATTGAGTTGATTCCGGGGACGCAGCCGATATATAGCCGACCGTACAGGATGTCAGCTCCGGAGCAAGGAGAGTTGAGGTCCCAATTAGAGGAGTTGTTGCAGAAGGGTTTTATTCATCCCAGTATGTCTCCTTGGGGCGCACCAGTCCTATTTGTTAAGAAGAAGGATGGTTCTTTGAGGTTGTGCATAGACTACAGGAAGCTGAATCAAGTGACGATTCGAAATCGTTATCCACTTCCTAGTATTGATGATCTATTCGATCAGTTGGCGGGTGCTAAGTTTTTCTCGAATATTGATTTACGATCTCGCTATCATCAGTTGAGGATTTGGGAGAGTGATATAGAGAAGACGGCGTTTAGCACGCGTTATGGATTGTTTGAGTTCACAGTCATGCCATTTGGGGTGACTAATGCGCCGGCTATCTTTATGGATTTGATGCACCGAGTATTACGGCCATTTTTGGATCGTTATGTGATTGTATTCATCGATGATATCTTAATATATAGTAAGACTCGTAAGGAGCACGAGAGACACCTCAGAGATGTTTTGATGACATTGAGGGAGCATAGATTGTACGCTAAGTTTAGCAAGTGCGCTTTCTGGCTGAGAGAGGTGAAATTTCTCGAACATGTCATTGGTAGTCAAGGAATATCTGTTGATGGAGATAAGATTCGAGCGATCATTGATTGGAAGACACCTGAGACAGTTGCAGACATTCGTAGTTTCTTGGGGCTTGCGGGCTATTACCGGCGATTTGTGCAGGATTTTTCTTTGATTGCAGCGCCGATGACGAGGTTGACCAAGAATGATGTTAAATTTGAGTGGTCTGAAGACTGTGAGGCAGCATTTTTAGAGTTGAAGAGGAAGTTAACTTCTGCTCCAGTGTTGGCTCTACCTGAGACAGGGAAAGGCTTCTCGGTCTACACAGATGCTTTCGAGACTGGGTTGGGATGCGTGTTGATGCAGGAAGGACACCCAGTTGCATATTTATCGAGGCGATTGAGACCCCACGAGGAGAATTATCTGGTACATGATTTAGAGCTAGCTGTAGTTGTATTTGCACTCAAGGCTTGGCGACATTATCTTTATGGAGAGCGGTTCATGTTATTTACAGGTCATCGGAGCTTGAAATATTTATTCACTCAGAAAGAACTGAATATGCGGCAAAGATGGTGGCTCGAGTTACTGAAAGACTACGATTTCGTAATTGAGTACCATCCTGGGAAGGCGAATGTAGTTGCTGATGCATTGAGCCGGAGTGGTGTAGAGTGTCAGACTATGCTGCGGCAGATGACACATGAGCATGGATTACTGGAGGCTGCGACGGTGTTGTGTTTGTCGATGCTTTTTTGTCGATGTTCATATCTCGTTGCGGATGTGCGTTCCTGTTGTGTCGTTAGAGAGGGTCACTGAGTGGCAAAGGGCTGACGGACATTTTGCTCGCTTCAGCTGTCTGGCTCAGGATCTGGGTTGCACAGATTGGTCTAGTGGTTCAGACCAATACTTGAGACACAGGGGCAGGTTGTGGATACCTGAGGTGTAGGAACTACGTGATAGCATTCTTGAGGATGCACACCGTTCGCGGTATACAGTTCATCCTGGCAGGACCAAGATGCATCATGATTTATGACGTTTATTTTGGTGGCCCGGGATGAAGGCCGATGTGGGTGCATATGGGAGAGCTTGTCATATTTGTCAGCAGGTTAAGACCGAGCACAGGAGACCAGCTGGATTGTTACAGCCACTATCGATTCCACAGTGGAAATGGGAGCATGTTACGATGGATTTTGTGAGCGGGTTGCCACAAACTGCGAGACGTCATGATGCTGTGTGGGTTGTTATTGACAGATTGACGAAGTCTGCACACTTCATCCCTATATCGATGAAGTATTCATTTCCTCAGTTGAGTATCATTTTTGAGCGAGAGGTTGTTAGACTACATGGAGTACCGTTATCTATTGTGTCTGACATAGATCCCAGGTTGACTTCGAAGTTGTGGGAGAGCATGCAGGAGCAGTTTAAAACGAGACTACAGTTCAATACGACTTATCATCCTCAAACAGATGGTCAGTCAGAGAGATTGATACGGATATTGGAGGATATGCTCAGAGCATTCATTTTGCAGTTTGGAGGTGCTTGGGAAGAGTATTTGCCATTGTGCGAGTTCGCGAACAACAACAGCTATCAGGCGAGTATTGGTATGCCACCATTTGAGGCTTTGTATGGTAGACCTTGCAGATCACCAGCTTGTTGGGCAGCACCTGAGGATGTGGCAGTGATTGGACCTGAAGTTGTGGTTGATCATACCGAGAAAATTCGGCAAATTAGGTTGAGATTGCAAGCAGCTCAAGATAAGCAAAAGAAGTATGCTGATAGGTATCTTGAGGGTTTGAGTTATAATGTGGATGACTTGGTATATCTGAAAGTTTCGCCCTGGAAAGGACATCAGAGGTTTGGAATCAAGGGGAAACTAGCACCGAGATATATTGGACCATTTAGAGTTATAGCACGTGTTGGGACAGTAGCATATAGATTGGAGTTGCCAGCAGAGTTAGCAGGCGTTCATCCAGTGTTTCATGTGTCTATGTTGAGTTTAGCTAAGTCAGGACCGAGGCCGATGGTGGATATTTGACTGATTAAGGTTCGTCCTAACGTTTCATATGAAGAGCAACCCATTGAAATCATGGATCGTAGAGTTCAGACTCTGAGGAACAGGGAGATTCCGAAGGTGTTGGTACGATAGCAGCATCACGGAACTGAGGGACTCACCTGGGAGCTCGAGTCGACTATGAGACAGAGATATCCTCAGTTATTTACTAGTAAGTGTTGATTATATCTTAAATTTCGGGACAAAATTTCAATTTAGTTGGGAAGAATTGTAACGGCCCAATTAATATTTGCCGTTAATTATGACGTCATTGCAGATGTGGATGCCAGCGGGGACGTTCGTGGGTCCCACAGCAAGGCTGGAGCGCGTCTGTATTAGGTAAATAGTTATTTTGTTCGTTGATTTGACTAAATTGCGATGTTTATGTTAAAATAGGATAAACAACATTGCGATGTATGTGATTATATTTCAAATTGACGTGGGAGATTGTGTGATGAGTATTCGTATCGATATGCGTGTCGACGCGGGTACAGGGTAGGTTAAAGACGAAATTTTAAGTTGAGAAATAATATTACACACATTAAATGGATTAAATGTGATAAAATACGTAACTTGGTGGGCGCCTAATAAACGCGGGGTCGTGGTCGACACGCGTGGGTGGTACGTTAGTGTGCACGCCCGAGTACACTCGTTGGCGCGCACGATGAAATGTTAGGCGCGAAAGTATAGGTGAGTATATATATATATTTATATATATATATGTATATAAGGAATTTAATATATATATATAAATATATATTAAAAATTAGAAAATAAATAAATAATAGTGAAATTACCAAAAAGGGTATTGAAGGAAAGAAGGGAAATGGATATGCATAGGGGCAAAATAGTCATTTCACCCGAAAATGTGGATACACACCACACCGTCACCACAGTTCCTCATTTTTGATCGAAATCGATAAATCGAAGAAGAAGAGAAGCTGAGAGGAGAGAAGCCGAGGAGGGAGAAGGAGAGGCGACGAGCTCGTGGGATCGAGGAGAACAAGGTGAGTGGTGTTGGTTTGTTGTTGTTGTGGCGTTGTGTTGTGTGGTGGAGGTGGTGGAGAGCTCGGCCATGGCGGAGCCATGGCCGAGAATTTGAAAACACTTGAGGAGGGAGGTGATGTGTGGTCTTCCCACCTTCTTGATTTCATTAATGGAGAGAAAGAGAAGAAAGAAATGGGAAAAAAAGTCGTGAAACAGAGGCGCACAGCGCCTCTGTTGAAGAAGAAGATCCAACCGGGTTGGGGCCGACCCGGCCCTGTCCTGGGCGGGTCAGGCCGAGCCGGTTGGCCGGTTCGGTTGGGCCGAACCGGACCCGGGTGAACCGGGTCCGGTTCAGCCCAACTCAACTCAAAAAAAAAAAAAAAAAAAAGAAAAAATAGAAAACAGTTTTGAAAAAAAAATTCTGGAAAATTCATAGAAAATTCATATAAAATAGGAAAAAATTAGAAAAAATATATTTTGATCAAATAAAGGAAATTTGGGATTTTCTTGGAAATGTTGGCGAGATATAGTCGAGGTTTTAGCCTCGAAAAACGAAAAAATTGACATAATATATTAAATTGAAGCTAATTTAGTGATAAATGATAATAGGTATATTTCGGGTGATAATTTGAATTGTCGGCATTTATTGGAGCTGGACTAAGGTTTGGTTTTCGGGACGAGGAGTGCGATTTGAGGTGTGTAGTATCCCAATTGAACTTCACTTTAAGTATTTACCGTTTGATTTATTTGAATTCAGTTCCATTTATTCTCTACTCCATTTCATTATTGCTTTACGGTGGCTGAGTACTCTCACCTGGTGACTTTACGGTAGTGGAGTGTACTCCTACCTTGTGTCTTTACGGTGTTGAGATCACTCTCCACCTGGTGCTTATTCGTTACGGCCATAGAGTCCACTAAGTCGTAGCACTTGTCTAGGTATACGCCGATGAATAGGCTACCCGGGTATGGAAGGCTTGTGTGGGTGCATCGTGGGTCTACGCCGACCACCTAGAGGGTCCAGGGCCAACCCATTGGTGTGTTTACGGTCGGTGCCTAGGGAGAAAACCCGAAGTATGATTTAGTTTGATTTTTATGTGCACGTACTTTGTTTCGTCACTATATTTATGCATGCGATAATCTTTCTTTTACAGTTGTCTGTATTATTTCTTTGTTCCGCATGTTTAAATTATAGTATTTAAAATTCCAGTACTTTTACTTTCGTAATTACTTGGTGAATTTCCTTGGGATTACTCACTCTGGACTCGTCATCTGTCTTTTGTGATGGCTGAGTGCAGATCCTAGTACGAGGCGGGGAAAGGGCAAGTTTGAGGATTATATCGATTGACAGCTCTAGCCCTACTCGTACATATATTTATATTTACTCGTTTTATATTGGGTTTTGGGCTTTGAGAGATAGGTTGTATATTTTGATATTTTGTGAATCTTCGAGGATATGTATATGATGTACATTTGATATGGTTTCCACTTAGGCATTATGCTCATAATATACATGATAAATCTTTTTGTGGTTAGTAAATATTCCGCTGCGTAATTTGAGGTTAAATAACATTAAAGAAACAAAAGTTAACTCATGACATCAAAGTTAACCGGAAATTGATTAATAATGGATAATTGGGCGTGGGACACAGCTGGCGGTGACGTGGACAGTTGTGGGCCCGCATGGCCTCCCGTGGCGGACCAATGTAGAAATTGGGGCCGCCACAGTTACTATATTGCAATTAGCCAGGTAAATACACTAGCCCAAAAGCTTGTGTATGATTAGTAAGCCAATAAGAAAATATCATGTGATTCATTATCATTCTGTTCTATTTGCTATGATCTACTTGTTGGCATTCCATTCTATATTCCTTGTATGTGTGTTCTTGGCATAAGGTTTGGCCTAAGTGTTTTTATCACTTATACTCCACTCGGGATTTTGTTGCTAACAAACGATGTGAAATGGTACTAACATGTTCATTTAAAGTTTCAGAATATAACATCTTGTTAGGAATTTCAAGTTCACAAGGAAAGTTAAGCTATGCACAAGTTCAAGTCAAAAAGTGACAACATGAGGCCGAACAAGTTCAAGAATCGGCTCATACAAAGAAGCAAGGACCGAAAAGACAAGACAGTCATGCATACATTATTTGTAAGGTATATAAGTTTCATTCCTACAAGCAAAATGCATTAGAATCATGCATTATATGAGTTTTGGTTTTCAAAGAACTTAAAGCTATGGTTTTTGTGATTTTCAATTTCGAGGTTTTAAAAATATTTTTAAATGATGCAAACATGTTTTACAACATGTATTTAAGGTGTATGAACTGTTAGAATTGATTTTGAATGCACCAGTATGTTTTTAGAAGGCTTTTGAATTGACATTAAAATTATTTGTAGAAAAGCCCCTATGTTTTCATGAAACCAGAATTCTTGATTTTCGGGGTTTGTGAAATCATCTGAGATGTCTAGACATATTTTTAAGACCCTACTAAACATGTTTAAAGTGATTTCAAAGGTTTAGTAGAGTCGTAGAGGTGTTAGGAGGTCATTTTGAAAAACCAGAAAGTTAATTATTTTCAAGGCCACTGCACCCAGCGCGCTTCTGGGTAGCGCGTTGGCTAGATTACCCAGCAGTTGTACAGTAAACAGTCAAAATTTGTCTAACTTCTGTCCAGCGTGTTGTGCAGGATCCTGACAACTTTTTTAAAGATATGATCCACACCTTTAATTTGAATTTGGGGATCATTTAGGACCTTTTGATCATATGTAACGGTCATATGGGGTTATAAAGGGCTTGACTATTTGCTCAAACAAAAAACAACACCAAAGACACAACTTGTGCTCCAACACTTTTATAAATCCTAGTTTTACACACTTTTGGGCTAGATTTTTCAACACATACACTTGGTGATTTTTTGGAGCTATCGATTCGTCGGTCAAGGCAACATAAGGGAGGTGTTATATGGCTTACAACTACTCAAAAACTGATTTTTGGATTTCACACTTGGGGTTGTAAGATTTCTTGATTTCCTACTCTTTTTGGGCTTAATCTATATTTATTGATTGGAATAATGTTTGGAAATCATTGGTTGTGTTATTGAATACTTTTGTCTTGAGTTTTGAACTTAAACTTGATCTCTTTGAGCTTAAGACATATTTGAACAAGTTATTGTGTTTTATCTTAATTTTCACATACCACTTGTTCATGTGTTTTTGAAACCTATTTGTGCATAATCTATACTTGATTTTGTGGTTCATACTTGTGTTGTTTTAACAACATATTTATAAGGGTCTTGTTCTTAAACTAAACTTGTCATTGACCTGTGGTTTTGATTGCACAACTTGAGCTTAAAATTGCATCTTTACTTGTGCATCAATTAGCCATTTATTGGAACCAATTTGATCTTAATCTATACTCTTCTTGATTGGTTTCAATATTGAAAGTTAGCCTATAAAAACTCAATTTACAAAGTATCTCAATTGGCAAAGTCATACTTGCATGTATATGTATAGGAGTGGTTTAGCTCTAGGTGGCTTTTAAGAATTGGACTTATTGTCGTTTTACTTTGTAAAGCAAGATTTGAATTGTATTTATCAACCTTTGATTGTAAGACTTAGTGGGATCTAAGTCGAAAGGGACTACCAAGTTTAGGTTAGACATAAATCCTAGTTGAGGCTAAGTAAGGGAAAATCCTAGGTGAGTTTAAGTGGCTGTATAAGACCTTATTGCGGTAAGGCATCTTGTAAAAGACCTAGTTGAGGCTAGGCATTCACTAGGCTTGCGGGCTTATGTTGTAACACTTATTGGTAATATAAGTGGGGGGTTTGAAAATCATAACCAGGGAAGTTAGGTAGTGGATGTAGATCGGTTGGATCGAACCACTATAAATCACGTGTCACATTTCCATTTCTTCTACCCCTTCTTAATTGCATTGCGTAGATATTTATTGTTGGTATGTGTGTCATTGTTGTTATTTAAGCATAATTTTTTAAAAAGATGATAATCACTCGGTAACCCAATTCACCCCCTCTATGGTGATCTTCACCCTAGCGATTATGTGATACTAAGTATTGGATTTGTTGTGGATATTGTTGTGGTTATTGATGTTACGACATCACTGTTGTGGATTTTAGACCACTTATGGAGTCTCTTGACTCATAGAACACGCATGTTTCGTTGCAATCATTTCAATCTGCTTATCATGCTCTCTTGATCTATTTAAATTCCTCCATTTGATTTAACACTTGATATCTAAACTGCCATGCTTGATATTCATGAATTGCTATTATATTTTTCTGGCATTACTTTTGATTTCTCTAAGTTACTCACCGTCTAGTTTGTAACGGTGGGTGCAGATAGAGTGGAGTGCAGCAAGGGCAAGGGGCCCTATCTTGGTAATTTCCTCTAAGGACCTCTCAAAGCCGGGCACTTCAAATTAGAGTAGGATTTCAGTGTTTTTGTTGATTGTATGACCTTTTTTGTATATCATGTTTTTGAAGAAATGTTTGGGATTTGAGAGTTAGAATATCATGTATTCCCTTATTTTGATCCACATCTAATTGTACAGGAATATTCCTTATTTTACGGGGTTTTCCACATTTAATAGATTCTTGAATTTCACTTTGATTGAGTTACTTCCCATATTGTTAGTTTATTTATTTTTCCGTTGTGTATAACTTGCAATAACCTTCTCATAAATTGTATAATTAAATGAACGAAGGCTGACTAGGCTCGTCAGGTTTGCCGAGATTCGACTCAGGGGCTTGTATGGGACTAGGCCGGGCGTACCCTATTGCATGGGAAAATTAGGGCCGTCACAATAATATTAATTAAAAATTAATAACTGGACAACTTAGGAAACGTCTAATACCATGTGTGAGTGACGCGCGCCGAACGCGTGAATAGTGGTAAAGGGTCGATCCCACAGAGATTGGTGTCTTTCTTAGGTAAAAAATACAAAAAAGAAGAATTTGAGTTTTAGAGAAAATATATAAATATTTAAAAATAAAGAAATTAAATGAAAATAAATCTAGGTATTCAGTTTCACAATCTCACCATACAACTTGGGATTGATTTTATTAATTGTCGGTTTATAAAAGATATGAAACTAATCTATGATCTAGTGCAGCTATAGACCCGGTGGAGCACTCGGTTCCTCGCACTTCCTAATCTCGATAGCCAAGGTGTTGGGGTTTTTTTGGATCCGAATCTGATTCCATTAAAACATGTTTAAACTATGAAAACTTAATCATACCTCAGTCGCAATACCTCTCTGAAGGTTAATCGATCTCTAAGGCGCTGCCAATGACGAACGCCTTCTACTAGCTGTCCACATACAAACGGCGGCCGAGATTCAAAGTGCTAGCTTCGAGAGAATACCAAACCTTTTTGTTTCTCTCCAAAACGATCCAGAGGATACCAAAAACCTCTAAGTTATTTCTTAAAACGAAAATAGAGTTTTGGCCCTTTTAAAATCTTTCGTACTTGTATTCTAACTCAAAGCGTCTATTTATATAACCCTTGTATATAGACGGTTAAGTAAATTACGCATATACCCCTAATTAAAGAAGTATAAGTGTAATACACTACAAGGACATTTTTGTCATGAATTTTATCATATAAAATTAATTTTTCTGAACCATCTTAAAATCTCGCAAAACCATTCTCAGTGTGCGACCCAATAGGCTCATACAACGTTGGCAGTGTACCAAAACACATTTTGGTATACAAGTCATAAGCGGCCTCTAGCAAGACATTATGACTACCCAAGTTGTACGAATATCAAATCGATATAACCTAATCAATAGTGTATATAACATCCTTTTGTCACACGATATCCTTTTGATCAAACATAAGGCATGGAATTGTCATCCAACATGTTCAATCGTACTAGTCTCGATTTCTAGGTAGATCGAAAACATCTAAGTGACATTGATCAATATCAATTCACTTAGACTAGGCCTTTTAACAAATCTAACACATCGAGGATCCACTCGTATATCTCTTTATATGAGAGGGACAAATTCTATCTCGATTACACAACTTCACCACATTATTCACACAGTAACCAATCACAACCTTTATAATCATCCGGTTAAAGACAACGTTTGATTACGTCAAATCACTGTATTCCTAATGTTGAAGTCTCTGGTAATCTCAAGTCAGAGGACTGAAAAATATACCTATCATGAGAAACAACTATGACTTAATCCATGTGATGTTCTCATAGCGGGTCGGTCCAGTACTTTGTTCCCTAACAAATACTCATGATCTTGATTCGTATTCCTATACGTATGATCATCGTATGATCATAAATCAAGACTCATACTAGTCTTAATTTATTATAGTTCCCAGTATAATAATCAACTAGGGACATTTAGGATATTTCTGTAAATACCCATGGATCCTATTATAATGTAAACATGCAAATAAATTATAATAAACAACAAATGAAATCCTCTATTTTATTAACTAAAAATGTATTCATAAAGACTGTTAATGGATTGACCTAAGGCACATTTCCCAACATCTCCCACTTGCTCTAGGGCCAATCATTCATGCATCTAATGCCTAATGATCTAACATGACCATCATGTTTCGCTTGTGGAAGAGCCTTTGTCAATGGATCCGCAACGTTGTCTTCAGTAGGTACTCTGCATATCTTTACGTCTCCCCTCTCAATAATTTCTCTTGATGAGATGAAAATGCCTGAGTATATGTTTGGATCTGTGGTGTGATTTAGGTTCCTTGGCCTGTGCTATTGCCCCGTTATTGTCACAATACAACAAACAGGGTTAGCAATACTTGGAACCATACCTAGTTCAGAAATGAACTTTTTGATCCAAACGCGCCTTTTCTTTGCATCGGACGCCGCAATATACTCAAAACTTGTTGTAGAATCGCTACGTCTCTTGCTTCGAACTTTTCCATTTCATCGCACCCCCATTCAAAGTAAACACATATCCAGACTGCGATCTAAAATCATCTATATCAGTTTGAAAACTTGCATCTGTGTAACCATTTACAACTAGATCATTTTCAAAACCTCCATAGACCAAGAACACTTCCTTAGTCCTTCTTAAGTACTTAAGGATGTTCTTTATCGCTATCCAAAGTGACTCTCACCCTGGATCCGGCGATATCTCGCTTGTAGTGCTCAAAGCATATGATACATCAGGCCGAGTGCATAGCATGGCGTACATGATAGATCCAATAGCAGGTGCATATGAAATCTTATTCATACGGTCTCGCTCATCATTTGTCCTAGGACATTGATTCTTGCTGAGACTTATGCCATGAGACATTGGCAACAATCCTCTTTTAGAGTCTTGCAAACTGAACCTATTCAGTACCTTGTCTATGTAAGCACTCTGACTTAGATTGATTAGCCTCTTAGATCTATCCCTATAGATCCTTATCCCTAGGATATAGGCTACATCTCCTAAGTCTTTCATTGAGAAACACTTCCCTAACCAAGACTTGACACTCTGCAATGTTGGGATGTCATTTCCAATGAGTAATATATCATCAACATACTGTACCAGAAAAACAACTACATTCCCACTGACCTTCTTGTATGCACAAGGCTCATCTTCGTTCTTAATAAAACCAAAATCCTCGATTGCTTCATCAAAACAAAGATTCCAACTCCGAGAAGCTTACTTTAATCCATAAATGGATCTTTGAAGCTTGCATACCTTCCTAGAATTCTCAGGATATACAAAACCTTCAGGTTGTGTCATATACACGTCCTCAAGCACTTTCCATTAAGAAATGTTGTTTTTACATCCATTTGCCATATCTCATAGTCATAATATGCAGCAATGGCAATTAAAATTCTTATGGATTTAAGCATGGCTATCGGCGAAAAAGTTTCATCATAATCAACACCTTGAGTCCGCTCGAAACCTTTTGCTACAAGTCTTGCTTTGAAAGTATGCACTTTGCCATCCATGTCAGTTTTCTTCTTGAAAACCCATTTTCATCCAATGGTCTTACCACCTTCGGGTAAATCAACCAAGTTCCAAACTTGGTTATCATACATGGATTGCATCTCAGAGTTCATGGCACTTAGCCATTTATCTGAGTCTGGTCCAGACATAGCCTCCTGATAAGTGGTGGGCTCATTTTGATCTATAAGCAACACATCACGACTATCAGTAATGAGAAATCCGAATCTCTCTGGCTCATGTCTTACCCTACCAGATTTACGTGGGCCTTGTGTCACTTGCGGAGATTCAACTAGTTCAGAACGTTATTGAACTTCCAGTGGCGGTTCAGTGTTTATTTGTGATTCTTGAACTTCTTCAAGATTTATTTCTCTCCCACTAGTGTCTTTTGAAATAAACTGTTTTTCTATAAAGGCACCATACCGAGCAACAAACACTTTGTTCTCAGCGGGATTAAAAAAGTAATGTCCTTTTGTTTCCTTAGGATACCCCACAAATAAACACTTATCAGATTTAGGTGCTAGTTTTTTCTAAGACTTGTCGCCTTACGTAAGCCTCATAACCCCAAATCTTAAGAAAAGACAAACTAGGTCTCTTACCGTACCATATCTCATATGGTGTATTATCAACCACTTTAGAAGGAACTCGATTTAGAGTGAAAGCTGCAGTTTGTAATGCATAACCCCAAAAGGATAATGGAAGATCCGCATGACTCATCATAGATCGAACCATATCTAATAAGGTTCGATTTCTCCTTTCAGAAACTCCATTCCATTGTGGAGTTGCTGGTGGAGTTAATTGTGAGACAATCCCATAATTGCTTAGATGATCATCAAATTCTTGGCTCAAATATTCACCACCTCGATCTGATCGAAGTGCTTTAATAGTTTTACCAAGTTGATTCTGCATTTCATTTTGAAATGTTCGAAACATCTCAAATGATTCAACTTTATGTTTCATAAGATATACATAACCATATCTGCTGAAATCGTCAGTAAATGTAATGAAGTACTGGTAACCTCCTCTAGCCATTGTGTTTATAGGACCGCATACATCAGTATGTATTAGACCCAATAAATCACTTGCCCTTTCACTATGTCCAGTAAAGGGACTTTTAGTCATCTTGCCTAGTAAACAAGATACGCACGTTTCATATAATTCCAAATCAAATGAATCTAGAAGTCCATCTTTATGGAGCTTCGTTATGCGTTTCTCATTTATGTGGCCAAGACGACAATGCCAAAGATAGGTTTGATTCAAATCATTTGACTTGGATCTCTTTGTATTTATGTTAAAGACTGGAGTATCTGTGGACTTTTTCATGCTTAGAATATAAAGACCATCACACAAATCAGCATTTGCATAAAAAAATGCCTTTACGAGAAATTGAACATCTATTATTCGCAATAATAAAATCAAAACCATTCATATCCAAACATGAAACATAAATGATGTTTCTGCTTAAGGCAGGCACATAATAACAATTATTTAAAGTTAAAATAAGTCCACTAGATAAAACTAAGTCATATGATCCAACGGCCTGTAAGGCAAGAACTCTTGCTCCATTCCCTACGCGGAGGATGACTTCTCCTTTCTTCAACTTTCTACTTCTGGTGAGTCCCTGCACATTTATACAAATGTGAGATCCACATCCGGTATCCAATACCCAGGAATCACTAGTAGATAAATTAATTTCAATAACATAAATACCTGAGGTGGTAGTCGCACTACCCTTTTTCTTCTTTAAATCTTCCAGATAGAGTTTGCAATTTCTGAACCAATGTCCCGGTGCATGGCAGAAATGACAATTTCCTTCCTTTTCCTTTTGGTGCTTTGAAGCAGGAACAGGCTGGGGCTTGACTTGTTCCACAGGCTTTGCAATAGTTGCAGCAGCAGCCTTGGCAACTTTAGCCTTGCCTTTGCCTTTCTTCTTCATTCCCTTTCCCTTTTGGACCATTAGCACATTACTAGAGGGTTTCTTGATATTTTGTTCAAGTAGTTTTGAGCATCAAATGCAACTCGAAATTGATTTCTCCATATTATTCATATTGTAGTTCATCACAAATTGTGAGTAACTCTCTGGTAATGAATTTAAGATCAAATCCGTAGCTAACTCTTGGCTTATGGGAAATCCAAGTCTATCAAGTTGGTCAACATAGCCCTTCATCTTCAGAACATGAGGACTAACTGACGCACCCTCAGTCATCTTACAAGAATGTAGGTTCTTGACTGTCTCGAACCTTTCTTGCCTTTCTTGCTGTTGGAACATTTCCTTCAGCGTTACAGCCATGTCGTAGGCTTCCATTAGTTCCATGTCCTTCTGAAGTTCAGGAACCATAGTTGCCAACATAATGCATGCAACATCAGTAAAATCGTTGACATGCTTATTATGTGCATCCTTCACAGCTTTCGTAGCATTGGCTAGTGGGTCCTCAGGGATCGGAGCATCCAGGACATACAACTTGCGTTCATGCTTGAGAACGATTCTCAAGTTTCGAACCAATCAAGAAAGTTAGTCCCGAGATAGCTTATCCTTCTCAAGGATAGATCGCGATGACAGGGATTATTGTTACTTGAAGAGGCCATTGATCTACAATAAAGATTATGCGAGTTTATTTTAGTATAGAGGAATAGACTCCCACTAAATTAACAACCCTCCTAAAACACATCTTGTTTATTTAGGGGACTAAATCCATATTTCACCTAATTCTATGACAGCTATGGCATGAAACACATAACTAGATTATTTAGGTAGGTAACAGTTACCAATTACATCTTATGTAATTTTAGATACTTTTATGAGATACAGGACATCTTATGTCTTAACATGTTTTTATTTCATCATATGCCTAAAGTCCAAAACTATTTTGATAACTTTATTAAGTCGGACCAATTTAAACATTTAGGTAACTCTTACCCAACTTATCTCACCAAGATAACACAATACACCCAACTATGGTTGAAACTATATTAGTGCGATCGAGGCCTTGACAAGTGTTTAAAATTGGATGGCACAAGACTTAAGATTTAATAGAGGGATTTTATTCAGTTTTAGTGATTTTAATTAAACAATGAAATATCATATATTTTATTGATTTGTAGAACCACTAAACAATTTAGAGGATTTTTATGCTATTCACTAATAGAAGAATTTCCATGCGCTAGGATTAGTTAGATGGCGGTCCCGCTGCCCGGTCAGTGGGAGGCGGTCCCGCTGGCCGGTCAGCGGACGGGGGAACAGAGGGTAGCACCCCCGTTTTTTTTTTTTAGAAGACAAATCTCAATTCCGAAAATTGAAATTCGCTATAGAAAATCATATTTTTTTTGCTGATTTTACTATACCAAATTTACCCCTTAGTTTATCTAAAATTAAGTCAATTAAAATGTTTTAATTAACTCGGGCCCACATCTAACTAATTATCTTATCCTAATCCAATTAGGACTTTAGATATTTGAATCCTTACATATCACAAATAACAAACTTCTTCATATTTATCTCCTATCCAATAGGGATAAATAAGCGGATTTTGCATATATCTCCTAATCTAACTGTTATCTAACTTTATCAAATAAAAACTTCATAACAACATAGATATAACAAGATAAATAAATAATTTCAAAAATTAATTATTTGCAATTTCGATCTTCATCCAAATAATCACAAATATGTAGTTGGATCATGAATTACTATCTCAATCGAACCTAATCATATTAGTTTCGAATTAACATTCAGACTTATACAATTTAAGAAACTTAAATTAATGTAACCTAAATATGCATACTGAATTACAGAGATTTCATCTATGCATCAATACACAAAAATAAAGATTATACCTAATGGTATCATGGATGACAGAATACGAAATTCAATTCAATAAAATTATTCGAACTTAACATGGTTACTTGCATGTATGAAACTGATTTCAATTAAATCATGAATATATGTATCATATACAACAAACATGATAATAAATCTCATAGAAAACTTATGTATATCACATATACATCAACTATAATCATGCTTTCAATCATATATCATAAAAAAAAATATGCAATGAGTTTAATGGAATCAAACTCGAAGGCTCTGATACCACTGTTGGGTTTTGGGGTTCATGCGCAGCGGAGATTACAAAATAATTTTGAGAAAAACCCCAACAGGATCCGAATCTGATTCCATTAAAACATGTTTAAACTATGAAAACTTAATCATACCTCAGTCACAATACCTTTCTGAAGGTTAATCGATCTCTAAGGCGCTGCCAATGACGAACGCCCTCTACTAGCTGTCCACACACGAACGGCGGCCGAGATTCAAAGTGCTAGCTTCGAGAGAATACCAAACCTTTTTGTTTCTCTCCAAAACGATCCAGAGGATACCAAAAACCTCTAAGTCGTTTCTTAAAATGAAAATAGAGTTTTGGCCCTTTTAAAATCTTTCGTACTTGTATTCTAACTCAAAGCGTCTATTTATACAACCCTTGTATATAGACGGTTAAGTAAATTACACATATACCCCTACTTAAAGAAGTATAAGTGTAATACACTACAAGGACGTTTTTGTCATGAATTTTATCATATAAAATTTATTTTTCTGAACCATCTTAAAATCTCGCAAAACCATTCTCAGTGTGCGACCCAATAGGCTCATACAACGTTGGCAGTGTACCAAAACACATTTTGGTATACAAGTCATAAGCGGCCTCTAGCAAGACATTATGACTACCCAAGTTGTACGAATATCAAATCGATATAACCTAATCAATAGTGTATATAACATCCTTTTGTCACACGATATCCTTTTGATCAAACATAAGGCATGGAATTGTCATCCAACATGTTCAATCGTACTAGTCTCGATTTCTAGGTAGATCGAAAACATCTAAGTGACATTGATCAATATCAATTCACTTAGACTAGGCCTTTTAACTGAGTCTAACACATCGAGGATCCACTGGATATCTCTCTTTATATGAGAGGGACAAATTCTATCTCGATTACACAACTTCACCACATTATTCACACAGTAACCAATCACAACCTTTATAATCATCTGGTTAAAGACAACGCTTGATTGCATCAAATCACTGTATTCCTAATGTTGAAGTCTCTGGTAATCTCAAGTCAGAGGACTGAAAAATATACCTATCATGAGAAACAACTATGACTTAATCCATGTGATGTTCTCATAGCGGGTCGGTCCAGTACTTTGTTCCCTAACAAATACTCATGATCTTTATTCATATTATTATACGTATGATCATCGTATGATCATCAATCAAGACTCATACTAGTCTTAATTCATTATAGTTCCCAGTATAATAATCGACTAGGGACATTTAGGATATTTCTGTAAATACCCATGGATCTTATTATAATGTAAACATGCAAATCAATTATAATAAACAACAAATGAAATCCTCTATTTTATTAACTAAAAATGTATTCATAAAGACTGTTAATGGATTGACCTAGGGTACATTTCCCAACACAAGGTACGATCGTTGACTACTTCCCTAACCAAACACACAACCTGATCGCTAGTGCTCCAGATTTAACGGATTGGTCGCATTACTTCAATTCATGAATACACTACACCTAGACAACCGGATCGCTAGTGCTTCTGATTTAACCTAAATCCCTAAGGTATTTGACCAGTCACAAAAGGTTCTGATCAATTGGTAAAGTCAATTGCCACTAGTGTGGTCGTATTGCACAAGCACGGGTGCTTACGACTCACTGACATGTAAATTAAGGTTTAAACTAGTGTTTAACCTCAATTGTTCAAATAATACTAAAGAAAATAAATAATAGAAAAGAATCAATAATAATTAAAATTAAATAAACATCATGAAGATTCCCAAGTCGTAGGCTTGACTGATCCACCTTCAATCTAGATGGAGGAACTAACAAGACATAATTAAACTAAACTAAAAGAAAAATAAATTAGATCTTCCTCTACTCTATTCCTAAGTCCTAATATATATATTCATAAAATTTGGTCTCTAGAGGTGAGAAAAAGCAATTTTCGTAGTTTCGAGAGTGATTTTCGGATTTGGGAGTGTTTTGGGCGTTTTCTACATGTCAAGACACTTGGTAGGCTGTGATTGGTTGAAATTCAAGTACCGGCTGACGTGTCACGCTGTGATTGGAGGAGCTGTTGTGGCGCGCTGACGTGGCGTCGTCTGATTGGTTGAGTTTGCTGTTGATGACGTGCTGGAGTGTGACTGGGTGACACGTATCGGTGTGGGAGTGGCTGGATGGTAAGCCGGAACGTGGACACGTGGCGGGTGAAAGTGGAGAAGAAGCTCGCGTGAAGCCGTGCGAAGATCTGGGAGTTCATGTAGGCACGCATCTCGAGGCAGATCAACGGCGGCTGGCGAGACGATGAGCTGTGAGGGAGACGTGGCGCGATGCGATTGGTGTAACTGGGCGACATGGTGGACTGTGATTGGGTGAACGACTGTGTGTGATGCTACCGGACCAATGGGTGCACGACACGTGTCATCCGAAACTTCAATTCACCTACTCTTGTGTACACCTCAACATAAACCCTCCAATGTCCGATTTCTTCAAGTATATACTCTATTTTGAGTATTTTTCTGCCCCGGATCCAATCGTTCACTCCATTTCTCCTAAAAACGAAAATTAAATATAATTAGATATATATTTTCATATTATTCCAATAAATCACTAATTTCCTAAAATATACATTTATCACTATAAAATAAAATAAATATAGTCCAATTACACCTAATAACCTATACTAAATTATGCCTAAATGAACACTTATCAAACACCCCCAAACTTAGACTTTGCTCGTCCCGAGCAAAGGAGTGAATGAAAACCTATACTCTATTCCTATACTACAATGACTGATCCTAAAAAAAACCTATGCGCTTCACCAAGTTAAATTTGAGTTCCTTTTTTATTTAAATATGCTGCTCAAGAGACCATCACCCGAAAGAAGTTCAGAGTCAAATAGTGTGAAAACGGAATCCAAACATCAGTGAAAATCACCCTTTCAAAAACCAGAATCAATCTAGACAAAAGCCTTCAACTAATCAAGATTTTACAAAGTCACTACATTGAGGCACCTAAGTTCGGATTTTCTTATAAATAGTGCATCAACCCTGAAAAAGGGACTATGAACGAAAAATACAACTCACTATCCATAAAAAATGTAGACTAAACACACTAGAGAGATAATCAGACTTAAATATGAAAATTTGAAACAACACATTGGAATAACTCAATTGATCTAGCTATAAGCACTCGGTCAAATCTTTTAATTTAAAAGAGTTTTCATAAACCTACACCTTTATGCGTATATACACTCTATTTTCTCCAAAAATTTTAAAAGTAGTACGGTCCCTGCTCCATTTCCTATGGAAACCGCTTTTCTCACTTTTTCCCACCACAAGATTCCCTGCTCCTTTTCCTATAGAATATGTGGGACTCTCTAAAATTTTTTAGAAAACTCTTGTTGGCCCTTCTCACTTTCACTATAATCAAGCGAGTCATCCAATGCATGTTCAAGTCTAAATTATTCCCAAAAAGTGGTCAAGTCATATGAATTGATGTCTCAAGTTAGCTACATTCTCGTTCCAACACTCTAGAAATCTGATAACTTGCAAAATATGACTGCCTGTCTTTTTTGTCTCTAGCACAATGCCTAAACTTCATACTAGCTCTCTTATAAGCAACCTCAAATATGTTGGCACACTCTAAATTAAGTACAACTCCTAATCTTCAAAAGGGTTTAAGTCTTAAAAGTAGTGTAATTTGAACTCATATCCACAATAAAAAAACACTTAACAAGGTTTCAGACGACTCTATATGCATTAAAATGACTCTAAACATGCATAGACACAATAATGCATTTAAATAACTACAAAAATGTATAAACTAATATAAACAACTGCTAACCTAAATGATGCAATGCATAACATGTCATAACAAGATAATGATGTGAAAAGAATATAAACAAACGACCATAACTTACCATACCCATGGAATACGCATAAAAATAATAAAATGGTTATACCTGTTACGCGCTAATTCCATTCATTCAACACTCCACTATACCTGAAACACCCCCAAACTTATCCCAAACCTTGTCTTCAAGGTTTAAAACAAGAATGAGGCTATGAACTACAAAATGAAAAGGAAAGAGGTGAAAAGAACATGGAAGTGGAAGAAATAAGTAAGGCAAAATGACATGCTAGAATGAACACGCAAAACCTAATGGACTATAATATCTCATGAAATATGAATCACGGTGATAAAAATGCTCAACTCAGGAAATACAGGGAATATACATCTAATTGCCTCCAGCAAACGCAAAAACTAACCTAATAATCTAAAACCTGAAACTTACCAGATCCCAATCAGACTAACCATGTATACCAGAGAACCTCAATGGTGATATCGGGCTCTCAACTCCGGTGCTTCAACAAACGAGTATCAAACACCTGTAAATAGTCAAAAACGGGATAATGGTAAGTACACTAAACAAATATAAAAATAAGCAAGCTAAAAAAAACATAAAAAAATCTTGGGCTGCCTCCCAATAGCGCTTTTGGTTAAAGTCGTTACCCAATAGCGCTTTTGGTTAAAGTCGTTAGCTCGACTTGTCGTGAATGATCACATGATGCCCTATCCTTTCGAGATGTCGACAACGAATGGCGCATCTATAGCATTGGGCAATTCATCATACATGCCCTTCTTCAGATGTAGGAGTACATCCAGGACCTCTAACACATATGAATCTATCGCATCATCGTAATCTGACATAAAAGTGTCAGCCGTGTAAAAGATCTGCGAACGCTCCTTTATGACCACCCCCTTTGTAAATTTAACAAGTAAGCATAGGAGGGTGGGTGGCATCACCAACACCAGAGGTTGGTCTTCCTTGCTCATTTTTTGCGGTTCCTCCGGCCTTTCTAAAATGACATCAATCTCTTTTTCGGCTTCATCCACTTCATTCTGCGCAATGCTAATGTCCACCTCATGTCAACACTCTCCAATGGGATTGCACTCATGGTCTCAGCTAATATCTTTTGGAGAATTGACTTTATTTCTTCTTTAGCTTCTTGATCCCTTTGTTCAATCCATTGGTCCAATTCTTGCTCGGTGAGGTTCATGTCTTGCTCAGTCTCTAGAAGAAACCTTATTATATCCCTTGAAGGCTGATTTCGCATGGAACTATATGTGTCCTGCTGATATGATGAATTACTCCAGTCGTCAAAGGGGTATTTTTTGGTGCTTGGAGAAAGCCAGTCGGAGATCATATCTTTCTCCATGTCTTCAATGGTTCTCCGTTCTTGTTGAGGACTCCGTGGACTTGGCCTAGACATACAGAAGTCGGGTTGTAGCGATGCATAGCTAGAACTGTGATGATTTCCATACCTCGGATGGTAAGGACAAGCATACGTAGGATGAAAGGATTCCCCACAAAAATTACAAGCCTCGACCTGTTGCATAAAAGATTGCGAGTTAGAGAATTGATGTCCATTATGTGACATACCTACCCCGTTCATACCATGATAGTATGAGTCTTCAAATCGATCATAATTATGGTAGTAGGAGGCCAATGAGAAATTTCCTGCAAAAGTATTAGAAACAAGGAACTATATACAAAAAAGAATAAATAAATATACAACAAAAACCAAAGAAAGAAAAATCAATCCCCGGCAACGGCGCCAAAAATTGACGCGAGCCGAACACGTCAATAGAATAAATAAACCTAAACTAACTATTTTGTAGATAGTGGTAAAGGGTCAATCCCATAGAGATTGGTGTCTTTCTTAGGTAAAAAATACAAAAAAGAAGAATTTGAGTTTAGAGAAAATATATAAATATTTAAAAATAAAGAAATTAAATGAAAATAAATCTAGGTATTCAGTTTCACAGTCGCACCATACAACTTGGGATTGATTTTATTAATTGTCGATTTATAAAAGATATGAAACTAATCTATGATCTAGTGCAGCTACAGACTCGATGGAGCACTCGGTTGCTCGCACTTCCTAATCTCGATAGCCAAGGTACGACCATTGACTACTTCCCTAACCAAACAAGCAACCTGATCGCTAGTGCTTCAGATTTAACACATTGGTCGCATTACTTTGATTCGTGAATGCACTACACCTAGACAACCAGATCGCTAGTCCTCCTGATTTAGCCTAGATCCCTAAGGTATTTGACCGGTCCCAAAAGGTTCTAATCAATTGGTAAAGTCAATTGCCACTAGTGTGGTCTTATTGCACAAGCACGGGTGCTTACGACTCACTGACATGTAAATTAAGGTTTAAACTAGTGTTTAACCTCAATTGTTCAAATAATACTAAAGAAAATAAATAATAGAAAAGAATCAATAATAATTAAAATTAAATAAACCTCATGAAGATTCCCAAGTCCTAGGCTTGACTGATCCACCTTCAACCTAGATGGAGGAACTAACTAGACATAGTTAAACTAAACTAAAAGAAAAATAAATTAGATCTTCCTCTACTCTATTCCTAAGTTCTAATATATATATTCCAAAATTTTGGTCTCTAGAGGTGAGAAAAACCAATTTTCGTAGTTTTGGGAGTGATTTTCGGATTTGGGAGTGTTTTGGACGTTTTCTACATGTCAGGACACTTGGCAGGCTGTGATTGCTTGAAATTCAGGTACCGGCTGACGTGTCACGCTGTGATTGGAGGAGCTGCTATGGCGCGCTGACGTGGTGTCATCTGATTGGTTGAGTTTGCTATTGATGACGTGCTGGAGTGTGACTAGGCGACACGTGTCGGCATGGGAGTAACTGGATGGTGAGCTGGTGATGCGCTGGACCAACCGAACGTGGACACGTGGCAGGCGAAAGTGGAGAAGAAGCTCGCGTGAAGTCGTGCGAAGATCTGGGAGTTCGTGTGGGCACGCATCCCGAGGCAGATCAACGGCGGCTGGCGAGTCGATGAGCTGTGAGGGAGACGTGGCGCGCTGCGGTTCGTGGAACTGGGCGACATGGTGGACTGTGATTGGGTGAACGACTGTGTGTGACGCTACCGGACCAATGGGTGCACGACACGTGTCATCCGAAACTTCAATTCACCTACTCTTGTGTATACCTCAACAAAAACCCTCCAGTGTCTGATTTCTTAAAGTATATACTCTATTCTGAGTATTTTTCTGCCCCGGATCCAACCGTGCACTCCGTTTCTCCTAAAAACAAAAATTAAATATAATTTGATATATATTTTCATATTATTCCAATAAATCACTAATTTCCTAAAATATACATTTATCACTATAAAATAAAATAAATATAGTCCAATTACACCTAATAACCTATACTAAATTATGCCTAAATGAACACTTATTAGTGAGTCAAAGAGGCCACACATGAGATGTGGGATAGCCTTTATGCCGAGCATGCTTGGTGGAGTGAATTACGTATTGGGACGTAATTGTAGGTGTGTATATATATTATGGTATATATAAATATATATTAAAATGGATAATTAACGGGTATTGAGTACTATGTAGGGTTATGAGGGGACACGCGTAGGTCACCAGAACTGGTACACATCGAGTGTACTCGATAATATACACAAGAACTGATTAAACTCATAAAAATTTGGTTTGGCTAATCACTAACGCGCTGGGTAGTGAGATCAAAGAGATAACTTTAAGGATCCTCGAGATGACACGATGCGTATCTCGAGGCAGTTAGATATATTATTTTCACCGCCTCTTCTTCTTGTTAGAAATAGAGGAGTGAGAGAGAGAGAAGACCAGAGAGAGAGACGAGGGAGTCAAGAGGGAGGAGGAGAGATCGTGACGGGGAGATCGTGGAGTCGAGGTCATCAAGACCAGATGAGGTAAGTTATTGTTGTTGTTAGTTGTTATTGTTGTTGGGTTCGGTTGGGGTTAGTATAGTGATTTGTTGTAGTTCGGATCATGTATATATGTTGTAAGTCCTCGATAGAGGCTTTCTTTGAGGTAGCAGGAGGTTTGGACCCCATTTGGATCAGATTTAGGTAAGTCGACGGTGATTGGAATTGCAATCACGCAATCGACTAGCACGTTGGGGTACTGGTCCGAGGGCGCTGGGTGAGCTAGCATGAATAAAGAACATGGTAGCTGGCCATCACGCCGGGCACTGGTCCTAGCTCGCTAACCAGTGCAAACAGTTAAAAACAGTTTTGGTTAGACGGTTTAGTGTAAGCTTTAGAGTTGGTTTAGGGGTTTCAATTAGTAAATATTGAACATGAATTGATACCAATGGGTATGACATAGGTGTTCGGGCATTGTGCCCAAATTCTTAATATTGCTTGTTATGATTTTTATATTCTAAATTGCATTGTTGTCAAAGGTTTTCAAATTAAGTTTTAAACCTTATGTTTTTCCCCATCATAGTGTAAGTGTACATGCACTACGATTTTCTGTAAACCTAAATTACATTTAGTGGCAATTGAGTTCTTGTATGTTGGCAACTAATGTACCTTTATGTTGTTATATATGAGATAGGGAGCAATGAGTTGTAATTTTCTACACGTAACAGGTGGATTATTCATCACTAACTACCACTCATGGTAGGTGTTCTCATAAAGCGTTAATATTGCTAGTTCATTGAAAGCCAACTGCATATCTAGTGGTTTTGCGGGTCTAGATAGTACGTGGTTATGTCACACATTCCCTCCACTGACATGAGGACGACGAGGTGACGAGGGTCACTATATGCCTATCTATGAGAGTTAGAATCAAAGCAAATGTTAAAACTGACAATCGAATCTGAATCCTAGGATTTTCATTCACATTTTGGTCTAAAGTTTCTTATTATTGATTTTTATTTTCTAAGTAATCGAGTTTTATTTAAATCCTATTAAATTTTTTGCATTCGTATTTTGTTTTTAAAACCACATAATTTTCTTTTTTAATAGCCTAAAAAGAAAAGTCCAATCTGTGGATTTGACCTATACTACCCTCACTACAAATCATTTATAGTTGTGAAATTAGGACCATTACTGGTGCCATCGACGCGGCCACCAATGACCTCAACCAATCCCCAAAAAAAATAGTAGATCTGCAGCCTCTCAGTCCCCACCACATCCATGGTAAACTGTAGTAGGTACCGATACATCTCCATGTACTGTAGAACTGATCGGTTGACCTTTCTCAGGGCCAAATTCTTCTCCCTCAGTCTTAACTAAACCTCCATCAGAATATACTCGTCGTAGAACACGTGGCGAAACTCGACCCATATAGTCGGCACTGGAAGTATGTCAGTATATGTCCTCCACTAGACCGTTACATATCCTCTAAAATAGAATCCCAAGATTCGCGCCTGAATCCTATCCTCGATCCTCAACAGCTTATGGAGTCGTTGATGTAATAGAATCTATTTCTCGGCCGCCTCCCGGTCACCTCCTCTGTATAAAAATCTAGGCTGAAAGAAAATTAATTCCCTTATCAGCTTAGCCTCAACTGTCAAGGCACAATTCATGTAGTCGTTGTCGCTGGCTACTCTTCGAGCGTTGGTATGGTAGTCCATGTCTCCACTGGCGTAAACCACTTGCGTAACCCCTTCAACCAGTATCTCATAAACTTCGGCTGAACAGGCGTCTGAAGAACAGCCGGTGTGACGGCTGACTATGCAGTAGGCGCGATAAGAAATGTTGGAGCTGGCATTGTTGCGGCCTATGCTCTGAGTAGTTAGAGAATCTCAGTCAACTATGTCTGATGACTAGCAAATCGATCGTCAACACTCTGAGCAAAGGCATTGACGATAGTAGTAGCCCTGGTTGAATTGCTAGTTTGTCCTATCTCTAGCGGTATAGAGTGTTGGATATCCACCGTGATCTACATCAAGAAACGTGCACTAAATCAACCTCGGTATATACGTGTATAATAAACAAATATGACACATATATAACCCAAACTCTGCCTGCATCACGATCACATCCCAACCAAAGTTCTAAGGTAACTACATCGGGTTTCCACATCTAAGGTTTGTTTGTTAAGTTGAATGCTCTTTCCTAAATTCCCTAAGCTCCTCGAACCAATGCTCTGATACCAACTATGGCGGCCCCGCACCCCGAGGCCACCGAGTGGTACGTCGTGGGCCCCACAACCCTGCCACATCACTGAACTACTAGGTCTAGCGTGCCTCTGACGTCCATTGCCACGTCAATATTCTCCTAGTACATGCTAACTTGTCTTACACCAATTCAAAGTTAACCAATTATTCAATTATTTCATTAAGTTAGCGTTTTCCCTATTAAATTAACTAAGGTAAGTAACTAATGGCGTGTGTTTTACAACAGTTTCACACTGTTAACAGTAAATTCAAGGGAATATGTAATTGACATGAAAAGCATAAATAACATACAAAGGTCATGTCATAATAGAGTATAAATCCTAGTGTGGAAAACTCGGAATATAGTAGACCATAAATAATATATACATGTACAAGTCTCTATCAAAGTCCCGTAATACCCAATATAAAGAAAAATATCAAAATAAACACGTACTAGTAAGTCCCAAACGGTAGGTAAATCAGAGATGCCTAGGATCCCCTTGCCTCTACTGGTACTAGGATATGAACTCATTCATCACGACAAAATAGATGAAGATTCCAGTGAGTAAATCCCCAGAAGAAAAACCATCAAACATTTATAATAGAAGTTAATAATAGTGTTAAATAACACATGCTGAATAAACAAGCAACTGTAAATAGGTCAATGCATGCATAAATAACACCGAAGGAATCAATGTGTTTAATCATCCTAAGCAGACTAGACCATACTTTGATATACCACACGTTTTCACTGTTCGCATGTCACTGGCCCACATCTTAAGCCTTTGCGGTGGACGGTTTGTGTCATGACCCACCAACATACACCTTGATAACAACAGCTCGGGTCACAATCCACCTAAGGCTCCAGTACCACGTGCTATAGTCTAGTGTGTTAGTTACATGTGCCACCTAGGGCTCCGGTGCCACAACAGAATAGAGTATGAAGCACAAAGTAAGCATTTATTAATAGCAGGAAAGCTCCCGGTACTCGAGCTACAGCCCTTTAGACTCCAGGGGTTCATTTGAAGTGTTTTAGATCAAGAATTTGTGTTGTAAGTGTAAGTGTAATAGTTAAATACTACAAAATAGCCCCTTAAAGTTTGATGCCAAACTGTCATTAGCGAGCTAGGTAGCTTACCTACTGCACAAGGTGAGATTAGCGTGCTATGGAAACTTCTTAGCCCTCTACTGTTCTTCGATATGAAGAACATATGCACGCCCAGAATAGGTAGCGCGCTACCTGCTTGAAGTGGCAAAATTTCAATTATGGAATTCTACTCCTCGATGCTCATTGATGAGTCATTATTTATGCACTTTCATATAGGTGATTAGCTATGTAAATCGAGTATAAAGTCGTATTTTATGGTTCTATATGTTTACTTTGGTGATTTACGGGGTATTTGAGTGTTTGTGCATGAATCAAACTGGGAAATAAGTCAACTATCGGTCAAAGTTCAGTAGACTTGACAACCCTAAGAAGAACAGGCGACGCCAAAAGAGTACAGGCAGTGCCACCAAAACGTCATGGAGATTAAACAGGTGGCACCAGATAAACATAGGTAGCGCTAGAGTTTTATACAAGCGACATCACTTAGGGCACCAGATCAGGAAATATAAGTTTAAAGCTGACTTGAGGACTAAGACTTACCTAATTAAAGCTACGTGTCCTGTCGCCGTCCATACATAATAGCGCAACCATGGAGGCATCAACATTGCAGAATATAAATTTTTGGATTTTTATATGGTACTTATTTTCCCAGGCTTTCCTATTTTTCTAAACATGCCACCTATATAAAGGAAGGACCTCAATGGACGATAACACATTGTATTCAAAGAGTTTTTAAAGTAGAGCAAGGTAGAGTAGCCGTGACTGGCTAGTTTCTTCAATACCTAAGTCGGGGATGAAACTCTCAAGCCCGTAGTAGGTTTGCCTTTCATGTCTTATTGAGATTTTCTATTATAAAAGTGTTTTGATCCTGTTATTTATCTTTATATTTGTTTTTCACGATGTCTCATTGGTAGTTTGTGAGTTTCCACTTTGATTGCAAATCTTTAGGCATAAATCCATTAACATGCTATCATTCGAGTTGAGTCCATGATACAAACTGGGTTGAGAAGTAGCAATCACTTAGAAAAAGAGACCTGACACACCTATTATTTTAAGGGAGTAATATCAAGAATTAGGTTAAATCTTTAGAGTTGTTGCCCAAGGTTATCTAGGGGTCGTTGTTCCTACAGAGCGTTAAGTACTGCTCACATGCTAAATCTTGAGAGCGGTTACCCAAGGTTGTACAGTGCAGTAAGAGAAATACTTAGAGAGCGGTTTCCTTATCTATCGAGAATAAGGGAACGAGGGTGTTGGTGACCCCAACACTTATAGTATATTTAGAGAAATCGTTTTGAAACCTATCTTTCTAAAATTAATGATACAAGACATGGAGACAATATAGGGCTCGATTATGGATTCCTAGGCCTATGTAGGAGCATTTTAAATAATATAAACAATACATAAGTTCATCGGTCAAATGCAACTGTACCCGTGATTTGTATTTTCAATTTCGCTATTTGAACAGAGTCGCACTCCCACATCTTCACTAAACCAATCACTGACCATCTGATTGGTATATGATCGATGTGCCGCTAACTTAACTAAAAAGCATTGATCGAGATACTCCAGGTCATTAGGGACGCGGTGATGGGTAGCCACCCCAACACAGTTCCAAATCCCAGGTTGATTCGTCCTACCAAACCTCTTTCCAAATTCATTTTTCCGTCTAAAACATTTTTGTAAAACAAGTCAAATCATGGTACATTGCATCATTCCCAGTCCATAACACTGCGTGCTCTAATAATACTATTTTACATTTTATAATTGATAAAAGATATAAGTCTCACTTACATATTCTCAGCTTTCCTAAGTTTTTCACTAAGTTTCCCTAGCTTTTCGGGGTTCCATCACATTTCCCAATGCCCGAACACCTATGTTATACCCATTGGTATCAATTTGAGTCCAATGTATACGAGTCTAAACCCCTAACCCAAAGCTCAAACAAACCCCTCAATTTAATTCATTTTTCCTATTGTTCACATTGGTCAGCGTGCTAGGGCCAATGCTAGCGCGCTGCCTAGTTGCTCTAGTCCCCACCTTGTTTAGATCAGCCAACGAGTTAGGCCAGTGCCCGGTGCGTTGGTCGACTGAACCACTACAACACCAGTTCGTTTAACATCTCTAAATTTGACCCAAACAGAGTCCAAACTTCCTGCAACCTTATACAGGGCCTTACACAAGGACTTACAAAATATATACGTGACAACAACAATCACCACTTACCAAAACTCTTCAACAGAAACCCAACACCACGACGGCAACGAAACAACAACAACATACTTACCATGTCCACGTGACCTCCCAGCCTTAACTCCTCGAGCCCACATCACTCCAATGAGCTCCCTTTCACTTATTCTCCTCCCTCTCCTCTTAGTTCTCTAATCACTCTCTCTCGTTTCAACAAAAGAAGAGGCGGTGATGGTGAATCTTTAAATCATTAACTGCCTCGAGATACGCATCGCGTCATCTCGAGGTTTACTTAAAACTTATCTTTTAAACCTTACTAGCCAACACGCTGCCTAATGCCCGGCAACACACATCCATTTCGATTCCTATTTATTTTATATATATATATAAAATAATATATAAATATATATATACATATCAATATATATACAAGCCTGGGCTATCATTTCTCGATCTTGGTGCACTCCACCGAGTCCACTAGGTGTTCGCCTATACTCGCGACTTATGTGAGTACAGTCATGGCCCCGTATTTCACTCAATTCCCGTCATCTAATAATTATCATCATTTTAATATATTTATATTTCACAATCTATATAGACCTATAATTATGTCTATAAATACGTAATATACGCCAATGAGCACCTTCGAGCGTGAACACTATCCCACGTCTCATGTGTGTCCTCTGTGACCCACACATATTATTAGGCGTCCCATAATTTATTCAATTATTCATTTATAATTAATATTACAATTCATACAAACACAATTCGGTACGCAAATCCACACACACTCTAACGATAACTAGTTGGGCTTTACCACGAGTCTAACTCAAGTTAATTAGAATTCGAATTAACACTAATCACGTGCTTAAGGTTGCGAGTCGTTACATAAACTGTGGCTCTTTGTCTGGCATAATCGATAACAGAACCCATGCAGTTGAACAATTTATCTCTCGTACAAACTTGCCAACCTATCCATCTGATATGTAGTAGAGATCGGCAAAAGTGCGCAGACTTCGTCAACCTTTCTAGAATCACCTAGATGATATCATGTCCGCACTGAGATCGACGTAAACTACTGACGAAATCCATGGTGATATGCTCCCACTTCCACCAAGGAATGAGAAGTGGTTATAATAACCCACCGGGTTCCCGATGCTCAACCTTAACTCACTGCATACTTCACACACTCGAACATAATCAGAAACATCGGTATTGAACCCTAGCCAATAGAAAAGACGACGCACATCAAAATACAACTTAGTCTGACTCAAATGAATCATAAAACGTAAGCGGTGAACCTCATCAAGTATCTCATCACGTAATGCAACCAGTGATGGAATCCACAGTCGCCTTATAAACCTTAGGCATGTGTCTGTCGAATGACTGCAGTCTAGATGATCCACACTCTGAGCAAACTTTAAGAATATCTGGTACTACTCATCTTCCTGCTGCCCGTTAAATACATTCTAAATCTACACTGTCTAAGTCCTCATTAACCCACAAATCAACACTCTAACACTATAAGGATGTCAACAAAATACATTAACTCGACCGCCTCCAGTAACCCATACTCGTATGTCAAGTAGAAAGTAAAAATCTCTAAGTCTGTCCCTATACGGCTCAATGCACTTGAAACAACATTAGCCTTCCCTGGGTGGTTCGCCAAAGAGAAATCATATTCCTTGAGGAACTTAAGCAAATGCATTTGTCGCATTTTCAACTCCTTCTAAGTGAAGAGGTACTTCAAACTCTTGTGGTCAGTAAACAACACAAATCTCTCCCGATAGAGATAATAACACTAAATCTTTAGTTCAAAGACCATTGCCGCCAACTCCAAATCATTTGACAAGTAGTTCTTATGACGGTCCTAGTTCTTCAATCTGACACTGGGCTCCGCTCGGACTAGAATTACGTGGACTCCCGAACCAATCTCGTTGAGTCACGCAAGCCTAATCAGTCTGCCCTTACCATTTACATTTTTGTTAAGCAATTAAAAGTTAAGTTAATCAATTAGTGAGTTATTATAGTTATAGCGGAAGCAATTAAAACTTAAACTAATCAATTAAATTCATAAACATTAGTCAGGATAATCTAGACTGTGGAAACCCCGCATATGTATATCATCATCAATAAATCGTCAAAGGAGAGTAACATCAAGATATACAAGTCTCAATATCTTTCAAAAACCCAAACCCAGTGTTTCGAAACAACAATATACAATAAAAAAAAATAATCTACACCGGTCAAAAGAAGAGATGCCCCATATCCTGAAATGATATCTCCTAACTGTGGAGCTTTATCCTTGCTAGACTTGGATTTGCACTCCATCAAATACAAGAATGACGAGCCCAAGCAAGAAATGCCAAGTAGGACATAAATACAGCATTTCAAAATAAATAACAAGTCTGATTCATGCAGATAGAAAGAAAGGAACAGGGAAGGCATGAATAATTAAAACTATAAATAAATCAATCAAAAAGTGAGGGTCCAAGTACAAAAATCTGAATAGCAAGTAGTCCCGACCAAAGGTCGTACTTGGGTTCAGGACAAGAACACAACCTATCAGCCCTAACCCTTGTAACTATAAGATATCCATGGACTCGAATAAGTGCCCCAAATGTACACTCAATTGGGAGATATTAACAGTGTCCAGATAAGAGCTCATATCACATATAAAATAGTAATCATGACTCGCTTGCCAATGGACCACTCAATCAATAGGAATTCCAAAAGACATAATGAACAAGCAATAACAACAAATTAAAGCTCAAGAAATAACTGTAAAATTCATCACTAGTTTACTTACCTATATCCAAGCTAATACACACTCACACGAACTTCGACTCTCCTCCTACGACCTGATAGTCAATTAATTGTAATGTTCTCGTTAATTAACCTCCAATTTACCCAATTTTCTATAATTATTCCATTAGTGTAATTGGGTCAATTTTAGGGTATTAGGTCGTATTTTGACCCATTTGAATACCCAAAAGATCCCGAGATTTTCTAAAAATTTCCAAAAATTGTCCTTGTAAACAGTGTCACTCTGCAGGTGATGTCGTGGGGGTCAAACCCCAGTGGCATCACATAAAGCGTGACTTCCCAAGGCTCTCTACCCTGGGCACTGTGGGCATAAATGCTCCATGGCGTCCCTCGTGGTGTCGTACTGCGCACACAAAATTTGAGGTTTTTCGAAACCCAAGCACGTGTAGCCGCATTTCGAGCCTTTCCTAAGCTCTTAGGGACATCAAAAGCAATTCCAACCCGTCAAGAAACCTAGTTTACAACATCCGAAAATCCCCGATATCAAATCACGTCCAAAATCCCAAAAACTCCACCAAAAAAGGGATAAAATTCGAAATCATCAAAACAACCATTGCAAAACCATAAATTCATCCCTTTATCATCAATTCCATTAAACAAATCCAACAAAAATTGAAATTCCAATTTATTGTCCAAAACCATCGCGAAGAAAATGCTCGAAATAGGCGTTAAAACGTAGATACACATGTGGGAAGTCAGGATCTCACCTTAAAATGCGTAGTAGATCGATCCCCGACGTCGCTCCAAGCTCAAAAACTCCCAAAACCCTCGCTCAAATCGGTTCTTGTTTTCGTTGAGGTGAAAATGAGAGAAATGTGAGGAGAGAGAAAAGTTGGTGGAATTATATACACCCCTCTCATCCACGCTCACGCACATATCATGAGGCACATCCCTTGGCCTTCCTTTACTCTATCCAACCAGCTTGACTCAACATTATGACTCCATTGATGACCTTCATTCATAACTTAGTCAAACCTCATGTGACCCTTCATCAGAGACACCTTCAGATATACGTAGTCCCCGACCTTTTACTCTAACTCCTCGTTATACATGTCGTAGTATTTCTTCTACTTCTCATGCGCACCTTTCAGTCTCAATCTGATAAGGCGCATCTTCTTTGTGTGATCCGCAACAATCTCTGGCCTAATAGCTGCCACATCCTCTAGCTCTGCCCAACAAGATGGAGATCTGCATGGCCTCCCATAAAGTGCCTCAAATAGTGCCATACTAATACTGACTTGATAACTATTATCATAGGTAAACTCACACAAGTGAAGATACTCCTCCCATGACCTACCGTACTCCAACACATATCCTCAGCATATCCTCGAGTATTTGAAACAGACGTTATGACTGTCCATCAGTATAATGATGATAGGTGGTACTGAGATCCAACCGCATGCCAAACTGTGCCTGCATGCTCTGTGGCCCTCTATCACACACATTCGATAAACGTACACCATGCAATCGAACTATCTCCCACTCGTACAAACTAGCTAATATATCCACCCGATGTGTGGTTGAAACAGGTATAAAGTGCACAGAATTAGTCAACCTGTCCACAATCACCCAGATGTTATCATGACCGCGCTAAGATTAAGGTAACCAACTGACGAAATCTAAGGTAATATGTTTCTACTTCCACCGAGGAATGGGAATTGATTGTAATAACCTAATAGCTCTATGATGCTCAGCCTTAACTCGCTGACAAATCTCATAATCTTGAACATAATCAGAAACATTGGTCTTCATCCCTAACCATAAAAAGAGACGACACACATTTGCATACATCTTGGTCCAACATGAATGAACCATAAAACGTGAGCAGTGTACCTCATGAAGTATCTCATCACGTAGCACAGCCACAGATGGAATCCACAGTCGCCCTCTAAATCTCAGGCATGATTTTTTTGACTGACTCCAATTTGGATGATCTGAACTCTGAGCGAACTCCAAAAATCTCTTGAATTGCTCATCAACCCGCTGACCATCAAGTACTATCTGAATAGAGACAGTCTAAGTCCTCATCTGCCAACAAATCAATACTTTTTTATCGGTCAAAATATCAACAACATACAACCTCTCGACTGCCTCGAGCAAACAATACTCGTGTGTCATATGGACGGTAACAACCTTCGAGCCTAACTTTCTGCGGCTCAACGTGTGTGCAAAAAAATTCGCATTCCCCAGGTGGTACTTTAAAGAGAAATCTTAGTCCTTAAGGAACTCAAGCCAACGCCTCTGTCTCATATTCAGATCCTTCTAAGTAAACAGGTACTTTAAACTCTTGTGGTTAGTGAATAGTATAAATATCTCACCATAGAGATAGTGGTGCCAAATCTTCAGTGAAAACACCACTGTCACTAACTCCAAGTCATGTGTAGGGTAGTGCATCTCGTAAACCTTCAGTTGTCATGACGTGTAGGCAATCACTTTATTGTCCTTCATCAATATACAACCCAAACTGACCTTCGAAGCATCGGTGTTCACCATAAAACCCTTCCCTAACTCAGGTAACACTAGCACTGACGTGGTAGTCAAACAGTCCTTCAATGTCTGAAATGCCTGCTCACAACTGTCTTGTTGGACCAAGTTTCTTTGATATACACTCCACCCATGATTTTGATGGCAACAAACAACGTGAAATAGCTCTAACAAGTTTGTTTAGTACTTCAGAATATCAAACTTCGTTAGGAACATCAAATTCAAGTCTATTCGTCAAAATGAAGCCGGATAAGTTCAAGATTCAGCTCATAAAAAGGACACAAGGACTGGAAAGCCTATAGTACAAGTTGTACAAGTTGTATAAGGTATATAGGTCCCTTCTTATAAGCTAAAGAGCTTAGAATCATGCATTTCATGTTTTTCGGCTTTTAAAGAACTTAAAATCATGAACTTTGTGATTTTCAATTTCGCGGATTTTAAAATATTTTAAATCTTGCAAACATGTTTTACAACATATATTTGAGGCGTATGAACTATTAAAATTGATTTTGAATGCACTGTTATGTGTTTAGACGACTTTTGGATTGACATTAAAAATATTTGTAGAAAAGACCTTATGTTTTCATGAAACTGGGATTTTTTATTTCCAGTTATGAAATCATCTGGGATATCTAGACACATTTTATGGATCCTATTAAACATGTATAAAGTGATTACAGAGGTTTAGTGGAGTCAGATGGTTGTTAGAGGGTCGTTTCAAAAAATCAGTAAGTTAATTATTTTCAGATCCTTGCACCCAGCACGTTGGGCGTTCTGGCCAGCGCGCTAGGTGACCCAACGCACTGTGCAGTAAATGGGCAAGATTTTTTTAACTTCTACCTAGCGCGCTAGACACCTACCCAGCGCACTGTGCTGGATTCTGACAGCTTTTTTAAAGCTTTGATCTACACTTTCCATTTGAATTTAAGGATCATTGAGGACCCTTGGATCACTAGCAACGGTCATATGGGCATATAAGTGGTTTGGCCAAGTGCCAAATCCACCAAGAACACAAAACACACCACACTTTCTCACATACTCTCCAAACTCCAAGTTTACTCCGAAATTTGTCAATTTTGTTCACACACTCACTTGGAACTTTTTAGGGCTTGCATTTGGAACATGAAGTTAGTGTTCTAAAGCCTACAACTAGTGCTACAAATTTGATTTTTTGGAAAATATTCTTGCGTTGTAAGGTTTCTTGATTTCCTATACTTTTTAAGCCTAATCTATATTGTTTGGTTGGTGTGCTTGTTTGGAAATCATTTGATGTGTTCTTGAGCAACTTATCTTGGATTTGACATTTATATTTGATCTCTTTAAACCTAAGAATCATTTGATCAAAATTTTGGTCTTTATCTTGATTTTCATATACTACTTGTTCATGTATTTTTGAAACTGCATATACTTCATTGATATTGTCTTGCCGATTTTCTTGACTAAATATTGCATATACTCGTTGATTTTGTTTGCATATTAGTCGGTGTGCATACTTGCATACATATGAGTGTTTTAGCTCTAGGTGGCTTGTAAGTTGTTGGACTTATTACCGCTTTACTTTATAAGACACATTTCATTGTATTCATCAACTTCATTGTAAAATATTGATTGTAAGACTTAGTGGGATCTAAGTTAAGGGAAGACCTAGTTGAGGCTAGGTAAAAACCCTAGTGGAAACTAGGTGGGAAGTCCTAATTTGTATTTAGGCATTCTAGGCTTGTATGCTTAGGTTGTAACACTTATTGATAACATAAGTGGGGATTTGAAAATCCTAATCGGGGAGGTTAGGAAGTGGATGCAAATCGTTGGGATCAAACCACTATAAATCTTGTGTCTAATATCCATCTCTTCTACCACTTTCTTCGTAGCATAGCATATATATTTATTATTAGTATTTGCATTATCATTGATTCTTGCTTAAATTTTTAAAAAGACGATAACCTCTCAGTTCACCCAATTCACCCCCTCTTGGGTGTGGTTTCAATTGGTATCTGAATAGCTTATTGCTCAAAGTGTTACTAACGTACTTTTGAGGGTTTACTTGTAAGGATGCAAACATTAGATTCCGCTCGCCTTAGGGAAGGCACTTCATCTACTAGGCCTCCCTACTTTGATGAGATCAACTATGCTCATTGGAAAGTGATAATGAAGTTCTATGCACGAGCACAAGGTAGAAACATGTGGGAGTCTATCGTTGAAGGTTACACTTCACCTAACAAAGTCAGAAAAGACTACATTCTCGAGGAGACAAGACTTGAGTTTTTCAATGATCAAGCCATGAATCTTTTGTTTTGTGCACCTAGTGAAAATGAGTTCAACCGAGTGAGTGTATGTAACACGGCTAAGAAAGTATGGGAGAAACTTGAAGTATATTATGAGGGTACTATTCAAGTAAAGAAGACAACGTTGAGAATTCTTGAAGAGCATTATGAAACATTCTGAGTTGACACCGATGAAAACATTGCTACCGCCATCACTTGCTTCACTAAGCTCTTGAATGAGATGAAGAACCTTGGCAAACATTATGATCAAGAGAACTCGGTACACAAATTCCTTAGAGGTTTACCTAAGGAATGGGATGCAAAGAAGTATGTTATCCAATCGACACAAAATCTTGGAGATTATACATTTGATGCCTTGTGTGGAGAGCTAACGGTCCATGAATTCAAACTTAAGGACCGAGCTAGATTGTAAGCATTGAGCGGGGGCACAAAGAGTTCAAGAAAAGAGATTGCTTTGAAGGAAAATAGTTCCCTGGTTGCATTGATGGAGATCATTGAAAATGAGAAATCTAGTGACGATAATGATCATGAGGCGGAAGTAGCTATGCTTTCAAGAAAGCTCAACAAGGCCCTGTACAAGCGAGACAAGTATAAGAAGAAGCTTAAGAGTGGAAGCAAGGGAGGAAAGTCAAGTGAGACCATATTCTTTAGGTGTGTCAAACTGGGCCACATCAAGGTGCAATGCAAGTCCATAAAGGTGTTGGACAAGAAAAAGGAACAAAGAGCTTCAAGGCGACTTGGGATGATTCCTCCTCGTCAAGTTTCGAATCCGAATCGGAGAGTGAAAAAGCAATACTTTGTCTCATGGCATAAAATGAGGTAAATTCTAACGATTTTAATTTTGATGATATTAATGATTTGGATGATGTTCCTAATATTTATGAAATCAGGAAAGAGTTGGAAAAGGAGGTCAAAATGACTAAACAACTAAAAAAGAGCTTGACCATAGCAATTAGTGAAATAGAGTCATAAAATGAGACCATTAGTGATCTCCAAAGTGACTTGAATGAAGTCCTGAAGGAGAGAGAGATGCTTTAGTCAAGGAAGTAGAGGACTTGACTAGCACGGCGCATAAGTTCACCAACGGTAGAGAGATGTTTGACATGATGTTGGGAGCACAAAGACGTGCACTCAACAAAAGAGGCATAGGCTATGGAGCCAACTTGTTGAGTTATAAGAAATTACTAGATGATGATCATATATGCTCAAAATGTAATAAGTCTCATGTGGTTGGAAAATGTGCCTTACAAAAGGCCAAAGTGGGTAGACTAGCATGGGTAGTTAAAAATGTTTATGATACTAACTTTCTCGGACCCAAAGGTGTTTGAGTACCAAAATCTAGTGTATTTCCCATTGTGTAGGATGCGAGGAAGAGCACATGACTGGAGATGCACATCAATTCATTGAATTAAAGCGGTATGATAGTGGAAAGGTCACATTTGGAAACAACAATAAAGGAAAGTTTATTGGCCTTGAAACTGTTGCTAACAATTCATTTTCTATTTCTAATGTTTATCTTGTTGATAGTTTGAAACATAATTTGCTTAGTATTAGTCAATTGTGTGACAAAGGATTTCATGTCATTTTTTAATCATCAAAATGTATTGTTAGGAATGAGAAGCATGAAACTCTATTTATTGCATATAGAGATAAAAAATGTTTATGCTATTAACTTTAATGAGATGCATATGCAAAATATTTCATGTTTGAGCGTACAAAGTGAATGTGATGCATGGTTGTGGCACTGTAGATTAGGACATTCTAGCATGGAAAACTTATCCAAATTGACCAAGCATGATCTTGTCAAGGGCCTACCCAAATGTACTTTTAAGAAAGATAAGGAACGTGAACCTTGTATTCTTGGTAAGCAAGTGAAATCATCATTTAAGACAAAAGTAACAAGTGATGTGACTCGAGCATTGGAACTTATCCATATAAATTTGTTTGGACCTACTCAAACACAAAGTGTAGGGGGTAAATCATATTGCTTTGCCATTGTTGATGATTTTACTAGGTATACATAGGTGTATTTTCTAGCTCATAAGCATGAAGTGTATGATGTTTTTGTAAAATTTAGTGCTTTGGTTGAGAATGAAAAGGGATGCAAGATTACTATCATTAGAAGTGATAGAGGTGGTGAGTTTGTAAATAGAAATTTGGAGGAGTTTTGCGCTAAACAAGGGTACACAGATCAACTATCCTCTCCTATGACACCATAAGAAAATAGAGTTATTGAAAGAAAAAATAGGACACTCCAAGAAATGTGTAGGATCATACTAAATGAGTACAACATAGCTAAGCACTTATGGGCCGAAGCAATTAACACGGCATGCTATGTTACAAATAGGGTAAATGTCCGAAAGTAAATGAAAAAGACTCCTTATGAGCTATGGAAAGGCGGAAAGCCCAACATAGGTTACTTTAAAGTGTTTGGTTCCACATGTTATATCCTGAATGATAAGGATAATTTAGACAAATTTGACCCAAAGTCAAATGTTTGAACATTCTTAGGATATTTCATGCATAGTAAAGCATATAGAGTGTTCAATAGATAATTTAAGACCATAAAAGAGTCCATTCATGTTAAGTTTGATGAGATAGATCCCCATGTGAAGTTGACATATACCTTAGAACAAATAAGATTGGATTATGAAGATGAAGTTATTAAATCTCAAGATTCCAATGCTCATAAAAAGGAAGTTAGAGAGGAACTCGAATCTAGTGTACCTAAGAACTTTAGACTCCTTATATGACACTCATCTCAACATATCATAGGCAAACCCAAGCAAGGGCATAACCACTAGGTCTTCACTAAATCGTGATGAAGGGCATATAGCTTTTATATCACAATTCGAGCCCACTAAGATAAATGAAGCCTTACGTGATGAGTTTTGTGTCATGGCCATGCAAGAAGAGTTAGGACACTTTGTAAGGAACAAGGTGTGGACCCTAGTCCCTAGACCTAAGAACCATATAATCATAGGAACCAAATGGGTCTTTAGGAATAAAAAGAATGAGAAGGGAGAGATAGTGCGAAACAAGGCTAGGTTGGTTGCACATGGCTACAATAAAGAAGAAGGAATACACTATGAAGAAGCCTTTGCACCAGTAGCAAGACTAGAAGCAATTCGAATATTGCTTGCTTATGCTTGCTACAATGGTTTTCTTCTATACCAAATTGATGTAAAAATTGCATTTTTAAATGGCTTTATCAATGAGGAGGTATATGTAGAACAACCACTGGGTTTTAAAGACCATGATTCTCCAAATCATGTTTATAGGCTTCAAAAAGCTTTGTATGAGCTTAGACAAGCTCCTAGAGCATGGTATGATAGGTTAAGTGCATTCCTTAACAAAGGGTTTAAGAAAGAAACATTAGATCCTACCTTATTCATTTTGGTCAAAAATAATGATATGCTACTTATTCAAATCTATGTAGATGATATCATCTTTGGGTCATCAAATAAGCACTTGTGTGATAAATTTTCATTTTTGATGACACGTGAGTTTGAAATGAGTATGATGGGTAAACTAACATACTTAAGAAATTTAAGTTTGAAAATCAAACAATCTAAGCATGGCATTTTCGTCAATCAAGTGAAGTTTGTGAGAGACATGCTTAAGAAATTTAAGTTTGAAAATTTGATGGCATGTGATACTCCTAGTAGTTCAATCGTCAAAATGGACAAGGAACCATTAGGAAAGTCTATCCATCCTAAGCTTTACCGAGTAATGATAGGAAGCCTACTCTACTTGATTGCTAGTAGACCGGATATCATGTTTAGCGTTTGTCTATGTGCTAGGTTTAAATCCGAACCAAAAGAGTCACATTTAAATTGTGTCAAGCACATATTTAGATACTTGAGTGGAGCACAAGACTTAGAACTATGGTTCAACAAAGTTTCTAACTTTGAATTTCGAAGCTTTGTTGATTCCGATTATATAGGAAACCTAGTAGATAGAAAAAGTACATCGGTATTTTGTCACTTGCTAGGAAATTCATTGATTTCATTGTTTAGCAAGAAGCAAAATTCGGTAGCATTGTCCACTACCGAGGCCAAATATGTGGCAGTCGGGAGTTGTTGTGCTCAAATATTAAACATGAAGCAATAACTCAAGGATTATCAAATCCATGTTGGTTGTGCCGAAATCTTTTGTGATAATACAAGTGCAATCAATATTTCCAAGAATTCGGTGTTGCATTCGCGCACAAAGCACGTTGAAATTAGACATCATTTTCTTCGTGATAATTTGCAAAAAGGGGACGTTAAACTGATTTATGTGTTTAGAGAAGACCAACATGCGAACATTTTTACCAAACCATTGCTTGGGACCAATTTTTGAAAATTAGGTGAGAATTAGGCATGCTTAGTGAGTCCTGATGCGCGCCAAATGCGTCAATAAAATATTTTCTTAAACCAACTATTTGCAAATAGTGACAAAGGGTCGATCCCACAGAGATTGGTAATCTTTCTAAAGTTCTAAAAGAAAGGAAAAATGGTGGTGTAGAGAAAATAACTTAATTGATTAATCTAGTTACTAAGAAATTAAATAACTAAAAGAAATACCTAGGTCTACGAACAATTAATTTAAAATACCTAAGTCTATAGTTCCAAAAGATAAGATCAAGATTTAATGGCATATCATGATCATCAATCTTTCCCAAAACAATTATTAATTCAAGTTCCCCTAGATTAGCTATGGAAAATTGACATCCGCCAGAAATTCCTAATTCCCCTAATCTCGATAGCTAGGACATCCGCCACTAACTATTTCCCTAATTAATGCATAACCCTAGACATACGTCGTAAGGTTTAACACACTAACCACAGTAATAAACTTCTATGGGAATACTAATCCTAAATAACTGGATTGCATCTGCTCCCGATTTAATCTAGATTCAATTGTTGCACACTCAAGAACCGAAAGTTTTTTACGGCAATCGGGTGAATGTTTCTCACTTATATTGTCCTAAAAGTACAATTACGGATACAATTGAGTCAATTGACTATAGATTTTTCACCTTAAAGCATGCATTGGCCACATACATACCCTAGATTTAAGCCATATTCATGAAAACCAACAACAAAGAAATAGAAGAAATTAAATTAAATAATAACAATAACTAGATCTCATAAGTTATGCCATGAATCCATAATCTTGACTTGTTTCACCTCTGACCTAGGTAATGACTTGATTAGCCGGACATGTTCTTTATAAAACTTCAAAGCAAATAATGCAGAGAGTTCTCTAAAGAACAATAGATTGTTCTTTTCTAATAATACCTAAAGTCCTAATATATGAAACTACTAAAAATTAGTCTCTAAAGAGAGAAAATTGTTTTGGTCGTTCTTGGCATCTACGACACGTGGCAACGTGTGATTGGTGAGTTTTTTGGCTTTTGCTGACGTGTCGTAAGGTGATTGGCCAAGAGACTGTACCGGCTGATGTGGCGTGAGCGGATTGGCTAAAAGTGGAGGCGGTGACGTACTAGTGAGGGGTTGTGAGGTCGACATGTGACAGGCTTGGAAGCAGATGAATTCACGCGAGTTCGTGTGAAAATCTGGGAAACAGCACCTGCGCGCATCCCGAGGCAGATCGACGTGCTGAGCGAGAGGAGACGGCGGCTTGGCAACGTGGCTAGACGTGAGTGGTGGAGAAGAGCTAAGAGAAAGAACGTAGCAAGCGTTGATTGGTGTTATGCAGTTCAGCGAATCACAACGCGACACGTGGCACTCTGGTGTATATTTTAAATGCTGGACCAGTAACCAATTGACACATGGCAATGCTGGACCCCAATTACCCCACTGTCGGTGTATATTTCGAGACAAACTCTCCCGGTATCCGATCACTGCAAATAAATACTCTATTTTGAGTATTCTTCCACCCCGGATTCAACCGTACACTTTGTTTCACCTAAAAACCAAAAGTAAATATAATTAGATATATATTTTATAAACTTCCACACTAAACTATACTAAAATAGACTATTAAATCCTATAAATACTGACTTATCAAGTCCAACCTTTAGGGAATGTCCTATAGGGAATGTCCTAAGTACTACCTATATTGTTTTACACGGATATCGAAGTGTTTATGAGATATATATCGCGTGTGAGGAGCCATTCTCAAGCTAAAACTGATTTTCAAAAAATCAGTTTAGGCTCTGTCCAGGGCGCTAGGCAGAACAGCCAGCGCGCTGTGCAATGTCCTGGTTTTAAGACAGAACCCTGAACACCTAACGCGCTAGACGTACTAGCTAGCGGGCTGGACAGTTCATGAATCTATTTTTTAAAACACCCAGTTTCACTTTCTCTCTCTTCCAGAACCTTTCCACAGCTCACGACCCTCATCCACTCGAAACCCAATCTCTCCAAACTCGATTTATGGCCCTCTCTTGGCTTGATTCTTGGCTTCTAAGCCTAGGAAACACCATTTTCACTTAGTTTCACCCTTTTGATTCATCATTTTTTGTCAAAAATCCTCAACTTCTGAATGCATACCAAGTGTTCGATAAAATGTCTCAATGACACGCATCATCACGATTGGCCTCCGGATCAACTTCTCACCATCCTACCACTCGCCAATAAGTCCTAGAGTCGACCAGACATGAATCTAACTCATCCTCATCATCCCAGACCGTGAAACTTTCAAGCACCCAACAGCGTACGCGGTCAAATGGCCATAATTTGGTTGACACTTTGTCTACCGTACCTGTCGATTCTCCGCATCATGAGTGACGTACTCGAGCACATCATGAGGGCGCATCCACTTCTTCTACACTTGAGCCAGTTCGAGCTAAGTTGACGGACTCCACCATCACCAGACTGAGCCTCGTCGACCTACAATTCTTTAACAAGGAGCGCCTTCTGATTCGTGGGCTATTGGAGACGATGGGATAGACGCACTTTTGTCGACATAAGGCTAAATATTATCCGTCTCTTGTTCAAGTATGCTACTCCTACACGAAAATGGCAAATGATTAGTCATAATCACTCCGGAGCTCTTAGTGCTGCTTCTGGTCTATCGGTTCTTGATCCGATTGTCACTGTACACGGGAAAGTTCACTCTTGACCGTTTGAGAAATTGGTAGTGTTGAACTCTTTCAGACACGCTGCACCACTTGAAGCTTATCCTATCGGTACGCCTAACCGACCTTCAAACTACTATCACATCTTCTCCACAAAGTGCTGCACAAAGTCATTTTACCGAGGAGTGGGAGCAAAAACTATGTCTCTCAGCTTGACATGCTTATACTCGGGGCGCTCATACGACACATTCCAATTACCTTGCCGCATATCCTTATTGGCGTCATGACTTCATCTCCAGTCACCGCTCTGCATCTCCCTTTTGTGCATCTCTTGACTCATTTCTTTGAGTAAAGAGATGAGTACTGCTACACTACTCACGATGAACCTCTTTTCGGGATGGAGACAGTGGGTACTGCTACACTACTCGCGATGAAGTACCATTACATTTGGATAGCGAGGAGTTGGATACAAAAGGAGAAAATTACAGATGGGAGGCATTATGGTGGGTACGAGTTTTCGCATGATTCAGACCCAGATGTTGACTTTGACGAGCGTGACTACCTGAATCTTAGCTACATACATTAGCACAGTGCTCATAATGATAAGCATGAGGCTCCGGGAGATGAGGAGGTTCAGCAGAAGCTTCCGGCACAGCATGATTCATTCGAGGCCCCACCACATCAGCCAGCTCCTCCGCCATCGTATGCTTATTAGGCACCATACGACATGCCTCCATATGCCACCTACCTTGCTTCACGATTTGACCGTTTGGAGGAGTATATGACTACGCACTTCACTACCATCGAAAACTCTCTCGTACATCAGAGTTTTCGCCTCCGCCAGCTTGAGGATCGTGTGCCCCCACCACAACCGAGGGAGGATGGGCCATCTCATCATTCAGCTTGTCGTGTTTCTTCTTAGTAGGATGCTTTAGGATCATCTAGTTAGGGGGAGTGTTAGGATTTTTATTAGTGAGAGTTCCTTCTTGTTAGTTATATGAAACTCTCTTTACTTCTGCAAGTGCCACATCATGTTATTATGCTTACTTTGCGTACTTCCATTGCATGATATTGCTTTTGTGTATCTTTGAGTTATTTTTTTATGAATGAATTCCATTTCTATTTTTGTTTTCCCTTCACTTATGGTTATATGTGTTGAATGAATGATTGTGATTGGGGGAGCAAATGTTCTAAATTGCATAGTTGTTCTTATTCATGTATGCATATTGATAGGGGAGATTTTTATCCACTTTTTAATGTTATCAAATGGGGGAGAAATATTGCTTTGAACTTGCAATTTTGAACTTGATATGCACATTAATATTTGTCTTTTGGTTGTCAAGTTCACATTGTTTGTTATCATCAAAAAGGGGGAGATTGTTGGACTAAGCGTCTTCGATATACATGTAACGACCCAAAAATTTGGCTATTTGTGAATGATGATGTGTATTACATATTTATACTCGTATTTGAGTGACCGGACAATGAAGTCGGTGAACGAATAGGAAAACTGGACGAGCGGGGATCGACAATTGGGTTACAGGTATACGGGGGATTAAAATACAGTTAAAATACAATTAAATAAATTTTTGTAGAATTTAAATAATTATTTGTACAAGACAAGGTGAAACTATGCGCGTGACAGAGAAAGACGGACCGAGGAGTGCAAGACCAATGCGAGAGTTAGATAGCTACGCGACATACTGACTAAGGGATAGAGATTGTTAAAGTGACACAACTTTAATTTGAGGTGTCATGAGATTAACCTAGAGATGTGGGTGTGTTTTGAGATGAAAACAAATGAATATAAATAGGGTTAAAAAACAAAACCTTAATCACTTAACTAACAAAACATTTTTTTACGTTTCCTCCTCACCAAGTCGGCTCTCTCTCCCACTTCATCTCTCTCATCGATCTCTCACCTCCCCCACTGCACTCTCCTCTGCGACTGAACCACGAACCTTGCCAGAGTGAAGGTGGTACTCTCGATCTCTATCTCCTCTATCGTTTTCTCTCCCTCTCTCTTGGTTGTCATCCTCTCCCCCACTCCTCTCCTCTTCCTTTGGCGAGCCATTACCTCCCTCAACGGTGCTGGGACAGCGGACCCTCGCCGGAGACATCTCAGTCACCTGAGCAGGCAAACTTCTCGTCCCCTCTCTGTTCCTCAAGTCTCTCTCTCGACTGTCTCTCTCTCTCTCTCATTTTTTGCTCATTGGTTACACATAAGCGCACAGTTCCTGTCACCGTGGGGCTGCTCCAATAGGGAACTTAGGCGTAGATGAGCCATGGGCATCTCGACATTCCCGGAGGGCCTCACACATGACAAACATGGCATTTTCCAATGAGCTGTAGAGTCATTTTTTCTAACTATTTTGTGGACTATGTCGACTATTTTTAGCTCACGTTGTGGAGGTAGGTTCGGCCTTCGGTCGAAGCTGGTCGGAGGTGCTCCTCCGATTACTCCACTGGCCGGAGGAGGTCCCTTAATTGTAGCTGTTATGGGTGTCTGTGTGATTCGTTCTCCCTCCAAGATGTTGGTGTTGGTGTGAGGCATGGCTGGTATAGGCGTATGGTGTGTGTGTCTTACAATTAAGATGTTGGGGTGTGGGGTGTGTATGGCGTGTTAGTTGTTTGATGTACAACGTGATATGTGTTAGGAGTTAATATGGTCATGATTTGTATACACCTTCTTGGTGTGTTATGTTTAGTGATTATGGTGTATGTGAATGGGTTAGTGTTTAGGCCCAATAAGGGCCCAACAGGGCAGTTTAGTGCTAAGGCCCACGGTTGTATATGATTGTATTTTGTGTGGGATATTTAAGGTGTTTAGGCCCAACAAGGGCCCAATAAAACCTATGGACCAAAGCGAAAGTCCATGGGAGTATGTATGCATGTGTTTAATGTGTATAAGAGATGTTGAGTCGTGAAAAATGACTTGGAGACATTCTTGAGTCCAACAAGTCACGAGTAGGTGTGTGGTGCACATATTCCATTTTAGTGTATAGGCATGCTTATGAGTCATTAAAAGGTTATGACGTTGTGGTCACGCTGCTGGTGCTTGATTTCATGGCGTGACCCACATACGACTGAGCCGAGCCGATAATTCTATGAATGGGCTTACATTGATGCGGTTTTCAAAATCCAAGAGAGTCCTTGAGTTTTTGAATAATTTATTGAGCCTTCCGAAGTCACTTAAAACGATGGGCATACACTAGGGTTTAACCTAGGGTTCAGTTGATGACTTGACCTATTAACATGAGTTTTTCTGACCTTATCAGGTAGTGAAAAACTCGGGGATCCGCGTTAGGGATGCGAGAGTGTATACAGGTTGCGATAGTTCAGGTAAGTACACATGTGATTTGTATGTGTGTACGTTAGTAGGCCAATAAGGAAATATCATGTGATTTATACATCATCCATTTATTGATATTGTTAAGTTGATCTCTTGCTTGACATTCCATTCTATATTGTTGGTTATGTGTTCTTGGCATGAGTGTGTGTCTCGAAGGTATCATGTGGTCCCGCACTAGTTGGGACAACGAGGGTGCCTCCTGCAGGGGTAACTGACCACCCTAGTGTTATGTGTACTGGGCACTGGATTCGAGAGGTGTTGCGATGCCTCTCGATTTCAAGCTGCACTAATGTTGCGACATTGCCTAGGAGATCTTGCAAGATCTTTGTCGTATTGCTATGAAATTAGACCACTCATGGCCCTCTTTTGAATCTTATAACATGCAAACTTCAATTGCTATCTATCAGTCTGTTTATCATGCACTTTGATTTATTTATTTTCCTACCTTTCAATTACTGTATGATAATAGGACTATCTTGTTGTTACATCATAAATTACTATTATATTCTTCTGGCACTACTTTCGATTTCTTCAGTTATTCACAGTCTAGTTTGTGACGGTGGGTGTAGATAGGGTAGAGAGCAGCTAGGCCAAGGGGCCCTACCTAGGTGAATTACTTTGAAGACTTAGCAGCTGGACTTGGGAGATCATTAGAGTAGGTTTACTATTTGCTTATTTGTATGTCATTTATATGCATGTTTTTTTTGGAGTTATGGAACTTGAAATTTCGATGAGATTGGTATCATGTATCTATATATATCGGACTGTACATGAATACTCGGGGTTTTTCCACATTTATAGATTCCTGAATTTCCCTTTGATTGAGTTATTTCCCGTACATTACTTGTTTAGTTTTCCACTGCATATTATTGCAATAACTCTTTCATAAAATGTTAAATTGATTAATTGGAGGCTGACTAGGCTCGTCAGGCTCGCTGAGTATCAACTCGCAGCCTGCACGGGTCTAGGCCAGACGTACCCAATTGCACGAGGAAATTAGGGCTGTCACAATACACTCCACCAGAGATTTTGATGGCGACAAACAATGTGAAATAGTTCTAACAAGTTTGTTTAGTATTTTAGAATATCAAACTTCGTTAGGAACATCAAGTTCAAGTCTACTATTCAAAATGAAGCCGGATAAGTTCAAGATTTGGCTCATACAAAGATACAATGACCGGAAAGCCTATACTACAAGTTTTACAAGTCTTGTAAGGTATATAGGTTCCTTCTTATAAACCAAAGAGCTTAGAATCGTGCATTTCATGGTTTCCGATTTTTAAAGAACTTAAAATCATGAACTTTGTAATTTTCAATTTCGTGAATTTTAAAATGTTTTAAATCTTGCAAACATATTTTATAACATGTATTTGAGGTGTATGAACTGTTAAAATTGATTTTCAATGCATCGGTATGTGCTTAGACGGCTTTTGAATTGACATTAAAAATATTTGTAGAAAAACCCCTATGTTTTTATGAAACCGAGATTTTTTATTTTCGAGGTTTATGAAATCATTCGGGATGTCTAGACACGTTTTATGGAACCTACTAAACATGTATAAAGTGATTTCAGAGATTTAATGGAGTCGTATGGTTGTTAATGGGTCGTTTAAAAAAAACAGTAAGTTAATTATTTTTGGGCCCCTGCACTTAGCGCGCTGGCCAGATTACCCAGCACGCTGTGCAGTAAACAGGTAAAATTTTTCTAACTTCTGTTCAGCGCGCTAGACACCTGCCCAACGTGCTGTGTAGGATTCTAACAACTTTTTTTAAAGCTTTGATCTACACATTCCATTTGAATTTGAGAATCATTTAGGACCCTTGGATCACTAGCAACGGTCATATGGACATATAAGTGGTTTGACCAAGTGTCAAAACCACCAAGAATACAAAACACACCACACTTGCTCACATACTGTCCGAAATCCAAGTTTACTCCAAAATTTGTCAATATTGTTCACACACTCACTTGGAGCTTTTGAGGGCTTGCATTTGGAACTTGAAGTTGGTGTTTTAAAGCCTATAACTTGTGCTCCAAATCTGATTTTTCATAATATACACTTGGGTTGTAAGGTTTCTTGATTTCCTATACTTTTTTAGCTTAATCTATATTATTTGGTTAGTGTGTTTGTTTGGAAATCATTTGTTGTGTTCTTGAGCAACTTATCTTGGGTTTGACATTTATAATTAATCTTTTTAAACCTAAAAACCATTTGAACAAGTTTTTTGTCTTTATCTTAATTTTCACATACTACTTGTTCATGTGTTTTTGAAACCGCATATACTTCATCGATATCATCTTGCCGATTTTCTTGACTAAATATTACTTATACTCGCTGATTTTATTTGCATATTAGTCGGTGTACATACTTGCATGCATAGGACTGTTTTGGCTCTAGGTGGCTTATAAGTTATTGGATTTATTACCGTTTTACTTTCTAAGGCACATTTTATTGTATTCATCAACTTGATTATGTAATATTGATTGTAAGACTTAGTGGGATCTAAGTCAAGGGAAAACCTAGTTCAGGCTAGGCAAAAACCCTAGTGGAAACTTGGTGGGAAGTCTTAATTTGTATTTAGGCATTCTAGGCTTTTATACTTAGGTTGTAAGACTTATTGATAACATAAGTGGGGATTTGAAAATCCTAACCAAGGAGGTTAGGTAGTGGATGTAGATCATTGGGATTGAACCACTATAAATCTTGTGTCTAATATCCATATATTCTACCAATTTTTTCGTTAATAATATACATATCATGAGAAACAACTATGACTTAAAATAGAGTTTCAGTAATTTCCATTGTTGGGAAATGTGTCATAGGTCGATCCATTAATAGTCTTTATGAATACATTTTAGTTAATAAAATAGAGGATTTCATTTGTTGTTTATTATAATTGATTTGCATGTTTACATTATAATAAGATCCATAGGTATTTACAGAAATATCCTAAATGTTCCTAGTCGATTATTATACTGGGAACTATAATGAATTAAGACTAGTGTGAGTCTTGATTGATGATCATACGATGATCATACGTATAGGAATCTAATCAAGATCATGAGTACTTGTTAGGGAACAAAGTACTGGACCGACCTGCTATGAGAACATTACATGGATTAAGTCATAGTTGTTTCTCATGATATGTATATTATTTAGTCCTCTGACTTGAGATTACCAGAGACTTTAACATTAGGAATACAATGATTTGACGCAATCAAATGTTGTCTTTAACCGGATGATTATAAAGGTTGTGATTGGTTACTGTGTGAATAATGTGGTGAAGTTGTGTAATCGAGATAGAATTTATCCCTCTCATATAGAGAGAGATATCTAGTGGATCCCTCGATGTGTTAGACTTTTAAAAGGCCTAGTCTAAGTGAATTGATAATGATCAATGTCACTTGGATGTTTTTAGTCAACTTGGAGATCGAGACTAGTACGATCGAACATGTTGGATGACAATTCCATGCCTTATATTTGATCAAAAGGATATCGTATGACAAAATGATGTTATATATTATTGATTAGGTTGTATCGATTTGATCTTTGTACAACTTAGGTAGTAATAATGTCTTGCTAGAGACCGCTTATAACTTGTATACCAAAATGTGTTTTGGTACACTGCTAATGTTATATGAGCCTATTGGGTCGCATACTAAGAATGGTTTTGCGAGATTTTGAAATAGTTCGGAAGAATGAATTTTATATGATAAAATTCATGACAGAAATGTCCTTGTAGTGTATTACACTTATACTTCTCTAAGTAGGGGTATATGTGTAATTTACTTAACTACCTATATACAAGGGTTGAATAAATAGAAGCTTTAAGTTAGAATACAAAGACGAAAGATTAAAAAAAGGCCGAAACTCTATTTTCGTTTTAGAAACGACTTAGGTTTTTTGGTATGTTCTGGATCGTTTTGGAGAGAAACAAAAAGGTTTGGTATTCTCTCGAAGCTAGCACTTCAAATCTCGGCCGCCGTTCGTGTGTGGACTGCTGATAGAGGGTGTTCGTCGTTGGCAGTGCCTTAGAGATCGATTAACCTTCAAAAAGGTACATTGCGACTGAAGTATGATTAAGTTTTCATAGTTTAAACGTGTTTTAATGGAATCAGATTCGGATCCTGTTGGAGTTTTTCTCAATTGTTTTATAATCTCCGCTGCGCATGAAACCCAAAAACCAACAGTGGTATCAGAGCCTTCGAGTTTGATTCCATTAAACTCATTGCATGTTTTCTTATGATATATGATTGAAAGCATGTTAATAGTTGATGTATATGTGATATACATAAGTTTTCTGTGAGATTTATTATCATGTTTTGTGTATATGATACATATATTCGTGATTTAATTGAAATTAGTTTTGTACATGCTAGTAACCATGTTAGGTTAATATGAATAATTTTAATGAATTGAGTTTCGTGTTTTATGATTCATGACACCATTAGGTTCGATTGGGATAGTAGTTCAAGATTCAATTACATGTTTGTAATTATTTGGATGAAGATCGAAATTGTAAATAATTAATTTTTGAAATTATTTATTTATAAATAATTAATTTTTGAAATTATTTATTTATCTTGTTATATATATTTTGTTATGAAGTTTCTATTTGATAAAGATAGATAACAAATTAGAATAGGAGATAAATATCAAGAGTCTTGTTATTGGTGATATACTAGGATTCAAATATCTTAAATCCAAAATAAATAATTAATTTTCAAAATTATTTATTTATCTTGTTATATCTATTTTGTTATGAAGTTTCTATTTGATAAAGATAGATAACAAATTAGATTAGGAGATATAAGCAAAATCAGTTTCGTTATCCCTATTGGATAGGAGATAAATATGGAGAAGTTTATTATTGGTGATATGCTAGGATTCAAATATCTAAAGTCCTAATTAGATTAGGACAAGATGATTAGTTAAATGTGGGCCCAGGTTAATTAAAATATTTTAATTGACTTAATTTTGGATAAATTAAGGGGTAAATTTAGTATAGTAAAATCAGCGAAAAATATGATTTTCTATAGCGGGACCGCCGTCTAACTAATCCTAGCGCACGAAAATTCTTTTATTAGTAAACAATATAAAAATCTTCAAATTGTTTTGTGATTTAACAAATCAATAAAATATATGATATTTCACTGTTTACATAAAATCACTAAAACTGAATAAAATCTCTCTATTAAATTTTAAGTCTCACGCCATCCATTTTAAACACTTGTCAAGGGTTCGATCACACTAATACACTTTCAGCCATAGCTGGGTGTATTGTGTTATCTTGATGAGATAAGTTGGGTAAGAGTTACCTAAATGTTTAAAATGGTCCGACTTTATAAAGCCATCAAAATAGTTTTGAGCTTTAGGCAAATGATGAGATAAAAACATGCTAAGAAATAAGATGTCCCATATCTCATAAAAGGATCTAAAAATTACATAAGATGTAATTGGTAACTGTTACCTACTTAAATAATATAGTTCTATGTTTCATGCCATAGCTGTCATAGAATTAGGTGAAATATGGATTTTAGTCCCGTAAATAAATAGTATGTTTTAAGAGGGTTGTTAATTTAGTGGGAGTCTCTCTATGCTAAAATAAACTTTGCATAATCTTTATTGTAAATCAATGGCCTCTTCAAGTAATAATAATCCCCTGTCACTGCGATCCATCCTTGAGAAGGATAAGCTATCTGGGACTAACTTTCTTGACTGGTTCAGAAACTTGAGAATCGTTCTCAAACATGAACGCAAGTTGTATGTTCTGGATGCTCCGATCCCTGAGGACCCACCAGCTAATGCTACGAAAGCTATGAAAGATGCGCATAATAAGCATGTCAACGATTCTACTGATGTTGCATGCATTATGTTGGCAACTATGGTTCCTGAACTTCAGAAGGACATGGAACTAATGGAAGCCTACGTCATGGCTGTAACTCTGAAGGAAATATTCCAACAACAAGCAAGGCAAGAAAGGTTCGAGACAGTCAAGAACCTGCATTCTTGTAAGATGACTGAGGGTGCGTCAGTTAGTCCTCATATTCTGAAGATGAAGGGCTATGTTGACCAAATTGATAGACTTGGATTTCCCATAAGCCACGAGTTGGCTACGGATTTGATCCTAAATTCATTACCAGAGAGTTACTCACAATTTGTGATGAAATACAATATGAATAATATGGAGAAATCAATTTCAGAGTTGCATTTGAGGCTCAAAATTGCTGAACAAAATATCAAGAAACCCTCTAGTAATGTACTGATGGTCAAAAAGGGAAAGGGAATGAAAAAGAAAGGCAAAGGCAAGGCTAAAGTTGCCAAGGCTGCTGCTGCACCTGTCGCAAAGCTTGTGGAACAAGTCAAGTCCCAGCCTGTTCCTACTTCAAAGTACCAAAAGGAAAAGGAAGGAAATTGTCATTTCTGCTATGCACCTGGACATTGGTTCAGAAATTGCAAACTCTATCTGAAAGATCTAAAGAAGAAAAAAGGATAGTGCGACTACCACCTCAAGTATTTATGTTATTGAAATTAATTTATCTACTAGTGATTCCTGGGTATTGGATACCAGATGTGGATCTCACATTTGTATAAATGTGCAGGAACTCAACAGAAGTAGGAAGCTGAAAAAAGGAGAAGTCATCCTGCGCGTAGGGAATGGAGCAAGAGTTGCTGCCCTGGTTGTTGGATCATATGACTTAGTCTTACCTAGTGGACTTATTTTAACTTTAAATAATTGTTATTATGTGCCTGCCTTGAGCAGAAACATCATTTCTGTTTCATGTTTGGTTATGGATGGTTTTAATTTTATTATTGCGAATAATAGATGTTCAATTTCTCGTAATGGCATTTTTTATGCAAATGCTGATTTGTGTGATGGTCTTTATATTCTAAGCATGAAAAGGTCCACTGATACTCCAGTCTTTAACATAAATACAAAGAGATTCAAGTCAAATGATTTGAATCAAACCTATCTTTGACATTGTCGTCTCAGCCACATAAATGAGAAACGCATAACGAAGCTCCATAAAGATGGACTTCTAGATACATTTGATTTGGAATCATATGAAACGTGCGTATCTTGTTTACTAGGCAAGATGACTAAAAGTCCCTTTACTGGACATAGTGAAATGGCAAGCAATTTATTAGGTCTAATACATACTGATGTATGCAGTCCTATAAACACAATGGCAATAGGAGGTTATCAGTACTTCATTACATTTACTGATGATTTCAGCATATATGGTTATGTATATCTTATGAAACATAAAGCTGAATCATTTGAGATGTTTCGAACATTTCAAAATGAAGTGCAGAATCAACTTGGTAAAACTATCAAAGCACTTCGATCAGATCGAGGTGGTGAATATTTGAGCCAAGAATTTGATGATCATCTTAGAAATTATGGGATTGTCTCACAATTAACTCCACCAGCAACTCCACAATGGAATGGAGTTTCTGAAAGGAGAAATCGAACCTTATTAGATATGGTTCGATCTATAATGAGTCATGCGGATCTTCCATTATCCTTTTGGGGTTATGCATTACAAACTGCAGCTTTCACTCTAAATCAAGTTCCTTCTAAAGTGGTTGATAAAACACCATATGAGATATGTACGGGAAGAGACCAAGTTTGTCTTTTCTTAAGATTTGCGGTTGTGAGGCTTACGTAAAGCGACAAGTCTCAGAAAAAACTAGCACCTAAGTCTGATAAGTGTTTATTTGTGGTGTATCCAAAGGAAACAAAAGGACATTACTTTTATAATCCCGCTGAGAACAAAGTGTTTGTTGCTCGGTATGGTTCCTTTATGGAAAAATAGTTTATTTCAAAAGACACTATTGGGAGATAAATAAATCTTGAAGAAGTTCAAGAATCACAGATAAACACTGAACCACTACTGGAAGTTCAACAACGTTCTGAACCAGTTGAGCTTCCGCAAGCGACACAAGGCCCACGTAAATCTAGTAAGGTAAGACATGAGCCAGAGAGATTCAGATTTCTCATTACTGATAGTCATGATGTGTTGCTTATGGATCAAAATGAGCCCACCACTTATCAGGAGGCTATGTCTGGACCAGACTCAGATAAATGGCTAAATGCTAGAAATTCTAAGATGCAATCCATGTATGATAACCAAGTTTGGTACGTGGTTGATTTACCTGAAGGTGGTAAGACCATTGGATGTAAATAGGTTTTCAAGAAGAAAACTGACATGGATAGCAAACTGCATACTTTCAAAGCAAGACTTGTAGCAAAAGGTTTCAGGCAGACTCAAGGTGTTGATTATGATGAAACTTTTTCGCCAGTAGCCATACTTAAATTCATAAGAATTTTAATTGTCATTGCTGCATATTATGACTATGAGATATGGCAAATGGATGTAAAAATAGTATTTCTTAATGGAAAGCTGCTTGAGGACGTGTATATGACACAACCTGAAGGTTTTGTACATCCTGAGAATTCTATGAAGGTATGCAAGCTTCAAAGATCCATTTATGGATTAAAGCAAGCTTTTCGAAGTTGGAACCTTCGTTTTGATGAAGCAATCAAGAATTTTTGTTTTATTAAAAACGAAGATGAGTCTTGTGTATACAAGAAGGTCAATGGGAGTGTAGTTGTTTTTCAGGTACTGTATGTTGATGATATATTATTCATTAGAAATGACATCCCAACATTGCAGAGTGTCAAGTCTTGGTTAGGGAAGTGTTTCTCAATGAAAGACTTAGGAGATGCAGCCTATATCCTAGGGATAAGGATTTATAGGGATAGATCTAAGAGGCTAATTAGTCTAAGTCAGAGTGCTTACATAGACAAGGTACTGAATAAGTTCAGTTTGCAAGAATCTAAAAGAGGATTGTTACTAATGTCTCATGGCAAAGGTTTCAGCAAGAATCAATGTTCTAGGATAAATATAAGCGAGATCGTATGAATAAGATTCCATATGCATCAGCTATTGGATTTATCATGGCAGGCACAAAATAATAATTATTTAAAGTTAAGGTGTTGCGACAGGTGCAACAGCAGCCTTGGCAACTTTAGCCTTGCCTTTGCCTTTCTTCTTCATTCCCTTTCCCTTTTGGACCATCAACACATTACTAGATGGTTTCTTGATATTTTGTTCAGTAGTTTTGAGCATCAAATGCAACTCTGAAATTGATTTCTCCATATTATTCATATTGTAGTTCATCACAAATTGTGAGTAACTCTTCGGTAATGAATTTAGGATCAAATCCGTAGCCAACTCTTGGCTTATGGGAAATCCAAGTCTATCAAGTTGGTCAACATAGCCCTTCATCTTCAGAACATGAGGACTAACTGACGCACCCTCAGTCATCTTACAAGAATGCAGGTTCTTGACTGTCTCGAACCTTTCTTGCCTAGCTTGCTGTTGGAACATTTCCTTCAGCGTTACAGCCATGTCGTAGGCTTCCATTAGTTCCATGTCCTTCGAAGTTCAGGAACCATAGTTGCCAACATAATGCATGCAACATCCAGTAGAATCGTTGACATGCTTATTATGCGCATCCTTCACATCTTTCGTAGCATTGGCTGGTGGGTCCTCAACGATCGGAGCATCCAGAACATACAACTTGCGTTCATGCTTGAGAACGATTCTCAAGTTTCTGAACCAATCAAGAAAGTTAGTCCCAGATAGCTTATCCTTCTCAAGAATAGATCGCAGTGACTGGGGATTATTGTTACTTGAAGAGGCCATTGATCTACAATAAAGATTATGCAAAGTTTATTTTAGTATAGAGGAATAGACTCCCAGTAAATTAACAACCTTCCTAAAACATACTATTTATTTAGGGGACTAAATCCATATTTCACCTAATTCTATGACAGCTATGGCATGAAACACAGAACTAGTTATTTAGGTAGGTAACAGTTACCAATTACATCTTATGTAATTTTAGATACTTTTATGAGATACAGGACATCTTATGTCTTAGCATGTTTTTATCTCATCATATACCTAAAGGCCAAAACTATTTTGACAGCTTTATTAAATCAGACCAATTTAAACATTTAGGTAACTCTTACCCAACTTATCTCACCAAGATAACAAAATACACCAAACTATGGTTGAAACTATATTAGTGCGATCGAGGCCTTGATAAGTGTTTAAAATTGGATGGCACAAGACTTAAGATTTAATAGAGGGATTTTATTCAGTTTTAGTGATTTTTAAGTAAACAATGAAATATCATATATTTTATTGATTTATAGAACCACTAAATAATTTAGGAAATTTTTATGCTATTAAGTAATAGAAAAATTTTCGTGCGCTAGGATTACTTAGACGGCGGACGGGGGAACAGGGAGCAGCGCCCCCTTTTTTTTTTAGAAGACAAATCTCAATTCCGAAAATTGAAATTCGCTATAGAAAATCATATTTTTCGTTGATTTTACTATACCAAATTTACCCCTTAATTTATCCAAAATTAAGTCAATTAAAACATTTTTAATTAACTCGGGCCCACATCTAACTAATCATCTTATCCTAATCCAATTATGACTTTAGATATTTGAATCCTAGCATATCACCAATAACAAACTTCTCCATATTTATCTCCTATCCAATAGGGATAATGAAACCGATTTTGCATATATCTCCTAATCTAATTGTTATCTATCTTTATCAAATAGAAACTTCATAACAAAATAGATATAACAAGATAAATAAATAATTTCGAAAATTAATTATTTGCAATTTCGATCTTCATCCAAATAATCATAAACATGTAATTGAATCATGAACTACTATCCCAATCGCACCTAATGGTGTTATGGATCATAGAACACGAAACTCAATTCATTAAAATTATTCAAATTAACCTAACATGATTACTAGCATGTACGAAACTAATTTCAATTAAATCATGAATATATGTATCATATACACAAAACATGATAATAAATCTCATAAAAAATTTATGTATATCATATATACATCAACTATCAACATGCTTTCAATCATATATCATAAGAAAACATGCAATGAGTTTAATGGAATCAAACTCGAAGGCTCTGATACCACTGTTGGGTTTTGGGGTTCATGCACAGCGGAGATTTCAAAACTATTTTGAGAAAAACCACAACAGGATCCGAATCTGATTCCATTAAAACACGTTTATACTATGAAAACTTAATCATACCTCAATCGCAATGTACCTTTCTGAAGGTTAATCGATCTCTAAGGTATTGCCAACGACGAACGCCCTCTATCAGCAGTCCACACACGAACGACGACTGAGATTTGAAACGCTAGCTTCGAGAGAATACCAAATCTTTTGTTTCTCTCCAAAACGATCTAGAGCATACCAAAAAACCCTAAGTCATTTCTTAAAACGAAAATAGAGTTTTAGCCCTTTTTAAAAATCTTTCATACTTGTATTCTAACTCAAAGCGTCTATTTATACAACCCTTATATATAGACAGTTAAGTAAATTACACATATACCCCTACTAAAAGAAGTATAAGTGTAATACACTACAAGAACATTTTTGTCATGAATTTTATCATATAAAATTCATTTTTCTGAACCATCTTAAAATCCCTCAAAACCATTCTCAGTGTGCGACCCAATAGACTTATACAACGTTGGTAGTGTACCAAAACACATTTTGGTATACAAGTCATAAGCGGCCTCTAGCAAGACATTATGATTACCCAAGTTGTACGAATATCAAATCGATACAACCTAATCAATAGTGTATATAACATCCTTTTGTCACACGATATCCTTTTGATCAAACATAAGGCATGGAATTGTCATCCAACATGTTCAATCGTACTAGTCTCGATTTCTAGGTAGACTGAAAACATCTAAGTGACATTGATCAATATCAATTCACTTAGACTAGGCCTTTTAACAGATCTAACACATCGAGGATCCACTGGATATCTCTCTTTATATGAGAGGGACAAATTCTATCTCGATTACATAACTTCACCATATTATTCACATAGTAACCAATCACAACCTTTATAATCGTCCGGTTAAAGACAACGTTTGATTGCGTCAAATCACTGTATTCCTAATGTTGAAGTCTCTGGTAATCTCAAGTCAGAGGACTGAAAAATATACCTATCATGAGAAACAACTATGACTTAATCCATGTAATGTTCTCATAGCGGGTCGGTCTAGTACTTTGTTCCCTAGCAAGTACTCATGATCTTGATTCGTATTCCTATACGTATGATCATCGTATGATCATTAACTAAGACTCACACTAGTCCTAATTCATTATAGTTCCCAGTATAATAATCGACTAGGGACATTTAGGATATTTCTGTAAATACCCATGGATCTTATTATAATGTAAACATGCAAATCAATTATAATAAATAGTAAATGAAATCCTTTATTTTATTAACTAAAATGTATTCATAAAGACTATTAATGGATTGATCTAGGGCACATTTCCCAACAGAATGCTCTTATGGTAAATATTTCGTTTGCAGCTAATCATGAGCTGTGAAGCACCTTTGCCACCAACTATGCCACAATGCGAACCATACGCAAAGGATGAAACTAAGTCATGGGAGGTTGGTTTTACCATTTTCCCGCGGAATCAAAAGTCTGGACCCGCGGAAATGGTGGAAGTTGATGATGATTACTAGCGACATGCACCCGGATGAAATGCTAGTGGATTTGTTTTTGGTACAGTTGTACACGGGTGTAATGTACACACAAACTTGTTAGTTTATGTTTGCTTTATATTATGTCTTATGTTGTGGGTTATGAATGATTTGTTAAAGGTATAAATGTTTGTTTTTAATGTATTTTTATTTTGATTGGTATTTTATTTTAGTTGTGAATTAATCTTCTTATATCTAATTGTAATATTCGTCATTTCTATTAAAAAGCAGCTTATTAAAGTACCTAGATACATACACATATCGGCTATAAACTACCGTCACCTATTCGATATAACAAAAACTTACTACTGATAGGCTTGGTATACCCAACAAATTTACTATTTTTACCCCACGACTAATTTATGAGCAATAAAAATTAGTGGGGTGTACGTAGTAAGATTTTGGGGTATTCAAAGTATGCCAAAAAGAAAGAACCATAAATAACTTTAAGAAGCGGCAAGTTAGAACTAATATGCATGAACGAACATTAGATATGTTGGGCCGAAATTTTTCTATAATATAATGTACATAATATAATGGGGGTAAAAAGAGAACTATTGGGGTATTCGTAGTATATCGAAAATGTTAAACCGGAATTAGCTAAAAAAAGGGTAAATCATTATCGATATGTGTAAACCAATGACGGTAATTCGTGGTCAAATTTTCTATAATGTAATGTACATAATATAATGGGGTACACAGAGAAAACCTTTGGGGTATTCGTAGTATATCAGAAATTTTAAATCGAAATTAGCTTAAAAAGACGATAAATTATTACCGATATGTGTTAACCAACGACGATTATTCGTGGTTGAATTTTCTATAATGAAATGTACATCTAATAATGGGGCACAAATAGAAAACTTTTGGGGTATTCGTATCATATCAGAAATATTGAACCGAAATTAGTGTAAAAGGACGGTAAATTATTACCGATATGCGTAGACCAACGACGGTTATTTGTGGCTGAATTTTTAATGATGTAATGTATATATATAGTGGGGTACATGTAGTAAAAGTGTGGGGTAATCGTAGTATATCGGTTGAACGAAACCGTTATATTGTTTAGGATAACGGTTCTGCTTAACTATTATTCATTCTCTAAAGTCGGTACTGCTTGGCTGCTGGCCGTCGAGATGTAATTGAACATTTAGGTTCCAATACAAATTAGTACAATGAAGTAGAACGTATTGTGTGCCACTTTACTTTTCCAATAAAAGTGATAATAACATACATGTAAGTCCATGATATGAACAAAAATATGTACATGTTCGTGTGTTCTCTATAACCAAAAAATAACAATGTACACCAATGTGTATCAACAACAAGGCATATATACTTTCAAAATGAGTTGCATGTTGGATGCTAATCTTCATCAAGTGCCACCATTGCTAAGGAACTGACTTGGTGATTTTGTGCAAAAATATTAACTCCGACCTCCTAATCTTTACTTTCAAGCATCGCATGAGGATACCATTATGGCACGATTGGTGGTAAAGACGTTTTATTGCTCATCATTACCTACAAACAAAAAATAACATATGAGAATTCAACAATGAAGAACAATATAACTAAAAAGAATAAAACAGAACATTTAAACATTCAACAATGAACATTATAACTGTAAAAAAAGATTCATAATATAAATAACTCACTTTAACGAAATGGTTGCCACCAACAAGGCACATCCATACGAAACGTTTAACAGCTACGCAAGGTGTCGCACCTCACTTGGGGAAGTATACATTTGATGACTCCTGCGTCTTACACAAAACAACAACACCCATCCCATAACAGTTGGCCACAATGAGGCCCATATCTGGAAAGGTAAGCCAACCTACTGAGTTGTCGGGGCACTCAAAGTAGTTTAAATGCATTTCGAACGCGGGTGTAATCATCTTTAATATGAAAGTAAGCTTCGTATAAGGCACTGTGCTGGTCCATCTTTTCAACCAATTCCCTCCTTACCCTGATCCAACCGTCACTCAAATCATAGCCAAGTGCATGTGCTATGACCCGATAACTGCAATGACCACCCGGGGTAACATTAATTGTTTGTTGGTGGTGCGCGCACCAATTTTTAGGTATTTCACTAACATATATAAGTGCAGCTCCCTTACCACGACCTTTACCACATATGAAAGAAACACTTCCACTTCTACTTGTTTTATGCATTGCCTCTACTTGTTTATGAGCTTTCTTCATTTTCAAGGACTCTTGACGCGCTTTCTCCTCTGCATACTCATGTCCAGAAGGAGTTCTCCTGGTTGACTTCTCACTATTGTCAATCTTGAGCTTTTTCTTAAATGGTCATCCCCTTGTCTTCACTTTCTCCTTTGGAACCTTAATGATGGTGGATGTAGGCAAACTTATTTTCCTTAACTTTTGCACAATCTTTGCCCTCGAGTCAGGCCCGCCATTCTTAAACCTCATATCCACAGCCTCTAATTCCATACGGTACAGGAAATGAAACTCATCTTCTTTGGATGATGATTGGATTGGAATAGTATTTAGTTTCTTCCACCGTGCATGGATCTCGTGAAGACCAATAGCGCTACCGGCCATAATGTGTAATAAAATCTCATGAGCACAAGGCAACCCATGAGTGGCACGCAATACACACCCACATAGGGACCCATCCAAGCCAACCATATCATGAGCTCTCTTATCTTCCTTCTCAATCTCATCCAAGGACTTCTTTCCAACAAATCTAATGATGTTACTGTAGATGTGGTCTTGAAAGTGGTGTGCCACTAGATGCATAGACTTGTTGACGGAACCCGTAAGGTCGTGGTGTTGATGACTTAACACGTTGTGTATATACTTCCACAAGTCAGCAAAATGACCCTGTCCCCATCTCCCTCTTCAACAAAGTGTGTGCACTCTCAACCTAAGATGTAGTAGCAATGCCAAAATGTAAGACCTTATTGGTTCAAGCCCGCACAAACTTCTCCTTGTGGATTAACCATGTGTCTGACACATACTGAACCAACCCTTTCACACCACTATAGACTCTCTTGTAGATTATTCAACCGCCCATTGTACAATGCCTTGGTCTCGGAGAGTATCAAGTCATGCCATGTACCAAACCATTCATTCCAATCCTCATCCTTGGAAAATATTCCTCTTGTCTTGCTAACCACATTTTTGTTAACATGCCAACCATAAAGTAAGTGAGTGGTAGTAAGGAAGACATTCTCTATAGCCTAAATCAATGCCAGATCCCTATCTGTCAATATAACCCCAAGGAGTTCCCATCCTGTTGGGAAATGTGTCTTAGGCCAATTCTGTAAATATTGTTTAACTATTGTAAGTAGATGCATGTTTCTTTTATAATAGTATCCATGAATAATTATAGTATTATTCTAAATGTCCCTAGTCAGTTATTATTGTGGGAACAATAATAAACTAAGACTAGTATGAGTCTTGATTGATAGTCATGTGATGATTATGCGGATACGGATAAAGATCATGAGTATTTATTAGGAACAAATACTGGACCGACCTGCTATAAGAATGCTACATGGTCAATGTCATAAGTGATTCTCATGATAGTTATATCATTTAGTCCTTCGACTTGAGATCATTAGAGACTCCAACATTAGGAGCACAATGATTTGACACAATTAAACGTTGTCTTTAACCGGTTGATTATAAAGATTGTGATTGGTTAATGTCCGACTAATGAGTGGAAGTTGTGTGATCAAGATAGGATTTGTCCCTCTCTTTTATAGAGAGATATCTATTGAGCCCCTTGATATGTTAGACTGATAAATGACCATGTCTAGTGAATTGATTGGATCAATGTCACTTGACAATTTCAGTTTACTTAAAGATCGAGACTAGTAGATTGAACTATAAGGGTGACATTCCATGTCTTAAGTTCAATCAAAAAGATATCGCGTGACAAAGAGATATGATATACACTATTTATTAGGTTGTATTGATTTATTGATCTTCATGTAACTTGGGTAGTCATAATGTCTTGCTAGAGGCCGCTTATGACTTGAGTGCCGAAAAGGGTTTTGGTTCACTGCTAACATTGTATGAACCTATTAGGTCGCACACAAAGAACGACATTACACGATTTAATATTATCTAAGTTGATGAATTTTATTTGATAAAATTAATTTTGAAGATTCTCATTAAGTGTCCTAGTTTGACTAGGATTCAAAACTCTCCTACATTTCTAGTGTGACTAGAAATTTAGGCTCTTAGTAAATCCTATTTTGAATAGGACTCTAATTGGAATTAAAGTATGACTTTAATTCTTATTTGAGTTTAAGATAAATTACAACTCTTATAGGATTAGTAATTGTATATTGTCTACGATTCTATCCTTTTTAGAGTTAGACTTTATCTAAGACTCTATTTAGAGTCCGACTATGAGATGGAGTTCTTTTACAACTCGACCTATTGAACAATAAATAAGACATACAGGCCACAGTTGTATTATGAGAGAGAATGTAACAACCCTCAAATTTAACTTGACTGGTGTTGCTCTTGTCAGGAACGTGACCAGGCTATGCGATACTGAACTGTATTTCGAACTTCGGGAGTCGACACCGAAGTAATTTTATGATTTTGTGATGTATGTATTAGTATTTTAGTGTAATACGGGCCTCGAGCTATTTGAGCGAACATTAGTCTGAGTGAGACTTCGCCTAGGTAAACAAGGTTCGGTAGTTGTTAAACCGGGCGTTGGGGGTAATAGACTAGGTCAAATCAATGATAAGACCTTGGTTAAGGAAATTATGATTTAATCAGATAAAGTATAACCTTAGGCATAATTAATCAATAGGTACACTAAGTGTGGGGCCACCTCGGGGAGTGTACCAGACGCAGGGCACTGAGTACCGATAGACGAGAGTTAGTATGACCTTTTGTACCATTTTATAAATTTCATTTGATAGCCTAACATAGGTTATATGATTTATTTCAAATCAAATCAACATGAGACCTATGGTTGAGTTGAGAAATTCAATAGGCTTAGGATGAACCTTGGGATGCACAACATGAAGTAAATCAAGGAAGATGTGTCATAGTTATTTGTCACTGAAATTGGGGACTGGGGTATTAAGGGCCATCCAAGAGAACTCGGGATGTGTTCTCATGTGTTGATGAAATAAAAGAAGTATAAATAGAAAACCTACCCTAAACCCACCTAACTATTCATCATCTCTCCCAAACGTTATTTCTCTCATCTTTGGTTTTTACTTGTTGAGCAAGATTTGCCATTGTGGGTAAGTTTGGGCTGCCGGAATCTCGCTGGAGACCCATTCTCTCACCGGAACTTAAGGTGAGAACACCTCTCCTCTTCTTTTTCCCTCTCTCTGTCCGACCTCTGGCGAATGTTGTTATTTTTGTTTTGTGTTATTCGGATGTTGCAATGACCACAGACGCCGCAACAAAGTCGGTCCCATCGAACTACTGGTGCCCGGGCAATCCAGAGAGCAACCAATGCACGACTAAAGAATCAGTATTCAATGATGTATTGATTTTTATGGTTTGATTTTTGGGTCCTCTGTTTTTAGATCCATGGTATACTTGAGTGAATATCCGGGATTCTATGACATTCCGATACATGTTACAGACTGTCTTGAACTCCCGACACATGTTGGCGATAAGTGCAGGACGCTACATCGTCGATCTAAGTCTCATAACTATAGAGGTCCGTCTCGAATCATGCTTCGGCGACTTGGTGAAATCAAAAGTGTCACCAAGTCTTTGGGGTGTGTATACCCATTCTAAACCGCTGGACCTCTGTGTATGAAGGGTGCACGCCGTAGGGACGCCTTCGGCCATGACCTATATAGCGTGACTCGCCGAGAACTCAACCAGTGAGTCTCGGATTTGGTGAGGAAGGAGGGCGCGGTGATGGCATGAAGACCAATTGAGGAAGAAGAAGTGTTTGTGAATGGACCTTTACTAGTGTAGGACCAATAGAGGCCCAATAACTTTCTTTACTTCAAATAAAGCCCACTATGTGTGTAACTTGTTTTAAAATGTATAGTGTGTGTGTGTTTTTGGTGTGAATATGTGGATTTATAGGTGTGGTGTATGCGGGTTTAATCATGAAACACCACAGTTATGCCACGGGGCCACGGGCTTACGGTGTAACCAAGATACAACTCAATTGGTGGACTTTTTCGCAACTGTTTGAGTTGCTTTTACTAACTGTTTGAAAGCAAATTTATAAGGATCACCCTAAAACTAAATACTAACCCTAAACCAATATTTGGGGTTCAAACCTTTACCAGGTAATCGGGGACCCGCGGGAGGGATGCATTAGAGTCTCCGAGTGGTACCGGGTTGCGATAGTTCAGGTAAGTAAACACGTGCTTTGTATGTGTGTATGTTAGTAGGCCAGTAAGGAAATATCATGTGACTTATACATCCTCTTTCCATTGATTTTATTGAATTGATCCCTTGCTTGATATTCCATTCTATATTGTTGGTTGTGTGTTCTTGGTATGAGTGTGTGTCTCAAAGGTATCATGTGGTCTCGCACTAGCTAGGACAACGAGGGTGCCTCCTGCAGGGGTAACTGACCACCCCTAGTGTTGTGTGTACTGGGTACTGGATTCGAGAGGTATTGCGATGCCTCTTGATTTCAAGCTGCGCTAATGTTGCGACATTGCCCGAGGAGATCTTGCGAGATCTTTGTCGTATTGCTATGAAATTAGACCACTCATAGGCCTCTTTTGAATCTTAGAACATGTAAATTTCGATTGTTTATCTATCAATCTGTTTATCATGCACTTTGATTTATTTGCATTCCTACCATTTCATCTCCGCATGATATTTGGACTGCTATACTTGTTAAAATCATAAATTACTGTTATATTCTTCTGGCACTACTTTTGTTTTCTTTAGTTACTCACCGTCTAGTTTGTAATGGTGGGTGCAGATAGGGTAGAAAGCAGGAAGGGCAAGGGGCCCTACTTAGGTGATTTACTTTAAGGACTTAGCAGTTGGACCAGGGAGACCATTAGAGTAGGTTTGCTATTTGCTTATTCGTATGTCGTTTTATATACATGTTTTTGAGCTATGGAACTTGAAATTTTGATGAGATTGGTATCATGTATCTATGCATATCGGATTGTACATGAATACTCGGGGTTTTCCACATTTATAGATTTCTGAATTTCCCTTTGATTGAATTATTTCGCGTACAATACTTGTTTAGTTTTTCGCTGCGTATTATTGCAATAAATCTTTCATAAGTTGTTAAATTGATTAATTGGAGGCTGACTAGGCTTGTCAGGTTTGCCGAGTTCCGACTCGGGGCCTGCACGGGTCTAGGCGAGGCGTACCCAATTGCACAGGGAAATTAAGGCTCTCACAGTTGGTATCAGATCCTAAGGTTATAACGACCTGACTCTTGGTTTAAAACACAAACCATTAAGACAACGAAAATTAGGAATGGTTGAACTTAGAGTAGAAAACCATACGATCCTAATTAGAACTTTAGTTTGGAGGGACGAGTTGGGATAAGTCAGATGTGATATTTATACATATTACGATTGTTGATTGTAATATATCGTATGCGGTAGCTATCAATTGATTCGAGAAATTCGTTTCCTTGTTCAGACGACGATGGAAAATCAGACAGGTCCGAGTGACAATATCGGCATAATTTTGTCACGATGCCTTGAGGAGATACGCTACTTAGAGAGCATCTACGTAGGACTTGAGATTTGAGGAGTTAGTGCGGTCGCTGAGGACACCCGCACCGGCTACCACGACACCATCGACTCCGACTACACCTTTCTCACCTATTTTTACTACTCAGGGGACGAAGACTCCAGTGGCTACAGCTTCCATAGCACCGATTCTGGTTACAGTGATGCCAGGAATGGCAGTTGTACAGATAGCACAGATTGAGGAGACACAAGTGACACCTGTAGCTGCTGCAGAGACTACTCCGGTCACTACTCCGGAGAAGAGTCCCAGGGCCATTGCTGAGGTGAGGCAATGGAGAGAATTTAAGAGGCATGACCCAGTCAAGTTTTTTGGTGGTATAGACATAGCAACGACAGAGCTTTTCCTGAAGAATCAAGAGAAGATCCATACCATTATCGCGACTGAGGATCATATGAGAGCAACGATTTCCTCATTCATGCTACAGGGGGAGGCAGATGATTGGTGGACTACCATTATCACTACCCGAGGCATTCCGCGAGACTGGATCGATTTCCAGACCCAGTTTAACTAGAAGTACTTCCCGCCGACAGTGTTATGGGCGAAGAGGAATGAGTTCACTTCCTTTCGACAGTCTATAGGAGAGCCGGGGATGAACTACATCTGTAACATCCCCTATTCTCAATTAGAGAATGTTCGGCCTGAAACCCTAATTAAGCCCTGGTAAACCAGATTGGACCTAATTAGAGCCAACAACCTTTTACCAATTCCTGACAACAACCTGTATATCTTGCTATTAAATAAACAAAATAGAACAAACGCAGCGAAAAATTTAAAACTTTTTCGGTAAAAAAAAAAATTACAATACCGGTATGAACAGTGGTATTGAGGTCTTATTCCCACCCTGATTATTACAAAATCATAAGTAATAAAAAAAATATATATATATATATATTCAACTCGAACTCACTGCATCGTAGAGAAGATACTAAACCCCTGATCTTCTCTTTTCCCAAGTTCCAAGTCTTAGTGTACATTCATACCTGGAAATGTTAAGGTAGGTGAGATCCTACATGCTCAGTAAGTGACTCTCGTACAGACCCTCAATTATCAATTACTATCAAGAGATAATATATAGCAATGTGCAACAAATGCATATTTAGAAGACCATTTGAATCAATATAATCAATACATAAGCAGATGCAAGTTCATTGTCTATTGCAACGTACTCATGATTTGTACTTTTAATTTTAGTATTTGCATTGAGTCGCTCTCTTACATTTTCAAGAACTAATCACTGGGCATCTAACCAATTCTTGTCAATGTTCCGCCAACTCATAAAAGCTAGAGTCGCACTCCCTCATCATTACTAAACCAATCACTGCTCATCTAATTGGTTTATGACTGATGAGCCACCAACTCAAATAGAAAGCATTGTTCGGGATAATTCCCAAGTCACTAGGGGCGTGGTGATGGTTAGCAACTCCACCACAGTTCCAACCCCAGGCTGATCCATCCCGTCAAACCTCTTTCCGAATTCCTTTTTCATTTCAAAACAATTTGTGTAAAACAAAACCAAATCCTGGTACATTGCCACATCTCCAGTCCTGAACACTACGTTCTCTAATAATAGTAATTTACATTGCATAATGGATAAAAAGTATGAGTCTCACTTACGTGTCCTCAGCTTTCTATGTTTTACCGACTTGTACGACTCCTTGGAGTCCTCAAACCTTTCCACATTGGTCCATTACCTAAAATAGACCAATTGTCATCAACCTAAGTCCAATACTTATTGATTTACCCTTCCAAACTAGTCCCATTCTAATTCGAAATCGCGGGACCTAATTTTAAACATATTTTGACCAATTCACTTTTTCGAGATAAAACCCAGGTATAAAGTATCCTTCGACTTTCAAATTCCTCATTTTCCAAAGAAATCCCTTAATTTCAATTTATTTGGTCAAAATACTATTTTTCCATATTTTTCTCTACTTTTCTGAATTTTTCCCAAAATTTCTTTCCTTTTTCTTTTTTTTTATTTTGCTTTTGGGCCTGAACCGGAGCCGAACTGGACCGGTTCAAGACCACTGTTCATCGTCATCTTCAACAGCGCCTCTGCTATTTTTTTTTCCTTTTCGATTTGGATTGGCTCGCAACCCCAATCCCAACACATCGAATCAACAACAACAACAACCGAACAACAACATCAATCGAACTCACCTTGATCTCGCTTCCTCAGCCACGCGAGCTACAAGCTCCAATGACCTCTCCTCCACGTCTCGGCTCTCTCCTTCCTATCCTCCCTCTCCTGCTCGACCTCTATTCCTTCTCTCACAAATTTCAATTTTTAAGGAAGAACAAGGCAGTTTGGTAAAGGAAAAGACCAAACTGCCCTTGTATTCATCCATTTTTTCAATTCAAATACATGCCCTTTTTGGTCTTTTCACATTTTTTTAATTTAATATATATTTATATATAAATATATATATTTATCGATATATTGCGCCTAAAATTCTGGTTGGCAAATGAGAACCCTCGAGCGTGCACACCACCGTACGTCCTACGCGTGTCACCCGTGACCCCACGTATCACTCGACATCCCGACAATTCACCATTATTTATTTATTTTCCATTTTAATATATATATTTATATATATCCATAATATATAAATATATATTTATGCCAATAATTACATAATTCACGTCAACGAGTACACTCGGGCGTCAACGCTATCTCGCGTCTCATGTGTGTCTACATGACCCACACCTGGTATTAGGCGTCTCATCATTGGTTCGATTATTCATTTATACATACTAGTACACCCCAAACAAACACAATACATCACACAATTCAACGCACACGTTAATCGAGACAAATTGAGCTTAATCACGAGCCTAACTCAGATTAATTATTATTCAGATTAACACTAATCACCTGCTTAAAGTAATTGGTTATTACAACATGGGCAGGTTAATTCAGTTGTTACCTTGTGCCGGAGGGTCAACATATTCGAGATAGATCGCATCTACTATTTTACGCAGGGTTTACTACCTACTATTGGAGGTTAAGTAGTCACTACCGAACCAAAGACTCTACAAAGAGCATACGAGCGGAGTCTGGCTAGAGAGAGTTACCTGATTTCTCACCCAGATGAGGCGAGAACGGCGAGACTGAAGACCAAATCAGAGGATCATCAGGACAAGAAACAGAGGAAGAACAGACTTTGTTACCGAGATTCCAGAGCTTCGAGTGTAGGATCCATTGCACTACCTACTCGACCGGCATAGACGACTCCACCAGTGCTAAGCTTTGTTAGTCATCCTCCACAGCCTACGAGACCTGTACAGCAATCATAGAGATAGTCTACTGCGAGAAGAGATTCAGGTAGAGGAGGTAGACAGAGGCATATACAGAGGTGAGGGCAGACTCAGAGCCAGAGATCTACACAGAGTCGAGGATAGGTTCAGACTCAGGGTACACAAGATACGCGTACATGTTACAGATGCGGCAAAGTTGACCACATTCAGGCTCAGTGTACACAGCCTAAGAGGACGTAGACACATCATCATCAACACTAGAGGGAGCGGGTGCAAGCCGCAGTTGAGCTAGATCAGGGGGCATCCCGAAACCTAGTCGAGGGTATGATTTATATTTATAGTACATACATGCATACCATGTTTGATTCTGGTTCCACTGTTTCATTTATTTTTGGACGTATGGTAGACATGTTAGGGTTGTGACCCATCAGACTTAGTAGACCCTTGATCCTTAGCACGGCTACTTGGGACAAGATATACCCAAACCTTCTGTGTGTTGAGTGTCCAGTAGAGATAGAGGGCTACGAGTTTCCTGCTGACTTGAGAGTACTTGAGTTTCTTGAGTTCAATGCATTGTTGGGCATGGATTGGTTAGGAGCATACCATGCTCAAATTAGTTGTTATGAGAAGACAATCATGATTCCGTTGGCAGATGGTACGGAGATCAGCATTCAGGGTACCGCACCATTACTTTCGATCACCAGAGGCAGAGAGGCCACGAGTGGTGATGCCGAGACTGTTGTGAGCTTCATGAGTACTGGTGTGAGATAGGAGATTGACATAGCAGATGTACCGATCGTGTGCGAGTTCATTCATGTATTCCCCGAGGATCTGCTAGGATTACTACCACAGAGGACGATCGATTTTATTGTTGACTTAGTACTAGGGACTAGACCAATTTTGATACCACCGTATAGGATGGCACCTTGAGAGCTTGAGGAGCTGAGGAGTCAGCTAGATGAGTTGTTAAAGTTGGGCTTCATTAGTCCTAGGATGTCGCCATGGGGAGCGCCAGTGTTGTTTATCAAGAAGAAGGACGGTAGTTTGAGGTTTTGTATCGACTACAAATAACTAAACAAGGTTATAGTGAAGAATAAGTACCCATTGCAGCGCATTGATGATTTCTTTGATCAGTTGACCGGAGCACAGTGGTTTTCTAAGATAGATCTGAGGTCAGGCTATCATCAGCTCAGGATCAGGGCTGTGGATCAAGAGAAGACAACATTCAGCACGAGATACAGTCACTTCCAGTTCACAGTCATGCCGTTTGGTTTGACTAATACGCCGACGATATTTATAGACCTGATGCACCGAGTGATGAGGGATTTCCTAGATCGATTCGTGATTGTGTTCATCGACAACATCCTCATCTATTCCAGGGCTGGTGAGGAGCAATTACAAGCGGTGTTGCAGACTTTGAGGGACCACCGACTTTACGTTAAATTTAGCAAATGCAAGTTTTGCTTGCCAGTGGTCAGATTTTTAGGACACGTAGTTGGAACTGACGGTGTTGCCGTTGATCCAGAGAAAATTAGAGTCATGACTGAGTGGCCTACTCCTACTATCGTGACACAGATTTGCAATTTTCTGGGATTAGTAGGTTACTATCGCCGATTCGTGCAGGACTTCTCCAAGATCGCTGCACCAATGACGAAACTGACGCAAAAGAACGTGAAGTTTGATTGGAATGAAAAGTGTGAACAGGCATTCTCCACTCTGAAGGAGAAATTGATGACCGCGCATGTCTTAGCATTGCCCGAGACCAAGTAAGACCTAGTCGTATATACTGATGCGTCGAAGATTGGTTTGGGTGGCGTTCTAATGCAAGAGGGCCGAGTTATCGCTTATGCATCCTGACAGTTGAAAGTTCATGAGAGGAACTACCTAACCCACGACTTAGAGTTGGCAGCGATCGTATTTGTGCTGAAGATTTAGAGGCACCACTTGTATGGCGTGCGCTTCGAGTTGTATACAGACCACAAGAGCTTAAAGAACTTGTTCTCTCAAAAGGAACTCAATCTGAGACAGAGGTATTTGCTTGAATTCTTGAAGGACTACAATTTTGCACTCGAGTATCATCCGGGGAATGCCAATGTTGTTGCCAATGCTTTGAGCCGCAGAGGATCTGATGCAGAGGTAGTTGTATGTTGTATGACTCACGAGTATGCGTTACTTGAGGCAGCCGAGATGATGAGTTCAGTGGACGTGCCGACGACTACCAGGACATAGATGTGTGGTCCGATGAGATTACAGACTGTTTCACTACAGTCTGGTCTTGAGGGACAACAGGGCGATGAGTCATACCAGCATTGCAGTGAGATGGCAGACAATTCAAAGTATCCAGATTAGAGTCAGTAGATAGACACTTGCTTGATGTATCGTGGGCGACTATGGATTAGGCGACTGACCGAAATACTTTAGGAGGATCACCGTTCCCATTTTTCTGTGCATCCAGGTCGAACCAAGATGTACGTTGACATGCGACGTCTCTTCTATTAGCCAGGGATGAAGTCCGATACGTCAGAGTTTATTCGAGCATGTAAGATATGCCAACGCGTGAAGGTTGAGCATCGACGGCCTAGAGGATTGCTGCAGCCCCTACCCGTTCCTCTATGGAAGTGGGAGCACATTGCTATGGATTTCATCAGTGGCTTCCCCCAATCTCCTCATGGTCACGACAGCATCTGGGTAATTATGGATCGTTTGACGAAATCTGCTCATTTCATACTGGTATCCACTACACATAGAGTTGACAGATAGAGCATCCTCTACGAGCGCGAGATTTTCAGATTACATGGAGTTTCGTTGTCGATTGTGTCGGATCAAGGGGCGCAGTTCACTTCGTTATTGTAGCAGAGCATGTAGGCTTAGTTTTGCACCAGACTGGAGTTGAATACGACGTTCCATCTGCAGATAGACGGACAGTACGAGATGTTAATCCAGGTGTTGGAAGACATGCTCAGGATGCATGTTATGGAGTACGGCAGGTCATGGGAAGAGTACCTTCATTTGTACAAGTTTGCGTACAACAACATTTATCAGGCGAGTATCGGTATGGAACCGTTCGAGACGTTCTATGGTAGGCTTTGTAGATCACCTTCTTGCTGGGCTGAGCCAGAGGATGTTGTGATAATTGGTCCTCAGATTGTTGTTGATCATACTGAGAAGGTACGTCAGATTCATCCGAAACTTAAGGGTGCCTTGGAGCGGCAGAAGAAATACTATGATCAGTATCACGATGAGCTTTAGTACGACTTGGGCGACTATGTATACCTGAAAGTCTCACCTCTGAAAGGTCAAAAACGGTTCGAAATCAAAGGGAAGCTCGCTCTGAGGTTTATCGGTCCCTTCAAGATTGTGAAGAGGGTCGGTAAGGTTGCGTACCAGTTAGAGTTACTACCAGAGCTCGCCGGTGTTCAACCAGTATTCCACATTTCGATGCTTTGACTAGACAAGTTAAGCGGAGGGCGGCGACCGACGGTGGACCTGAGCCAAATCGAGTTGTTGGAAGATACCACAAATCCAGATAGTTGACCGCAAGGTCAAGACACTGAGGAACAAGGAAATTCCTTCGGTTCTCGTGAAATGGCAATTTCATGGAGACGAGGAGCTGGCCTGGGAGTTAGAGTCCTACATGCGCGAGCATTTTCCCTACCTATTTGATTTCGGTAAGTTTATAGCATAGTTTACTTATTAGTTTAATTTTAAGGACAAAATTCTAATAAGTGGGGAAAAATGTAACAACCCTTAAATTTAACTTGACTTGTGTTGCACTTATCAGGACCGTGAGCTGGCTATGCGATACTGAACTGTATTTCAAACTTCGGGAGTCGACACCGAGGTAATTTTATAATTTTTGTGATGTCTGTATTAGTATTTTAGTGTAATAAAGGTCTCAAGCCATTCGGGCGAATATTAGTCTGAATGAGACTTCGCCTAAGTAAACAGGGTTCGGTAGTTGTTAAATCGGGCGTTGGAGGTAATAGACTAGGTCGAATCAATGATAAGGCCTTGGTTGAGGAAATTATGATTTAATCAGATAAAGTATAACCTTAAGCATAATTAATCAATTTGTACACGAAGTGTGGGGCCACCTCGGGGAGTGTGCCGAACGCGGGGCACTGAGTAGCGGATAGACGGGAGTTAGTATGACCTTGTGTACCATTTTATAAATTTCATTTGATAGCCTAACATAGGTTATATGATTTATTTCAAATCAAATCAACATGAGACCTATGGTTGAGTTGAGAAATTCAATAGGTTTAGGATGAACCTTGGGATGCACAACATGAAGTAATCAAGGAAGATGTGTCATAGTTATTTTTCACTGAAATTAGGGACTGGGGTATTAAGGGTCGTCCAAGAGAACTCAGGATGTGTACACATGTGCTGATGAAATAAAAGAAGTATAAATAGAAAACCCACCCCAAACCCACCTAACTATTCATCATCTCTCCTAAACGTTATTTCTCCCTTCTTTGGCTTTTTACCTGTTGAGCAAGATTTGCCATTATGGGTAAGTTTGGGCTGCCGGAATCTCACCGGAGACCCATTCTCTCATCGGAACTCAAGGTGAGAACACCTCTCCTCTTCTTTTTCCCTCTCTTTGTTCGACCTCTGGCAAATGTCGTTATTTTTGTTTTGTGTTATTCAGATGTTGTGATGACCACAGACGCCGCACCGGAGTCAGTCCCATCGAACTACTGGTGCCCGGGCGATCCAGAGAGCAACCAATGCATGACTAAAGAGTCGGTATTCACTGATGTATCGATTTTTATGGTTTGATTTTTGGGTCCCCTATTTTTGGATCCATGGTATACTTGAGTGAGTATCCGGGATTTTATGACAGTCCAACACATGTTACAAATTGTCTTGAACTCCCGACACATGTTGGCGATGAGAGCGGGATGCTACATCGTCGATCTAAGTCTCACAACTGTAGAGGTTCGTCACGGATCATGCTTCGACGACTTGGTGAAATCAAAAGTGTCACCAAGTCTTTGGGGTGTGTATACCTATTCTAAACCACTGGACCTCTGTGTATTAAGGGTGCACGACGTAGGGACGCCTTCGGCCATGACCCATACGACGTGACTCGCCGAGAACTCAACCAGTGAGTCTCAGATCTGGCGAAGAAGGAGGGCGTGGTGACGGCATGAAGACTAATTGAGGAAGAAGAAGTGTTTGTGAATGGACCTTTACTAGTGTAGGCCCAACAGAGGCCCAATAACTTTCTTTACTTCAAATAAAGCCCACTATGTGTGTAACTTGTTTTAAAATGTATAGTGTGTATGTTTTTGGTGTGAATATGTGGGTTCATGTGTGTGGTGTATGCGGTTTTAATCATGAAACACCACAGTTATGCCGCGGGGCCACGGGCTCATGGCGTAACCCGAATACAACTCAATTGGTGGACTTTTTCACAACTGTTTGAGTCGCTTTTAAAAACTGTTTTAAACCAAACTTATAAGGATCACCCTAAGACTAAATACTAACTCTAAACCAATATTTGGGGTCCAACATTTACTTGGTAGGCGGGGACCCGAGGGGGAGGATGTGTTCGAGTCTCGGAGTGGTACCGGGTTGCGATAGTTCAGGTAAGTACACACGTGCTTTGTATGAGTGTATGTTAGTTGGCCAGTAAGGAAATATCATGTGATTTATACATCCTCTTTCTATTGATATTGTTGAATTGATCCCTTGCTTGATATTCCATTCTATATTGTTGGTTATGTGTTCTTGGCATGAGTGTGTGTCTCGAAGGTATCATGTGGTCCAGCTGGGATAATGAGGATGCCTCCTGCAGGGGTAACTGACCACCCCTAGTGTTGTGTGTATTGGGTACTGGATTCGAGAGGTGATGCAATGCCTCTTTATTTCAAGCTGCGCTAATGTTACGACATTGCCCGGGGGAGATCTTGCGAGATCTTTGCTGTATTGTTGTGAAACTAGACCATTCATGGGCCTCTTTTGAATCTTATAACATGCAAATTTTGATTGTTTGTTTATCAGTCTATTTATCTTGCACTTTGATTTATTTACATTCCTGCCATTTCATCTCCGCATGATATTTGGACTACTTTACTTGTTAAAATCATAAATTACTGTTATATTCTTCTAGCACTACTTTTTTTTTCTTTGGTTACTCACCGTCTAGTTTGTGACGGTGGGTGCAGATAGGGTGGAAAGCAGCAAGGGCAAGGGGCCCTACTTAGGTGATTTACTTTGAGGACTTAGCGGCTGGACCAGGGAGACCATTAGAGTAGGTTTGCTATTTGCTTATTCGTGTGTCGTTTTATATACATGTTTTTGAGCTATGGAACTTGAAATTTTGATGAGATTGGTATCATGTATCTATACATATTGAATTGTACATGAATACTTAGGGTTTTTCACATTTATAGATTCTTGAATTTCCCTTTGATTGAGTTATTTCTCGTACAATACTTGTTTAGTTTTTCGCTGCGTATTATTGCAATAACTCTTTCATAAATTGTTAAATTGATTAATTGGAGGCTGACTAGGCTTGTCAGGTTTGCCGAGTTCCGACTCGGGGCTTGCATGGGTTTAGGCCGGGCGTACCCAATTGCACGGGGAAATTGGGGCGTCACAGAGAATTTTCTAGAGAGTTTTGTGAGAGTTTTGTTCCCTAGAATTTTTGGCGCCAGCACTTCGGATCGTGATCATTCGTTTGTGTGTAGATTTATGATAGATGTTGCACGCTTGAACGTCTTGAAGGAATCGATTAACACCAAACAAGGCAAACATGGAGTAATGCTTTTAAGGTATGATTTTCTCTCATGATATATCAGTTTAATGGAATCGAAAGAATCCTGGTTTGAGGATATTCGAAAAGGTTTCGAAAAATTTCGCTGCACTTGATCCCCGAAACCCAACAGTTGTATCAGAGCGAGGTTATCTATTCCATAAAACTTGATTGTGGTGTTTTTCTGTGTTATATATGTGATATGTACATGAAAAAAAACATCCTAAATAGATTTATGTGCTCGATTTCACCTCATTACGGACTTGCTTTTAAGGTTATTTCGCCCTAATTTATTTTAATTTTTGTGCATCTGTTTGATTTGGGTGCGATCGCAAATTGTGATGGGAACACAATGCGATTTTGTTAGTGTGCGACAAAGTTCCATAATAGTACTGAACATGCCAAAGTTTTGTGCATGTCTAGGTTGGATTACAAGATAGGCAAATAATTAGAGTCCTACTTGACCTGCATGTGAGATAGTGAAGCCTAATCACAATTAGGTAACTGTACGACATGTGTTTGCTTTTGGAAATTTGATTTTATTTTTCTTTTCGAAATTACAATTCACCACGTGGTATGCCTCTTAAATCAATTAATTGGCTTTAATTCCATAGGTGACCATCATGAATTACGTTGTGTCACTCCACGGGTGTACGACACTTGGTGCGTTTTGAGACAATTGATAGTAATTAATTATATAGGATAATTGATTCAATTAAGGAAATTAAGTTACCTATCACCATACATTATGGGACGGGTCACAACTCATAAATTAGTTAATTGGATTAACTAGTTAATAATGTGCACAACAATGGTGACATTTTATTTGATAAAATCCCAATAGGGACATTGAATGATTTATTTTAATTAAAAGAGGTCTTAATAACTTAATTTCAATTAATGTATATGTGGTTAATATTGGTTGAATTCTATTAATTGAAAATAGTTTTAATTAATATGCTTTCAATTAATATTTGAAGACTACTACCTATGGTAAGCAAGACTGTTGTTTAACATAAAATGAAAATTTCTCTATTGCCGAATAGTATTTAATTTCTTAAATTTGTTTTATGATGTTTTACCTATATGTGAAATTGTTTCCTATTTATTTATGATCTTTATTCTATGCATGATTTGATATATTGGATATTTCATGATAGATGCTAGAATTACAGGTCTTAATATAAGAAAGAATCATCAAACTAAATAAGAATCCCTCAATTAAAATTTTAAGTCAATGCCACCCAAATTTTAAACACTTGTCAAGGCCTCGATCACATCAATATGGGTCAGCCTAAGCAGGGTGTATTGTGTTATCTTGGTGAGGCAAGTAAGGTAACGGTTACCTGAATGTTAAAATTGGTCTGACTTAATAAAGCTATCAAAATGATTTTGGGCTTTAGGCATAGATGAGACACAACATGTTGTGACATATGATGTCTAAGTCTCATAAAGAACCTAAGAGTTGTATGTAATGCAATTGGTAAATGCTACCTACCTAAAGTACTTTAATTTGAGTGTCATTCCTTAGTTGTCTCAAAATTAGGTGAATTATGAATCTTAGTTCACTAAATTGACATATACGAGGGTTATTGAATTTAGTGGGAGTTTAGTTACTCATAATAAATGGTTCGACATAATCTTCGAGTTGTATATTTTAAATTCCTAGATTCTTGTAAAACGATTGGGAGCTTATCAATATGTTTTTATGTTTGGAACACAAAGGGCTATATATTGATTATCTCAAAAAAAAAGGTCTTTTATCTTTATGTGCCAAAAGTTGGTAGTAAATTTGATCTATAATTTATCAAAATAGTTTTGAACTATATAATATGAATAACATGGAGAAATCTGTTTGTAGTTGCATTTGATGCAATTAAAATCTGTAAAACAGAATATTACAAAAGGCCTTTGACACATATGTGGTGGTACGTAACACAAAAGAACTAAGTAATATAGAATGGATAAAGGGAAGGTAAAGGCTATCAAAAGTGTTTGTGTCGGACACAGAAACCTTAGTTGTGAGGTAGACTTTGCCCAGCTCTAAATATAAGCCTTAAAGGACGGATTAAGTTATTCATAGAATGAAATTGTTCATTTTATAATGAATTACAAATCCTATCAGGAAGACATAATTTTGAATTTTACGAACATTTTAAAATAAACATATAAAAATCACTTGGAAAACTATTAACATACTTCGATGAGATCAATGTGGATAATATTTGAGCCAAGAGTTTGAATGACCATATTTGAAATTGTGGGATTGTCTTGCAATTAACTCCACTAGGAACGTCATTTGTGAAATGATGTTTTAAGAGGAAAAATCGAACTATATAGGATATAATTCAATTTATGATGTGTCACATAGACCTTCCTAAGATGTCCAATTGAGGCTATACTTTAGAAGCCACTGCACTTCGCACTAAACTTTATATTCTTTAAAGTGGTTAATAAAACTCCATATACGATATGAAATAAAAAGACCTAGTTTGTCTTTTCTTGATACTTGGGCGGCGAGACTTGCGTAAGACGCTAAGTCACATAAAGTTTGATGCCTAAGTCATTTTGTGTCTGTTTGTAGTTGATCATTATGATAATATTTAATTCAATTGAGAACAAATTATTTGTTGCTCAAAATAATGTCTTTCTAAATAAAGAGTTTATTTCAAAGACACTATTGGGAATAAAATAAATCTTGAAATGTTCAAGAGCCACAAATGAGAACTGAACCAATTTAGAATGCTCAACAAAGTTTTGAACTAGTTGAGTATACATAAGTAATATATATCTCTAAAAAATCTAGAATAATAAGAAATTGGCTAGAGAAATTTGAAATTTCTTATTATTGATAGTTGTGATATATTTTTTGATACTGGATCAGAATGAATCACTACTTATCAAGAGACATGTCTTGTCTAGATTGGATGGAGTGATTAAGTGTTAATGAACTCTGATTCTTAAATCATGTATGTTATTCAAGTTTGGAACTTGATTTACTTACTTGAAAGTGGTATGACCATTTGATGTAAATGATTTAAAATGACGAAAAAAGAAGGCACATACTAAAAGAACGGCTTATAGAAAAATTTCAATCTAAATCAAGGTGTTGATTATGATAAGATTTTCCACTGGTAGCTGAGCTTAAGTTATAGAATTCTTATTGTCATTACTTCATAGCTTGAATATAAGATATGACAAACAGGTATCAAAATAGCATTGTTCTATGCTCCTTAAAGATGTGTATGACACAACTTAAGGGTTTTGATTATCTTGAGAATTTTAAAAAGGTATGCAAGCTTAAATGATCTATTTGTGGATTATAGTAAGCTTATCAGAGTTGAGATATTTGTTTTGATGAAATAATTAATGAATTAAGTTCATTGAATCGAAGATAAACCTTGTGTATACACAAAGGTTAGTGGGAGCGCAATTATCTTTTCTGAATCTGTATGTTGATGATATATTATTCATTAGAAACAATTTCCTAACCTTACAGAATGTCAATTCTTGGTTGAGGAAAAGTTTTTCAATGAAATTCATAGACAATTTGATATATAGAGATAGATTTAATAGGCTAATTACTCTAAATTAGAATGCTTAAATAGATAAATAATTGAAAAATGTTTCAGCGTGTGAGATTCTTACAAGAATTCGTACTTATGTCTTATAACATAAGTTTCAGCAAAACTTAAAGTCTTATGACAAATGATGAGCTGGACAATGTAAGTATGATTTCAAACACATTAGCTATGAGAAATCATCACATATGTTATACTTTGCATTGAACTTGATATGTCATATGCTTTGGGCAAAACATACATATATCTTATACATTCCAGTGAAGGTCACTGGATATCTATTGATAACATTCTTAAGTACTTCAGAAGCGCTTGAGAAATGTTATTGTGTTTACAGAGGTTTGAAAGATGCAAGTTTTGTAAATGGTTACAAAATGCAAACTTTCAAGCTAATATAAATTATTAATGACCGCAATATGGATATGTGTTAACTTCATAGGAAGATGCAGTAAGATGCAAATGTTCCAAACTCACACTAACAAAATTCTACAACACAAATTGAGTTTTAGCAGCATTTGATGCAACCAAAGAAAATTTTTAGATCATAAGGTTCATGACTGAATAAGGTATGATTCTAAGTGTTGGAAGTAATGTTGGATTTTATTGTAAAACCAATACAGAACTATAGGTTATGGAACCTAAATCACACTATAGATCTAAACAATCACTCGAGCGTTTTTGTTTTATTAAAGAAAGAAAGTAAAGATTTGCAGGACAACAATATTAAACAATGTAGCAAATATATAAATAAAATTCTACCACTAAGAACACATTAAAGTCACACAGTATTGGATACGTGTAGATTGGACCTAGTGCAAATGAAAGATGTTGGAAAATGTACCATAGGCCAATTCTGTAAATATTGTTTAACTATTATAAGTAGATGCATGTTTCTTTTATAATAGTATCCATGAATAATTACAGTATTATTCTAAATGTCCCTAGTCAGTTGTTATTGTGGGAACAATAATAAATTAAGACTAGTATGAGTCTTGATTGATAGTCATGTGATGATTATGCGTATGCCGATACGGATCAAGATCATGAGTATTTGTTAGGAACAAACTAGACTGACCCGCTATGGGAATGCTACATGGTCAATGTTATAAGTGATTCTCATGATAGTTATATTATTTAGTCCTTCGACTTGAGATCATCAGAGACTCCAACATTAGGAGCACAATTATTTGACACAATTAAATGTTGTCTTTAACCGGATGATTATAAAGATTATGATTTGTCATTGTCCGACTAATGTGTCGAAGTTGTGTGATCAAGATAGGATTTGTCCCTCTCTTTTAGAGAGAGATATCTATTGGGCCCCTCGATATGTTAGAATGATAAATGACTATGTCTAGTGAATTGATTGGATCAATGTCACTTGACAATTTTAGTCTACTCAAAGATCAAGACTAGTGGATTGAACTATAAGGGTGACATTCCATGTCTTAAGTTCAATAAAAAAGATATCACGTGACAAAATGATATGATATACACTATCTATTAGGTTGTATCAATTTATTGATCTTCATGCAACTTAGGTAGTCATAATATCTTGCTAGAGGCCGCTTATGACTTGTGTGCAGAAAAGGGTTTTGGTTCACTGCCAACGTTGTATGAACCTATTAGGTCGCACACAAAGAACGACATTGCGCGATTTAATATTATCTAGGTTGATGAATTTTATTTGATAAAATTCATTTTGAAGATTCTCATTAAGTGTTCTAGTTTGACTACGATTCAAAACTCTCCTACATTTCTAGTGTGACTAGAAATTTAGTCTCTAGTAAATCCTATTTTGAATAGGACTATAATTGGAATTAAAGTATGACTTTAATTCTTATTTGAGTTTAAGATAAATTACAACTCTTATTGGATTAGTAATTGTAGATTGTCTATGATTCTATCCTTTTTAGAGTTAGACTTTATCTAAGACTCTATTTAGAGTCTGACTATGAGATGAAGTTCTTTTACAACTCGACCTATTGAACTATAAATAAGACATTAGGGTCACAGTTGTATTATGAGAGAGAATTTTCTAGAGAGATTTTTCTAGAGAGTTTTGTGAGAATTTTCTTCCCTAGAATTTTTGGTGCTAGCACTCCGGATTGTGATCATCCGTTTATGTGTGGATTTATGATAGATGACGCGCGCTTGAACATCTTGAAGGAATCGATCAACAACAAACAAGGCAGACGTGGAGTTATGCTTGTTAAGGTATGATTTTTCTCTCATGATATATCAGTTTAATGGAAGCAAAAAAATCCTGGTCTGGGGATATTCAAAAAGGTTTCAAAAAATTTTGCTGCGCTTGATCTCCGAAACCCAACACATCCATCCAACAAAGTCTTCAACTGACTCAACGCCCGCACGTAGTCAAGTTGTGTCTCCTTCGCAAGTAAAACATGAGCAACTATAAAAGTCAAGTGCGTAGAAGTCACCCCCATGATTTCTAGCAATGGATATCTAAATCGATTAGTCTTGTCAGTGCAATCCATGATCAAGACATGAAGAAAACATCTGAGAATCTCAATCGAGGTAGGGTGTGCAAAAAATAGATCTCTAACACAGTACGTTCTTGCCCAAAATGTGTGTTGCTCGATATAGTTGTGTTCATCCAACTTTTGCATCAAGAGCTGGATTTTTGTTTTACCCTCCCCCTCGGCCCTTTTCAACCATGCTCTCGCATTGTAGATAGTCTTCATAATAGTGGGCTTCTTAGGGTTCTTCATCCGAATGGCTGAAAGAATATCCTTAGGTCAAGCAGTGGTCTTGCTCATGTCTTCTAAAATGACTTTCTCGGGTGCAGTTAGCCTCCCAGGATATGCAAGGCCCACCAAACTGTTTGTCAGTCTATGGTTGTGCACCCCGCGCACAATTCTCAGATGCTGCTCGTCATCTACCTCTTGTTTCATGACAAACTTAAACTCACACCCGCACTTCTTGGTGCTAGTCAGTTTTTTATTCTCTTCCTCTTCCCCATTTTCCTTACTCTCATTTTTCTTCCCCTTTGCTTGTTTAGACCTATATTGGCCACTCCGCTCATAACCCATCGTCATTCTAGCTCGACGACCACTCCCACTACTACCGGCGTCTGATTTCAGAATTATGACAACAAACCTACAGTCAGCAGCTGTATCCTGAGCCCAATGAGGGCCTCCTCTCTAGATTTCAATGCCACCTTCGGTTTGAATGCGGAAGTAAAGTCCGGGAACGCCTCCCCCTCCTCGAATACCAGCCCCGGATGCACCAGCTTGATTAGCCATATTAACCTATAGATGCATGAAAAGGACAATTAAAACCAGGATCAATGTCGAAAATTCAATTTTAAATTAAAAATTATAGGTGGCAGCAGACAAAACTGATATGTATTGATCAAAGTCGGTTAAAACAGACCGATAGATATGAAAATGTGGTGAAAACAATCTACCGATTCATTAATGTTATTAGCAGTAAACAAATACCGAAAGTTATTAAAGTATGTCGGTTGTAACATACCATGAACACTCTTTCCCTATCGGTCCTGTGTGACCGTGCACCACGGGTTTCAAAACCGTCAACAAAGACTTGTAAAAAATGACAAAATATGCAAAAAAACTATAGCAAAATTTACATCTTCTTATTGGATATCACTTCGTTTAACATGATTTTGAGACATTGTGAGAGATTTTGTGTAAAGCACACGAGCAAAGAGGAAGCCCTAAAAAATCGAAAATGAAACAACACCCTACAGTAAAAAAACCACCTAACAACGAACAAAAGACGCCAATACGAAGATAAACATTTTGATAACAAACTTACCTGCTTGGAAATTACTTGTTACGCAGGAGATGGCTCGATCAGAGGTTACAAGTGAGAGTGAGTTCGGCTTTCCCGCGGAGCACAATTTCTTCAAATCGTAGGATCAGTGGGGTATAGAGGAGTAAAACACATATTTATATGTGGGGGCATCAAAGACCTTTCACATGGGGTCGAAAAAAATTCAAAATCGGGGTATAAAGAGTAAAAAATGGGGTACGAATAGCCGCACTCTATAATAATTGATAACAAGAACTAAGCATGTTGTTCTAAACAAAGACAATGGAAAAATAGATTACACAAATAAAAATATACTAGAGGCTTGTGATTTGCAATGTCCTCAGACAAAATATTTCTCTCCAATTCGGTGTTGAATTCTACTAGGAGCTCTATCCTCAGGATACAACTGGTATAAACTTTGATTGTGCACCAATCAAAGAGCCTTCAAACTGCAAGAATGTTCTCTCTAAAAAATGCCAAAAACACATATTTTTCTTCGAAAGTCTGTGAGAAAACTATGTTAATGGACTCTTCATTTACAGAGGATATTTGTAACTGCCTCAACAATTATTGATTATTCTTATTCAAATATTAAAGCACTCTCTAAGTGGACTTGGATAGTTTAATTAACTGTCCATGACTCCATGACCATTAGTGGTCTAATTGGCAGTTGAGTAACTCCTAATTTTGAAATACAGTAACTGCTGGTGTTTTGCTTATTTTTCAAAAACAAAAATCAAATTCGAAAAATAAAATAAGGTTTATGAGTTGGCTAAGTGTTGTATCAAACCAAATACCCAAAGGCCCCAAGGCGTAAGGCCCTTATCAAATATATTTAAATAAGGTGTCTCTCATATTGAAAACCCTATAGGCCACTCCTCTTACTATAACCAACTTGTCACACAAACAATAAGGAAGTGTGTTGGTTCATATTTGAAGTGTGAAACAAAACCTTTCTCTCCTACGTGGGACTAAAGGTTTTGTTATCACTTTTACAATACAAACTTGAGCCACTATACTTCCTTCAGCTTCCCCCAAACATAACGAGGCCTTAAAGTGAAAATAAAGGACCATTTCAACTCTTCGGTTAACTTTCCATTCATTTCAAAGTTATGTGATGACTTGGATTGCTGACTGGATGTGCTGACTCATCCTTAAATAGTCTAAAAGAAAGAAATATCTCCAAGACCAAAAAATATGTGGGACCCGCCTATAAGTACACTTGATTTATAAGTAAAAGACTTTATGCTTTGTTTTGTTTCCTTCTAAAACCAAAAAAAAAATATTAATAAGTTATAACAAATAACTAAATAGAATTATTGGCTAAAAGAAATAAAAAATTAAAGGATAATGCTATTGTAACCCACTTGTGACACGCACCTTGTACAGGCACCTGACGTGCCATCTGACGTGTCAACAAATAGGTCCCACCAACTCACCTTCTTTTCATTGTCGATTAAAAAAAAATAAATCGCGTCACAGACAGCCAATTGACGCGCTGACTTGTACGGCTCTCAGTGACAGCAGCAGTCAACTACGCCAAAATTTTGAATCACGCGCCAAAACAAAACCAAACTCCACTTTCCCAATTTGATCTCACATTTTTTACTTTGGTTCTTCTTCTTCTTCTTCTTCCGAGATTCGATTTTAGGGTTTCAAGATGTTTTTCGAATCACAAGAGCACAATCACGATACCACTATTACAGTCACACAATCACAAGACCATTGTTACAGTCGACTAAAGTTCTTTTTTTGAGAGTATGGGGTTTCGAGAGATTTGATTCTCTTCTTTGTCTTTCGAATCACAAGAACATAGTCATGGGACCACAATTACAATCGACTAAAGTTGGGTTTTGAAGTTGTACAAGGTCCTTACAGCAGTAAGGTGAGTGCATATTTGATTCCTTGTCTCTGGAAAAAGGGTTTCTTTGTTTGTTGTGCGTGATTGGGTCCATGTCCCATGTGTTAATGATGTGTTGTTGCATTTAGTACTGGTAGTTCTTTGGTGGATGGGTGCATTTAGGGTTGGCTAGTGACCATGTGTTTAGGGTTTTACCATGGATATATTACTTGACTACTTAGGTTGTTACACGTGGTTTCGCCATGAATTTATTGCTCGACCACTTGGATAGTCTCATGCTAATAATGTGCTTGTAAACTACAGTAATGGTAGTGACAAGTGTTAAGTACACCTCAGTAACCGTTGGAACAAATGCATTTAGGGTTGTCTCCTCATACATTTAGTCAACTAGTGAAGGGAGTTGTAATGTGGTAAATGTGTTATACATAACCCTAATGGTTCCACATATCCATGGTGAAGTGTGGTATGCCTGAAATATAGGCCCAACATAGATGCTCCACCCTTGCCCAAAATGCTTATATGATTGTAAATATTAATTTCAGCAAACAATTTACACATTTAGTCAACTACTTAGTTAAGATGGCTCAATTAAAGAAGTGATTGAATACTATAGTTGGATTATTAGATTTTTGTATTGCTTATTGCTCTGTTTATCATGATAAATTTGTGCTTTATTAAAGACATTTTACAGGGCAATAATGTCACCTACAGACTTACTCACAAATGACCAATTGGATGCACAACAACACTCACCTAAGGCACAACAACACTCACCTAGTGATCAAGGAGATGAGGTGGAACCCATAGATGAAGGGGTAGAAAACATAGATAAAGAGGTTGTCGATAACTTGAATGTAGAAACAATTATTATGATCCTGTTAGTGATAATAGTGGTGTTGGGCTTGACTCTACTAATGCGATGGCACCTGAAGTAGGAATGGTTTTCGACACTATCGACGAGGCCAAGTTATTATTTAGTGAATATGAAAACATAATGGGTTTTGCTACCCAAGTGAGGTCCACACAGTCGAAATGGCGTGACTTGGAAACATATACTTACATATGTGAAGGAAGGAAAAAGCAGAGGGCCGTGCTTAATTCAAATGAGCAAACAATTAAGGACTGGTTGTAAGACACAAGTGGATGTCTGTTTATTTATAGACTCAAAGTGGCACATTACAAAGACGCTCCTCGAACACAATCATTTAGTCAGCCCGACGAAAACTCGGTTCTTCAGATGCAACAAAGTGATTCCCAAAGCAACTAAAAAAAGACTAGAATTAAATTATAGTGTTGGGATCCCAGTATGCAAATCATTCATGGCTGAATCAGTTCGTTCAGGTGGTATTGAGCAATTGACTTTTGAGGAAAAAGATATAAGGAACCATGTAAAAGCAACACGACGACTGAGGCTAGGGGTTGGTGATGCTGAGGCCATACTACAATATTTTTTGAAGAAACAAGAAAAAAATGTTAATTTTTCATGCATTTAAACTTGGGGACAAAGGGCACCTCAAACATGTATTTTGGGCAGATTGTAGGTCGAGAACTACATTAAAGTACTATGGGGTTGCGGTCACATTCGACACTACGTACTTGACCAACAAGTATGACATACCGTTTGCACCCTTTGTTGGTGTGAATCATCATAATCATTCAGTGACGATGGGATGTGCTTTACTGGCGGACCAGATTGTAGACTCTTACAAGTGGTTGTTCAATACTTGGAAGACATGCATGGGTGGTGAGCCTCAAGCAATAATAACTGATCAGTGTCCATCAATTGTAAAAGCGATTGGCATAGTGTTCCCTAATGCAAGACATAGATTATGCTTATGGCACATCATGAGAAAATTGCTGAAAAAACTTGGAGGTCTACTCGATAAAGATCGTATCATTTGGACTCTTAAGAAAGCAGTTTATGATGCACTTACAATTGAGGAGTTTGAGAAGGTTTGGGGTGATATGATGGAAACATATACATTCAAGGATTGTAGTCGCCAATGGTTGTGCACACGTTATGATATGAGGGAAAAATGGGCTCCGGTATATGTTAAAGATACATTTTGGGCTGGTATGTCTACTACCAGAGAAGTGAAGGGATGAACGCTTTTTTAATGGGTATGTCGGAGTTAAGACCACACTTAAACAGTTTATCAGTAAATATGACCTTGTCCTAGATAGGAAATATGAGAACCAAGAGATTGCAGATTTTGAATCATTTCATAAAGAGGGAGATTTAGTTTCTAAAGTCCCATACGAGCGCCAACTTTTCAAAATATACACAGACAAATGTTTTTAAAAAGTTTCAGGTAGAAGTTTTGGTAGTGTTAAATTGCAAAGCAAAAAAAAAAAACAACAGCAGGGGACAATTTCCATACTTAAAAGGTAGCTGACATTTGCAGTTCAGATGATGAAAACGAAGATGTCAGTCAGAGAACTTACACAATGACATACAATGAAGCTTTATAAAAGGTGTGTTGCATATGTCGATCATTTGAGTTTAGAGGAATACTTTGTTGTCACACTCTATGTGTTTTACGTGAAAACGATATCATGCGAGTCCCCTCACACTACAATTTATATAGGTGGAGAAAGAATTTTTAAGTGTGTTTGGAAAAGATAAGAGCCTAGTTGAGTTGGATAATAGTGCCTCCACTATTTTAGAGTGATATGATGAAATCATAGCGCGTTGTTCCCGCATGGCTGAGTTTGGTTGCACATCAATTAAGAAGTTGAAGTTGGTTTTCGGAACTATTGTGAAGTTGGAGGGCAATCTGATTGAAATGAAAGATGATGACATTCGACCGAAGGTGCCATTTGCCACATCAACTGCCCCTACTAAACAAAAACAAATAAAGGAGCCAATACACAAACGACGTAGGGGAAGGTCTCAAGAAAATCGAAGCAAGCCACCGTACGAGTGGAAATAAAATGGCAACATGCAACACTCGATAGAAACTGGCAATCAATAGCGACAAGTGGTGAAGCATGATAACAAAAAACTAACAGTGAGAAATAACAACAAAAAGCAAAAATTGGTGAAGCATAGCAATAACATGAAACAGCCAGTGAGAAACAGCAACAACAAACAACGGCTCATGATGACTTCCGAAGTAAAGAAAAACCCAGTAATTTGTTGTATTATACAGTAATATTAAACATGGATACTTTCCATTGTTTTATTCATTTCATTTAACTTAAATATTTAATGTAGGTGAAATGGAGAGGCAAGAGGAAAACAGCGATGGAGGAATAAATTGGATGTCAATTGGGATGTTCTAGTATAGACATAGAAAACACACATGTTCTACTCGACACTAACGATTGGACTGGGCCATTACCTTCCCAAGATTTCTTCGGAGGACTTAGCTAACTACTAGGATGAAAAAACTACTCCCTTTTGATGCTTAAGCATGAGATTTTATATGAATACTCACTATTCATTTTTTCCTACTAATATTGTCATGGAACATATTATTATTATTTTGTGGTCATGACATATTGCTAGTATTCATTTTGTCTTGATATTATTGTGATGGAACCTATTTGCGTTCAATGTGTTATCTATTGCAGGTTTACGTTCCATGTTCATTATATGTTACAGTCATTCTATGTTAATAATGTATGTTCTTGAAACTATAAAATTGATGTCACTTAATCTTGTATTATTTCAGGGATACCGAGATTTAGTAAGATAATATTGCATCGTTGGAGCTACCACGATGAGGTACTTATCTTACAGAATGACTTTAAGTTGACTTCAAATTTTAATTATCCATAATCTTTTATTTTTTAAAGTCTCATTTGTATCCATAACCATAATATTTTGTTATTTAAAATTCCATGATGATGAGACTAATTTTGTTGGTTCAATTTTATGGTTACTATGACTAAGCTTATGGTGATTGCCACATATGTATCATTTAGGATATTTTACTTAGATTCTTTGTTACCATGTTTGGATTTTCAAGGCCTTAATTTACCATGTTTTGCCACTTATTAATGCAGGATTGTATATCGTCCCTTGTATACCTATATAAAGTTGACTTTAGGGTTTGGAGTGTTTAATAGGATTAATTGTGTGGTGTGAGAGTTCATTACTTATCTAACTACCACCGCCCACTACACCGAATTAGCTCCCCTGCCCTTCTATTATTGCCACAACTACCCACCCAAGTCACCCACTACTCCCATCTTTTCCCCTCCCCTACCCACATCACTCACTCACTACTCCCATCATCTCCCCTACCTTCCCTGTTACTCACATCTCCTACCTCAACAACAAAACCACAACTTCATATCTCTGCCCTAGTTGACTTTCCTCAAATGGCCAAATCGAAACAGCAGAAAACCAACACCCCTTCTACTCTTCGTGAAAAAAGACAACACTTTATTGAAGGGCCAGAAAAGAAGAAATAGAATAAAGGTGAGGAGTTATTCATCCCAAGAAAAGAGAAGGGGACTGCTTTATCGAGGCGTACAAGAGCAAGTACACGATTAAAGGTCTCAAACATGTTGAGGATTGCAAAAAAATACCTGTAACCACAGGCGACTATCCTTTGCAAATTTTCGAAGAAGATGAAGAGGTAAGGCCACAAAAGGGAAGGTTAGTAGGATTGATGATTCATTTCATACCAGAAAGTGCATAAAAACTAAGAGGCTTGATTTCACATACTTTTGATTCTATCAATGTGCATGTTAAGGCTTTGTTTGAAAGTTTAGGTTGGATTAAGTTTTTGTCTACAAAGTTGCCTTTGAGCCATAATCGTGTTAGGTCATTCTACGCTAACATATACACAGAAAGTGAGAGAGACATGTCTGTATTGCACACAATTGTTGAAGGGATTAACGTTGTTCTGAGCAAACCATTGATTAGGAAGTTGCTTGACATACCGGAGGGCAAGGTGAAGTGTTGTGCTGATACCCATTTGTCTAAAGTCCCAACATTTGATCATAAGGTTGCTGTGAAACTCATGTGTGGAGGAAAGACCCAAAGAAGCCTAAGAAACCTAAAGTAGGTGACCTTGTTGTAGAGGCTAGATTGATTCATTGTCTAGTTACTCATGTGATTTGCCCAAGGTCAAGGGGTCAGACATGCCTAAGCAAATTTGATTATTTCTTGACTTGGGCTGTTCTCACTGGAGTAGAAGTTGACCTTGCACATGTAATTGCCTCCCATATTTACAAGACAATCAAAAAAACAAAGAACAAGAAAGGGAAAAGTACAAGAGGGTTGCCATATGCAAATCACCTTTGTAGGTTGTTTGATGATGTTGGTTTGAAATCACTACCCAAGAGTGAGTATGTGAAGGTTGAGACGAACTTAAAGGATGTCATTGGGGAGCTGAGCATGTCCCTTATGCACTACAAATTTGTTGATGGAAAATGGGTTAATAGTGGAAAGGGAAAGGAAGCTATGGAGGGAAAGACACTTAATGTAAAGAGCGGAGTAAAGGCTGATCGAAAGAAGGGTGTAGTGAAGGAGTTTCTTCTGTTAAGGGACACTTCATTTGAAGAGGAGAACGACAACAAGACACCAAAAAAGACCATCAACAAAATGAAAGATAGCTCTGATTAGGAAGAAGATTCTAATGATGAAGGACATGAAGAGACATCAGAAGAAGACTCAGAAGAGGACTCGGAAGATGATGAAGAGGACTCAGAAGACAGTGATGAAAATAGCTTTGATGGGCAGCCAGTGCAATCAACCAATTCAAAAGGCAATGGTAATTAAGATTGGGAATAATTTTTTTTCTTTGTCATGTACTTTATTTTACTATTTTTTAATTGAATTGTTTTATGTTTATTTATGTAGCTTAGTTAAATAGGATTGTCATTTGTTGGCCTAATTTGATATCTTAATAAGTTGTGTATGCTTATTGAAGGCAATAATGGTGGGAGGGCAAGTTTTGGAAATGTTGATCACTACATGACCCCTCTGAGGTCTATTGTCCCTCCAATGACCTCACAACATGACTTTATGGCCAAGTGAAGTCAAGCCAAGTAAAGGAAAGAGGATTCAAGAGAACCAGCCAAAGAGCAGTTTGGAGGAACACCAACATGAGCCTTTTTTGGACTACCTAAGGGACCAAACAATTGAGAATGCAATTCAGAAAGCAATGGAACAGGTTATATGTTTAGGGCAGCCAACTGAGCATCTCTTGCTGGGGCAGAGGGATGGGGTGCATTTAGGGTTGCAGGACCTAAACCTCGTAATGTAGTCAGTGAACGCTCCAAGCTCATTCCTTATTCAGAATCAAATAGATGTGTTGGGGAAGGTGGTATAGGCATCCATTAATGCTATGATGCAGGAAATGAAGAACCTCAACACATTGGTGGACTCCCCAAAAGAAGCCTCAATGTCAACCTCAAATTAGATGGCGAAATTGAAGAATATGGTGCATACCTCGATAACTCGCATGGAGAGCAAGGTTGGAAGCATGGTAAAAGATATTTTGAAAGAACTTGAAGTCGCTATCCGTAGCAATATATGCCAGAATTACAGTCTTCTTGACATTTGTATGGGAAGGTTGGAGCAGCTATTCAATTCCCAGGGGTCAAAATTGCGGCGAGATGTATCACAAATGCTTCTGCAGTTCAGTCGAGGAAATGAAGCTCAATGTGAGACTGTTGCAACTGATGCAATGGTTAACCTCAATGAAGGGCCTGATGGAAATGCAGGTTAATGTTGATCTGTTAATCTTCTTCACTACAGGAATGATTCAACAAACTTTGTTTATTTTTCTTTTCAATCAAACAATATCACTCTTTATATTTTTGGTATGTTTTTTGTAGTAGGGTTGAATTGGTGGTTATGCTACTGGTGTCATATGATACAAAACTTGGATTTCAAATCGTTAGAATTGCACCTTTTTTAATTCTATTATGCCTTTATTTTATCGTAATTTTAATCTTGCAACTTATTTTTTTTCAATATTATCGAGTCCAACTTATATGCTTGTTAATTATTCATGTTCATGTAGTATGTCGTGATTACCATCTATACTTTGTTTAGTGTTTAGCTTGTGCACTTCATATTATGTTGTGTCATTGGCACGACTACCGTCCACACTTTGATTAGTGATTACATGCACACTTGATATTACGTTGTGCAATTGGATGACTGTCCATGCATGTCCTTGTTTACATATAAGTGATGGAACATGCATGTTCAATATTGTACTTCATCATCAAAATAATGCAAGAAATTTCATTTCACAATTCAATTCATATAAAACAAGTTCATACAGTTCATGTTAGAAACCTTCATGCTAAATAGTCATATCTAAGACACATCTCCTTCAAGGAGTCCTCTCAATAACATTACATTACGATCAAGCTTCAACAACAAAATGTGAAACAATTTCATAGCAGAATAGGCTCATTTTTCTCCCTTCTCCTTCACTATTGTAATAGTCACCTTTGATGTAACGATGAAGTTCTCTCCTCTATTCGGATGGCTGATGTTCAAATTGTGCTTTAATGAGCTACTCAATCCATCAACAAGATTAGTTTATATTGTTTGTCCAACCACCATACCTCCATTAGAGGAACTTCCTTCACTTTTTGAGTTCCTGTCTTCGCCATGGAAGCTAAGGCAACAAGTAGGGAAATCAAACCACTTGAAGAAGTCGCACTGGTCATTGTTGCAACCAAAGAAAGGTTGATCTTTATTAGGGCCTTCTTTTTTGACACGCCTCCGCACCCTGTAACCATTTTTACATGTCGAGCATGCCTTCGTCCATGGGCAGTCTTTCTCAAAGTGTTTGAGACTACCACAGTTCTAATAACCTTGGTCCATTATGAATGTCATAGCCCTATGAGTAAAAGGAACATTAATCCACTGAATCTTCATCTTGCTCAAATGAATTTGTTGCATAACCACCATAAACTCTAATAGAAACAAGTACACTTAAAACATGTATGTCATATTACATTAAACCATAATTTTAGGGATATTCTACTCGAACCACTGAATCGCAACAAATTGAACATAATACATAGTCGATTGCAATAACAATCAAAACCCAAAATGTTATACCTAACAAATTGAACAGTAGTACAACTACAACGAAACCCTAACAACATGTTATACCCAATAAACTGAACAAAGAAGTGCAAAACCTTAAATCCTAAAAACCTCCCCCAACCAATTGGTTGTTCAACCAAGCACCCTAAACCATAAACAACATAATAAACATAGACACAAATCACAAATCAATACAAGTTTAGACAGTAGAAAATTTGAGCCAACTAATTATACCTTTTCGTGTATTTGTTTTGTTTCCTTCAAGTTCAACCCTAATACTCCAAAAACAGTTGATGTTCACCCCTCAACGAGATATCCTACAAATCAACTTAAGTTTTAAAAATAAAAGGAAGAGTTTATGTAACTAATTATACCTTTTCGTGTACTTGAGCACTTTCTTCCTTCTGGTGCTAATGTTTTGCCTCTTGAGGAACAAACCCTTTTTGTTTTCCAAAATCTCCTAAACCAGAGCAGTCCTCTAAAACGTCTTCTTCCTTCTTGTGATATGTTTACTAAGCACTTGTTGTTCACCCAACCTTGTTGTTTCTTCTAATCCAGATCAATAGACTAAAACTCTTCTTCCTTCTTGTGTTAGGGTTTTCGCAGACTAAGAGAGCCGAGCGAGATATGGTTTAGGGTTGGCAAGAGAGCAGAGCGAGATGTGGTTTAAGGTTGGAAAAATGTGAGATCAAATTTCTAAACTCGAATTTAAAAAAAAAGAAGAAGAAGAAGAAGAACCAAAGTCGAAAATGTGAGATTAGATTGTGAAAATGTTCTTATGATTCAAAAGACAAAGAAGAGAATCAAATATCTCGAAACCCCATACCCTCAATAGAAGAACTTTAGTTGACTATAATAGCGGTCTCGTGATTGTGTGACTGTAATAGTGGTCTCGTGATTGTGCTCTTGTGATTCAAAAAACATCTCGAAACCTTAAACTCGAATCTCGGAAGAAGAAGAAGAACCAAAGTCGAAAATGTGAGATCAGATTGGGAAAGTAGAGTTTGGTTTGTTTTGGCGCGTAATTCAAAATTTTGGAGTAGTTGACTACTGCCGTCACTGACATGCCGTACAAGTCAGCGCGTAAGTCGGCTGTCAGTGACATGACTCTTTTTTTTAATCGACAATGAAAAGAAGGTGAGTTGGTGGGACCCATTTATTGACACGTTAGGTGCGCGTACAAGGTACGTGTCACAAGTGGGTTACAATAGCATTTTCCAAAATTAAAATTAAACTATTTTCTATTGGTGACAATTTGCATAGGAACCAAACAATACAACTAGTTAGGAAAGTGTCAATTTATTTATTTATGAAAAATGATTGGGGTACCAACTTTGAGCATCGAGATTGGGCATCGACCACTCGATAACCATGCAACACACACGTACACGCATTTTGAGGCAATTCCATGATGAGCGCGTGGTCAGTGTCCAATCTCGATGTCTAAAGTGGATACTTTTAGCATCTTCCTTTATTTATTATTTTAATATTAGGAATCGGTCACCCAACCTCATAGATGTAGGAGGCGTGGTTAACATTTATTTATTTTTTTGAACTATTTATTTATTTATTTGTTATGATTTATTAGTATGTTGGGGTGTTCAAATAAACAAAACAAATTCTATAAGATAACTAAACAAAGAAGTCTTTCGTAAAAAATAAAACATAAAAAATAAAAAAATAAAAAATAAAAATAAAAATAAAAATAAAAATAAAAAACAAAATAAAATAAAATTTTGAATCAAACCGGGTGCAAGTGTAATATTTAATGGGTGCCACAAGTTGTGGTCTTTAATATATTTCTTATTTTAGAGATTAAAATGTGTTGTTTATATTTACCAAGAAAAATGGGTTGTATATGCATGACATCATCACATATAATCCCTTCAAAATTAATATTAGTAAAATATTAGAGTAATAAATATATCTAAGGATTAGCATGCTTAGTTATTAATTCAAGTCGTCACATAACTTTGAAATAGATGAAAAGTTAATTGAAAGGGGAAAATGACTCTTTCTTTTCTCTTAAAGGGTATGGATGACCCAAAAATCTTTTAAGCATTTGATGTTTAGTTTATAGAGCTGAAATGACTCTCTTGCCTTATAAATGAGTTGGGACATAAAATCATTTCCAATGAGTTATATACAAACACCAAAAAGAGAGTACTCTTCGGCCTTGGCAGGAGGCTGTGATGGGACTTGGACAGCTTAAAACGTGCAAATAAAAACAAGGAAAATGAGTTGTAAGTCAAAAAATACAAAAATTTAAGGTGACAATTTATTACCATTAAGATTTGTCGAGAATATTAACATAATTATTAGGATTGCTATTTAGTATATTTATTCTATTTGTAATTAATTAGAATTAGAAGTAATTAGCTGTATAATCAGTTTTTTAATAGCATTTACTCTGTATCAATTAGGATCAATTAGGATCAATTAGTTGCTATTTTTATGTAAAGCATTTACTCTGTATCAATTAGGATCAATTAGGATAAATTAGTTGCTATTTTTATGTAAAGCATTTACTCTGTAATTATCTATTTAAACACGCCAAAATGGCTAAATAAAAATCATTCCATTCTGTCATTCTTTTCTGACTTTTTGGTATCAGAGCCTAAATGGCTAAACCCTCTAATGATACCTCTGGTATCGATTATACCTCTGGTATCGATTCTATGAGCTCTATTCGCTCACCCTCAATTCCCTTAACCACTGAATCTTTCCAAAACCTTTCCATCACTTCTCACAAACTGAATGGAAACAATTTCCTACAGTGGTCCCAATCGGTGAAACTGTTCATTCGAGGCCGTGGAAAATTCGACTATCTTACAGGTACCAATGCGAGACCCACCGAGAAAGATGAAGGTTCCGCAAAATGGGAGGCAGAGAATTCGATGATCATGTCTTGGCTCATAAATTCTATGGACTCGAGTGTAGGAAGAACCTATCTCTTCCTACCTACTGCTCATGACATTTGGACTGCTGTGAACGAGACTTATTCTGATCTCGGAAATGCAGGACAGTGGTTTGAGCTAAAAACTCACTATGGAGGCTAAAACAAGGTGAGAAAAGCGTCACTCAATATTATATCGACTTAAAAACCTTGTGGCAAGAGGTAGATATGTTCAGCGATTATGAGTGGAGCTGTGCGAAGGACAAGGCTTTGTTTCAGAAAATGGTGGAAAAAGAACGTGTCTTCGAATTCCTCGTCGGCCTTAATAAGGAATTAGATGAAGTGAGAGGACACATTCTTGGTCGTGATCCACTACCGAGTACTAGAGAAGTCTTTGCCGAGGTCAGAAGAGAGGAGAGCCGGCAGACCGTCATGCTCAGAGGACACTCACCAGCTCCCACCGAGCCTTCTGGCCTGTTATCTAGTCAGCCACCACACCGCAACGACCGTCGCAGCGATAAAGACCGGCGTATCTGCGAGCATTGCAACAAGCCAAGGCATGTTAAGGCCAAATGTTGGAAGCTGCATGGAAAGCCAGCCGAGAACCCTTCATCTAACCGGAATCCTCGTGATTCAAAGGGTTTTCATGCCTCATCCGAAGACACTTCCAAAGAGCCGAAATCTGCCTCAGAGACGTCTGCCTTCAACAAAGAATAGCTATAGCAATTGTATCAACTAATGAGTTCTCATTCAATTGTATCCAACACTCCTAACTCATCATCTTACATTGCATCTTCTTCTTTAGCTCAAAAAGGTACTTACCCTACAACTTCCACAGCCGGCTCAAAATTAAACCCTTGGATCATAGATTCAGGGGCAACCGATCATATGACTGGTAGTTCCTCCATATTCTCTTCATATTATCCTTTATCTGAAAATTTGAAAGTTAAAATTGCCGATGGTTCTCTAACCTCTATTGCTGGAAAAGGCTCTATTATTATGTCTCCATCTCTTACATTACTAAATGTCCTGCATGTTCCAAAGATTTCTTGCAATCTCATCTCTGTTAGTCGTATTATTCATGATTGCAAATGTATTGCTATAATAACATTTCTTTGGATTTGAATTTCAGACCCTTGTTCGGGGAAGATGATTGGCAATGCTAAGGAAGTTGATGGACTCTATCACTTGGTCTCGGAAAATCCTTCAGATGAACAAGTTCAGAAACCAAGATGTTTTACTACCTTGTCTTGCGAGAATGACATAATGTTGTGGCATTATAGGTTAGGCCATCCCAGTTTTAATTACTTGAAACATTTGTTTCCAAATTTTTTTAAAAATAAAGACATTTCATCTTTTTGTTGTGAAGTTTGTGAGTTGGCAAAACATCATAGATCTGTTTATCCTTCTTTGAAGTATATGCCATCAAAACCTTTTTCACTCGTGCATAGTGATATTTGGGGCCCTTCAAGGGTAAAAATTGCCTCAGGTTCTAGATGGTTCATCACATTCATTGATGATCACACTAGAGTCACATGGATTTATCTTCTAAAGGAAAAATCCGAGGCCGCAAATGTTTTCAAAAATTTTCACTCTTTGATTAATACTCGTTTCATACTAATATTCAAGCTCTTAGAACCGATAATGGCCGAGAATATTTTAATGCAATCTTAGGTGATTTTTTGAAAGAAAAAGGAATTATTCATCACAGTTCTTGCGTTGATACTCCCCAACAAAATGGAGTGGCTGAGAGGAAAAATAGGCATTTATTAGAGGTGTCTAGGGCGTTATTATTTGCTATGAATGTTCCTAATCGTTTTTGGAATGAAGCGCTCTTAACTGCAGCTTATCTGATTAATCGAATGCCTACAAGAGTTCTTAATTACATCACTCCTTTGCAAGCACTAAAGAATATGTTTCCTGAAAATAGATCGTTCACTTATTTAACACCTAAAATTTTTGGTTGCATTGCTTTTGTTCACATACACGGCCATAATAGAGGAAAGCTTGATCCCTGGGCACATAAATGCATATTTCTTGGTTTTTCACCAACACAAAAAGGGTATAAATGTTTTGATCCTAAATCTGGAAAATATTACGTAAGTATGGATGTCACTTTTTTTGAAAAACAACCTTTTTATGAAAAAAAACTCAATTCCGGGGGAGAATGATTCTAAAATGAGTTTTTGGGAACAAATATCTTTGCCAAAATCGGTTGAAAATAGTTCAGTGGAATCAATTATTTCTGTAACTAATCTTAGGATTTCACAACCTATAAATTCACAACCTCGTGAGACCCAGGTAGAAAACAACTTGGAACCACCTACTGAACTTCGTGTTTATTCTAAAAGGAGGACTCAACCAAGTAATATTCCACCAGCTCCCGAGGTGGGCCAATCATCGGACTCGACCGAGGTCCAAGGTACGACTGCTCTCTCTCCTACTTCTCTTCCAAATTTAGAACCTTCTACAGATTTCTTTGAACCCATAGCCTTACGCAAAGGCGTCATATCATGTACCACAAAACATCCAATATCCAATTTCGTATCTTATCATAAGCTCTCACCAGATTTCAAAGCCTTTTCCACCAGGATTATGGATGATGAACTACCTAAGTCGATACATGAAGCTCTAGAGGTTCCGAGATGGAGAGAGGCGGTCTTTGAGGAGTTGAAGGCCCTGAAGAAGAATGACACGTGGGATCTTACCTCTTTACCCGAAGGAAAAAAATGTGTAGGCAGCAAGTGGGTGTTTACCATAAAATACCATGCTGATGGCTCGGTTGAGAGATACAAGGCTCGACTCGTAGCACGAGGCTTCACTCAGACATACGGCCTTGACTACGAGGAAACCTTCGCTCCTGTGGCCAAACTAAAAACCGTACGTGTTCTTCTCTCGTTAGCCGCTAATCTGGATTGGCCTCTCAGACAGTTTGATGTGAAGAACGCGTTCTTAAACGGCGAGCTAAAGGAGGAGGTGTATATGGAAGCTCCACCAGGCTTTGATGAGCTAAAGAAGGATGGCAGAGTATGTAAGCTAAAGAAATCCATATATGATTTGAAACAATCTCCGAGGGCATGGTTCGAAAGATTCACGAGAACTGTGAAACAATGTGGTTACACTCAAGCTCATTCAAATCACACGATGTTCTACAAACACAATCATAGTAAAATTGCTATTTTAATTGTGTATGTAGATGACATTGTGATGACAGGAGATGACATAGTAGAGTTGGAGTCATTGAAGAACTTCTTATCCAACCAGTTTGAAGTCAAAGATCTAGGACAGCTCAAATATTTTCTTGGAATGGAGGTGGCTAGATCCTCAAAAGGAATAGTTATCTCACAAAGAAAATATGTTCTTGATCTCTTGAAAGAGACTGGATTACTCGGATGTAAACCAGTGGCAACTCCTGTCGATCCGAATCAGAAACTCGAAAAAGAAGATGGTGCTGAGGCTGTGGACAAGAACCGGTATCAGAATCTGGTGGGGAAGTTAATTTATTTGGCGCATACAAGGCCAGATATTGCGTTTGCAGTGAGCTTGGTTAGTTAGTTTATGCATTGTCCATCAGAAAAACACTCCAAGGCTGTTTATCGGATTCTTCATTACTTGAAAGGAAGCCCGGGTAAAGGAATTATGTTTTCAAAGAATGGGAGCCGAAGAGTGGCGATCTTCACTGATGCTGATTGGGGCGGAAGTTCTACAGACAGGAGATCTACCACCGGCTATTGCTCCTTTGTCTGGGGCAACTTAGTTACTTGGAGGAGCAAGAAACAACCAGTTGTTTCTCAAGCGATCTTGAGTCCGAGTTCGAGCTATGGCTCAAGGAGTATGTGAGTTGTTATGGCTTCGGAAGATCTTAGAGGAGCTAAAGGTTGAAGGAGATAAACCGATGAGGTTGTACTGCGACAACAAATCGGCAATCAATATTGCTCAAAATTCACGTGCAAAGATGACCGGACAAAACATGTCGAAATAGATCGACATTTCATCAGGAGAAACTGGAAAACGGCGATATCTGCATACCCCATCATCTGAGCAGCTCGCTGATGTTCTTACTAAGGGACTTTTTACTGCTATGTTCGAAGGGTTTCTATCCAAGCTGGGAATGATCGATATCTATTCTCCAGCTTGAGGAGGAGTGTCGAGAATATTAACATAATTATTAGGATTGTTATTTAGTATATGTATTCTATTTGTAATTAATTAGAATTAGAAGTAATTAGCTGTATAATCGGTTTTTTAATAGCATTTACTCTGTATCAATTAGGATCAATTAGGATCAATTAGTTGCTATTTTTATGTAAAGCATTTACTCTGTATCAATTAGGATCAATTAGGATAAATTAGTTGCTATTTTTATGTAAAGCATTTCCTCTGTAATTCTCTATTTAAACACGCCAAAATGGCTGAATAAAAATCATTCCATTCTGTCATTCTTTTCTGACTTTAAGATTTTATAACAAGACTTTATTGTCCTCCATAAATGACTTCATTTATTATAAGTATTGTATAAAAAAATGATTGGTGGTGTCATTAGCTAAATAGAGTGGACAATTTTTAATGTGACACATTATGGAAAAAAAGAGCTCATAATGTGATAGATAATATAGAAAGAAACCGAGTAATAAACATGCTCTAGAATTGTCATACGCTCTTCGATTTGCATCGAGATATGTTGTGAAAGAATCGAGATGTGTCGTTAATCTTTCAGAGAGAGAGAGAGAGAGAGAATGTTTGCACTTGCTGAAACGCAGAGAGTGTGAGAGAAATTAAAGAGAGATCCTGTTTTGTGAAGAAGACATGGCTGAAGAGCTTCTTGTTGGTGGAGTGGAGGAGATCGTGAAGAGGCTAGTTTCAGTCGGCATAGACGAGATCGGTCTGATTCGCAGAGTGAAAGAAGAGGTGGACAAGCTTCAAACCACCTTCACCGACATTCAACTCGTGCTTCAAGATGCCGACAAAAGGCAAGTGAAGGATGAACGCGTCAGGCTGTGGCTGCAGAAGCTCAAAGAAGCTGCACTTGATGCTGAGGACCTGCTGGAGGAGTTTGCATACCATGGATTGCGACGTCACAAGGTCACCGGGGAGCGTCAGCATAAGGTACGCAAATTCCTCTCCTGCTTCACTACTCTTAAATTGCATTCGAATACTGCCCATTCCATCCGACACATTAACAAGAGGCTGGAAGACATTGACAAGAAGGACATGTTGATTCATGCCGAGTCATGATGATAAAGAAAAGATAGTCGACATGTTCATTCATCTTTGAGTCGAGCAAAGCAATAATCCAGGGAGTAGCAGGACTGACGTTGTTACTACTCTTTCCATCGTGACCATACTTGGTCTTGGTGGCCTTGGGAAGACGACCCTTGCGTAGCTAGTATTCAATGATGCCATCATCATGGAATACTTTGGTTCGACGATGATGTGGGTATGTATCTCTGAGGATTTTGCAACTATGACGATCTGGTTTAAGATCTTAAAATAGATCAATTCAAGTATTCAATTTGAATCTTCTAGTAAGCAGGAGTTGCAGAAGAAGCTTGAGAAAGAATTGAGTGGAAATAAGTTCTTGGTTGTATTGGATGACTTTTGGCAAAAAGACCTTGATAAATGGGAGGACCTAATCCTTCAGTTAAAACTATGTGGTGCTGCCAGAAGCAAAGTTGTTGTCACCACGCGTGAAGAAATTGTAGCGTCAACTATAGGATCACATTATATACATCGTTTGCAATTCTTATCGGATGATCAATGCTCGAGTCTGTTTGAAAGTAGAGCATTTATGCAAGGAGAACCAAAGACTACTAATCTAGTAGAAATTGCAAAAAAAATTGTGAAAAAGTGTGGGAGTGTGCTTTTGGCTGTGAAAGTTCTAGGGTGGTTGATGAGGTCCAAAAGAACAGAACAAGAATGGTTAGATATTCGGGACGGTGAGTTTTGGGAATTGGGTGCTGATGTGCAGAAACAAGTGATCGAGATCCTAAAGCTAAGCTACAACAACTTGCCTCCAAAAGTTAGGTAATGCTTTTCTGAAAGATTATGAGATCCAAAAGCATGAAATCATTCAACTGTGGATGGCACAAGGGTTCCTTTTAACATTTAAAGAAGGTGAATTGATGGAGGATATAGGTGAAGAATATATTCGGATACTGTGTACAATATCTTTCTTCCAAATTGCTGATGCAAGGGAAACATTCGAAGGAACAGAATTAATCTATAAGATGCATGACTTGGTGCATGATGTTGCTCAATATCTTTCAAAGTTTGAGTGCAAAGATTTGGTGAATGGTAAAGGTGACGAAATAAATGAAAATATCCGTCATCTTTCTTTGATTTCTAGTAACAAAACACTTGAGATACCAAAAGGGATAAATAAAATGACAAAGTTGCAGTCATTTTATTCATTTTCTTCATTCAGTGATTCTTACCAGCATTTGAAGGTGACGACTAGCCATCCCATGCTACTTCAATTAAGGTTTCCACGCATGTTGAATTTGAGTAGACTTCCTCTTAAAGAGTTGCCTTCTTCAATTAGTGGGTTGAAGCTTCTAAAATATCTAGATCTTTTATGGTCAAAGATTGAAAGGCTACCATCTACTATCTCTAATTTTCACAATTTACAAACCTTCAATCTTTCCAACTGTGGGGACCTTTTCAAGCTTCCTAAAAGCGTAGGAACATTAACCCAATTGAGATATTTTTATACATCTTACGGTGTGAATTGTGATAGTCCAAGGTGGTTGAATGAACTTACTTTCCTTCAAACACTTGATCTCTTAAAGTCGTGTGCTAATAGTGCTTCAGAGCATATCCTAGAGTTTAGACTCCATAACCTTGGATTCATAAATGATGTAGAGGTTGTGAAGAAAGCTAATTTCATGGGGAAGAAAAACTCGCACACACTAAATATGAACTGGGAAAGTGGTACACAGGGGGACAATGTTTCTCATTATGCTGAATTGTTGGAAGCTCTTCGACCACATTCTAATTTGAAAGAGTTGACAATTCGTCACTTTCAAGGATTGGGTCTTCCAAGGTGGATGACAAATGATTTTACACTTCCTAATCTAGTCAAGCTCCAACTTAGATATTGCCATAAATGTAACGAAATGAAGAGCTTAGGAGAGTTGTCTTCTCTGAAAGAACTTGAAATAAAGGGGATAGATAATTTGAGTCGTATAGGAGAAGAACGTCATAACCACCAAGTAGCTGAATCATCAATAACAACTAGAACATAAGTAAAAGACCTTAAAGCAGTTGCAATCTTATACCCTTCTTTAGAACAACTATCGGTCCGTGATGTGCCAAACTTAGAAGAGTGGTTTGAGAATAGTGCTGAGATTTTTCCTAAACTTCAAGAGTTGATGTTGCATGGGTGTCCCAAGTTGAAAAATATGCCAAATCATTTTCCTTCTCTTTAAAACTTGAGTATTAAAGAGGTGAACAACATAGACACAATAAGGTCAATAACAGAGAACATCACTTCTCTAACCTCTTTGTCCTTTATGGCATCATCATCATCATCTACTGAAAAAGAGGAAGAAGAAGTGGCACAGATGCTTGGTAAGAATAAGCTTCTAGAGAGCTTGACAGTGATGGGTTTGTCTTCGATGAGGTCTATGCTAGATTTGAGTGGGTTGCAACTTCTTCAAGAACTAGATATTAAATATTGTCCAGTGCTAAAAATAGAATCAGCTCGACTTCCTTGCTTTGAGTCGTTGAAGATTTATGATGTCAAGGCTTTCGTGGTTGACGACACTTTATGGTCCAACAAGTTGTCCGATCTCCGTACTTATAAGGTTCCAGAGTTTGTGCAACTGCCCGTGAACTTTCTCCAATATAATATGCATCTTCATACTATAGAGATTGAAAGCTGCCCACAGTTTGAAGGTTTTCTTTGATCTAACGAAGAAGAAATTAGCTCATCACCAGATTCACCATCATCATCATAATCATGCTGTGTCCAAACACTAGTGTTGAGACATTGCTCGAGCATATTGGGTTTGCAATTACAGGGGTTTGTTCAACTTTGAGATTTGACAGTCCTTGGCTGCAAGGGGCTCCAGTCATTGGAAGGTCTGCAATCCCTCCGCAACATTCGAAGCTTGTCGATTGGCAAATTTTCAGAAGAATTGAATGACTTCCCATTCTTAAATGCTATAGAGATGGGCGACCATCTTATCTCTTCATTCCGTTGTATATTTATGGGTGGTCTCGCCTCAAGTCATTGCCAAAGAAGATTCAACACCTTAGAAGATTGGAATCCCTTTATATAATTGGTTTTGGTGACATGGCGAACTTGCCCGATTGGCTTGGGAAACTCACATCGCTTGAGACTTTGACAATTTGGGATTGCAAAAACCTAATTCACCTACCCTCTGCAAATGCAATGCAAAAGCTCACCTCATTGAGGAGATTGGAGATTTGGGACTGCCCCCTCCTCAAAGAGAGATGCAAACCCCCCAAGAAGAGATGTGGTTTATGCTCAGGGAGTTCAGAGTGGCACAAAATTTCCCACATTTCACAAGTTCAGATGTTGCCCGAGTTGTCTGATTCAAAGGTTTGTTCCATCCATAGTCTAGCTATGTGTTGCTCTTGCTTTGTACTTACTCTCAAGAGAACTAATCATTTCTAGTTGCATGTATGCGTATGATAATAGCTCCTCCCTATCATGACTTATCAATAAGATTCGCTCAAAAGCTTGCTAGTGCTCGACTAGATTTCCTTCAAGATTTTATAATTTTAAATGACTGCATTGACTGGGTTTGTTTGAAGTTTCTTCATGGGGTGTCAAATGGAGGACCGTACCATACGAGCGATAATTGATTGTGCTAATATATCTGCTATGGGGAAGGACAGCCGCCTCATTACCTCTCTTGTGACTTATCTTTTTATGGGTGGTCTAGCCTCACCTCTTGGCTCCTGCAACTTTTAGCACCTTTGAATATTGAAGTCCTTCAAATCACACTGAAAGCGGTATGGCGGAGTTGCCCAAGTGACTTGGAAAGCTTAATTTGCTTGAAATATTGAGAATTTGGGTCTGTTGTTAATTTATGGCTAGTCTAAACCCTAAGCTTGAATGATTACCATGTGATTTAGAGGTTCGTTTCATTCACTGTCTTCTTTTTTATCAGTTACATTTCTTTGAATTAATAATCATGTATGTAATTATTTGCAATTGCTACTGCAGGTATCACCCATTTATTTCTTCTTCATTGTTCACTTTGATTTCATCTTCTCAATGGTTGTATTAGGCCATTCGTGCAATTGTTGGTTCTTATGTGGTAGGGAATCTGTGTTTTCAACTCTCAGCCTCGTCTTTCATGATCTTCTTTTATCGTATTGAGAGTGCCTAAATTGCTCTAATGCAATTCTCTTCTGCACCCATGCAAAGCTTGTCATGTTATTTGGTCAATTCATTTTGTGGATTGTTATTCACTTGGCTCTGCTCTTAATTAATTAAATGTTCTTATTTTTCTATGTTTAATCCTCTAATATTCTCTGCATGTTTTTTCACTTGACCGTTGTGCAATACGTCGTGGGTGGTCTTTTTTATCTGCTTCATTTAATGTTTAATGGCACCACATGTTTCAAGCCTACAAGAATTGGAGGTAGGTAGCCTTTTATACTCCATTAGCATATTTTAGTAGCATGTTATGTTACATGTCTAAATGTCATTTGCATGTATGCATTTCGCAGAAGTTCGTTACTGGATCATTTCCTACCAAGTTTTTGCTGGTGGTGACAGTTCATAGAAGCTCATATACTTCCTTCAAGTGGTATGACTCATGGTTGTTAAATGTTAATGTTTGATTCTTTGATATATACCTATGTTAATTAGTTTTCACATTTCACTCTATTAGATTCTTAACCAGAACGTTATTTCAACATGTGATCAGTTCTCAAGGTTTGACTTGATCAGGCTATATATGGAAACTTTATCTTGTCAGCATGTACTAATGTATCAAATTTACAACATAAGGTCTATAACAAACTTCTTTATTGTGGACACTAATGAATACCAAGTTCATCAGAGCCTAGGAGCTTGCACTTTGCGGTGCTTCCTCCTTGATGAGAGATGAGGTAAACAGATGAAGATATGTTTCTTTTTTTTTGGGAGGTGTGCTATGTGTTGTACTTTTTATTGTCTATTTAAGTATTGCAACTTGATGTTGATTTCATTTAGATTCTGAACTTTTGTCACTTTTCTCATTTATTATTTTCTTATGGTACTGATATTTATATCATATCAACTGAATGAAATGAATCAAATTTCCCCAGGAAGATCAAGGAGTTCAAGAAAGCTATATTGCAAACAACTCATGCTTCAACCAGACGTTCAACATGTTTGCTAGTGCATCAAGGTAGCCATTTATCAATCATTTATACATTTTCCTTAATTAGGCTATTTTGATCAAATTAATAGTGAATCTAGATGTATAGATTAAAAAAATGAAAAACAAATAGTGAATCTAGATGTAATTTATCAAGGTAGATTAACATCAAATTGGATAAAATAATTCAATATTAAATTTTATTGCTTTCTTTCTGCTTTAAGATCAGCAGGTTTTGATTATTTGCATTCACAACAGAAATTCTGATACATTAATGACTGGACAAAAACAACAACTGCTTTGTAGTTTTCGTGTTTGGCATCTAATTTTCAGGTATGGGCTTGTTGAGTATTGAAAATTGATTGTTTCTAACCCCTCCTTTTCTTTTGTTTTCATTCTCTTTGCTTCAATCAGGAGTTCATGTTCTCTTGGCATTTTGTTTTCAGGACCAACTAGTACTTTGAGTCCGCTTGAAGTACTCGTAGAGGTTTATATCAGTGATACACAGGACTGCGAATCATTTTGGTACATTGTTATTCCTTTTCAACATCATAATTTTCAACCAGCGAGATTAATGGACATGTGTATTCTCTTTAAATTCCAACAGGTACATGAATGCATCAAATATTAATCAGGTCTTTTCTGTTTTGTAAAATCAGCAAATAAGAACTAAGAAAGTGATCGATTCAAATTTCTTCGAGTTGTTTTATTTTGCATTGCCGCCTCTCTTATTTTATTCATAAAATATAAGGTTTGATTCCAAAAGCTTTAATGTGACCTGCCAATTAATTAAATTTCCTAACCCATTTTTTATTGGCAAGAACTGATCACTACCTGTATGGATCATGGCACAAACTATTTGCTTGGCTTCAAATCCAATCTTTTCAGTTCATCCTAGTGATTCAAGATCTTGGCCTTGTGACTTGAATCTGATGCATATAAACCTTTCTAATACTACTATCCTATATATTATCTCAAAATTCGAGTGTGCAGACATGCTTGCACCATTAGGATATTATAATGTCATTGCAGTTTCTGATTGTTTGCCTTGCATTGAAGAAATTAGGTTATATTTTAAAGTTCAACATTAAAGTCCGACTTTGGTTAGATTTTCTTTTTCAATAGAGTGTATTGATATTTCAATGTCTTAGTAAAACTCCCTTAATTAGCATACCTTTAGATCGATTAACATGGATCATAACTAATGAAAAACGTAAAAACGCTCCTTTTAAAAGTTAACACCCAGCTTTGAAATACTTCTCTTAAGCTTAAGTAGCGATAGTTTCCAATGATAATGTTATTGCAAGGGGAGAAATGAGTTATATAGCATTCTTTCCCTATTGTACCGATTTTATTTTTTCCTTTGTTGACGATGAGTTTACGATGTCCATTAGTGAAATCTAAATTATAGTTTATTCGCCAACCTTTATATACATTTAAAGTGACCGTCTATATATATCATAAGAAAGTGAGGAAATCTCGTTCTCACAGTACCCATCACGTAACAAGGTTGAAGCGTTAACTTAATTTCAATTTTGGTTAGGTTTACTTGTTCAATTAAGTATATCGATATTTCGATGTCTTAGTAAACCTCACTAAATTAGCATACCTTTGAAACTTTTAAGCATGGATAATCACAAATGAAAAACGTAAAAAATACTCGTTTTAAAAGATAACACCCACCTTTGTAATACTTCTCTTCTGCTGAATTAGCCGATAGTTTCCGATGACATTGTTGTTGAACGAGAAGAAATAAGTCTTTTAGTGTTTTGCGCATATTGTATCGACCATTTTCTTTTTTCCTTTGTCGACTCGTTTACTTGCAAGGTGTTTAGATAAAAAGGAGTGAACTCAATGCTCAACGGGTGGTAAAGAGATAATGAGGTACATTAGTGCAGTCCAAATTATTGTTTGTTCGCCAACCTTAGTATACATTTAAAGAGACAGTCAATATAAATCAAAAAGAAAGAGAAAATTTCGTTGTCACGGTCCCCGTCATGTAACAAGGTTGAAGCGTTAACTTAAGTTCAATTTTGGTTAGTTTTACTTTTTCAATTAAACGTATTGACATTTCGATGTCTTAGTAAACCTCGCTAAATTAGCATACCTTTAGAACTTTTGGGTTTGGATCATAACTAATGAAAAACGTAAAAAATGCTCGTTTTAAAAGATAACACCCACCTTTAAAGTACATCTCTTCTGCTCGATTAGTCGATAGTTTTAGATTAAGTTATGGTCAGGAGAGGTGGAAGTGAGTCATGTTGCTATTAGCGCGTATCGTACTATTTCCTTATCTGCTAAGTAGAATATAGAAGCGAATGAAACATAATTAAGACATATAATGTAATCTTTCCATCAATAATTTTGGCTAATGTATTAAACTAAAAAACTTTATTTCTTTCTATGTAATCTTAACTGGACTTGTACCTTTAATTTAGTCGTCGTTTATTCTCATGTCACTATTAAAGAAAAATTTGTTGGCTTCATCGACTTCTTTCTTTTCCTTTGTCGACTCGTTTACCTGCAATGTATTTAGAAAAACAAATGAGCTTAATGCTCAATGGGTAGTAAACAGATGACGAGGAGTTTACGAAGTCTATTAGTGACGTCCAAATTATTGTTTGTAGGTCTAACCTTAGTATTCATTTAAGGATATCATGTATTTCTCTCACAAGATAGAGAGAAAACCGCGTTGTCACATTCCTCCTCGTGTAATAAGGTTAAAGCGTTAAAGTTAAGTTCGACTTTGGTTAGATTTTCTTTTTCAATAGAGTGTATAGACATTTTAATGTCTTAGTAAACCTCCCTTAATTAGCATACCTTTGGATCGATTGAACACTGATCATAACTAATGAAAAACATAAAAACGCTCCTTTTAAAAATTAACACCCACCTTAGAAATACTTATCTTCCGCTGAAGTAGAAATAGTTTCTGACGACACTGTTGTTGCAAGGGAAAAAATGAGTTATATAGTATTCTTCCTCTATCGTACCGACTTTTTTCCTTTGTCGACTAGTTTTTCTGCAAGGTGTTTAGTAAAAAAAAAGAAGGAATGAGCTCGATGTTTAGCGGGTGGTAAAGAGATGACGATGAGTTTACGAGGTGCTTTAGTGAAGTTCAAATCATTGTTTGTTCGTTCAACCTTTATATTCATTTAAAGAGACCGTCTAAATATCTCACAAGAAAGTAAGGAAATATTGTTGTCACAGTACCCATCACGTTATAAAGTTGAAGCATTAACTTTACTTCAATTTTGGTTAAGTTTAATTGTTCAATTGAGTGTGTCGACATTTCGATGTCTTAGTAAACCTCCCTAAATTAGCATACCTTTGAAACTTTTAAGCATGGATCATCACTAACGAAAAACATAAAAAATGCTCGTTTTAAAAGATAACACCCACCTTTTTAATACTTCCCTTCTGCTGAATTAAATGATAGTTTCCGATGGCATTGTTGTTGAACGAGAAGAAATGATTCATGAGTGTTTTGTGCGTAGTGTACCAATCATTTTCTTTTTTCCTTTGTCGACTCATTTATCTGCAAGGTGTTTCGAAAAAAAGAAGTGAGCTTGATGCTCAGCGGGTGGTAAAGAGAAAATGAAGTGCATCAGTGAAGTTCAAATTATTGTTTGTTCACCCAACCTTAGTATTTATTTAAAGAAACCGTCAATATATCTCAAAAAAAAGAGAAAATTTTGTTGTCACGGTCCCCATCGTGTAACAAGGTTGAAGCGTTAACTTAAGTTCAATTGTGGTTAGGTTTACTTATTCAATTAAACGTATTGAAATTTCAATGTTTTAGTAAACCTCATTAAATTAGCATACCTTTAGAACTTTTGGGCTTTGATCATAACTAATGAAAAACATAAAAAATGTTGATTTTAAAAGATAACACCTACCTTTAAAGTACATCTCTTTTGTTGACTTCATCGACTTTTTTCTTTTCCTTTGTCGACTCGTTTATTTGCAACGTGTCTAGAAAAAGGAATGAGCTTGAAGCTCAGTGGGTGGTAAAGAGATGACGAGGAGTTTATGAAGTCTATTAGCGATGTCCAAATTATTGTTTGTACGTCCAACCTTAGTATTCATTTAAGGATACCATGTATTTCTCTCACAAGATAGACAAAAAACCGCGTTGTCACGTTCCTCCTCGTGTAATAAGGTTAAAGCATTAACGTTAAGTTCGACTTTGGTTAGATTTTCTTTTTCAATAGAGTGTATGGACATTTTAATGTCTTAGTAAACCTCCCTTAATTAGCATACCTTTGGATCGATTAAACACTGATCATAAGAAATGAAAAACGTAAAAACGCTCTTTTTAAAAATTAAAACCCACCTTTGAAATACTTATCTTCCTTGAAGTAGCAACAGTTTCCGATGACACTGTCGTTGCAAGGGAAAAAACTAGTTATATAGCATTCTTCCTCTATTGTACCGACTTTTTTTTTCCTTTGTCGACTCGTTTATTTGCAAGGAGTTTAGAGAAAAAAATGAATGAGCTCGATGCTCAGCAGGTGGTAAAGAGATGACGAGGAGTTTATGATATCCATTAGCGAAATCTAAATTATTGTTTGTTCGCCAACCTTTATATACATTTAAAGTGACCGTCTACATATATCATAAGAATGTGAGGAAATATAGTTCTCACGGTACTAATCACGTAACAAGGTGGAAGTGTTAACTAAATTTTTATTTTGGTAAGGTTTACTTGTTCAATTAAGTGTATCGATATTTCGATGTCTTAGTAAACCTCACTAAATTAGCATGCCTTTGGAACTTTTAAGCATGGATCATCACAAATGAAAAATGTAAAAAATGTTCGTTTTAAAAGATAACACCCACCTTTATAATACTTCTCTTCCGCTGAATTAGTCGATAGTTTCCGATGACATTGTGGTTGAATGAAAAGAAATGAGACTTTTAGTGTTTTGTGCACATTGTATCGACCATTTTCTTTTTTTCTTTGTCGACTCGTTTACCTGCAAGGTGTTTAGAAAAAAATGAGTGAGCTCGATACTCAGCGGGTGGTAAAGAGATAACGAGGTGTATCAGTGAAGCGTTAACTTAATTTCAATTTTGGTTAAGTTAACTTGTTCAATTCACTGTGTCGACATTTCGATGTCTTAGTAAACCTCGCTAAATTAGCATACCTTTGAAACGTTTTAGCATGGATCATTACTAATGAAAAACATAAAAATGCTCGTTTTAAAAGATAACACTCACCTTTGTAATACTTCTCTTCTTCTGAATTAACTGATAGTTTTCGATGAAATTGTTGTTGAACGAGAAGAAATGATTCATGAGTGTTTTGCACGTAGTACATCGATTATTTTCTTTTTTCCTTTGTCGACTCATTTATCTGCAAGGTGTTTAGAAAAAAAGGAGTGAGCTCGATGCTCAGCGGGTGGTAAAGAGATAAGAGGTGCATTAATGAAGTCCAAATTATTTTTTGCTCGCCCAACCTTAGTATTCATTTAAAGAGACCATCAATATATCTTCACAAAAAGAGAAAATTTCGTTGTCACGGTCCCCGTCGTGTAACACGGTTGAAGCGTTAACTAAAGTTCAATTTTGGTTAGGTTTACTTTTTCAATTAAACCTATTGACATTTCGATGTCTTAGTAAACCTCGATAAATTAGCATACTTTTAGAACTTTTAGGCTTGAATCATAACTAATTACAAATGTAAAAAACGCTCGTTTTAAAAGATAACACCCACCTTTAAAGTACATCTCTTCTACTAAATTAGTCGATAGTTTTCGATTTAATTATGGTTAGGAGAGGTGGAAGTGAGTCTTGTAGCTTTCAGTGAGTATCGCACTATTTCCTTATCAGCGAAGAAGAATATAGAAGCAGAGGAAACATTATTAAGACATATAATGTAATCTTTTTATCAATAATTTTGGTTAATGTATTAAACTAAAAAACTTTATTTCTTTCTATGTAATCTTAACTGGACTTGTACCTTTAATTTAGTCCTTGTTTTTTCTCATGTCACTATTAAAGAAAAATTTGTTGGCTTCATCGACTACTTTCGTTTCTTTTGTTGACTCGTTTACCTACAATGTGGTTAGAAAAAGGAATGAGCTTGATGCTCAGTGGGTGGTAAAGAGATGACGAGGAGTTTACGAAGTCTATTAGTGATGTCCAAATTATTGTTTGTACGTCCAACCTTAGTTTTCATTTAAAGATACCATGTATTTTTCTCACAAAATAGAGAGGAACCACGTTGTCACGTTCCTCCTCGTGTAATAAAGTTAAAGCATTAACGTTAAGTTCGACTTTGATTAGATTTTCTTTTTCAATAGAGTGTATCGACATTTTAATGTCGTAGTAAACCTCCCTTAATTTGCATACCTTTGGATCAATTGAACATTGATCATAACTAATGAAAAACGTAAAAATGCTCCTTTTAGATTTTAACACCTACCTTTGAAATACTTATCTTCTGCTGAAGTTGCAATAGTTTCTGACGACACTGTTGTTGCAAGGGAAAAATAGAGTTATATAGCATTCTTCCTCTATTGTACCGACTTTTTATTTCCTTTGTCGACTCGTTTATCTGCAAGGTATTTAGAAAAAAAAAAGAATGAGGTTGATGCACAGAGGGTGGTAAAGAGATGACGAGGAGTTTACGAGGTGTATTAGTGAAGTTCAAATCATTGTTTGTTCACCCAACCTTTATATTCATTTTAAGAGACCATCTAAATATCTCACAAGAAAGTAAGGAAATATCGTTGTCACGGTACCCATCACGTAACAAGGTTGAAACGTTAACTTCATTTCAATTTTGGTTAAGTTTAATTGTTCAATTGAGTGTGTCGACATTTCGATGTCTTAGTAAACCTCACTAAATTAGCATACCTTTGAAACTTTCAAGCATTGATCATCACTAATGAAAAACATAAAAAATACTTGTTTTAAAAGATAACTCCCACCTTTTTAATACTTCCCTTCTGCTGAATTAACTGATAGTTTCCGATGGTATTGTTGTTGAACGAGAAGAAATGATTCATGAGTTTTTTGTGCGTAGTGTATCGATCATTTCCTTTTTCTTTTGTCGACTCATTTATCTGCAAGGTGTTCAGAAAAAAAAAAAAAAGGAGTGAACTTGATGTTTAGCGGGTGATAAAGAGATAACGAGGTGCATTAGTGAAGTCCAAATTATTGTTTGTTTACCCAACCTTAGTATTCATTTAAAGAGACTGTCAATATATCTTAAAAAAATGGAAAATTTCGTTGTCATGGTCCCCGTCGTGTAACAAGGTTGAAGCGTTAACTTAAGTTCAATTTTGCTTAGGTTTACTTTTTCAATTAAACATATTGATATTTTAATGTCTTAGTAAACCTCGCTAAATTAGCATATCTTTAGAACTTTTAGGTTTGGATCATAACTAATGAAAAAAGTAAAAAGCGATCGTTTTAAAAGATAACACCCACATTTAAAGTACATCTTTTATGCTCATGTAGTCGATAGTTTTCGATTAAGTTATGGTCGGAGAGGTGGAACTGAGTCTTGTAGCTTTCAGCACATATCGTACTATTTCCTTATCTGCGAAGTAGAATTTAGAAGCGAAGGAAACATGATTAAGACATATAATGTACTCTTTTTATCAATAATTTTGGTTAATGTATTAAACTAAAAAACTTAATTTCTTTCTATGTAATCTTAACTGGACTTGTACCTTTAATTTAGTCGTCATTTTTTTTCATGTCACTATTGAAGAAAAATTTGTTGGCTTCATCGACTTCTTTCTTTTCCTTTGTCGTCTCGTTTACCTACAATGTGTTTAGAAAAAGAAATGAGCTAGATGCTCAGTAGGTGGAAAAGAGATGACGATGATTTTACGAAGTCTATTAGTGATGTCCAAATTATTGTTTATACGTCCAACCTTAGTTTTCATTTAAGGATACCCTGTATTTTTCTCACAAGATAGAGAGGAACCATGTTGTCATGTGCCTCTTCGTGTAATAAGGTTAAAGCGTTAATGTTAAGTTTGACTTTGGTTAGATTTTCTTTTTCAATAGTGTATAGACATTTTAATGTCTTAGTAAACCTCCCTTAATTAGCATACATTTGGATCGATTGAACAATGATCATAACTAATGAAAAACGTAAAAACGCTCATTTTAAATATGAACACCCACCTTTGAAATACTTATCTTCCGCTGAAGTTGTAATAGTTTCTGATGACATTGTTGTTACAAGGGAAAAAATGAGCTATATAACATTGTTCCTTTATTGTATCGACTTTTTTTCCTTTGTCGACTCGTTTAATTAGCAAGGTGTTTAGAAAAAAAAGAATGAGGTCGATGCTCAGCGAGTGGTAAAGAGATGACGAGGAGTTTATGAGTTGCATTAGTGAAGTTAAAACAATTGTTTGTTCGCCCAACCTTTATATTCATTTAAAGAGACCGTCTAAATATCTCATAAGAACGTAAGGAAATATCGTTGTCACGGTACCCATCACGTTACAAGGTTGAAGCGTTTAATTTCAGTTTTGGTTAAATTTAATTATACAATTGATTGTGTCGACATTTCGATGTCGTATTAAACCTCGCTAAATTTGCATACCTTTGAAGCTTTTAAGCATGAATCAGCACTAATGAAAAACATAAAAAAAAAATGCTCGTTTTAAAAGATAACACCCACCTTTTTAATACCTCCCTTCTACTGAATTAACTGATAGTTTCCGATGACATTGTTGTTGAACGATAAGAAATGATTCGTGAGTGTTTTGCGCGTAGTGTATCGATCATTTTGTTTTTTCCTTTGTCGACTCATTTATCTGCAAGGTGTTTAGAAAAAAAGGAGTGAGCTCGATGCTCCGCAGGTAGTAAAGAGATAACGAGGTGCATTAGTGAAGTCCAAATTATTGTTTGTTCGCCCAACCTTAGAATTCATTTAAAAAGACCGTCAATATATCTCAAAAAAAAGAAAATTTCGACGTCACGGTCCCCTTCTTGTAACAAGGTTGAAGCATTAACTTAAGTTCAATTTTGGTTAGGTTTAATTTTTCAATTAAATGTATTGACATTTCGTTGTCTTAGTAAACCTCGCTAAATTAGCATACCTTTAGAACTTTCGGGCTTGGATCATTACTAATGAAAAACGTAAAAAAGGCTCGTTTTAAAATATAACACCCACCTTTAAAGTACATCTCTTCTGCTCAATTAGTCAATAGTTTTCGATTAAGTTATGGTTAGGAGTGGTGAAAGTGAGTCTTGTAGCTTTCAACGTGTGTCGTACTATTTCCTTATCTGCGAACTAGAATATAGAAGCGAAAGAAACATGATTAAGACATATAATGTAATCTTTTTATCAATAATTTTGGTTAATGTATTAAACTAAAAAACTTTATTTCTTTCTATATAATCTTAACTGGACTTGTACCTTCAATTTAATCGTCGTTTTTTCTCATGTCTCTATTAAAGAAAACTTTGTTGGCTTCATCGACTTCTTTCTATTCCTTTGTCGACTCATTTACCTGCATTGTGTTTAGAACAAGGAATAAGCTTTATGCTCAGTGGGTGGTAAAGAGATGACGAGGAGTTTACGAAGTCTATTAGTGATGTCCAAATTATTGTTTGTACGTCCAACCTTAGTATTCATTTAAGTATACCACGTATTTCTCTCACAAGATAGAGAGGAAACCACGTTGTTACGTTCCTCGTCGTGTAATAAGGTTAAAGCGTTAACGTTAAGTTCGACTTTGGTTAGATTTTCTTTTTCAATAGTGTATAAACATTTAATGTGTCAGTAAACCTCCTCTAATTAGCATGCCTCTGAATCGATTGAACACTTATCATAAATAATGGAAAACGTAAAAACACTCCTTTTAAAAATTAACACCCACCTTTGAATTAATTATCTTCCGCTGAAGTAGCAATAGTTTCCGATGATACTGTTGTTGCAAGGGAAAAAATGAGTTATATAGCATTCTTCCTCTATTGTACCGACTTATTTTTCCTTTGTCGACACGTTTATCTGCAAGGTGTTTAGAAAAAAAAGAGGAATGAGCTCGATGTTTAGCGGGTGGTAAGAGATGACGAGGAGTTTACGAGGTGCATTAGTGAAGTTCAAATTATTGTTTGTTCGCCCAACCTTTATATTCATTTAAAGAGACCGTCTAAATATCTCACAAGAATGTAAAGAAATATCGTTGTCACGGTAACCATCACGTAACAAGATTGAAGCGTTAGCTTAATTTCAATTTTGGTTAAGTTTAATTGTTCAATTGAGTGTGTCGACATATCGATGTCTTAGTAAACCTCGCTAAATTAGCATACCTTTAAAACTTTCAAGCATGGATCATCAATAATGAAAAACATAAAAAATGCTCGTTTTAAAAGATAACACCCACCTTTTTAATACTTCCCTTCTACTGAATTAACTGATAATTTCCGATGGCATTGTTGTTGAACAAGAAGAAATGGTTCATGAGTGTTTTGCGCATAGTGTATCGATCATTCTCTTTTTTCCTTTGTCGACTCATTTATTTGCAATGTGTTTAGAAAAAAAGGAGTGAGCTCGATGCTCAGCGGGTGGTAATGAGATAACGAGGTGCATTAGTGAAGTTCAAATTATTGTTTGTTTGCCCAACCTTAGTATTCATTTATAAAGACCATTACTTTATCTCAATAAAAAGAGAAAATTTCGTTGTCACGGTTCCCGTTGTGTAACAACGTTGAAGCGTCAACTTAAATTCAATTTTGGTTAGGTTTACTTTTTCAATTAAACGTATTAACATTACGATATCTTAGTAAACCTCGCTAAATTAGCATACCTTTAGAACTTTTGGGCTTGGATCATAACTAATGAAAAACGTAAAAAAAACGCTCGTTTTAAAAGATAACACCCACCTTTAAAGTACATCTCTTCTGTTAAATTAGTCGACAGTTTTCGATTAAGTTATGGTCAAGAGAGGTGGAAGTTAGTCTTGTAGCTTTTAGCGCGTGTTGTACTATTTCCTTATCTGCAAAGTAGAATATAGAAGCGAAGGAAACATGATTAAGACATAATGTAATCTTTGTACCAATAATTTTGGTTAATGTATTAAACTAAAAAACTTTATTTCTTTTTATGTAATCTTAACTGGACTTGAACCTTTAATTTAGTCGTCGTTTTTTCTCATGTCAATATTAAAGAAAAATTTGTTGGCTTCATCGATTTCTTTCTTTTCCTTTGTCGACTCGTTTACCTACAATGTGTTTAGAAAAAGGTATGAGCTTGATGCTCTGTGGGTAGCAAAGAGATGACAAGGAGGTTATGAAGTCTTTTAGTGATTTCCAAACTATTGTTTGTATGTCCAACCTTAGTATTCATTTAAGGATACCATGTATTTCTCTCACAAGATAGAGAAGAAACCGCGTTGTCATGTTCCTCCTCGTGTAATAAGGTTAAAGCGTTAACGTTAAGTTCAACTTTGGTTAGATTTTCTTTTTCAATAGTGTATGGACATTTTAATGTCTTGGTAAACCTCCCTTAATTAGCATACCTTTGGATCGATTGAACACTGATCATAACTAATGAAAAACGTAAATACGCTCCTTTTAAAAATTAACACCCACCTTTGAAATACTTATCTTCCGCTGACGTAGAAATAGTTTCTGATGACGCTTTTGTTGCAACGGACAAATGAGTTATATAGCATTCTTCCTCTATTATACCGACTTTTTTTTTTCCTTTGTCAACTCGTTTATCTTCAAGATGTTTAGAACAAAAAAAGGAATGAGCTTGATGTTTAGCAGGTGGTAAGAGATGACTAGGAGTTTACGAGGTGCATTAGTGAAGTTCAAATCATTGTTTGTTCGTCAAACCTTTATATTCATTTAAAGAGACCGTCTAAATATATCACAAGAAAGTAAGGAAATATCGTTGTCACGGTACCCATCATGTAATAAGGTTGAAGCGTTAACTTAATTCCAATTTTGGTTAAGTTTAATTGTTCAATTGAGTGTGTCGACTCGATGTCTTAGTAAACTTCGCTAAATTGGCATACCTTTGAAACTTTTAAGCATGGATCATCACTAATGAAAAACATAAAAAATGCTTGTTTTAAAAGATAACACCCACCTTTTCAATACTTCCCTTCTGCTGAATTAACTGATAGTTTCCGACGGCATTGTTGTTGAACGAGAAGAAATGATTCATGAGTGTTTTGCGCGTACTGTATCGATCATTTTCTTTTTTGCTTTGTCGACTCATTTATCTGCAAGTTATTTAGAAAAAAAGGAGTGAGCTCGATGCTCAGCGGGTAGTAAATAGATAACGAAGTGCATTAGTGAAGTCCAAATTATTGTTTGTTCGCCTAACCTTAGTATTCATTTAAAGAGACTGTCCATATATCTCATAAAAAGAGAAAATTTTGTTGTCACGGTCCTTGTCGTGTAACAAGGTTGAAGCGTTAACTTAAGTCAAATTTTGGTTAGGTTTACTATTTCAATTAAACTTTTTGACATTTCGATGTTTTAGTAAACCTCGCTAAATTAGCATACCTTTAGAACTTTTGGGCTTGGATCATAACTAACGAAAAACGTAAAAAATGCTCGTTTTAAAAGGTAACACCCACCTTTAAAGTACATCTCTTCTACTCAATTAGTCGATAGTTTTCGATTAAGTTATGATCAGGAGTGGTGGAAGTGAGTCTTGTTGCTATCAGCGCGTATCGCACTATTTTCTTATCTGCGAAGTAGAATATAGAAGTGAAGGAAACATGATTAAGACATATAATGTAATCTTTTTATCTATAATTTTGGTTAATATATTAAACTAAAAAACTTTATTTCTTTCTATATAATCTTAACTGGACTTTTACCTTTAATTTAGTCATCGTTTTTTCTCAAGTCACTATTAAAGAAAAATTTGTTGGCTTCATCGACTTCTTTCTTTTCCTTTGTCGACTCGTTTACCTGCAATATATTTAGAAAAAGGAATGAGATTTATGCTCACTGGGTGGTAAAGAGATGACGAGGAGTTTACGAAGTCTATTACTGACGACCAAATTATTGTTTTTACGTCTACCTTAGTATTCATTTAAGGATACCATTTATTTCTCTCACAAGATAGAGAGGAAACCGCGTTGTAACGTTCCTCCTCGTATAATAAGGTTAAAGCGTTAACGTTAAGTTCGAATTTGGTTAGATTTTTTTCAATAGAGTGTATAGGAATTTTAATGTCTTAGCAAACCTCCCTTAATTAGCATAACTTTGGATGAATTGAACACTGATCATAACTAATGAAAAACGTAAAAATGCTCCTTTTAAAAATTAACACCCACCTTTGAAATACTTATCTTCCGCTGAAGTAGCAATAGTTTCCAACGACACTGTTTTTGCAAAAAGACGTAAAAACGTAAACACGCTCCTTTTAAAACCTTAAAAACGCTCCTTTTAAAAAAATGTAAAAACGCTCCTTTTAAAAATTAACACCCACCTTGTAAAAACGTAAAAATTAACACCCACCTTTGAAACGCTCCTTTTAAAAATTAACACCCACCTTTGAAATACTTATCTTCCCCTATTGTACCGACTTTTTTTCCTTTGTTGACTCGTTTATCTGCAAGGTATTTAGAAAATAAAGGAATTAGCTCGATGTTTAGCGGGTGGTAAAGAGATGACAAGGAGTTTACGAGGTGCATTAGTGATGTTCAAATTATTGTTTGTTCGCCTAACCTTTATATTCATTTAAAGAGACCGTCTAAATATCTCACAAGAAAGTAAGGAAATATCGTTGTCACGGTACCCATCACGTAACAAGGTTGAAGCGTTAACTTAATTTCTATTTTGGTTAAGTTTAATTATTCAATTGAGTGTGTCGACATTTTGATGTCTTAGTAAACCTCGCTAAATTAGCATACCTTTGAAACTTTTAAGCATGGATCATCAATAATGAAAAACATAAAAAATGCTCGTTTTAAAGGATAACACCCACCTTTTTAATACTTCCCTTCTACTTAATTAAATGTTAGTTTCGATGGCATTGTTGTTGAATTAGAAGAAATGATTCATAAGTGTTTTGTGCGTAGTGTATCGATATTTTCTTTTTTCGTTTGTCGACTCATTTATCTACAAGGTATTTAGAAAAAAAAGAGTGAGCTCGATGCTCAGCCGGTGGTAAAGAGATAACGAAGTGCATTAGTGAAGTCCAAATTATTGTTTGCTCACCCAACCTTAGTATTCATTTAAAGAGACCGTCAATATATCTCCAAAAAAAGAGAAAATTTCGTTATCACGGTCCATGTCATGTAACAAGGTTGAAGCATTAACTTAAGTTCAATTTTGGTTAGGTTTACTTTTTCAATTAAACGTATTGATATTTCGATGTCTTAGTAAACTTTGCCAAATTACCATACCTTTAGAACTTATGGGCTTGGAACATAACTACTGAAAAACGTAAAAAATGCTCGTTTTAAAAGATAACACCCACGTTTAAAGCACTTCTCTTCTGCTTAATTAGTCGATAGTTTTCGATTAAGTTATGGTCAGGAGAGGTAGAAGTGAATCTTGTAGCTTTCAGCGCATATTGTACTATTTCCTTATCTGCGAAGTAGAATATAGAAGTGAAGGAAACATGATTAAGACATATAATGTAATCTTTTTATCAATAATTTTGGTTAATGTATTAAACTAAAAAACTTTATTTCATTCTATGTAATCATAACTGGACTTGTACCTTTAATTTAGTCGTCGTTTTTTCTCATATCACTATTAAAGAAAAATTTGTTGGCTTCATCGACTTATTTCTTTTCCTTTGTCGACTCGTTTACCTGCAATGTGTTTAGAAAAAGGAATGAGCTTGATGTTTAATGAGTGGTAAAGAGATGACGAGGAGTTTACGAAGTTTATTAGTGACGTCCAAACTATTGTTTGTACGTCCATCCTTAGTACTCATTTAAGGATACCATGTCTTTCTATCACAAGATAGAGAGAAAACCGCGTTGTCACGTTCCTCCTCGTGTAATAAGGTTAAAGCGTTAACGTTAAGTTCGACTTTGGTTAGATTTTTTGTTTCAATTGAGTGTATAGGAATTTTAATGTCTTAGCAAACCTCCCTTAATTAGCATACCTTTGGATCGATTGAACACTGATCATAACTAATGAAAGACATAAAAACGCTCCTTTTAAAAGTTAACACCTACCTTGGAAATACTTACCTTCCATTGAAGTAGCAATAGTTTCCGACAACACTGTTGTTGCAAAAAGACGTAAAAATGTAAACATGCTCCTTTTAAACGTAAAAACGCTCCTTTTAAAAACGTAAAAATGCTTCTTTTAAAAATTAACACCCACCTTTGAAAATTAACACCCACCTTTGAAACGCTCCTTTTAAAAATTAACACCCACATTTGAAATACTTATCTTCCCCTCTTGTACCGACTTTTTTTTTCCTTTGTCGACTCATTTATCTGTAAGGTGTTTAGAAGAAAAAGGAATGAGCTCGATGTTTAGCGGGTGGTAAAGAGATGACGAGGAGTTTACGGGGTGCATTAATGATGTTCAAATTATTGTTTGTTCCCCCAACCTGTATATCTATTTAAAGAGACCGTATAAATATCTCAATAGAAGGTAAGGAAATATCGTTGTCGCGGTACCCATCACGTAACAAGGTTGAAGCGTTAACTTAATTTCAATTTTGGTTAAGTTTAATTGTTCAATTGAGCGTGTTGACATTTTGATGTCTTAGGAAACCTCGCTAAATTAGCATACCTTTGAAACTTTTAATCATGGATCATCAATAATGAAAAACATAAAAAATGCTTGTTTTAAAAGATAACACCCACCTTTTTAATACTTCCCTTCTGCTGAATTAACTGATAGTTTCCGATAGCATTGTTGTTGAACGAGATGAAATGATTCATGAGTGTTTTGCACGTAGTGTATCGATCATTTTCATTTATCCTTTGTCGACTCATTTATCTGCAAAGTGTTTAGAAAAAAAGAGTGAGCTCGATGCTCAGCGGGTGGTAAAGAGATAACGAGGTGCATTAGTGAAGTCCAAATTACTGTTTGTTCGCCCAACCTTACTATTCATATAAAGACTCGTCAATAAATCTCAAAAAAAGAGAAAATTTCGTTGTCACGGTCCCCGTCGTGTAACAAGGTTGAAGCGTTAACTTAAGTTCAATTTTGGTTGGATTAACTTTTTAAATTAAACGTATTGACATTTTGATATCTTATTAAACCTTACTAAATTAGCATACCTTTAGAACTTTTGGGATTGGTTCATAACTAATGAAAAACTTACAAAACACTCGTTTTAAAAGATAACACCCACCTTTAAAGTACATCTCTTCTGCTCAATTAGTCGATAGTTTTCAATTAAGTTATAGTCTGGAGAAGTGGAAGTGATTCTTGTAGCTTTCAGCGTGTATCGTACTATTTCCTTATCTGCAAAGTAGAATATAGAAGTGAAGGAAACATGATTAAGACATATAATGTAATCTTTTTATCAATAATTTTGGTTAATGTATTAAACTAAAAAACTTTATTTCTTTCTATATAATCTTAACTGGACTTGTACCTTTAATTTAGTCGTCATTTTTTCTCATGTCACTATTAAAGAAAAATTTGTTGGCTTCATCGACTTCTTTCTTTTCCTTTGTCGAATCATTTACCTGCAATGTCTTTAGAAAAAGGAATGTGCTTGATGATCATTGGGAGGTAAAGAGATGACGAGGAGGTTATGAAGTCTATTAGTGATGTCCAAATTATTGTTTGTACGTCCAACCTTAGTATTCATTTAAGGATACCATGTATTTCTCTCACTAGATAGAGAAGAAACCACATTGTCACATTCCTCCTCGTGTAATAAGGTTAAAGCGTTAACGTTAAGTTCGACTTTGGTTAGATTTTCTTTTTCAATTGAGTGTATGGACATTTTAATGTCTTAGTAAACCTCCCTTTATTAGCATACCATTGGATCAATTGAACACTATCATAACTAATGAAAAACGTAAAAACGCTCCATTTAAAAATTAACACCCACCTTTAATATACTTATCTCCCCTTGAAGTAGAAATAGTTTCCGACGGCACTGTTGTTGCAAGGAAAAAAATGAGTTATATAGCATTCTTCCTCTATTGTACCGATTTTTTCCTTTGTCGATTCGTTTATCTCCAAGGTGTTTAGAAAAAAGAGGAATGAGCTCGATGTTTAGCGAGTGGTAAGAGATGACGAGGAGTTTACGAGGTGCATTAGTGAAGTTCAAATCATTGTTTGTTCGCCCAACCTTTATATTCATTTAAAGAGACCATCTAAATATCTCACAAGAAAGTAAGAAAATATCGTGGTCATGGTACCCATCACGTAACAAGGTTGAAGCGTTAACTTAATTCCAATTTTGGTTAAGTTTAATTGTTCGATTGAGTGTGTCGACATTTTAATGTCTTATTAAACCTCGCTAAATTGTCATACCTTTGAAACTTTTAAGCATGGATTATCACTAATGAAAAACATAAAAAATGCTCATTTTAATAGATAACACCCACCTTTTTAATACTTCCCTTTTACTAAATTAACTGATAGTTTCGTCGGCATTGTTGTTGAACGAGAAGAAATGATTCATGAGTGTTTTGCGCGTAATGTATCGATCATTTTCATTTTTCCTTGATCTACTCATTTATCTGCATGGTGTTTAGAAAAAAAAGGAGTGAGCTCGATGCTCGGCAAGTGGTAAAGAGATAACAAAATGCATTAGTGAAGTCCAAATTATTGTTTGTTCGCCCAACCTTAGTATTCATTTAAAGAGACCGTCAATATATCTACAAAAAAAGAGAAAATTTCGTTGCCACAGTCCTTGTCGTGTAACAAGGTTGAAGCGTTAACTTAATTTCAATTTTGGTTAGGTTTACTTTTTCAATTAAACGTATTGACATTTCGATATCTTATTTAACCTCGCTAAATTAGCATACCTTTAGAACTTTTGGGCTTGGAATATATCTAACGAAAAACGAAAAAACGCTCGTTTTAAAAGATAACACCCACCTTTAAAGCATATCTCTTCCGCTCAATTAGTCGATAGTTTTCGATTAAGTTATGGTCAGGAGAGGTAGAAGTGAGTCTTATAGCTTTCAGCGCGTATTGTGCTATTTCCTTATCTGCGAAGTAGAATATAGATGTGAAGGAAACATGATTAAGACATATAATGTAATCATTTTATCAATAATTTTGGTTAATGTATTAAACTAAAAAACTTTATTTCTTTCTATGTAATCTTAACTAGAGTTGTACTTTTAATCTAGTCGTCATTTTTTCTCACGTTACTATTAAAGAAAAATTTGTTGGCTTCATCGACTTCTTTCTTTTCCTTTGTCGACTCATTTACCTGCAATGTTTTTAGAAAAAGGAATGAGCTTGATGCTAAGTGGATGGTAAATAGATGACGAGGAGTTTAAGAAGTCTATTAGTGATGTCCAAATTATTGTTTGTACATCCAACCTTACTATTCATTTAAGGATACAATGTATTTCTCTCACAAGATAAAGAGAAACCGTGTTGTAACGTTCCTCCTCATGTAATAAGGTTAAAGCCTGAACGTTAAGTTCGACTTTGGTTCGATTTTCTTTTTCAACAGAGTGTATCGACATTTTAATGTCTTAATAAACCTCCCTTAATTAGCATACCTTTGGATTGATTGAACACTGATCATAACTAATGAAAAACGTAAAAACACTCCTTTTAAAAATTAACACCCACCTTTGATGTGACAATCCTCCCTCGATCTTGGGTCGTGTCGCCCGGCCCAGACCGCTACTTGGACTCGATACCTGAACCAGGCCCAAATAAAAGTATGGCACTCCTCTCAAACAAACCTGCAGAATACACATTGGCTAAATAAAGGATAATAATTACAGAATAAATATAAATAGAAATCCTTAAGCCAATAAATTTAAATTCACAAGAATATATATGAAATTATAAATGGGTTCGTATTGAGTTAAACTATTAAAACTTCCAAGTGGATCAACTAAAGGTAAGTAGGTTTCAAACTACCCAAAGACTTATTTTAATTACAACCCAAGTTTAATTGTTTCAAAATTGAATATACATGATATATATCAACACAAGGCTCACATCAAGTGAAGACTTCAAGCTCATTTCTCCCTTATCTCAATTCTAGCTCACTCGTTGTTAAACCTGTATTGTAAATGGGGTGAGCTAAAAGAACCAACGGAGCCCCATAAGAGAAGAACCACACTCAAATATCAAATATGCAAGTAATACCTATAAAGCAAAATAAATCTAGCATGCATTTGAAATCATGACAAGTGTTGACAATTTGCATCAGAGTAGCAATTCCATAAAGAGTAAGCATTTCATGTTCCATAAAGAGTAAGCATTTCAAATACTAATAAATAATTCAAGAGTTGTAAAGCATAAATAATCAAGTTTAGCAATGCAAAGGGATTGCAAGATAGATACATATGAAGTAATAAATATAAATGCATGTCCATGGTTTCAATTTGCCATTGCCTCCCCTTGTTGACCAATAATAAAAAATATAATAAATATGCGTGGGTGACTTGATTCCACCGTGTGTCCATGGCTTCTCAAGAGGCCCGGGTGACTTGGTTCCATCGTGCATCCACAACTCCCCAATAGGCCCTTGCATTGGGTGACTTGGTTCCACCGTTAGCTACGACTCCCCAAGAGGCCCTTAAGCATGTAAGGTGACTTGGTTCCACCATGTCTATGGCTCCCCAAGAGGCCTTACATGAAGTCAAGTAAGGTAGGCAACAACCTCATCCCAAGTCCTTTAAATTAAAAATATGATTCTAAATATACTAGTAGCAAGCCACATTTGATAGATGAGCGGTGCTCCCCACTTACCTGTACTCGCCACGAATCCTAATCTCGATCCTCTCGCGTTTGGGCTCGATGTGAACCGTCTTGCGAATCTAGACAATTCGAAAGAATAATTACTTTATGTATCTACAACCATACAAGTTTAACATCAATTGTCTAGACCTTAGAGATTCACTCTATTTTATAGCTGACTTCGTTAAAGGTCATTCACGACTCTAAAATCGACACTTAAAATTAGAATCGATGATTCGAGTAAAATAAGAATGCAGTGATGTAAAATAAGGAAAATCTGCTAAGACTTAGTTTTTCCAACATAAAGATCCAAATCACCATACAAGACTCAATTTAGACTTTAAATTCCCGAATGACAATATTTAGTCAAAGGCCACAAATTTATCGAATAAGTTTATTTCCCAAAGAAAAGATTCAAAGTCTCTTTTTAAATCTCAACTCAACCTTAAATGCCAAATCCATATCAATAACTTCAACCGCGTTCAATTTGCTAAAATCATGGGAAAACCCTTTCATGTACCGTCAAACTATAGAAAACAAGATTGATTCATCCATAATACTCGTTATCATAAAGCTTAAAAATTTGTATTACCCATTTTAAGACTAGATCTAAGAAAAATTGAACAAACTTTGCAAATCATCAACTCTCATTGCCAATACCAACACCAAGACAATAAATCTAGGGAGTATTAGAGTCTCACCATGCCTTCAATGGAGTCTTTAACTCAAAATCCTTTCCAAAATCTCATTCGAACATAGATCACATCTTTCCTTTCTTATTTTCTTTTCTATTTTCCTTGCGTGCTTGCCGCTGTCGATGCCATCAACCCTTTGGTCTCCAAATCTTCAACAAATAATAAAGAAATCAAGGAGGGAAGTGAGGTTGTACCTCTCTTGAGCTTGAACTCTCCTCTTGTTCTCCTCCTCTCCACGTGAGTGTTTAACAAGATTGTGGCTAGGGTTTTCTTTGATTTGCTTAAATAGCATTAGGGTTAGGGATTAAGGTTATGGTTATTTACAACTTGTCTAAAATGCCTTTTTGGTTCCTAAGCTCAATTGGGCTTTATTATTTAAAATAAAACTTTACTTAATCCCTCACTCATATTTAATTTGACAAGTTTAGAATTGTATTTCCACATCCAACACCCAACATATTTTTATCATGAAATTATCAAAATACCCATAGGTTGGGTCATGGAGAATTTGGGTCGTTACAATATCTCCAATTTTAAGAACTTTCGTCCTTGAAAGTAAAAGTAAAGTACAACGTAGTTTGGTATCTGTCCATAACAATTTCTTTTCGATCCCATTGTTTAACTGAGGCCATATTCACCTGCACACTCTGCCCGTTTCCCCACATGAAATAAAGTTTTGCTCCTGACTTTAATATATCTCATTTTTTTTTCATCTTGCAAACTAAAAGTCATAAAGCCCACCTCATGTAGGTCATCAATAAAGCTTTTATACTTGGCTACATGCCAATTCCTCATATCGTTACGCATTTATGGGGTATTCCTTTGTAAGCTCCACCAAAATCGTAATGTGCACTCGAGTCATTCACACAACAAAGAACAATAATGAGATGTGATATGGCACCTATCTGTGTCGAAAAGAAGTATCTATGCTTATCTGGTAGTACAAACATACCACCACCTGATAGTAGGAAAAGCAAGGATAGCTATTCATCATATCAAGAACACTAGCACACCATTTCAGTTACCATCTCCTTTATATATATCAACGTGTGACTCATCATATCATTGCGACTTATCTGTAGATGCTACAAATGAGCAGATTTAGCATTCCTTTCGGAGATATGCATTAACATCATTGTCTATTGTACATTTATCGACATTCATTATTGTAAGTTCATATTTCAAGTCAACTCTTTACTGATGGTCTGCTTCACAACCCCTCTATCACGTTTGACCATTAACTTATGCAATAAACTTCCACCCTCGTAATCCTGAGGAACATTTGAATCCACCGCCAACCCCTAAGCGAAATTCAACACTCGTCCATATACGATATATCGTATCGTCATCTTTGTTTCAAATTACGATGTCATATCACAATCACTCAGTTTCTAAGAGACTTTTCGCATCGTATCCACGTACCGTTCGACTTTCACGATTTCTGAGCGAGCGTTTTAAATTCTCTTGGCTTAGTTAGGTTCACCTTTAGTATACAAATACTTTTTGTCACCGTTCCGAACTAACTCTTAGCTCTTATGGATTATTTAAAGTTTTTTTTAAGAAAAATTTGGCATCCATGTCATTCCTCAAAATTATCCAGCCTATATCCCTGACATGGTTATTAAGGTCTCATAACTCACTACGACTCAATTATTTTCAAGTTCATAACTCACCCTTACATACGTGTGTTACTATTATCGCACTTCATATACGTTTTGTTGGATACTCCAACAATAGAGTACTGATTGGTATACGTGGAATTCACATAGATTTATCGTGCACGACTTGTTATTAAACTTTTGATGTAAGGTACCCAAATTCATGTTTACACTTGCTTCAAAAATTTTCTTGCATAGTTTAGCTTATGGTTTTCTTGCTTACACTTAGTACGAAACCATTCATAATGTTCTCCCTTTTTCTCTAAATTCAGTGATTCTTGAAAGTAAGAATATTAGACTAATTCCTCAAAAAATAATTCTAAGAGACCTTATCTGTGGAATTCTTTTTCAAACTTTACTCTTATCGGCATAATTCCCAAGTTTAACTCACCAACACCAATGTTTACGGTCTCAATTTTTTTTATAATTATTGTTGTTATATATTGCCAATATCATTTACCCAATGATCTTACTTTCAATATAGATCAAACTCAAGGTCATGATTCATCACATCTTCCCATACTTAGGAAAACATTTATGCCATATAAGTTTCTCATACTTTTGTCCCTAGTTAAGGTGTCAGCCTTAAATGTTCGTACATTATCACCTCGTGTTGATATCTTCAATGATTGATCATTTGCAAACCTATTGCTTACCCATCTGGATTATATTTCAAGTTATCATACACCATCACATTAGGGCTGTCACTTTTAGACTTATTCTAAGCTTTTCGGCTTCCAACTGTAAACCACATTTTGTTTAACAATTATTAACGGTGTGAAGTTTTAGAAAATTTCTTCTCTACTCATATATTCATATTTTATTGCTAGTTTAGGGTATTTCCTCATCATCCCTAATTATTGTTTCGTGCATATTACACGGTATCCACTTTATTGGGGGTCGATCCTAGCCTAGGATCCCCAATTTATTTGCCAATGTATCGGTCCGATCCTTTATCCTTTCTTCAACCATCAAGTTTGGTAGTCCAGGCCTTTAATGAAATATTTTATTTTATCATGGGATTCCAAGTTACTTCCCATAAAACAAACATGATTTCTCGTAACTTCACCATTTCGATTGAAATTTTGAGTACTTGAACAAGGTACCCCTTGTAATTTCTATGGCTATGAAAAGCCATTGTAGTATATATTTTCTATCTAGAGTTTGCAATTATTCTGATCACCAAATTACTCTTTCATTTTTTCTCATGGATCGATCCTACTTTACTTAGGTTATGTGACAATTGTTTCCTTCGTTGACTCTTCAACGTCATCTTTCCTTCAATCGTCCCCTACCAATCAGGTTAGGTTTTACTTTGACTCAAAAGTTGTTAGTTCATATGTCCAATTATATCAGAAATATTATTTTCATTGGGCTTCTTGGTATCCTCAAATTTTAGTAACTCGCTTATCTTTGATTGTACTAGTATTCACTGAATTTTCTTATTGAGTTGTTTTCGAGATATTGTTTAATTTCTCATTCGATATCCCGTACATCACGTACTTATATTTCAATGTTAACTCTCAGTTTGAGATCCTTATCTTTCTTATTCAACCTATCAATAACGGATTTAGATTTAACTTTCTTTTACATATGTTCGAATTAAAAACTTGAATGTTGTAATTCAATCAATTAAGAATTCAAATTCGAATCAAAACCTTTTTTTTAAAGTGTCAGATTTTCATCAAAACCACTATTCAAACCGAGCTAGGCTTAGTTTAAAGAAATCATCTGAAATTCTTCTCATATTTTCAAGCAATTTGTAAAACCCTTTTCGAATCGTTTTAGTCAAGCAAATCAAAAGTAAACTATAATCGTAAGTAAATTTTGTGTTCCAAACACACAATGGTGACATAGATCCAAAACATACGTTGCATTTTCATCAAATCAAAAACTTTGAAATTCAGTAAAACTTTATATGTAAGGATCAAAATTACGACGTCAAATTCTTGAAATGAGTATGAGTCTATTTGCTTTATCTTTTGAACACCAAGGAAAATAAAAGGTTTCCTTTTTGTACTTGTTCACCTTTTTAAAAATTTTTTAAAGACACGTTGAATCCTTCCATGAAAACTTTAATAAAGTGCAGCAAACATCAACTCGAAAACAATACAAAAATCATGGTCCAATATAGTCGAAAAAATCATTTTTCGATAAAAATAGATCACCTGAAACAACATAATTCGATCTATAGTAATAACCTTCAAGTCGAATTTATAGACCAATGATTCACATTCTTAATCGAGCATTAGAGGTTTTAAGAGTATACTTAACGTCTATATCTTGAATTAAGTTTTTCAAGTTCAGCCTACTGGCCGAACTAACTTAATTATCATTGTTTGAAACTAAGATTCATTTGCATCCTCACTAGGATTATTAATTTATGTTTTAAACAAGATATTGTTAATTTTATCTGTCCTAATAGAGTTTCAAGTGTCAGAGTTACTCCTCTGAAATGTGACCACGTCACTATTCCATTTCGCGTATTTAGCGTTGCTTCTCATTGCCCTTTCTAGTCTCACAAGTCTTGTTTAAGTCTTTAATTGCTACTCTAGCATTAAGTACAGACGCATCACACCAATTATGTTTTAATTGAAGTTTATTCATTTTTGCAACAGTTGTTGAAGACATTCTTGAACCCGTGTGGAACCTCCCAATAGTTCCCCTTGATTTCTTTGCGTCATTCATAGTCATCCCCCTCATTGTCCTGTCAAACTCAAATTCCTCATCCACTGATGGAAATCACCAGAGATAGTTCAAACTAGTGGAGAAAACAATTATCTATATATAACGAATATTTATATATACAAGGTAGCAAATAATCATCATAGTAAGTCTTTGTTAAATTTCTTTTGTCTCATCCCATCCTAGGACTTATCATTTGTGTATGTAAGTTGACTTTAAGCCAATGTCCCATACCATTTGCCTAGCTTAAACTTGACATTTACATTAAAAGGCTCTAAAACTTAGGTTTCACTAACTTAATGTTTACCTAGGTTCTAATCCCTATGCTCTGATACCAACTATGACGATCCTCCCCGACCTAGGGTCGGGTCGTCCGGCCCAGACCGCTACTTGGACCCGATACTTGAACCAGACCCAAATAACAGTATGGCACGCCTCTCAAACAAACCTGTAGAATACACGAGAAGTTTACAATGTGCATTAGTGAAGTTCAAATTATTGTTTGTTCGCCCAATCTTTATATTCATTTAAAGAGACTGTCTAAATATCTCACAAGAAAGTAAGGAAATATCGTTATCACGGTACCCATCACGTAACAAGGTTGAAGCGTTAACTTAATTTCAATTTTGGTTAAGTTTAATTGTTCAATTGAGTGTGTTAACATTTCAATGTTTTAGTAAATCTCGCTAAATTAGCATACCTTAAAACTTTTAAGCATAGATCATCACTAATGAAAAACATAAAAAATGCTCGTTTTAAAAGATAACCCCCACCTTTTTAATACTTCTCTTCTGCTGAATTAACTGATAGTTTCCAAAAACATTGTTGTTGAACGAGAAGAAATGATTCACGAGTGTTTTGCGCGTAGTGTATCGATCATTTTCCTTTTTCCTTTGTTGACTCATTTATCTGCAAAGTGTTTAGAAAAAAGGAGTGAGTTCGATGCTCAGCAGGTGTTAAGAGATAACGAGGTTCATTATTATTGTTTGTTCGCCCAACCTTAATATTCATTTAAAGAGACCGTCAATATATCTCAAAAAAAGAGAAAATTTCGTTGTAACGGTCCCCCGTCGTGTTACAAGGTTGAAGCATTATCTTAAGTTCAGCTTTGGTTAAGTTGACTTTTTCAATTAAACATATTGACATTTCGATGTCTTAGTAAACCTCTCAAAATTAACATACCTTCAGAACTTTTAGACTTGATAACTAATGAAAAACGTAAAAGATAACACCACCTTTAAAGTACATCTCTTCTGCTCAATTAGTCGTTAGTTTTCGATTAAGTTATGGTCAGGAGAGGTGGAAGTGTGCATCGTACTATTTCCTTATCTGCGAAGTAGAATATAGACGCGAAGGAAACATGATTAAGACATATAATGAAATCTTTTTTATCAATAATTTTGGTTAATGTATTAAATAAAAAACTTTTATTCATTTCTTTCTTTGTAATCTTACCTGAGCTTGTACCTTTAATTTAATCGTCAATTTTTCTCATGTCACTATAAAAGAAAATTTCGTTGGCTTCATAGACTTCTTTCTTTTCCTTTATCGACTCGTTTACACTGCAATGTGTTTAAAAAAATGAATGAGCTTGATGCTGGTGGTAAAAAGATGAGTTTACAATGTTTATTAATGATGTCCAAATTATTGTTTGTGCATCCAACCTTAGTATTCATTTAAAGATACCATATATATCTCTCGCAAGATAGAGAGGAAATCGCGTTGTTATATTCTTCCTTTTGTAATAAAGTTGAAGCGTTAACGTTAAGTTCGACTTTGGTTAGATTTTCTTTTTCAATATAGTATATAAACATTTCAATGTCTTAATAAACCTCTCTTAATTAGCATACCTTTGAATCGATTGAATATGGATCAAAACTAATTAAAAACGTAAAAACGCTCCTTTTAAAAGTTAACACCTACCTTTGAAATATTTCTCTTCCGCTGAAGTAGCAATAGTTTTCGAGTACAATATTTTTGCAAGGGGAAAAATGTGTTATATAGCATTCTTCCCCTATTGTACCGACTTTTTCTTTCCTTTGTCGACTTGTTTATCTGCAAAGTGTTTAGAAATTAAAAAAAAAAAAAAAAAAAAAAAAAAAAAAAAAAAAAAAAGAGTTCAATATTCAGCGAGTGATAAAGAGATAACGAGGTGCATTAATGAAGTTCAAATTATTGTTTGTTTGCCAAACCTTACTATTCATTTAAAAAGACCATCAATATATCTCTAAAAAAAAAAGAAAATCTCGTCATCACGGTTACCATCGTGTAACAAAGATGAAGCGTTAACTTAAGTTCAATTTTGGTTAAGTTTACACTTATAATTGAACATATCGACATTTCGATGCCTTAGTAATCCTTGCTAAATTATCATACATTTGAAATGGTTGAGCTTGGATCATCACAAATGAAAAACGTAAACGATTTTTATAGCCATCGGACAAAATCCTATCATTAAAAAATAAGAAAATAAAAAGACTTGCATAGTTATCCTTACCATCATTACAGTTTCAAGATTGTACTAAAAATTGGTTTTGAGTTTTTTTTTTTTAATGATCTCCTATTCCTAATTAGATATTGAACAAAAGAACACACTCCCCAACAATACATGATTATTTTTCAACTTTATGCATGTTTAATTAATGCCTTTTAGAAAAAGGAAGACCGCGATTAAGATTTTCCAATTGGAAGGTCAGGTCACGAGACTAGCTCTAGCCTCTAATAAGAGAATTTTTTATTATTATTATAAAGATATCCGAGACACAAGCCTAATTATTTATTGAATGACCAAGAAGAGTAAAAAGTGAACCAATTTTTTTTTTTAAGAAAACAAGAAATGCAAAACCAAATATAAAATAAAAAAGTACATTAATTCGAATTAATCTTATTTGTTCAAAAGAAATAACATTAATTTAGTTGTAAGTACAATTCTGAAATTGAAAGTTAACAATTAAAAACTACTCTCTATATAAACAAATGACAATAATATACAAACACCATTAAAATCACATAACGAATAACAAAATTTTCGACAAAGAAAAAAAAACTAAAACTTTCAATTGGAGAAGACAAACTATTAAATGAAAACTAAAAAAAGACAACTCCGGCACCGCACATTTGAATAGATCCACTACTAGATGAATCACTTTATTGTACAGTAGTAAGTGTACTTGTCATCGCTCTCTAACAACTAGGACAACAAACTCCACAAGTCTTCCTATGGAAGTGTTTCCATGACCTAGAGACCACCAATACTTGTCAACATTGGCGCCTGTATTACACCTATTTGGTTAACAGTATTTGATCCCAAAAAAAAAAAAAAAAAATGCACTAGTCCAGAGTGTTCAACATCAAGCTCTAATCGAAACCCCTTTCCTAGTGGAGGATGAAGGGGTACCTAGATGAAAAACAGTAGGGATGCTCCATCAGACCAAACAGAATGCAACTTGCATACATCTCCCTTGGTGTTCGTTAAATGGACAAGTTAAATGCCTCCACAGGCCTCTTCTAAACAATTGCCAAACCTAAAACAACAAAAAGTGCACAGAACGGAAACAGAAACGACAAAGCTAAAGCAACAACACATGCAGCCAGGGGATGTGATCAATTACCACCACGGAGACGGAGGACAAGGTGAAGGGTCGATTCCTTCTGAATGTCATAGTCTGCAAGGGTTCTTCCATCTTCCAGTTGCTTCCCTGCAAAGATAAGCCTCTGCTGGTCTGGGGGAATGCCCTCCTTATCTTGGATCTTTGCCTTCACATAATCAATTGTATCGGAGCTCTCAACTTCAAGGGTGATCTTCCCAGTCCAGGTCTTGACGAAGATCTGCATACCACACCATAGAGACGCAGCACAAGGTGGAGTGTTGACTCCTTTTGGATGTTGTAGTCAGCTAGAGTCCTTCCATCCTCTAGCTGCTTCCCTGCAAAGATAAGCCTCTATTGGTCTGTGGGGATACCCTACTTGTCTTGGATCTTAGCCTTGACGTTGTCAATGGTATCGGAGCTCTCCACCTCCAAAGTGATGGTCTTACCCTGTTAGTGTCTTAACAAAAATCTGCATTCCACCACGGAGACGCAACACCAAGTGAAGCGTAGACTCCTTTTGGATGTTGTAGTCAGCAAGGGTGCGCCCATCCTCGAGCTGCTTCCCTGCAAAGATAAGCCTCTGCTGGTCTGGGGGGATACCCTCTTTGTCCTGAATTTTTGCCTTAACATTGTCAATGGTATCTGAGCTCTCCACCTCGAGAGTGATGGTCTTGCCTGTAAGGGTCTTGACGAAGATCTGCATCTGTTAAACCAACAAACAAATAACATCAGACCCTTCGAATCATAACAGCAAACACAAACATGCAAAATCTGTACGCAATTCGTAAACAATCACAAATAATATCGTCAATGTAAGAATCTCAGGGTCTAAACAAATGTAATTCAGACATCAAAGAAGATTTCCGAAGAAACAACATAATCGACTAGATCTGCTAAAACAACGAGATCAACAACACATCACCGACAAGATCTGAATAACTTTCCTTCACAAACCTCTGCTAAAGAAAGAACAGAAACCGATCTACAGATCAACAAGTGTAAACAACAAAAGATCGACAAGATCGGAAAAACCTCAACCAACACAGAAATCTAATGATCTACAGGTTTAAACAGATCTGAATAACTTCATCACAAACCACGAAAACCAAAGAACGCAACGAAATCCACAGAACTACATGATCAAACAACGACATCTAACCCTAAAGACCGAAAACCACATCGTCTACACCGATCTAAACAGATCTAAACGTTTATTCAACATACGAAGAACATCAAACCCTAGATGTCAGAAAACAGATCATCCAAACACCGAACTCAACATCTTCGAACGAAAAACAAGATAACGAACACCGATCTTAAACGACGATACATCGAACGCACAAACAACTAATTACACGAAAGAAATTAAAAGGAAGAAATCGCATAACTTGAAAGAGAGACGAAGAACGCGTTTTCTCCAACAGGAAAGAAAGTCTCTGGAGAGAATTTTAAGAGAACTGTATGCCTTTGAAGAGAGGGGGGTCTTTTTATAGAGCCGATAATTATAGATAGGTTCGTGAATCCTATTACTAGTGCTAGGTCGGTCATCCAATACGTGGGTATACAATGCTTGCTTTGTGTGTGACCAAAAAGTAGGTAAGGTACCATTAACAGAGTAATGCTAAAAACTGTTGTGGAGTGTGGATGACCATGCATGTACACCAATATATTGTGTAGTTATGTACTTCTCATAGTCTATGTATTGTCATGTTCTTTGTAACCATTTCAATATACATGGGGTGTATGTTTTAGTCCCACATTGCTAAGACACATTTGTCATCATACCAAATGGCCTATATAAAGGATACTAACTTCATTGTAATAACACACCAAGTTGAATGAAAACTTCTCATTCCAACTATCTCATTTCTTCTCTTCTCTTTTGTAGTAGTAGTTTGTAGTAGTAGAAGTTCTTAGTCTTCTATTTCCTTATCTAGCTCTTAGCGAGTTCCAATTTATTTTACAACACGTTATCAGCACGAGCTTGCTCTAGCATTAAGGAGATCTTGAAGTTCAAGAAGGCTTGTTAAGGAGAAAAAGCTAAGAAGGTATAACTTTTGTTATTTAAATAAGTTCAATTTATTTCTAAATTACCATGGTTGTTTCCTTTTATTACATGCATAACTTTTATATGCATACTTTATTCATATGCCATTATAACGTCACCGATTGCGAAAGTATGATCTGTAGTTGCGTCTTGTACGATCTTCTACATCAGAAATCAAAAATCAATATGTGACATAACTAGTTTTCTCGCTATACTACAAACGATTAATTATGCTCTATTCTTGATTTTTTTATATTGCAAATAGTGTTATGAGTTTGGGTTGATAGTGGGTAAGCCTTGTCCCCGGTAAAGCTAAACATTGAAAGGGAGACGGGTTATCCCGTTCGAGGAGGCATGGTTTTTAAGTAGACTTCGTCTTACCACCCAACCTGAAGGTTGTCCCACCAACTCATACAAGTAATACATTTTGCATACTAATAATCAAGTTATGAACATATATTTAATCGTATATTATTTATTTTATATAAAAGGAGAACTATTTACGTTATTTTTTTTTCAAAAGTATTATACTTGATTGAATTTGTGCCGTAATATTATTGACAAAAATTACTTGTCAAGGCAACGGGATGCTCAAATTATATATAAAGCATCTATGCAAGGCTGTGTGCATAACACTAATATTTATTCGCCGAATATCTCTATAGAGATTTGAAAAGTGAATATTTCACTTTATATATATTTTCACCTTATGGAGTTATACATACCAAAAGGGTAATGCTCCAAAAAGCTCAAAATGAGCGGCTGGGTCTCATGCTACAAAATTTAATCAGTCAAATATTAATTATAATTCTACAATTTTAATTACCTCTATTTTGAGGCTATGTGGAAATATGACTGATGAGACAGTAAAAGGAAGGTCACGTGGCCCGCTTCGATTTATTGTTGCAACAAATATCGAGTGCGCACGTCAATCCAATAAATATTAAGGATTGATTTCTTGTCTCATGGTAGCTGAGTAAAATAATGAGATATTATAAATATAATATCACTCCCGTCCAATTAGTTCAGCTTCAAATTAAGAAGCATATGTTGCATATAATGATCATGATCGCAATAAATTTATGGACGTGGAAAAGGTGAAAATATCAGGTAAAGGTCGTATTGACAATTCTACCAAATTTTGGAATAAAAGTGGTGCACCACTACAAAGGGCAAATAATTATTGACAATGAGCGCTCATAATTGTCACATTTTTTTAGTCATATATGAAAGGCTATTTTGCCTAAATATTGTCATATATATGCCCGAGTATTTTTGTGACCTTTACCATGCCTTTAAAATCAAAGGCAAAATATTATGAATATTATCATGACTCTTTTTCTGATTTGTCAAATCATGTGTTCAAGTCATGAACCAAATAAGAGCGATATGTGCCTTGCTGATTGTGCTACAAAGCACACAATTCTTAAAAACAGAGAATATTTCTCCAATTTGAACTTAGCTGAGGCTAATGTTCAAACAATATCTGGCACCTCCAATTTGATTAATGGCTCTGGAAGAGCAAATATTATGTTGCCTAGGGGAACAACAATTCATGTTGACAATGCCTTATACTCTGAAAAATCCAGAAGAAATTTACTCAGCTTTAAATATATTCGACAAAATGGATATCACATTGAAACCATGAACGAAAATAATAGAGAATTTCTCTATGTCACATTGGTTTCAAATGGGAAAAAAGAAGTGTTAGAAAAATTCCCAGCTTTATCCTCTGGATTATATTTTACTCATATAAGGCATGTCAAAACGAATGTCGTCTTAAATAAGAAAATTAATGATCCAAAGACATTCATTTTATGGCATGACCGGCTTGGTCATCCAGGATCATCAATGATGCGAAGAATAATTAATAATTCGCATGGACATCTTTTAAGGAGTCACAAAATATTTTCAGCTGGTGATTATAATTGTGCTAGTTGTTCTCAAGGTAAATTGATAGTTAAATCATCCCCAAGTAAAATTGTTGTGGAATCCCCAGTTTTCTTAGAACGCATTCAGGGGACATATGTGGACCTATTCATCCTCACTGTGGACCATTTAGATATTTCATGGTTTTGATAGATGCATCAACTAGGTGGTCACATGTTTGTTTGCTTTCGACCCGTAATGTTGCATTTGCTAGACTTTTAGCACAAGTCATTAAGTTAAGAGCACAATTCCCTGACAACCCAATCAAGACCATCCGTCTTGATAATGCCGGGGAATTTCAATCTCAAGCATTTAAAAATTATTGCATGTCTATAGGAATTACCATTGAACATTTTGTTCCACATGTGCATACCCAAAATGGTTTGGCAAAATCTCTGATCAAACGCATTCAATTAATTGCCAGACCTTTAATCATGAGAACTAGAACTAAGTTATCAACTTCAGTTTGGGGACATGCAGTCCTTCATGCAGCATCTATCATTCGTTATAGGCCCACTGCATACCATGAACATTCCCCCATGCAACTCATTTTAGGTCAACAACCAAATATTTCACACTTAAGAATTTTTGGTTGTGCAGTGTATGTTCCTATACCACCTCCCAATAGAACTAAGATGGGTCCACAACGAAAACTTGGGATTTATGTTGGATTTAACTCATCGTCCATTATAAGATACCTTGAACCCTTAACGGGGATTTATTTTGGCGTTTTTTGATTGTCACTTTGACGAAGCAATTTTCCCACCATTAGGGGGAGATAAGAAGTCAATTCAAAAGGAATGGCGCGAAATTGCTTGGAATGCATCAACTTTATCACATTATGATCCACGAACAAATCAGTGTGAACTTGAAGTTCGAAAGATCATTCATTTGTAACAAATTGCAAATCAATTACCAGATGCATTTAATGATGCAAAACAAGTGACAAAATCACATATTCCAGCTGTAAATGCTCCTGCAAGAATTGATGTCTCTGTGCAACAAAATGCACAAGAACCAACGAAACGCTTAAAGCGTGGAAGACCGGTTGGTACAAAGGATACAATTCCTCGAAAGAGGAAAACGGGAGTAAAAATTAATACAAATCAAAATACTCCTGAGAAAGCACAAGAATCCTTTGATAAGGGTTTGTCAGAACAAGTTGATTCTGATGTGGAACAACTTCCTCTAGAAAAAGATGAAAAAGATGAAAGTAATGAGATCTCAATAAATTACTTAAACTCTGATAAGGTTTGGGATCGAAATAAAATTGTTCCTGATGATATATTTGCTTTCAATGTGTCCTTTGAAATATGTGAAAATAATGATGATCCAGAACTACGATCAGTGGACGAATGTCAAAAAAGACCTGATTGGCAAAAAATGGCAAGATGCTATCCAAACAGAGCTAAACTCGTTAAGAAAACGAGAGGTTTTTGGACCAATTGTCCAAACGCCAGATGGCGTAAAGCCTATTGGATATAAATGGGTATTTGTACGAAAGAGAAACGGAAAAAATGAAGTTACAAGGTACAAAGCAAGACTTGTAGCTCAAGGTTTCTCACAAAGACCTAGCATCGATTATGAGGAAACATATTCTCCTGTTATAGATGCAATCACATTTCGGTTCTTGATAAGCCTTGCAGTCTCTGAAGGGCTTGATATGCATTTAATGGATGTCGTTATTACAGATATCTGTACGGATCTCTAGACAGTGAGATATATATGAAAATCCCTGATGGATTTGTAATATCCGATGAAATAAAATCAAAACCTCATAACATGCATTCTATAAAATTACAAAGGTCTTTGTACGGGTTGAAACAATCCGGACGAATGTGGTACAAACGTCTTAGTGATTATTTACTGAAAGAAGGATATGTAAATAATCCGCTTTGCCCATGTGTCTTCATTAAAAGATCATCAACAAGATTTGTGATTATTGTTGTATATGTTGATGATTTAAATATAGTGGGAAACCACGACGACATCGTTAGAACATCCGAATACTTGAAAAAGGAATTCGAGATGAAAGAACTTGGAAAAATAAGACTTTGTCTTGGTTTGCAAATTGAACATTTTTCAAGTGGAGTACTTGTCCATCAATCAAATTATATTGAAAAATTATTAAAAAGATTTTATATGGACAAGGCACATCCATTGAGCTCTCCAATGGTTGTCAGATCACTTGAAGTGGATAAGGATCCATTTCGACCTCAAGAAAGTGATGAAGAGCTAATTGGTCCGGAGGTACCATATTTAAGTGCAATTGGTGCACTTATGTATCTTGCAAATTGTACAAGACCCGATATTGCTTTTGCTGTCAACCTACTTGCAAGATATAGCTCTTCACCAACTCGAAGACATTGGGATGGTGTTAAACACATTTTTCGATATCTTCGAGGAACAAGTGACATGGGTTTATTTTACTCGAGAGGGGTAAAATTGAATCTCCAAGGTTATGGTGATGCTGGATTTTTATCAGATCCCCATAAGGCTCGTTCTCAAACGGGATATGTATTCACCTGTGGTAATATCGTTGTATCATGGAAGTCGGTCAGAAACAAACTATGGTTGCCACTTCTTCCAATCATTCTGAAGTACTTGCAATTCATGAAGCAAGTCGTGAATGTGTTTGGTTGAGAAACATGATTGAACATATACAAGAATCATGTGGATTGCCTTCAATAAAAGATTCTCCAACCATATTATATGAAGATAATGCAGCATGTATTGCACAATTAAGTGAATGATTCATAAAGGGGGACATAACAAAACATATTTCACCAAAATTCTTTTATGCGCATGAGCTTCAGAAGAATGGTGAAATTGATGTCAAGCAAATCCGATCGAGTGATAATCTTGCTGATTTATTCACAAAAGCCTTACCAACTACGACATTTAAAAGGCTTACATATGGTATTGGCTTGCGTAAACTTAAAGACATTGCAAGTAAAGAAACTGAACAAGTTTCACCCATATTCACATGAGGGGGAGTTATTGATTAATGTATTGCACTCTTTTTCCCTTAGCTATGGTTTTGTCCCATTGGGTTTTCCATGCAAAGTTTTTAATGAGGCAATCTTAACAATATTATACCCATCTTAATATTTATGAGAATAGTGTACTCTTTCTCTTACTATATTTTTTCCCACAGGGTTTTTCTTAGTAAAAGTTTTAACGAGGCACAATCTCTAAGCAAGCGTCATCCAAGGGGGAGTGTTGTGGAGTGTGGATGACCATGCATGTACACCAACATATTGTGTAGTTATGTACTTCCCATAGTCTATGTATTGTCATGTTCTTTGTAACCATTTCAATGTACATGGAGTGTATGTTTTAGTCCCACATTGCTAAGGCACATTTGTCATCATACCAAATGGCCTATATAAAGGATACTAACTTCATTGTAATAACACACCAAGTTGAATGAAAACTTCTCATTCCAACTATCTCATTTCTTCTCTTCTCCTTTGTAGTAGTAGTTTGTAGTAGTAGAAGTTCTTAGTCTTCTATTTCCTTATCTAGCTCTTAGCGAGTTTCAATTTATTTTACAACAAAAACTACTATTAACGCCTTATTTGGTTTGTTGTTAGGGTGTTTGTTTGGAGTTAACTCTTTTTATATAATATATTTTCATGTTCAACTTTAAACTCATAGCAAAGTTTTAAAATTTTAAACAATAAAAATATAAATTGACATAAATAACCTTCAAATAAGAGAAATATATGTAATAAAATAGTCATTAATGAAGGTAATTATGTCCACAACTCCTTAAAGATAACTTCCCTTATGAAGGTGGAGAGATATCTCGCACCTAAAGGTGTAAGTTGGAAGATAACTTGTAAAAAGTTAGTCAACTGAACAAAATTAGTTCTCAACTTCTTGTAAGTTATCTTCACCCCTAACCAAACAAGGCTTAAGAACTAAAATTGATTTGCACAATTGAAAATGAGTTGATGTCCCTTAATTAGTAATTGAGTTCTTGAAAATGAAAACACCATACTACTATTAAAACTAAGGAAAATGATAATCTAACACACTTTGGAAGCATACTTGGGGCGGACACTTTGTTTTTTAGCTCATTTATGGTGTTTTGTTAGATGTCGAGGTCATACCTGAAGAAATAAGAAAAAGTCATAAATAGCTAAAAAAAGTGTACGCGAGTGTGTCAGATTATCATTTTTCTAAAAATAAGCTTTCTAGTTCTTTTATGAAAAAATAAAGCTTTCTAATTCTTATTAACCTCTGATTCTTAAACTATAACTTTTAATTACCTAGAGCCATCATAAGAATATAAATAAAAACACCAAGTAAACTTTATAAGAATTAAAAACCTACAAAATATCCAACATAAAAAATAGGAATTTCATTATTTTTGAATTTAAATCGAATGGATCACATCATTTATCAAACATAAAAAATAGTAATTTGTGTTGACTCGCATACTTTCAAGCAAGGAAGAAATGCTGGGGTGGGGACGGTCGTATCTCCACGAGGATCCCCTGCCCCGCCCCGGCTCGACCCGACCCGACCTAAAGTTGGTACTTGTTGAAGATATGCTTAGGTTTCCCACATTTAGATCGATGCATGCAAGTTGATTGAAATTTAGTCCCTTATCTTTTGTATTTAGTTGTTATCTTTACTTATTTTTAGATATCTTTTAGTTGTTAAATAGATTATGATATATGTTGCTATTTCTACTTCTTTGCAATGAGTATTTAGGTGTAATTTAAAAAGCACTCCAAATTAGAATTTTAATTAACATAACAATAAAAAAGTAGGCCCGCTATGTGCGCCCCAGTCATTACTCAGGGCATCCCATTTACAAGGGCACCCATCGAATTTCTCAGGGCACCCCTGAGTTAGACGAAAATATCATTCTTCATCAATGTGAGGCACCCCACCACCAAATCTTCTTTCACACTCCTTTTCATCACAAATCGACGCTTCAATCTACCAAATATCCTTATTTTCTTGCTCGTTTACCCCTTGATTTGTTGTTTTTAGGGTCGGGTGAGTGTTTAAGGTGTTTGCGAGGTGAGGGTTTGAATGATGACTTGTAGTAAATGGTTGATATTGAATTCGTATGTTCGAGGGTGTTTTTTGTTAAGTTTGTTGTTCCTTTATCTCGTGTTGTTGTTATCTTTCATGGGAATGTACACATCACTGAGTTCAACCACAATCCCGTAATGTTTGGCCACATAGGGCTGAGACTATTGAATAAGTCTCGGAACTGCATAAACGAGACTTTGCTGTACATCTCGGTACCCAGTAATCGATCGAACAAGTAACTTATTTTACAATGGGTTCGGTTATCAAAGAGACCAAGACATAAGAGGATGTCCTAGTTGTGGGTAACGGAGACATCCTCTTATGTTTCGGTACCCGGTAACCGATCGAACAAGTAACCCATTCACAATGGGTTTGGTTAGAAACGAGACCGAAATATAAGAGGACGTCTCGGCTGTTGGTAACCGAGACATCATCTTATGTCTCGGTCCCGTGCGTCCGACACTTTCGTGTATGTGGTACATTTCAAAATGCGGGAAACCCTAAACACAAAAAGGTCAAAACAAACAAAAACTCATGCTTCCAACCCTCAAAATGGGGTGGTGGGGTGACCAAAGTTGTGTCTGACCGTCGACGAAGATGACGAGATCGGTTGAGAGCACAAGGGTGGTGGAGTTCGGTGGTCACACATCAAAATGGGGTGGTGAGGTGCCAAAGTTGTGTGTGTTTTTTGTGGGTTTGTGTTGGAGGGCATATGAGTTATTACACATACAATTAGAAAAATGGGGTGCCCTGAGTGATGACTGGGGTGCACATAGCGGGCCTCTAAAAAAATTAGAGAACAATTCTCGGTCCATTATTTTTTTTAGTTTTCTACTTCTCTTTCTCTTTTGATTTCTCTCTCTCTTTAATTTTTCTCTAACAATACTAAATTAACCTTCCTATATCCAACAATTATATCTTCACTATAATTTAGTTATTCAAATATAAAATCAAGACACAAGATGAAATTTTACATGCACCAATTGTTGGGTTTTGGGGTTCATGCGTAGCGGAGATTTCAAAACTAATTTTGAGAAAAACCCCAACAGGATCCGAATCTGATTCCATTAAAACACGTTTAATCTATTGAAACTTAATCATACCTTAGTCGCAATGTACCTTTTTGAAGATTAATAGATCTCTAAGGCGCTGCCAACGACGAACGCCCTCTATCAGCAGTCCACACACGAACGGCGGCCGAGATTTGAAGTGCTAGCTTCGAGAGAATACCAAACCTTTTTGTTTCTCTCCAAAATGATCCAGAGCATACCAAAAACCTCTAAGTCGTTTCTTAAAACAAAATAGAGTTTCTGCCCTTTTTAAATCTTTCTTGTACTTATATTCTAACTCAAAGTGTCTATTTATACAACCCTTGTATATAGACGGTTAAGTAAATTACACATATACCCCTACTTAAAGAAGTATAAGTGTAATACACTACAAGGACGTTTTTGTCATGAATTTTATCATATAAAATTCATTCTTCCGAATCATTTTAAAAATCTCGCAAAATCATTCTCAGTGTGCGACCCAATAGGCTCATACAACGTTGGCAGTATACCAAAACACATTTTTGGTATACAAGTCATAAGCGGCCTCTAGTAAGACATTATGACTACCCAAGTTGTACGAATATCAAATCGATATAACCTAATCAATAGTATATATAACATCCTTTTGTCACACGATATCCTTTTGATCAAACATAAGGCATGGAATTGTCATCCAACATGTTCAATCGTACTAGTCTCGATTTCTAGGTAGACTGAAAACATCTAAGTGACATTGATCAATATCAATTCACTTAGACTAGGCCTTTTAACAGTCTAACACATCGAGGGATCCACTGGATATCTCTCTTTATATGCGAGGGACAAATTCTATCTCGATTACATAACTTCACCACATTATTTACACAGTAACCAATCACAACCTTTATAATCGTCCAGTTAAAGACAACGTTTGATTGCGTCAAATCACTGTATTCCTAATGTTGAAGTCTTTGGTAATCTCAAGTCAGAGGACTGAAAAATATACCTATCATGAGAAACAACTATGACTTAATCCATGTGATGTTCTCATAGCGGGTCGGTCCAGTACTTTATTCCCTAACAAGTACTCATGATCTTGATTCGTATTCCTATACGTATGATCATCGTATGATCATCAATCAAGACTCACACTAGTCTTAATTCATTATAGTTCCCAGTATAATAATCGACTAGGGACTTTTAGGATATTTCTGTAAATACCCATGGATCTTATTATAATATAAACATGCAAATCAATTATAATAAACAACAAATGAAATCCTCTATTTTATTAACTAAAATGTATTCATAAAGACTGTTAATGGATTGACCTAGGGCACGTTTCCCAACATCTCCCACTTGCTCTATGGCCAATCATTTATACATCTAAAGCCTAATGATCTAAGATGACCATCATGTTTCGCTTGTGGAAGAGCCTTTGTCAATGGATCCGCAACGTTGTCTTCAGTAGGTACTCTGCAAATCTTTACGTCTCCCCTCTCAATAATTTCTCTGATGAGATGAAAACGCCTGAGTATATGTTTGGATCTGTGGTGTGATCTAGGTTCCTTGGCCTATGCTATTGCCCCGTTATTGTCACAATACAAATAAACAGGGTTAGCAATACTTGGAACCACACCTAGTTCAGAAATGAACTTTTTGATCCAAACTGCCTCCTTTGCTGCATCGGACGCTGCAATATACTCGAACTCACTTCGTTGTAGAATCTGCCACAGTCTCTTGCTTCAAACTTTTCCAGCTTACTGCACCCCCATTCAAAGTAAACATTTATCCAGACTACGATCTAAAATCATCTATATCAATTTGAAAACTTGCATTTGTGTAACCATTTACAACTAGATCATTTTCAAAACCTCCATAGACCAAGACTACTTCCTTAGTCCTTCTTAAGTACTTAAGGATGTTCTTTACTGCTATCCAGTGACTCTCACCTGGATCTTACTGATATCTGCTTATAGTGCACAAAGTATATGATACATTAGGTCAAGTGCATAGCATGACATACATGATAGATCCAATAGCTGATGCATATGGAATCTTATTCATACGATCTCGCTCATCATTTGTCTTAGGATATTGAGTCTTGCTGAGACTTATACCATGAGACATTGGCAACAATCCTCTTTTAGAGTCTTGCAAACTGAACCTATTCAGCACCTTGTCTATGTAAGCACTCTGACTTAGACCGATTAGCCTCTTAGATCTATCCCTATAAATCCTTATCCCTAGGATATAGGCTGCATCTCCTAAGTCTTTCATTGAGAAACACTTCCCTAACTAAGACTTGACACTCTGCAATGTTGAGATGTCATTTCCAATGAGTAATATCTCATCAACATACAGTACCAGAAAAACAACTACACTCCCACTGACCTTCTTGTATACACAAGGCTCATCTTCGTTCTTAATAAAACCAAAATCCTTGATTGCTTCATCAAAACGAAGATTCCAACTCCGAGAAGCTTGCTTTAATCTATAAATGAATCTTTGAAGCTTGCATGCCTTCCTAGAATTCTCAGGATGTGCAAAACCTTCAAGTTGTGTCATATACACGTCCTCAAGTAGCTTTCCATTGAGAAATGCTATTTTTACATCCGTTTGCCATATCTCATAGTCATAATATGCAGCAATGGCAATTAAAATTCTTATGGATTTAAGCATGGCTACTGGCGAAAAAGTTTCATCATAATCAACACCTTGAGTCTGCCTGAAACCTTTTGCTACAAGTCTTGCTTTGCAAGTATGCACTTTGCCATCCATGTCAGTTTTCTTCTTGAAAACCCATTTACATCCAATGGTCTTACCACCTTCAGGTAAATCAACCAAGTTTCAAACTTGGTTATCATACATGGATTGCATTTCAGAGTTCATGACACTTAGCCATTTATCTAAGTCTGGTCTAGACATAGCCTCCTGATAAGTGGTGGGCTCATTTTGATCTATAAGCAACACATCACGACTATCAATAATGAGAAATCCGAATATCTCTGGCTCATGTCTTACCCTACCAGATTTACGTGGGCCTTGTGTCTCTTACGGAGGTTCACCTGGTTCAGAACGTTGTTGAACTTCTAGTAACGGTTCAGTGTTTATTTGTGATTCTTGAACTTCTTCAAGATTTATTTCTCTCCCACTAGTGTCTTTTAAAATAAACTGTTTTTCCATAAAGGCACCATACCGAGCAACAAACACTTTGTTCTCAGTGGGATTATAAAAGTAATATCCTTTTGTTTCCTTAGGATACCCCACAAATAGACACTTGTCAGATTTAGGTGCTAGTTTTTTTTTTTTTTTTTTGAGACTTGTCGTTTTACGTAAGCCTCACAGCCCCAAATCTTAAGAAAAGACAAGCTAGGTCCCTTCCCGTACCATATCTCATATGGTGTTTTATCAACCGCTTTAGAAGGAACTTGATTTAGAGTGAAAGCTACAGTTTGTAATCCATAACCCCAAAAGGATAATGGAAGATCCGCATGACTCATCATAGATCGAACCATATTTAATAAGGTTCGATTTCTCCTTTCAGAAACTCTATTCCTTTTCTTTTGGGTGTTTTAAAGCAGGAACAGGCTGGGGCTTGACTTGTTCCACAGGCTTTGCGATAAGTGCAGCAGCAGCCTAGGCAACTTTAGCCTTGCCTTTTCCTTTTTTCTTCATTCCCTTTCCTTTTTGGACCATCAACACATTACTAGAGGTTTTCTTGATATTTTGTTCAGTAGTTTTGAGCATCAAATGCAACTCTGAAATTGATTTCTTCATATTATTCATATTGTAGTTCATCACAAATTGTGAGTAACTTTCCGGCAATGAATTTAGGATCAAATCCGTAGCCAACTCTTGGCTTATGGGAAATTCAAGTCTATCAAGTTGGTCAACATAGCCCTTCATCTTCGAACATGAGGACTAAGCGACGCGCCTCGGTCATCTTACAAGAATGCGGGTTCTTGACTGTCTCGAACCTTTCTTGCCTAGCTTCTTTGTTGGAACATTTCCTTCGTTACATGACCATGTCGTAGGCTTCCATTAGTTCCATGTCCTTTTGAAGTTCAGGAACCATAGTTGCCAACATAATGCATGCAACATCAGTAGAATCGTTGACATGCTTATTATGCGCATCCTTCAAAGCTTTCGTAGCATTGGCTGGTGGGTCCTCAGGGATTGGAGCATCCAGGACATACAACTTACGTTCATGCTTGAGAACGATTCTCAAGTTTCTGAACCAGTCAAGAAAGTTAGTCCCAGATAGCTTATCCTTCTCAAGGATAGATCGTAGTGACAGGGGATTATTGTTACTTGAAGAGGCCATTGATCTACAATAAAGATTATGCAGAGTTTATTTTAGTATAGAGGAATAGACTCCCACTAAATTAACAACCCTCCTTAAACATACTGTTTATTTAGGGGACTAAAATCCATATTTCACCTAATTCTATGACAGCTATGGCATGAAACACAGAACTAGATTATTTAGGTAGGTAACAATTACCAATTACATCTTATGTAATTTTTAGATCCTTTTATGAGATATGGGACATCTTATGTCTTAGCATGTTTTTATCTCATCATTTGCCTAAAGCTCAAAACTATTTTGATTGCTTTATTAAGTCGGACCATTTTAAACATTTAGGTAACTCTTACCCAACTTATCTCACCAAGATAACACAATACACCCAACTATGGCTGAAACTATATTAGTGCCATCGAGGCCTTGATAAGTGTTTAAAATTGGATGGCATAAGACTTAAGATTTAATAGAGGGATTTTATTCAGTTTTAGTGATTTTTAAGTAAGAAATGAAATATCATATATTTTATTGATTTGTAGAACCACTAAACAATTTAGGAAATTTTATGCTATTCACTAATAGAAGAATTTCCATGCGCTAGGATTAGTTAGACGGCGGTCCCGATTTCCGCTGACCGGTCAGCGGACGGGGAAAGGGGTTTTTTTTATTTTAATTTTAATTTTAGAAGACAAATCTCAATTCCGAAAATTGAAATTCGCTATAGAAAATCATATTTTTCGCTGATTTTACTATACTAAATTTACCCCTTAAATTATCCAAAATAAAGTCAATTAAAACATTTTTAATTAACCCGGGCCCACATCTAACTAACCATCTTATCCTAATCCAATTAGGACTTTAGATATTTGAATCATAGCATATCACCAATAACAAACTTCTCCATATTTATCTCCTATTCTAATTTGTTATCTATCTTTATCAAATAGAGACTTCATAACAAAATAGATATAACAAGATAAATAAATAATTTCAAAAATTAAATATTTATAAATAAATTTCAGATATTTGAATCCTAGTATATCACCAATAACAAGATTCTTGATATTTATCTCCTATTCTAATTTGTTATCTATCTTTATCAAATAGAAACTTCATAACAAAATAGAAATAACAAGATAAATAAGTAATTTCAAAAATTAATTATTTATAAATAAATAATTTCGAAAATTAATTATTTGTTTTGATCTTCATCCAAATAACCACAAACATGTAATTGAATCATGAACTACTATCCCAATCGAATTTAATGGTGTCATGGATCATAGAACACGAAACTCAATTCATGAAAATTATTCAAATTAACCTAACATGGTTACTAGCATATACAAAACTAATTTCAATTAAATCACGAATATATGTATCATATACACAAAACGTGATAATAAATCTCACAGAAAACTTATGTATATCATATATACATCAACTATTAACATGCTTTCAATCATATATCATAAGAAAACATGCAATGAGTTTAATGGAATCAAACTCGAAGGCTCTGATACCACTGTTGGGTTTTGGGGTTCATGCGCAGAGGAGATTTCAAAACTAATTTTGAGAAAAACCCCAACAGGATCCGAATCTGATTCCATTAAAACACGTTTAATCTATTGAAACTTAATCATACCTTAGTCGCAATGTACCTTTTTGAAGATTAATAGATCTCTAAGGCGCTGGCAACGACGAACGCCCTCTATCAGCAGTCCACACACGAACGTCGGCCGAGATTTGAAGTGCTAGCTTCGAGAGAATACCAAACCTTTTTGTTTATCTCCAAAACGATCCAGAGCATACCAAAAACCTCTAAGTCGTTTCTTAAAACAAAATAGAGTTTCTGCCCTTTTTAAATCTTTCTTGTATTTATATTCTAACTCAAAGTGTCTATTTATACAACCTTTGTATATAGACGGTTAAGTAAATTACACATATACCCCTACTTAAAGAAGTATAAGTGTAATACACTACAAGGACGTTTTTGTCATGAATTTTATCATATAAAATTCATTCTTCCGAATCATTTTAAAAATCTCGCAAAACCATTCTCAGTGTGCGACCCAATAGGCTCATACAACGTTGACAGTATACCAAAATACATTTTTGGTATACAAGTCATAAGCGGCCTCTAGCAAGACATTATGACTACCCAAGTTGTACGAATATCAAATCGATATAACCTAATCAATAGTATATATAACATCCTTTTGTCACACGATATCCTTTTGATCAAACATAAGGCATGGAATTGTCATCCAACATGTTCAATCGTACTAGTCTCGATTTCTAGGTAGACTGAAAACATCTAAGTGACATTGATCAATATCAATTCACTTAGACTAGGCCTTTTAACAGTCTAACACATCGAGGGATCCACTGGATATCTCTCTTTATATGAGAGGGACAAATTCTATCTCGATTACACAACTTCACCACATTATTCACACAATAACCAATCACAACCTTTATAATCGTCCGGTTAAAGACAACGTTTGATTGCGTCAAATCACTGTATTCCTAATGTTGAAGTCTTTGGTAATCTCAAGTCAGAGGACTGAAAAATATACCTATCATGAGAAACAACTATGACTTAATCCATGTGATGTTGTCATAGCGGGTCGGTCCAATACTTTATTCCCTAACAAGTACTCATGATCTTGATTCGTATTCCTATACGTATGATCATCGTATGATCATCAATCAAGACTCACACTAGTCTTAATTCATTATAGTTCCCAGTATAATAATCGACTAAGGACTTTTAGGATATTTCTGTAAATACCCATGGATCTTATTATAATGTAAACATGCAAATCAATTATAATAAACAGCAAATGAAATCCTCTATTTTATTAACTAAAATGTATTCATAAAGACTGTTAATGGATTGACCTAGGGCACATTTCCCAACACCAATAGCATGTTAAGCAGCAAAAATCACCATTTAATATGCAAGCATAGCTATCTTCTCATGCACAATATACAATTCCAAGTTCCCCTCGAGAACAAGGAGTTGTTTGATCACAAAGATCAAATGATTCGTTATAACTCTTTAATTCTCTAATTTTTTTTATTGTCAGGGTAACCGAGGCATAACTCCGACTAATTTAGACTCGAGAAACGTAAAATCACAATTGAGGTGCTTCTTGTCAATAATTTTGAAGTTATTCCATTTTCATAACTTTATCTAAAGATATCTATTTAGGGGAGAGAGCACAAGTACCATATAGACCTGTTCATCGAGTCAAGGGGTCGCCCGGTCGAAGCCCGGCTAACATGGATAGGGGTTGGGTTTTAAAACTTAATATAAGTATCACTCAGGCCAAACCCGCGAAAGCCCGACTATGATGGCCCTAGTCCCACAACCTAAACTGGACCCCGTCCGACCTAAACCTACGTGGACCCACGAGTCAATACTCGTGAAGTTAACGCAAGCCTATTCAGCCTTCCTAACCATTTTTCATTTATTAAGCAGAGGATTTAGTAGTTTAAGTTGAGTTATTCAAATTTGTAGGTTATCAAAAATTAGCGGAAGTGATTAAAACTTAAACAAACTAAATAACTCTAAACACAAATGTTATGACAGCCTAAAGTGTGAAAACTCCGTATACATATAACCAACATGTATATCAAATAAAGGAGAATGAAATGAATCATATACTTGTCCCAGTATATCTCACAAGCCCATATATCCCCAAGTGAGAAACAAGTATATATAATACAAAAGTACCAGAAAACTTACAAAAGTGTAAGAGGTAAGGCCGTTCCAATGTCCTCAAAGTAAATCTCCTAAAAGTGGAGCCATTCTCTTGTTCGACTGTGGATTTGCACTCAGTCAAACACAAGAATGACGAGCTCATGTAAGTAACACCAGTATGATATAAACAACATTTCGAAAGAAATAAAACAATCTAATTCATGCAAATAGAAAGAAAACTGTAAGGAACGCATTAATAAATAATACTGAAAATAAAATCAATATCAATCGATAAGTGAGTGTCATGAAATCAAAACAAAGAGGCACAAGTAGTCCTGACCAAAAGATTGTTGAGTCGTGAAAAAACTTAGGACTCGAATAATAGCACGTGGCAAACCCAAGAAGCCATAAACCTACGCAGATAAGAGATATCAACAATGTCCGAATAAGGGCTCTCAAATACGCTCAAATGAGAGATATCAACAGTACTACCGGGTAAGAGCTCATACCCCATATAAAAACCAGTAACCAATTGACTCAATTTCCCTCGTACAACTAAACCATAATGGAATTCCAAGAATATATACCGTGTAATAACATCAAATTAAAAACACAATTGAAATAATTGTACATTTCCTAGCTAGTTTACTTACTTGTATCTAAAACTAACACGCAATTTGTCACGGCCTGAATTTCTAACCCTTGATTAATTTCCTTAATCAGGATTACCGACTTGTGACATGGGACCCGCATAAGATACGCACAACGACCGAGGCACGTGGTCGAGGTATATTTTATATTTGATGTGATGCATTCATAGTGTTATGTATATGTGTAGACTTATTGAGTTGGTAATTTCAGTTATATGCATCGAGACGCAAGTAGGGATGCGCTTCAAGTTGCGTGCGAGCCAGAGAACCGGGTAGCTAGTCATATAGTAAGTCACATTTATTTTAATATGATTTAAATGACTAAGTACATAGCCTATGATCATTTACATTAAGGCAAATCAAATTAGAAAGCCTAATGTCTTCATTAAAAATCAATAACTCTTGATATGCCTTGGGATGCACACTAGCACACACTCCCATATAACTTGTGTTAAAGTGTATGCCACCAAGCTGAATTTTTAGTGAAGTAGGAGTTAAAGGTGGCCAGAAGATCAACCTAGGCTAATGGGATGTGCACACTTGATGAACACACATGTATATAAACCAACCCCTCAACTCTTTTCTTCACTTTACATGATTCTCAAACAAAAAATTCAGGGTTGTCGTACTTCTTGGTTGTTGGAAATCTCTAGGTGTCATGGCTCAAATTTCTAACCTTAAATTTTGGTCGTAATCGGGGTCACCGACCCATGACGTGACCTGCGTTGGGATACGTGCACTGACTGAGACACGTGGTCGAGGTATATTGTGACGGCCCCAGTTCCACAAACCTAAAACTGGACTCCACCCAGCCTAGACTTACGTAAACCTCGAGTCCCTTTCGCGTAGTCAACGCAAATCTAGTCAGCCTTACCTTACCTTTTCCTATTTATACAATAATTTAATATGAGATCATTAATATTAGTGAGTTATTCAAAGATAAGCGGAAGCATTTAACATCTCCAACTAATATAACAACCTCAAGACATAAGTTAGGAAAACCTAGAAATGTGGAAACCCAACAAATATATACATCATTACCAAAAATCATATCATATGAGAGAATATCATCATATCCATGCTCAGGATCTTTCATTTCTCAAGACCAGGTTTTAAAACATATAATTATAGTAATACAAAATCAAACCTATGTCAAGTCCAAAGATATAACAACTCCGCTATCCTCAAAGTAAGTCACCAAGCTGAGGAGCTTTCCCTTTGCTCGACTGTGGATCTGCACTCAGTCAAACACAAGAATGACGAGTCTCAAGTAAGTAACGTCAAGCATGATGTTTACAGTATTTCGAAAATAAATAACAGTGTATATTCATGCTGATAGAAAGAAAATGACAGTGAATGCATGAATAAATAAAGACTGGAAATAAATCTGAATCAATCGAAAATGAGTGTCCAGGAATGCAAAGGAAAGGCGCAAGTAGTCTCAACCAAAAGTTGTTTGATCCCAGGAATAAGATACCCCTTATAAACTCAGAGTTTAAGACGTGGTATGCATACATCATCCTAAACTCCACGTAGATGCAAAATTCCTCAACAATCTAGTGAAGTAATTCCCACCTAGTATGTATATAGGAACCAAAAGATCAGCCCGTGTATGTCAAGTTCCCAAAACAATAATAGCGTGCATCCCAAGTTCCTGGCCTCTGGTTTATGCGCTAGCTTAACCTATCACTTTAAAGGATCATGTTGACTCGCTTGCCCTTGGACCACTCAATAAGAATAGAAATTCCAAAATAGGATAAAACAATAACAATAAGAAATTAAAGCTTAAAGAAATAACTGTAAATTTCCTCACTGATTTACTTACCTGTGTCCAACGTTACCACGCACTCACACGCTTCCAATAACTACCCTGCATATCCAATTATATTATAGTTAGGCACTAACTGAAACCAAATCACGAAACATCGTGAAAACTGCGACCAAAGTACGCTTGAGAGCTAATTTCAATAATAATTATTTATAACTTCAACTAACTTCAACTAGCTAATTTGGGGTAATTTTTCATCCTTGAAAATCTCAATATTTTTCATACTGACCAAAAAGAAACTTGTAGTATGTATTTTGTACTTTCCATATATTCCAAGAGCACTCAAATCAGATAAAAAACAGAGGAGTTATGATTTTTCCCAAATCCATATTTTGAACTATCAAAACTTTATTTATTTTGAACACGTTAACAATGCAAACTTTATTTATTTTGAACTATCAAAATTTCTCCAAATCCATAATTTCGAAGTAAAAACCTCAAATCACGCCAACAAACACCATGAAACAATTCAATACGAACTTTCAATTATTTCCATAGCCCGTGAAGTCAATTTAAATCGAAACCAATATTCAATTCAATCAAAATCCCAATATAAATCAATATCAACTGCAAAAACATCTTCAAAAGTGTTATAAACTAAGTTGCATTACTTCAAATTGTGTATAAACTAAGTTGCATTACTTCAAATCACAAAAACTCTATCCCATGTAGGTGGAATTTATTCCAAATTGACGCAAATTAATCCAATATATCAATTTACAACAATTGATACCAATTTCTAAGAAAACCCCGTGAAAGAAATCGAAAAATCATGAGATTTCTAATTAAATTGAAGAAAAACACCCTGAATTTAAATTTTACTAGATTTCATGCCGAATCCCTCGTATCCACTGTGACAACTTGGCCTGAACTGACTGTCTTACAATGCTCTACTATTTTGAGGAGAGAAATCGAACGAAAATCGGATGTCGGAAGCACCGCGTGCGAAGAACCAAGTTGAAGGGTTTAGAAACCAACGTGTTAAGGAATATTGTGCAATTAGGAAATATGCACAAATCACTTCCATAATTATGTTATGAAAATACTCCTGTAATTATGTCATGCACAAATCACTCCCTTGATTATGTGCTACCTTATTTACATGTTTCTTTTTGTATGTAATTGCATATCTATATATAGAGACATGTAATAGAACAATAATATACAATAAATTTATTCTATTATGAAACTAACATGGTATCAGAGTCCTAATTGTAGGTTTTTCTGTTGTGCGAGACACAACTCTGTATTTTGGTTGTACGAGACACAACTCTGTCCTCTCTGTTTGCCTCATCAGCGCATCCCTATCTGCCCAAGCATTGCCTTTCACATATTGTTTCAATGGAAAAGAGTGAAGTCTTACAACCCATCTCCAAGATTCTTGATGGTTCAAACTATACAATTTGGTCTCAACGGATTAAAAGTTTTCTAATTGGTCGAAAACTTTAGCGAATCGTAACCGAAGACAACCCCAAACCAGAAAAGGATACCACAGAAACACAAGCCAAATTTCTTGACCAACTTGACAACTAGGATAGTAAGAATCATCAAATCATCACCTGATTTTTTAACACATCTACTCCTATTTATATTCAGTTTGTTGATTTTGGAACGGCCAAAGAAATTTGGGATTTTCTGTTTGTTAGATATAAAACTTCTGGTTTGGCACAATATTATCAATTGTTCACCACTCTGAATAGTTTGAAACAAGAAGCTGGTCAATCCATTAATGATTTCTTAGCACTCATTCAACCAATTTGGAACTAGTTGCAACAAGCTGAGATTAGCAAAGACCACCTTAATCTCATTCAAGTTCTCATGGCACGTCGCCCTGAATACGAATCAGTCTGAGCGGCCCTCCTGCATCGTGATCCTCTGCTTTCTCTTGATGTAGCTATGAAAGAAATTTTGTTTGAAGAAACTCGTCTTGGCTTGGTCAATTCCACCCCTTCATCAGAAGTGGCCTTCGCAACCACCCAATCATGGTCGAAATCTATCGTACCTTATTCTAAGAATTGTAAACGAATGGGCCATTTGTTCGCTAAGTGTCCTACAGTTGAATGTCGCTATTGTCATGAGCGCAGTCATATTTTACAGAATTTTTCAACCCGACGACCTCATTCCAAAGACACATTGAAGACTACGTTAATCACTAACGCTAGTCCTTCTATTGTTGCTGCTCCCATTGATGGGTCACACACATCTCCGATGTTTTCTATAAGTGATTTGGAAGTAATTATCAAACAGGTGATACCTTCCCATCCCACTGCCCTATCTGCCATCTCTGGTAATCATTGGTTCTTTGATTTGGGGTGTTGTAATCACATGACACCAACTTTATCTCTTCTGTCTAACAGTATCCCTTCACTTCATTCTTCGAACATTCAAACTGCAAACGATAGCTTCATGTCCGTTACCCAATGTAACGACCCCTATCTTAATTTAGGGTACCGCCCGGCCTAATCCCATAATTAAGCCCTAACTATAACACATAGGACCTGATTACGTATTAGTCAGCCTGTACTACCTATATTCTCGTGGATCGAGTTCAAAGATAAGTAATTCCCAAGCACTACTATTTATCAATTTATAAGAAGTATCAAATAGTAGAGGTCTTATGTCTTTCTAGTGGAAGTCTTTAACATATAGCGGAAACATTTTATAAACCTAAGTGTGGAAACCAGGAAATAACGATCACAATATATATGCAATAAACGGCAAACATATAGACAAAATGAAAGTTAAAAGTCGATAAATTAACCTTCGTCCCAATGTACAACCCAAATAAAAGACGTATATAAACATAATACAAAAATGACCTACATGTATGGTAACTACGCGCTACGAGCTCAGAGGTAGTCGTTGATCTTCTCCTTGCCCGGTCTGGTGCTACTTGACAGACCTACATCCACCGTCACAAACTAGACGGTGAGTATAGTGATATTTAAGTGATAACTGGGGAATTCTATACTACATTTCCAAAGTAAAGACAAATATTTAAATGCATAATATAGTAGAAAAAGGTGCTGAGAAAGTAATGCATGTAAATTCCATGGTTAACAGAAATAGACGGGCTGACACAGGCTAAGTCAAGATGATCTACGTTTGGTCGACAGTGAGAACTATCAACCAGCCTTTTTCCACTATCGTATTGAGCCACTCTCAATATACTTCATTAATGGTGGAGCTGCGCTCCACACGAATATATATATATATATGTGTGTAACTTGCCGACAACCCCGTAGTTCAAGCTACGTGATGCCACCCAAGTAATAGTGGTGAGTGCCGAAAACCCCGAGGTCTAGTGACCCCGTGAATCCACCTATCTCTCGTGCAATGGACATTAGATAATCTCCTACTTTCGTTTCAAGGAATTTTCATTTCTAAGGCTCTACGTTAACAACAATAAGTTAGGCTACGAAGCCCCAAAGGAAATGGAGTACAAGTCCAATTACCACAGATAACCCTAGAGCATGCATTTTTAACATTAATTATAACATAGTCAACAACAAAATATAACATATCAGGAATGGAGTCAATGAAACTATCACAAGACATCATGCTATTTCAACATTCATTATGAACAGAGGAAAGAAAACATGATGATAGAATACAAACAACAAGTCAACAAATTGACTGAGAAAGGAAAATAATATGAATGAAATAAAGTAGAGAGTTCCCACAGTTTCACTTACAAGTCAAAGGATAGCTATGGCTATTCGACTTTGCGACACTTCAACTAGCGCTTCCAAACTCCTAAAACACCCCTAGGTCCCTGAAAGGTCATTTCATATCATTTTATTTATTTATTTATTACTATTTTATTATATATGTATATGTATATATATGTATGTATATATATATATATATATTTATTTTTATTTTTATTTTGTTACTATTTTATTTATTTATTTATTTTTATTTTAAGGGTGGTTGGACTACTGAACTAGGTCTGACCTGGTCGAGTCCCACCAGGGGACGCACGCACGCACACGCGTGCGTGCGTCTCCCTCCCCTTCCCTGGTTTGTTGCAGAGACGTTGCTGTCTGCTTCATCACACATTTTTTTAATCTGAGATAGGAGGGAAGGAAGACGATTACCATGTCGTCTCCCTCTTAAGACGAACTGCAAGAGCAGTTCATCCGATCCCCAATCACCACTATCACCATAATGCCAACGCACCATCCTTGACAACCACAACGCATGAACAACAACAACAACAATGTCTTACCTCCAATCGCCGATGTTGCGCCTCAAAGCTTTCGATCTCCACTTCCGTTAAAATGGAAATTTCATCCTCGAAATTAATTCAGGATAGGGTTATACCTGACTCGAAAAGGTATGGAAAATGGCCTCGCATATAGTTTTCCCACTCCCAAGTGAGTTTCAAGTCATTATGGAACTGCCACTTGAAGAGTACTTTCGGGATAGACTTGTTCCTCAGCTGCTGTACCTTTCGGTCTAGGATCTAGATAGGTTGCTCCTCATATGAAAAATCCTCGCTCAAGTCAACTGTCGATCTTGCACCTGCCTTCAACTCATCCAGTCGAAGCATCGATATATGGAAGAACAGATGTACACCTGACATCTGCGGAGGAAGCTCTAACTCGTATGCAACCTTTCCAACCCGTTTCCTAACTCTGAATGGCCCGATGAAACGTGGTGCAAGCTTGCCTCTCACACCAAATCTCTGCAGACCTCTCAGAGGAGAAACCTTAAAATAGACATAGGCTCCTTTAGGATAAGTGTGATCATTGTGATACTTGTCTGCATACTTTTTTTGTCTCCCTTAAGCTCCCTTAAGCTTCAATCAGATCTGCCGTACCTTCTCTGTATGCTCAACAATAATCTCAGGCCCTATTGACAACCTATCCTTTGGCTCAGCCCAACACGATGGCGAACGACAAGGTCTGCCATATAAAGCCTCATATGGCGCCATCTCAATGCTAGCCTGATAACTGTTGTTGTACGCAATCACACACAACGGAAGGTACTCCTCACATGATCTGGCAAACTCTAACACACAGGCTCGTAACATATCCTCTACGACCTGATTAAGTCTCTCCGTCTACCCATCAGTCAGAGGATGAAAAGCCGTGCTGAATTGTAGGCGTGTACCGTACTGTTCCTGCATACTCTGCCACATCTTAGACGTAAGGTTAGCATCTCTATCTGATACGATAGTCAACAGTACCCCATGCAGCCTGATAATCTCTCTCTCAAACAACACACTCAACTGATCAAAAGTGTAATGTGACGCCACTGGTAGGAAATGACCATACTTAGTCAATCTGTCAACTATAACCCATATCGAGTCGTGTCTCCTGGTGTCCTCGGTAAACCTCTGATAAAGTCTATAGCTATGTCTTCCCATTTCTATTTCGGAATGGGAAGTGGTTGTAAGAGTCCCCGAGCTTACAATGCTCAGCTTTCATTTGCTGGCATATCCCACAGTTCTTGATGAACTCTGACGCATCTGCCTTCATCCTAGGCCACCGAAAAATGTCTCTGCATATCATGACACATCTTAGTCCTGCCTGGATGTACGGTAAATCGAGAACGGTGTGACTCCTGAAGAATCTCATCTCTCAACTCTGGCACCTCGGGTATCCACAATCTACCTCTAAACCTCAAACACTGATCTGATGTCTCTGGCCAGTCAACACAATTTGAACTCTGTGCTAACTCACTGAATCTCGTGTACAACCTATCAATCCTCTGACCCTCTGACTAACCTGTTATCACCACTGCCTCGAGTAACCCACACTCATGCATCATATGACATATACCAAACTTGGCATCTCCAGTCGGTCTCTTACTCAGCGCGTCTGCAACTACGTTGGCTTTTCCTGGGTGATACTCCTGAGAAAAGTCATAGTCCTTTAAAAATTCTAACCATCTACGCTGCCTCATGTTCAGCTCTTTCTGTGTGAAGAGATATTTCAGACTCTTGTGATTAGTATAGAGTGTAAGTCTCTCTCCATACAGATGATGTCTCTATATCTTTAGAGCAAATACTACCGCTGGTAACTCCAGATCATGTGTAGGATAGTTCTTCTCATGTATCTTCAGCTGTCACGAATCATATGCCACATCTCCACTACCCTGCATCAATACACATCCAAGTCCCGTGTGTGAAGCATTAGTGTACACTGAGAATCCCTGTCTAGCCTCTTGCAACACCAACACTGGAACGGTAGTCAATAATCTCTTCAACTGAGCAAATGCACTCTCACACTCCTCAGTCCAATTAAATATGATGTCCTTCTGTGTTAGCCTAGTCATCGGTGAAGAGATTTTAGAAAAATCCTTCATAAATCTCTAGTAATAGCATGCTAACCCCAGAAAACTCCTGATCTCTGTCACGGACTTCGGTGTCGGCCAATCCATGACTGCTTGGATCTTGGCCTAATCTACCGCAATCCCTGCTGCCCTAATAATATGACCTAAAAACTTGACTTCTGCAAGCCAAAACTCACACTTGTTGAACTTGGCGAATAGCCGGTGCTCCCTCAAAGTCTGCAAAGTCTCTCTGATGTGCTGCTCATGGTCCTCTCGTGTCCTCAAGTAAATGAGAATGTCGTCGAAGAAGACTGATAAGTGTGTAATTACGCATCGTATAACATTGCATATTGCACGGTTGGAACTTCTATTTTCACAATTTATCATGACTAATGCTCTTTATATGTCTAACTGGTGATACGGGCTTGGGACAAGAAATAACGTTATGATTGAACAGAAAACACCGCCAAGACGCCGTCCGTTGAGGATGTCACAACGTGATGGACATATGACCAATCCAGCAACTTCAGACAAAGACGTCGCGAAGGCACCGTTCATTTAGAAGTTCACGGCGGGACAAACGAATGAGTGGACCAGAGAAGAGTTGTAATGACGCCGTCAAGATGCCACCCATGCATCTCTCCACGGCGTGACCCACTAACAAGTAGATCAGCAGCGTATCGATAAGACGCCGTCAAGACACTGTCAGTTGAGGATGCCAAAACGTCTCCATGACGTCCTGAACAGTAACTCCGTAAATTCAAAATTTTTTGTTTTATTAGATGTATTTGATTTGATCTAGGATTTTGGGGAGAGACATAAATAGGAATTAGGGTTTTTCAGAGAGTATATCTTATGTTTTGAGGAGAAGAATAGAAAACCAAGTTTTCAAGCCCTACCATATCCGGCTAATCTCCTTATTCTAGATTGGAGGTGGAACATGATTATCAATGATTGGGATACTCATCTGAGGTTTTATTTATCTATTTATTTATGATTTCTATCCTTTTCTTATTTCCTTTGGTTATGTTTTTATATACATGGTTAGATCTACATGTGTGTAAAGTACAGCGCATGCTTGTTAGATTGAATACTTACCATCACCGAGTTGAAACGTCTGTCCTTACGTGGTAGACTCGGATTGGTGACAATTAATCTTCAGATCAAGTGCCTTAGGGATCTATGTTAAATCGGGAGCACTAGCAATTCAATTGCTTAGGTGTAGTGCCGTCACATACTACATTAATGCGACCAACACATTAAATCTGGAGCACTAGCGATCAGGTTATGTGTTTGGTCAGAGAAATAGCCAACGATAGTACCTTAGTTGTCGAGATTTGGAAGTGCGAGGACCCGAGTGCGTTACCGGGTCTATAGCTACAATAGGTCAAGGGTAGGATTTTCATATACTTTTTGTGAACCAATGATTAATGAGTTAACTCCCAGTTATTTGAATAATCCCGTGAAGTTGAAAGTCTAGAACTCTTTTTTCTCGTATTTTTCAAGTGTTTTAATTATTCGATTCTCTCTCTTACATGTTACAAACATCATTTCCTTCTTACCCCGCCATAGAAACCTAAGTTGAACTACCCAGTCCTTGTGGTTCGACCTATAACTTGCCATAATTACAGTTCAACAACTATTGAATCATGATCGGGTATAATTCTTTGACGCGTTCGGCGGGTGTCAAATCTTGGCGCCGTTACCGGGGACTTAGGTCCTGTTTTGGCTTAGGTTTTTCTTTTCTTTTTCTTTCCTTCTTATATGCGTGAAAGTTTTTCTAGATCTAAGTCCACCAGATCTCTCATACCTTTTGATCCGGAGATCAAGAAAACTTGTCGCAAGAACGCCAAAGAAGCGCGTCAAAGGAAGCAAGCTTCCCAATCTTCATCTAGCGCAAGGCGTTCTTTAGAAATAGAATTTAATGGTGATAATCCTCCCCAAGATGAGGGGAATAATCATAATTAGGGAGCCAATCAAGGCAATAGGGTTCATGTAGCTCCATGGGGACTAATAATACCCCAATTCCAACCACAGGCACTTCATGTGGTTAATCCTCTAGTTGATAGGGAACAAGTTGATCATAGAGTCACCATAGAAATGGAGAATGATGAGATGCAAACTCTTTTGGCCCACCAACCATATTGCATAGCATATCCTGCCCGTAGGGGAGACTTTGAATTGAAGTATGGGTTTCTTAACCTCCTACCTTCTTTTCATGGACTGGATCGAGAGGATCCAGTCACATTCATATAGGATTTCCACTCTAAGTGCACTATGATGAATCCACCCCAAGCTGACGAAGAAGTGGTTAAATTGTTGGCTCTTCTATTCTGTCTCAAAGATAGCACAGGAGTGGCTATTCTATCTCCTACCGGGGTCCATCACGACTTGGAATGAATTAATTTCAGCATTCTTACTGGAATACATTCCTAAATCTCAGTTTTCTCAACTTATTGCTAAGATTTGCAGCATTAAGATGAAGAAGGGAGAAGGCTTTAATGACTATTGGGTGAGATTTAAACGATTAACTACACAATGTCCTCACCATGGTCAAAGTAACACATCTCTCATTTGTTTTCTCTGCGAAGATGATGAAGAGCCTTCTCGTCACCTCTTCATAGGAAGTGGGTTAAGCAACACTAACAAAAAGATTGACAAACTTACTGATCTGATGGAGCGATTCTTGATCTCAAGGAAAGCTCCTCCCACTAAGTCTTGTGGATTCTGTTCCGCTAGTGATCATTCCACTGATTCTTGTTCTACCTTGTTCGATGACGAACAAGCAAACACTATGGGTAGTTGATTTTAGGGACCTCCTAGAAATCAATTTGTAATCCATTTGGCAACACTTATAATCAAGCCACCAAAAACCACCCAAATTTCAGCTATGGACCTAGAAATCAGAACTTACTCCAGTATGCTCCTAGAGCACCTCCTCCCAAGCCCCAGCAGGCTCAAACTTCTGGATCATTAGAAGAAATGATGAGGACACTCATCACCAAAGTTGACACCATGTCTAATGAGATGACACAGTACAAATCTGATATCAATGCTACCGTGCGCAATCTAGAAGTTCAAATGGGCCAAGTTGCTTGTCAGGTCAGTCATATGGATGAGAAAGGCAAACTGCCTGATCAGCCACATCCCAATCCCAATGGGTCAAATGCAACTGCTAATGCAATTACCCTAAGGAATGGGAAAGAGCTGGAGGAGCCCCACAATCTATCATTGCCAAGTGAGGTTTTACAAAAGTTCAGGGAAGTCGAGTAAGAACTTGAAATTCATCTGTATTCGCTAAAGAAAGACACATTGGACAAACCAGCATAGCCTCCTATTAAGATCCTGCCGCTATTTCCTCAACTTTTCTTACAAAACAAAAAGGCAGGTGAAGAGAAAGAAATTATGGAAATCTTGAGAAAAGGGCAATTAACATTCCACTTTTGGATGCTTTAACACACATGCCTAGATATGCTAAGCTTCTCAAGGACCTTTGTACCAACAAAGGTCGACTTAAAGGCGATGAAAAGATTACTGTAGGAGAAAACGCTTCTGCTATCCTGCAAAAGAAGTTACCCACCAAGTGTGAGGATCCAGGAATGTTTACTGTACCTTGCACTATAGGTGAAGTCGATATCCAGCGAGTAATGTGCGATCTGGGCACCTCAATCAATGTCATGCCTCTTTCCATATATGAGACATTGAAGGCGGGTCCTCTACAACAAACTGATATTGTTATACACTCAGCAGATCGATCTACTGTACGACCAGTGGGAGTTTTGGAGGATATCTTAGTTAAAATGAGTGAGCTTGTCTTCCCTACTGATTTTTGCATCGTGGATATGCAGAATCAACCATGTCCTCATTTTTCATTAGTCTTACTTGGCAGGCCTTTTCTGAAGACTGCTAAAGCTAAGATTGATGTCCATAGTGGTTCCCTGACCATGGAGTTTGATGGTGAGGTTATCAAATTCAATATTTATGATGCAATGCGCCATCTTAATGACGTTTCCTCATCTACGGTGCTTGCATTGGACAGTGTGGACTCACTGATCCATGATGCTTTCCTTTTACAAGGAAGCAATTTGAAAGTGGTGGTCGAAAATAATCTAGACACCATTTTCCTAAGAGAGTCTGAATTTGCCCTCGATACTGAGAACGAGGATCTGATTACAGAGTTGGATTCCACTCTATCTCTTTCCCCCACCCTAGCATTCTTAGAGTTACCTGTTTCGAACTCTAAACTTCTTCCTTTTTTGGAGAGAACACCCACACCAGAGTTCAAACCATTACCTAAGCATCTCAAATATGTGTTTTTAGGTGTGAATGGTACTCTGTCGGTTATCATCTCCATTAAACTCACATTACTTGAGGAGGAAAAGCTTGTCATTATGCTTGGAGAGTTCAAAGAAGAATTAGGGTGGACGATTGCTGATATTAAAGGCATTAGCCCTTTCACATGCATGCATGAGATTCATATGGAAGAAGGGTCTAAACCTTCGAGAGAAGCACAACAACCACTGAACCCACCCATGATGGATGTGGTTAGAAAGGAGATTCTGAAACTCCTTGATACTGGGATGATCTACCCAATCTCCGATATCAAGTGGGTCAATCCCGTACAGGTGGTTCCTAAGAAAATAGGAATCACAATGGTCGCAAACTCATAGGGTGAGTTAGTCCCAACCTGCATCCAGAATGGATGGCGGGTCTGCATTGATTACAAGAAGCTTAATGCTTCAACTAGGAAAGACCACTTCCCTCTGCCTTTCATCGATCAGATGTTAGAGCGATTATCTGGTAGATCTCACTATTGTTGCTTGAACCGGTATTCTGGTTTTCACAAAATACCCGTCGCTCCAGAGGATCAGGAGAAGACCACCTTCACCTGTCCTTTTGACACTTTTGCTTATCGACGCATGCCTTTTGGGCTGTGTAATGTACCCATTACTTTTCAATGGTGCATGTTGAGCATCTTCTCTGACTTCGTTGAGCACTTCATCAAATTCTTCATGGATGATTTCACTGTCTATAGTGATTCCTTTGATCTATGTCTCTTGAATAGTTAGCGAAAAGGTTCTTGAAAAGGTGTATTAAAAAATATTTGGTTTTGAACTATGAAAAGTGTCATTTTATGGTGGACCAAGGACTTGTCTTGGGGCATATGATTTCTAAGAAGGGGATAGAGGTAGATAAAGCTAAAGATTGAGAGTAATTCAAAAATTGCCTTACCCCACGAATGTTCGAGAAATCCGATCATTTCTTAGCCACGCTGGTTTCTATTGGCGTTTTATAAAGGATTTCTCTAAAATTGCACAACCCCTATGTCAACTACTCCAAAAGGACGTGCCTTTCACACGGATCAGGCATGTAAGAGTGCATTTGATGCACTCAAACATTCTATTGTCTCTACTCCTGTGATCCAAGCTCCCAACTGGGAGTTACCTTTTGAGATCATCTGTGATGCCAACAACCACGCAGTGGGATATGTTCTCAGGCAAAGAATCGGGCGAGCCTCACATGTCATATATTATGCTTCCTGAATTCTTGATTCTGCCCAGCTGAATTACACCACAACAGAGAAGGAACTTCTTGCCATAGTCTTTGCATTTAAGAAATTTCGATCATATCTTCTTGGTACTAAGGTAGTGGTCTATTCAGACCATGCTGCCATAAAGTACTTAATGGCAAAGAAAGTAGCCAAACCTCATCTCATTCGATGGATACTCTTGTTACATGAGTTTGATATCGGAATCAAAGATAAAAGTGGTGCTCAGAACCTGGTTGTTGACCATCTCAGCAGCATCGAGAATGGTGAAGCACCAGTTCCTCTTCGAGATGTTTTCCCTGATGAACATCTCTTGTCTGTTAGCGATGACTTGCCTTGGTTCGCAGATTTAGTGAACTGTCTAGTCACACGTCAGTTCTCACATCACCTCACTAGAGCCCAAAAAGATAAGATCCGGAGAGACTCTAAACACTATGTATGGGATGACCCATACTTGTGGAAGTTTTGCTCTGACCAAGTAATCCGGCGATGTGTCTCTCATACAGAGACATAAATCTATCTTGACATTCTGTCACACCTATGCCTGCGATGGCCATTTTGGTCCATGTACGACAACCATGAAGGTTCTTGGGAGTGGTTCTATTGGCCCACACACTCTTTTATGACTCCTATCTTTTCACCAAGACCTGTGACTGATGTCAACACACCGGTAAGCTTAGTCATAGGAATCAAATGCCATTGACCACGATCCAATTTTGCAAAATTTTTGATGTATGGGGGATCGATTTCATGGGGCCATTTCCACCGTCACGGCGTTATCTCTATATCTTATTGAAGGTGGGCTACGTGTCCGAATGGGTGGAAGTTAAAGCCACCCGTACCAATGATTCGGCAGTGGTATGTGATTTTCTTAAATCTCGGATCTTTTATACTTTTAGTGCTCCTCGAGCCTTGATTAGTTAGAGGTACTCACTACTGCAACCGTATGGTTGATAATCTCTTGTGTAAATATAATGTCACACACCGTATTTTTACGGCTTACTATCCTCAGATGAGTTGTCAAGCTAAGGTGTCTAATAAAGAGATCAAGTCTATCTAGGACAAGACTGTTAATCCTTCTAGAAAGGATTGGAGTACGCGCCTTGAGGACGCAGTGTGGGCCTACCGAACGACGTACAAAACGCCAATTAGTATGTCACCATATCGGTTGGTCTTCGGCAAAGCATGCCATTTACCGGTTGAGTTGGAACACAAATTTTTATAGGTTGTCAAATAGCTCAACATGGAACTCGATGCAACCGGTAAAGAGAGAAAGTTAGACCTCCAAGAATTGGAGGGAATCAGGAATGATGTCTACGAGTCTGCTCGTATCTATAAAGATAAAACCAAGGCATTCCATGATCGCTATCTCTCTCGCAAAACTTTTGTGGTCGGTCACAAAGTTTTACCTTATAATTCACATTTAACTTTACATCCGGGCAAGTTAAGGTCATGATGGATCGGACCTTTTGTTGTTACCAATGTGTTTGAGCATGGTGTAGTTAAAGTGAACGGCCATAGGTTGAAGCCGTTTTATGAGAATTTCCCACAGCATGATGTCGAGCACGAGCCATTGGCGGATGTGGAGTACATTGACCGATGGAGTCCTGTTGAGTCGAGCCAATGACGTTAAACAAAGATGCTCCTAGGAGGCAGCCCAAGTTTCCTATCCCTTCTTTGTGATTTAGTTTTGCATATATACCTATGCTTATTAGTTTTCACATTTCACTCTATTAGATTTTTAACCAGAACTTTATTTCAACATGTGATCAGTTCTCAAGGTTTGACTTGATCAGGCTATATATGGAAACTTTATTTTGTCAGCGTGTACTAATGTATCAAATTTACAACATAAGGTCTGTCACAAACTTCTTTATTGTGGACACTAATGAATATAACCAAGTTCATCAAAGCCAAGGAGCTCGCACTTTGCGGTGCTTCCTCCATGATGAGAGATGATACCAAGGTAAACAGATGAAGATATGTTTCTTTTTTTGGGAGGTGTGTTATGTGTTGTACTTTTTATTGTCTATTTAAGTATTGCAACTTGATGTTGATTTCGTTTAGATTCTGAACTTCTGTCACTTTTCTCATTTATTATTTTCTTATGGTACTGATATTTATATCATATCAACTGAATGGAATGAATCAGATTTCCCCAGGAAGATCAAGGAGTTCAAGAAAGCTATATTGCAAACAGCTCATGCTTCAACAAACATTCAACATGTTTGCTAGTGCATCAAGGTAGCCATTTATCAATCATTTATACATTTTCCTTAGTTAGGCCATTTTGATCAAATTAATAGTGAATCTAGATGTAGAGATTAAAAAAATGAAAAACAAATGGTGAATTTAGATGTAATTTATCAAGGTAGATTAACATCAAATTGGATAAAATAATTCAATATTAAATTTTATTGCTTTCTATCTGCTTTAAGATCAGCAGGTTTTGGTTATTTGCATTCACAACTGAAAGTTAAGATACATTAACGACTAGACAAAAACAACTGTTTCGTAGTTTTCGTGTTTAGCATCTAATTTTTAGGTGTGGGCTTGTTGAGTATTGAAAATTGATTGTTTCTAACCCCTAATTTTCTTTTGTTTTCATTCTCTTTGATTCAATCGGGAGTTCATGTTCTCTTGGCATTTTGTTTTCAGGACCAACTAGTACTTTGAGTTTGCTTGAAGTAGCTCAAAAGTGAAGGTCACCTAAGAGGAGAGGTGAATTGGGTTACCGAGTAGTTATCGCTTTTTAAAACTTTATGCGTAAATAACAGTGATAATGCATACACCAACAATAAATATCTATGCTATGCAAGCGAATGGGGTAGAAGAGATGGAAATAAGACACTCGATATATAGTGGTTCGATCCAACCGATCTACATCCACTACCTAACCTCCCCGGTTAGGATTTTCAACCCCCACTTATATTATCAATAACTGTTACACCCTAAGCCAACTAGCCTAGTGAATGCCTAACCTCAACTTGGTCTTTTACACGATGCCTTATCGCAATAAGGTCTTATACAATCACCTAGCCGCAACTAGGATTTTCCCACCTAGACCCACCAAAGATTTATGCCTAGCCTCAACTGGGTCTTCCCTCTCGACTTAGATCCCACTAAGTCTTACAATTAAGATTTGATGAATACAATTGAAATACACTTTACAAAGTAAAGCGGTACAAAGTTCGAATACAAGCAAGCCTCCTTGAGCTTAACCACTCTAATGCATGCAAGTATGAAAACAATTGAGAAATGCAAATAGATAACTGATTTTATACAAAACTCAAATATGAAACCGTTTCAAATAAGTTGATAAGAGCAAATCTGGTTTCAAATTCAATGAACAAGAGGTTTGATAAAAATCAAGTTTAAGTGCAAACTCTTGTCCAAATCAGTCTTAGGGTTTAGTAAATCAAGTTTAAGTGCAAAACCCAAGGTAAATGTGTTCAACAACACGACAAGTGATTTCCCAAGTTAATTATACAAGAATATATAATTTAAGCACAAGAAAAGCTAGGAAATTAGGACTTTCTTACAACCCTAAGAAGATGACTTGAAAATCAATTTTGGAGAGGTTGTAGTACTCCTTAGAATGCCTCAAGAGTGCTGGTTTTGATGTTGAATCAATAGCTTCCAAGTATGACTTGAAAACTCCAAGCTCCTCCTCTTGAAAAATTTGAGCACTTGTGTGTTTTTCTTTGTTTTTAAAACTCAATTTGTGTGCTTGTGTGTTTGAGAGTGTTCTATATATTTATAGACCAGTTTATGACCGTTCTAGAGATCCAAGGGCCCAGAATTCATCAAGAATTCAAATTAAAGTGTGTTTTTCAGCTTTTTAAAAAAGCTGTCAGGAAAGCAATTAGCGTGCTAATATTCAGACCTAGCGCACTAATTCTGCGCTTAGCGTGCTAATAAAAATATTAGCGCGCTAATAGTCAGGGGTCTGAAAATAATATTTTTGACCATAAAGTTAACGACCCTTTATCACATCCGGGACCCTACCAAACTTCATATAACATGTCATACATGTTTGTTATGGGTCATATAGCCTATTTGGGTAGTCCGGATATTTTTACAAATCTCGAAAATGGAAAATCTCGGTTTCATTACATGCGAGGGGCTTTTATGCAAATATGTAGTTTTCTTTTCAAAAACCTTTCAAAAATAAGTTTTTCTTTTTCGAAAACTTCCACAATGATTTTTAAAGTACGATATTAACATAAACACATAGTTTAACATTGTTTAAACTTGTAGACCGAGTCATGTGTTAAGTTTCACTTAAAACTTTCAAGTAATCACTTGACATTTGAAAATCCATTTGAAAAGCTCGATGTACATGAACTAATGCAATAGGCTTGCGTAAATGAACTTGTATACCTTACATCAAAGTTACAACTCGTGGTTCGATCTTTCGTCTTCTTTTCTTTATGTTTGCCGAGTCTTGATCTTGTATGGCTTAAATACTTGAATACTTGAGATTGTGATGTTTTGCAACCTTTGACGAAACTAAAATACACTTGATAAACTTATTAGTATATTTTCACCTTGTTTGTTTTCATCAGAATCCCGGTCGGAGTTAGAGTAACTAACCACTTAGTCCAACAATCTCCCCCTTTTAATGATAACAAACAATGTGAACTTGACAAGCATAAAACATAATATAAGTGTATGAACATCACATTAATGGTTATACAAAAATTTATACTCTCTCAAGTTCAACAACCTTTCTCCCCCATTTGATACCATCAAAAAGTGGGGCACGTAAAATCATGATGCAAGTATAGAAATAACAAAGTAAAGAATCCAATGAATAGTGCTCAAATGCATCCTCCCCCATTTTATAAAAATGATACCAAGTAAGGGCTCCCCTATCAATATGCATGTTCAAGTTCGTGATACCAATAAATTTCTCATTTTAGGTGCATATCTCACCCCAAAAATAGATACCAACAAAAATGGGTATAAAGTCTCCCTCTATCTATAATTCTCCCCTAAAGAATTTCTCATTCACACTATCTATAATTCTCCCCCAAAAAAATTCATACAGGAACTTGGTTTAGCAGTCTGGGCCAGAGGGTATTAGCACGCTAATTTCCAGACCTAGCACGCTAATTTCTCTTTGGAATTTTGGAATTAAAATTTTTAAGTTTTTGATGCACAACTCCGATTCTCCTCAAACTTCATGGACATTTCATTAACATCATATAAAGAGGATTAAAACATCTAAAACATGTATAGAAGGTTCGATTCACGGGACATGCCTAAATCACGTCGTGTTAATAGTTTTGGCCAAAAAATGCTTGGCTACATTGTATTCATTTATCATAGTCCTACACATAATGCATATGAAATGCAAGCATGACATAAAAAATAACAGTATACGCACGCTATGTATATGCGACTAATGCAAGACCTATCATGCTTAACTCTTATTCATTAATCTATCATTTAAGCATATTCATGTTCCAAAGTAAATCTAATTCACTCTATGAATCATGGACTTTGATACCCATACATATTTGTGTTCCATAAAATGCGTATCATATACATTCTTTTCTACCCATGCTAGTTTACCTCTATGGGTCCTATTTAGGACATATTTGCCAACATTATGAGATCTATTGCATTTTAAGCATCTCTTAGGCTCAGCCAATAGCTTTTCATAGCTCAATAGGCTTGCACCATAGCCTATGCCTCTCTTGTTGAGTGGGCGTCGTTGTGCGCCCAACATCATGTTAAACATCTTAGTACCACTTGTGAACTTGGTCACCGTAGTGGTCAAGTCCTCTACTTCTTTTGCTAAGCCATTTTTCTCATTTATGGCCAATTCTAAGTCATGTTGGAGATCATCAATAATCTCATTTTGAGATTCAATCTCACTAATGGCTTTGATCAAACTCTTTTTGAGTTGCTTGGTCTTTTTGACCTCCTTTTCTAATTCATTCCTAAGGTCATGAATAACAGACATATCATCCAATGCATTTACATCATCATGATCGAAAGAGATAGACTCACTTACCTCACTCCTTGCCATAAGACAAAGGATAGCCTTCTCATTTTCCGACTCGAAGTCGGAGCTAGATGATGATGATGATGAGTCATGTTTCTTGCTTCTTCTCATGTACTTATATTCCGCTGCTTTATGTCCCGGTTTGCCGCACTTATAGCAAATCATCTCACGTGATTTGCTTGCATTGTTTGCACCTTTGTACTTCTTCTTGTACTTGTCTCTTTTGTATGCCTTCTTGAGCTTTCTTGATAGCATGGCCACTTCTTGTTCAATAGAGTCACTTTCACTTGAGCTCACATCATCTTTGGCCGATAAGCAAGTTGCTTTCAAGGTATGCTCCTTCTTTGACTCTTGCTTAGTCATTCCACCAAGTGCTTCCAATCTAGCACAGTCCTTTAGCTCGAATTCATGAACCGTCAATTCTCCACATAATGCATCAAAAGTGTAATTTCCAAGGTTTTGAGCCAATTGAATAGCATACTTCTTCGCATCCCATTCCTTATGCAAGCCTCTAAGGAACTTGTACACTGAGTTCTCTTGATCATAATGCTTTCCAAGGTTTTTGATCTCAATCAAAAGCTTCGTGAACCTTGTAATGGCCGTGGCTATGTCTTCTTGGGACTCAACTCGAAAAGTCTCATAATGTTCTTCAAGAATCCTCAATTTAGTGTTCTTGACATCTTGCGTCCTTTCATAATGCACTTCAAGTTTTTCCCACACTTCCTTGGCGGTTTGACAAGCGCTAACTCGGTTGAATTCGTTCCCACTTAATGCATAAAACAAATGATTCACAGCTTGATCATTTGAGAGCTCATTCTTGATCTCCTCGGTGGTGTACTCTTTCAAGGGCTTATCCGGTGGGGTGTAGCCACTCTCAATTGTATCCAATAAAAATCTATTTTGAGCTCTAATGTAGAACTTCATCCTAACTTTCCAATGAGCATAGTTTGTACCATCAAAGTAGGGAGGTCTAATAGATGAGTTGCCTTCCCTATGGCGAGCGAAATCAAATGTTTGCATCCTTGCAAGATAACACTCAAAGAAAGGTTAGTAACACTTTCAACAATAACCCGCTCTGATACCAATTGATGGTCACCCAAGAGGGGAGGTGAATTTGGTTACCGAGTAGTTATCGCCTTTTTGAAACTTTATGCGTAAATAACAATGATAATGCATACACCAACAATAAATATCTATGCTATGCAAGCGAATGGGGTAGAAGAGATGGAAATAAGACACACGATATATAGTGGTTTGATCCAACCGATCTACATCCACTACCTAACCTCCCCGGTTAGGATTTTCAACCCCCACTTATATTATCAATAACTGTTACACCCTAAGCCAACTAGCCTAGTGAATGCCTAGCCTCAACTAGGTCTTTTACATGATGCCTTATCGCAATAAGGTCTTATACAACCACCTAGCCGCAACTAGGATTTCCCCACCTAGACCCACCTAGGATTTATGCCTAGCCTCAACTAGGTCTTCCCTCTTGACTTATATCCCACTAAGTCTTTACAATTAAGATTTGATGAATACAATTGAAATACACTTTACAAAGTAAAGTGGTACCAAGTTCGAATACAGGCTGCCTAACCACTCTAATGCATGGAAGTATGAAAACAATTGAGAAATGCAAATAGATAACTGATTTTATGTAAAACTCAAATATGAAACTGTTTCAAATAAGTTGATAATACCAAATCCGGTTTCAAATCCAATGAACAAGAAGTTTGATAAAAATCAAGTTTAAGTGCAAACTCTTGTCCAAATCAGTCATAGGGTTTAGTAAATCAAGTTTAAGTGCAAAACCCAAGGTAAAAGTGTTCAACAACACAACAAATGATTTCCCAAGTTAATCACACAAGAATATATAATTTAAGCACAAGAAAAGCTAGGAAATTGGGGCTTTCTTACAACCCCAAGAAGATGACTTGAAAATCAGTTTTGGAGAGGTTTTAGTATTCCTTACAATACCTCAAGAGCACTGGTTTTGATGTTGAATCAATAGCTTCAAAATATGACTTGAAACTCTAAGCTCCTCCTTTTGAGGCATACACTGTCGGTGTCGCTGGTGCAATCTCTGTCGATGCATGAGGTACAACCGCCATCACTGGTCTCGTTGCAGTGGTGGTAGGAAGCAAAGTCATGGTCATAACCCCTAGTGTGTTCTCCTCTTGAGTAACGGTTACTCTAGCCATAGATGGTACCGATGCAACAATAACTGACGCCGTCAATATCGCTAGAATCTCCTCCAACTTTCGCTTTTGAGCTACGACTCTCTGCGTCAAAGTCTAAAACTCCTCGATACTAACAGCTCGAGTACTCGACATCTTGCTATCGTCACTAGGACCCCGCTGATTCGTCATTGCTATCTGGTAACGAAAGCGCATTTTCGGATCTGTGGATAGTTACCGATACCAAATAATACACACATAAAACATACTTATATCAATAATATTTCAGTTTCCATTCCTCGACTCATCCTCACTCCCCAACTAGGATTCTAAGTCAGGTTCATAGGGTTTCCACTTCTAAGTTCAACCATTCCTAATTTTTCGCTGTCATAATGGTTTGTGTTTTAATTCAAGAGTCAGGTCGTTATAACCTTAAGCTCTGATACCAACTGTGACGGCCCCAATTTCCCCGTGCAATTGGGTACGCCCGGCCAAGACCCGTGCAGGCCCCGAGTCATCACTCGGCAACTTGGCGAGCCTAGTCAGCCTCCGATTAATCAATTTAACAATTTATGATAGACTTATTGCAATAATACACAGCGGAAGACTAAACAGTAATAACAATGGGAAATAACTCAATCAAGGGAAATATAGGAATCTATAAATGTGGAAACTCAATGTCGCTGGTGCAATCTCTGCCGATGCACGAGGTACAACTGCCATCACTGGTCTCGTTGCAGTGGTGGTAGGAAGCAAAGTCATGGTCGTAACCCCCAGTATGTTCTCCTCTTGAGTAACGGTTACTCTAGCCGTAGATGGTACCGATGCAACAGCAACTGACGCCCTAAATATTGCCAGAATCTCCTCCAATTGTCGCTCCTGAGCTGCGACTCTCTATGTCAAAGTCTGAAACTCCTCGATACTAACAGCTCGAGTACTCGACGTCCCGCTATCATCACTAGGACCACATTGATCCATCATCACTATCTGGTAACGAAAGCGCATTTCCGAATCAGTGGATAGTTACCGATACCAAATAATACATACATAAAACATACTTATATCAATAAGATTTCAGTTTCCATTCCCCGACTCATCTCACTCCCCAACTAGGATTCTAAGTCATAGGGTTTCCACTTCTAAGTTCAACCATTCCTAATTTTTCTCTGTCTTAATGGTTTGTGTTTTAATTCAAGAGTCAGGTCGTTATAACCTTAAGCTCTATTACCAACTGTGACGGCCCCAATTTCCCTATGCAATTGGGTACGCCTGGCCTAGACCCGTGCAGGCCCCGAGTCATCACTCGACAACTTGGCGAGCCTAGTCAGCCTCCGATTAATCAATTTAACAATTTATGATAGAGTTATTGCAATAATACACAACGGAAGACTAAACAAGTATAATCAGGAAAATAACTCAATCAAAGGAAATATAGGAATCTATAAGTGTGGAAACCCGGGGTTTTTCACACTTATAGAATTCCTATATTTTCGTTGATTGAGTTATTTTCCCTTGTTATTACTGTTTAGTCTTCCGCTATGTATTATTGCAATAACTCTTTTATAAATTACTAAATTGATTAAATCGAAGGCTGACTAGGCTCGTCAGGTTGCCAAGTGATGACTTGGGGCCTGCACGGGTCTAGGTCGGGCATATCCAATTGCACGGAAAAATTGGGGCCGCCACAGTTAGTATCAGAGCTTAAGGTTATAACGACCTGACTCTTGAATTAAAACACAAACCATTAAGACATCGAAAAATTAGGAATGGTAAAACTTAGAAGTGGAAACCCCATGAACCTGACTTAGAATCCTAGTTGGGGAGTGAGGATGAGTCGGGGAATGGAAACTAAAATCTTATTGATATAAGTATGTTTTATGTGTGTATTATTTGGTATCGGTAACCATCCACTGATCCAAAAATGCGCTTTCGTTACCAGATAGAGATAACGGATCAGCAGGGTCGTAGTGACGATAGCAGGACGTCGAGTACTCGAGCTGTTAGTATCGAGGAGTTTCAGACTTTGATGCAGAGAGTCGCAGTTCATAAGCGACAGTTGGAGGAGATTCTAGTGATATTGAGGGCGTCAGTTGTTGTTGCATCGGTACCATCTACGGTTAGAGTAACCGTTACTCAAGAGGAGAACACACCGAGGGTTACGACCATGACTTTGCTTCCTACCACCACTACAACGAGACTAGTGATGGCAGTTGTACCTCGTGCATCGGCAGAGATTGCACCAGCGACACTGACAGTGTATGGCACTACGACGACTATTGAGGCTGAACAATGGCAAGAGTTTAAGAGGCATGACCCTGTTGTTTTCTATGGAGGCACTGACGTGATCGTGGAAGAATTGTTCTTGAAGAGTCACGAGAAGATACACCACATCATAGCTACTGAGGAGCACATGAAAGCTTCTATTTCTTCCTTGATGTTGATGGGAGAAGTTGACAATTGGTGGACTATGATTGTGAGTACCAGAGGTGTGCCGAGGGATTGGATAGAGTTCAAGACTCAGTTCAAAATGAAGTACTTTCCTCCCACCGTGATGAGAGCCAAGAGAAACGAGTTCACTTCCCTGAGACAGTTAGCGGATGAGTCCATCATGGAGTACATGGGACGATTTCTGCAGTTATTACCATATGTTGGAGGATCAGCTAGCACGGAGGCAGACCAGGTGTATTACTTCATTGAGGGTATTCTACCTGAAATCGAAGGTGCAATAGTTACGACCGAGCCAGGGACGTTGCAGAGAACTTATGAGCGGAGCTTGGCTAGGGAGAGTTACTTGAGTACTCACCACGAGGAGATTGAGCCTAATCGACCCGAGTTGCAGTTAGAGCATCGATCAGAGGGACTTGACAGGAAACGAACGAGGAATCTGAACGATGATAATGGTTCTTGGAGGCGAAAGGTGTGTTTCCAGTGTGGACAGCCTGGACATTTTCAAAATCGATGTCCTGATATCTACGAGGACCAACAGGATGATGATCAGTATCAGGCCATTGAGGACGTGCACATGGCGATTAAGCCGCAGCTGACGATGGTTCGTGATCCTATCGGAGGTAAAGAATTTTTCTGGTTATCATACATCATGCATGAAACCGATTAATTGAAACTTTAGGTGTTTAAATGCGATGTCGGACGTCATGTGACAGAGTTAGAGTCGATACTGGCTGGAGTGGTGCCGTTTAAACTTAGTAGAGTTGTCTAGGATGAGACAGACCTAACTTAGATTTGAGTCTGAAAGAGATGGTGAGTTTGGGCACAATGGGTTGCCAAAACTAGCTACGAGTACACCTAAAGAGAGGTAGAACCAGACTGGTTGTGATTCATCTTACGATGCATGGACATGTAGTGTACATGGTGGCCACAGTTACAACTTTGTCGAATCTATTTTACTGCTTGAGTATAGATAAACTTGCGTCGAGACGAGAGGGGGTTGGGAGGTTTTCACGAGTATGGCGTGCGAGTCGCGATCGTAGCATCTTATGTCATGATCATCAAGCTTGAGTCGTGGTAGTGGGCGATGTTTGCGACGAGGTCGTGGCATTCCTACCATTTTAGGAAACAGGAGCGGTCTAGAGAGACCGTAGTTGAATTAGGCTCTTTGAAGTGGTTCAGACCTGCAGTCTGAAGACGAGATAAAATCAAGCTATTCGAGGTGGCAGAGGCCCATAGTTTGGTAGATGTGGAGAAAAGGGAGTGGATTTAAGATGTTGTGCTATTCGAAGAGACTTTGCACAAGTCCGCAGTTCAATACCTAATGTCGAGCTATTGGAAGTGACTCTCACGAGAATCCACAATTGGTCATAGCTTATTGAGCTGTCTGAAGCGACTTTGCATCGGTTCACAGTTCAACGATGAGGAACGAGCTGTCTGAAGTGACTCTGAGGTAGTCCATAGTTCGAGATAGAGGATCCAAGCTGTCTAAAGCGGCTGTAAGCCCGAGTTTGGACGAGGTGCGAACGGGTGTTGATTCCCCTTATTCGCTTGAGTTAGAGCTAATTTCGAGGACGAAATTCTTGTAAGTTGGGGAGACTGTAACGACCCCAAAATTTTAAACTGACTTGTGTTACACATGTTAGAATTGTGACCCAGCTACGCAAATATTGGACTGTATTTCGAACTTCGGAAATCGACGCTGAGTTAAATTTTATGATTTTGTGATGTATGTATTAGTGTTTTAGTATTTTACAGGTCTCGAGCCTTTCAGGCGACTTTTGGTTGAGTGATGTTTCGTCTAGTTGAACGGGGGATAAAAAGACAATAAAGAATACAAATAAATGAATTTTCTAATAATTTAAATAATTAGTTGATGGAATGTGGTGAGAAAACGGGCATGGCGAACCAAATTTCAGAGAAATATGGACTGAGGAAATGTAAGATCAATGTGGGAGTCGGATAGTCTCGCAACATGCAGGCTATGGAATAGAAACTGTTAAAGTGACATATCATAATAAGGAGGGCCATGAGATTTGCATTGAGATGTTTATGTATGTTAAGATGAGATGATGTGGTAAAAGACCCATAAGGGCAATTGTTCAAGAAGTGAACAAGTGTTAAGGTAAGGGCAAAAAGGTCATTTGATTAATATATATACAAAATGTGGGTTTGCAAACCCTACTATTCATCATCTCTTTCAAACACCACCGCCACCTCTCCTCTTTACTCTCCCCCACTGCCATCACCAAACCACCGAACCTTTGACCAAGCCAGAGGTGGTTGGAGACCGGGACGACATCCTCCTCTCTCTTTCTCTCTCGTTTGCTCTCTCGGTCCCTCGACTCTCGTCCTCACATTTTGACTCTTGTCTGAGTTGTTTTTCGTCCCCTCTCTGCTAGACCGCCACCCACCATGGAAATGGCATCTCCACCATCCACCGGAGATGCCTAGGTGAGTCTCTTCCACCTCTCTTTCCCTCTTCTCTCTCGCCTTGTACTCTCCCTCACCTTTCTCGACCTCCACTGTGGCAGCTCGCTTTACCCCCGGCTGGACCGTCACCACCGCCACCCACCACGGTGTTGGATGCCTCCACCACTTACCAGAGATCACTAGATGAGCTTCTCTTCTGTCTCTCCATCGTTTTCGTTCTCTTTCCATGCTCACTGTTTTGCCATTTTGGGTTGTTTTGGTGGTGGTTTTTGCCTACTATTCGAGGCTGCCGTGGCTAGTGGGACCATCCCCGGTTACGGCTGATTGGAGTGGAGTCTCCGATGACTCCGCTGGCTGGCGATGACCCCTCCTCCATGTCCAACATCCACGTTATTGGTGTGTGTGTGTGTTTCAGTGAATATATAGTGTTGGTTTGAACTGTATTGGGTTGGAATAGTTGTGGGGTGTGACAGTGTTTGTGCACACCCTAGTTGGGGTGTGGGGGGTACTATGTATGGGGTGGGTGATCATAAAATGTGCTATGTGGGTGTGTGACCATAAATTGTATTATTGTATGTGTGGGTGTGTATTAAAATAACAAGTGATGTGTGTTGTTAGCTTTTAAATATAATAAAATGTATAGTGTGTGTATAAGGCCCATTATATGTGCAATTTGATTTAAAGTGTATTTAGGTGGGGTGTGTATTAAGGCACGTGGGTTGGATAAAAAGGAAATAGTATGTATGGACACTTTTAATTATTTGTTGGGGGCTTGTGTTAAGGCCTAATAAGGGCCCAACATACACATTACATAATAGAGGCCCATAATAAATATAAATGATATGTAAATGGGTGATGTTAGGGCCCAATAAGGGCCTAATAAACTAAGTACACCTTAAGGCCCATGACAATGGTGTAGGATTCGACTAATGGGCTTGAATAGTTAAGCCCAATAAGGGTCCAATAAGTGACACATTTAAATGATTATGGAGTTAGAGTTTAGGAAGAGCCCAAAGAGGGACAAGAATTTGTCAAGCCCAATACCTAAGAAACTATGAATATGTTAACCGTATCGGAGGTCGTTTTCCCAACGGTTTAGTTCACCTTAACAAAGGGACTTAACACGAATTTATACCAACCACGTTAGGACTAAATGCTAGCCTTAAACTAATACTCGAGATTCAAACCTTTATCAGGTAGTCAGAAAATCGCGGGGAACGCGTTATAGTCTTGAAGTGTTACCAGGTTGCGATAGTCCAGGTAAGTACATACGTACCTTGTATGTGTGTATGTTAGTAGGCCAGTAAGGAAATGACATGTGATTTATACATTCCTCTATTCATTGATAATGTTGAATTGAGCCTTGTTTGAAATTCCATTCCATATTCTTTGTTGTATGTTCTTGGTATGTGTGTGTGTCTCGAAGGTATTATGTGGTCCTGCACTAGTTGGAACAACGAGGGTGCCTCCTGCAGGGGTAACTGACCACCCCTAGTGATGTGTGTACTGGGTACTGGATTCGAGAGGTGTTGCAATGCCTCTCGATTTCATGCTGCGTTAGTGTTGCGATATTGCCCAAGGAGATCTTGCGAGATCTTTGCCGTATTGCTGTGAAATTAGACCACTCATGGGCCTCTTTTGAATCTTAGAACATGCAAATTTCGATTGTTTATCTATCAGTCTGTCCATCATGCACTTGATTTACTTAATTTCCTTCCTTTTTATTTACGCATGATATTTAGACTGTTTTACTTGTTAAATCATAAATTATTGTTATATTCTTCTGACACTACTTTCGATTTCTTCAGTTGCTCACCGTCTAGTTTGTGATGGTGGGTGCAGATAGGGTGGAGAGCAGTAAGGGCAAGGGGCCCTGCCTAGGAGACCTACTATGAGGATTAGCAGCTGGATCAGAGAGACTTTATAGTATGTGTTTATGTTTTGCTAAATTGTATATCGTTCCATACTTACGTTTTCAGGATTATTGAACTTGACAATTTTGATGAGACTAGTATCATGTATATATGCTTATCGAATTGTACATGAATACTCGGGATCTTTCACACTTATAGAATTCCTATATTTCCGTTGATTGAGTTATTTCCCCTTGTTATTACTGTTTAGTCTTCCGCTGTGTATTATTGCAATAACTCTTTCATAAATTACTAAATTGATTAAATCGAAGGCTGACTAGGCTCATCAGGTTGTACGGAGAAATTGGGGCCGTCACAGCATATACATTCTTTTCTACCCATGCTAGTTTACCTCTATTGGTCCTATTTAGGACACATTTGCCAACATTATGAGATCTATTGCATTTTAAGCATCTCTTAGACTTGGCCAATAGCTTTTCATAGCTCAATAGGCTTGCACCATAGCCTATGCCTCTCTTGTTGAGTGCGCGTCGTTGTGCGCCCAACATCATATCAAACATCTTAGTACCACTTGTGAACTTGGTCACTGTAGTGGTCAAGTCCTCTACTTCTTTTGCTAAGCCATTTTTCTCATTTATGGTCAATTCTAAGTCATATTAGAGATCATTAATAACCTCATTTTGAGATTCAATCTCACTAATGGCTTTGATCAAACTCTTTTTGAGTTGCTTGGTCTTTTGGACCTCCGTTTCTAATTCATTTCTAAGGTCATGAATAATAGACATATCATCCAATGCATTTACATCATCATGATTAAAAGAGATAGAGTCACTTACCTCACTCCTTACCGTAAGACAAAGGATAGCCTTCTCATTTTTCGACTCGGAGTCGGAGCTAGATGATGATGATGATGAGTCGTGTTTCTTGCTTCTTCTCATGTACTTGTAGTCCACTGCTTTATATTCCGGTTTGCCGCACTTATAGCAAATCGTCTCACGTGATTTGCTTGCATTGTTTGCACCTTTATACTTCTTCTTGTACTTGTCTCTTTTGTATGTTGTCTTCTTGAGCTTTCTTGATAGCATGGCCACTTCTTATTCAATAGAGTCACTTTCACTTGAGCTCACATCATCTTCGGCCGATAAGCAAATTGCTTTCAAGGTATGCTCCTTCTTTAACTCTTGCTTGGTCATTCCACCAAGTGCTTCCAATCTAGCACGATCCTTTAGCTCGAATTCATGAACCGTCAATTCTCCACATAATGCATCAAAAGTGTAATTTCCAAGGTTTTGAGCCGATTGAATAGCATACTTCTTCACATCCGATTCCTTAGGCAAGCCTCTAAGGAATTTATACACTGAGTTCTCTTGATCATAATGCTTTCCACGGTTTTTGATCTCATTCAAAAGCTTCGTGAACCTTGTAATGGCCGTGGCTATGTCTTCTTGGGGCTCAACTCAAAAAGTCTCATAATGTTCTTCAAGAATCCTCAATTTAGTGTTCTTGACATCTTGCGTCCCTTCATAATGCACTTCAAGTTTTCCCACACTTCCTTGGCCGTTTGACAAGCGCTAACTCAGTTGAATTCGTTCTCACTTAATGCACAAAACAAATGATTCACGGCTTGATCATTTGAGAGCTCAATCTTGATCTCCTCGGCGGTGTACTCTTTCAAGGGCTTGTCCGATGGTGTGTAGCCACTCTCAATTGCATCCAATAAAAATATATTTTGAGCTCTAATGTAGAACTTCATCCTAACTTTCCAATGAACATAGTTTGTACCATCAAAGTAGGGAGGTCTAATAGATGAGTTGCCTTCCCTAGGGAGAGTGAAATCAAATGCTTGCATCCTTGCAAGAAAACACTCAAAGAAAGGTTAGTAAGATTTTCAGCAATAACCCGCTCTGATACCAATTGATGGTCACCCAAGAGGGGAGGTGAATTGGGTTACCGAGTAGTTATCACCTTTTTGAAACTTTACGCGTAAATAACAATGATAATGCATACACCAACAATAAATATCTATGCTATGCAAGTGAATGGGGTAGAAGAGATGGAAATAAGACACACGATATATAGTGGTACGATCCAACCGATCTACATCGACTACCTAACCTCCCCGGTTAGGATTTTCAACCCCCACTTATATTATCAATAACTGTTACACCCTAAGCCAACTAGCTTAGTGAATGCCTAGCCTCAACTAGGTCTTTTACACGATGCCTTATCGCAATAAGGTCTTATACAACCACCTAGTCGCAACTAGGATTTCCCCACCTAGACCCACCTAGGATTTATGCCTAGCCTCAATTAGGTCTTCCCTCTTGACTTATATCCCACTAAGTCTTACAATCAAGATTTGATGAATACAATTGAAATACACTTTACAAAGTAAAGCGGTACCAAGTTCGAATACAAGCAAGCCTCCTAGAGCCTAACCACTCTAATGCATGCAAGTATGAAAACAATTGAGAAATGTAAATAGATAACTGATTTTATGCAAAAGTCAAATATGAAATCATTGCAAATAAGTTAATAAGAGCAAATCTGGTTTCAAAACCAATGAACAAGAAGTTTGTTAAAATCAAGTTTAAGTGCAAACTCTTGTCCAAATCAGTCCTAGGGTTTCGTAAATCAAGTTTAAGTGCATCCAAGGTAAATGTATTCAACAATACAAGTGATTTCCCAATTAATCACACAAGAATATATAATTTAAGCACAAGAAAAGCTAAGAAAATGGGACTTTCTTACAACCCCAAGAAGATGACTTGAAAATCAATTTTGGAGAGGTTGTAGTACTCCTTAGAATGCCTCAAGAGTGCTGGTTTTGATGTTGAATCAATAGCTTCAAAGTATGACTTCAAAACTCCAAGCTCCTCCTCTTGAAAAATTTGAGCACTTGTGTTATTCTTTGTTTTTAAAACTCAATTTGTGTGCTTGTGTGTTTGAGAGTGTTTTATATATTTATAGACCAGTTTATGACTATTCTAGAGATCCAAGGGCCCAGAATTCATCAAGAATTCAAATTAAAGTATGCTTTTCAACTTCTTAAAAATGCTGCCAGGAAAGCAATTAGCGCGTTAATATTCAGACCTAGCACGCTAATTCTGCACTTCACGTGCTAATAAACATATTAGCGCGCTAATAGTCAGGGGCCTGAAAATAATATTTTTAACCATAGAGTTAACGACCCTTTATCACATCCGAGACCCTACCAAACCTCATATAACATGTTATACATGTTTGTTATGGGTCATATAGCCTATTTGGGTGGTCTAGATATTTTATAAATCTCGAAAACAGAAAATCCTGGTTTCATTACATGCGAAGGGGCTTTTCTGCAAATATGCAGTTTTCTTTTCAAAAACTTTTCAAAAACAAGTTTTTCTTTTTCGAAAACTTCCACAATGACTTTCAAAGTACGATATGAACATAAACACATAGTTTAACATTGTTTAAACTTATAGACCGAGTCATATGTTAAGTTTCACTTAAAACTTCAAGTAATCACTTGACATTTGAAAATCCATTTGAAAAGCTCGATATACATGAACTAATGCAATAGGCTTGCGTAAATGAACTTGTATACCTTACTTCAAAGTTACAACTGGTGGTTCGATCTTTCGTCTTCTTTTCCTTATGTTTACCGAATCTTGAACTTGTATGGCTTGAATACTTGAGATTGTGATGTTTTGCAACCTTTGACGAAACTAAAATACACTTGATAAACTTATTAGTATATTTTCACCTTGTTTGTTTCCATCAAAATCCCGGTCGGAGTTAGAGTAACTAACCACTTAGTCCAACAAAAGGTTTAAATCTGTGATACACAGGATTGCAAATCATTTTGGTACATTGTTATTCCTTTTCAACATCATAATTTTCAACCAGCGAGATTAATGGACATTTGTATTCCCTTTAAATTCCAACAGGCACATGAATGCATCAAATATTAATCAGGTTTTTTCTGTTTTGTAAAATCAGCAAATAAGAACTAAGAAAGTGATCGATTCAAATTTCTTTGAGTTGTTTTATTTTGCATTGTCGCCTCTCTTATTTTATTCACAAAATATAAGGTTTGATTCCAAAAGCTTTAATGTGACCTGCCAATTAATTAAATTTCCTAACCCCATTTTTTATTAGCAAGAACTGATCACTACCTGTATGGATCATGGCACAAACTATTTGCTTGGCTTCAATTCCAATCTCTTCAGTTCATCCTTGTGATTCAAGATCTTGGCCTTGTGACTTGAATCTGATGCATATAAACCTTTCTAATACTACTATCCTATATATTATCTCAAAATTAGACATGCATGCACCATTAGGATATTATAGTGTCATTGCAGTTTTTAGTTGTTTGCCTTGCACCAAAGAAATTAAGTTATATTTTAAAGTTTAACATTAAAATAAATAAAAAAAAGGGATTGAGGCTTTATTTTTATTGTTGCTATACTACAATGAACAAATGGTACGGAGAAACAACAATCACTTGGCTATTTTTCTCCCTGGAAACAGATATTCAGGTGTGGTTTTGTTCCCGTCGCATTTTTTTTTTTCTATTTGTACGGTTACAGTTTTGTTTTATTTGATTATGTGTTAGAAGACTCTTGCTATACAATTTGCTTCTACTTTCTTCATTATGTTCATTATTTAGAAAACTAAAAACTAGGGAAAAGTGTTGAGTGAGAAGCTGGTATTTGGCTGGATTTTTTAGAAAATATCCTGCTAAATTTGTAACTATTAGTGAGTAAATTTCTTTGATGGACCTTTTTGAGATGTCAAATGGCAGATCCTCTATGTGGAAGCACCAATTGAAGCTATGATCTTGAGAAGCTGCCGTCATTGATACGCATGGTAAGTAATCTAGTCTACGTTGCCAATTTTCTCAGCATTTTAAGTTTTAAATATCTGAATTTGGGAGTTATACACTCTTGGAGCTTTGACAAGAGCCCATGGGCGGATCAATACTTCTGTTGTCTTCTATTTTATAAAATCAGGAACAAAGGCTTACTAGATCCTTTTCTAGTTGCTTTCCGCTGCATCAACCCTCATTTTCGTAACAAGGTTTGATTCAAAAAGATTTATGATCTTCCAGTTAATTAAATTCTATCATCCCATTTCTTATTGGAATCAAAGAATCGAATTCACCAACTATGTGGATCATCTCTAAAGCTATGTATGCATGTACTGGACTATAATCCTGACCCTATCAAGGGTTAGCTTCAATTCCAATCTCTTTAGTTCATCCTAGTGATACATGATCTCGGCCTTGTGACTTGAATCTGTTATATATTTACCTTCCTAATACTAGTATCCTATATATTCTCTTAAAGACTGAATATGCAGACGTGCTTGCACCATGGTAGGATATTCTAGTGACATTGTTGTTTCTGGTTATTTCCCTTGCAAGGCAGAAATTAAGTTATATTATAAAGCTTAGCTTTAAGACAAAAAAACACAAACAAACTGGGATTGAGACTTTATTTTTCTTGTTGTTATACTAGAATCAACAAACGATATGGAGAAACAATGATCACTTAGGCTATTTTTCTCCTTGGAAACAGATTTTCAGGTGTGGTTTTTCTCGTTGCACATTTTTTCTGATTGTACGATTACAATTTTTTTATTTGATTATGGTGATAGCTGTGTTAAAAAATTCTTGTTATACAATTTACTTCTGCTTCTTCATGGATTTCACTATAGATTTAGAAAAACTGAAATTAGGGAAAAGTAATTGTTCAGTGGGAAGCTGGTTACTTGGCTGGATTTTTTTGAACATATGCTGCTAAATTTCTAATTATCAGTGACTGAATTTCTTTATGGACCATTTTATGATGTCAAATGGCAGACTGGCTATGTGGAAGCACCAATTAAAGCTACGAGCCTAAGAAGCTGCAGTTGTCATTGATACTATGATTCGTAATCAAGTCTACGTTATTAGTCTTCTCAATATTATAAGTTTTAACTATCTAAATTTGAGAGTTTATTCTCATGGAACTTTAACAAGTACATGAATGGATCAATTGTTTTTTGTTTTATGAAATCAGGAACAAAGACCGGCTAGAGCATTTTCTGGCTGCTTTCTACGGCATCACCTCTCTTGATCTTTGTAAAGTTTGATTCTAGAACATTTATGATCTTCCAGTTAATTAAATTCCTTTTATCCCATTTCTTATTGGAATCAAAGGATCGAATTCATCACCTTTGCGGATCATCTCTAAAGCTATGTATGCACGTTCTGGTCTCCAATGCCAATCCTGCCAATCATCCTATGATTCAAGATTTGATCTAATTAATCGATTCTACTATAGCCTTTCTTGATCCGGTAATCATATTTCTTGTGACCACTGTGGTACCCCACACCTAACTACTTTGCTTGAGCCTTGACAGTACACTAAAAAAGGTGCTAATCATTGTCAATTACATGTGCAGGTCATGTTTTATGTGACTATACATGAATTCTCCTCCTTTATATGTTTGATAATGTTCATTCATAGGTAAATCCCATGTACTCGTCGTATCTGAATTGATTTTTGGTTCTTAAGAATTCTGGAGGCATATTTGCGAGTGGAATCAGTAGTACCATATGGATTTTGATGAATTTGTGCTCATTTTTCTTTAGTGACCACATAACAAGTTGCTGAAGATGAACTCAGATGTGGTTATCTTCCACGTACATCGCATGATTGGCATTGTTCATTTGCAGAAGTTGAACTTTATGACATGGTGATATTCTGGAGATCTTGAACAGTGTTGGAACGTGCCGCATGAATCACCAAGTACAATATGAAACATTTTTGGAAGAGATTTTGCCGTCGAATAGTAGACAAGCTCCAATACTATTCTCATGAGCCGATTGATGGCAAAGTATTGTTTTTCAATTGTATATATAATTTGACTCCCTTGTACCATTTGCCAATGCTTTGATTGTAAAAGCATCCTTCATTTCACCAGTGATGAATTCCTCACATTGTGGACTGTTGATGATTTTGCTCAATCTCATTCTTTTTTCTTTTCATCATTTTTGTTCTCTGGAGTCTGGATCTCTTTTTTTTTGTCACAAGAAATTTTAATTCCAAATTATTTTCAACTCTTTCTTAAAATTTCAAATTTTGTACCGCTTTATATGTGCTCCATGCTCTTTGCTTTTTGATATTCTATGTTTGCGCCAATCTATTAATGTTCTATAGTTTCATCATGCCATTGACCCTGATTGAATAAATGACTAGGCATTTGAAAAAAAAAAGAAAAAAAGAAAAGACGAGGCTAATATTCTTGTAACTTGTATGTTTTGGTTTGTACATTTGTGATAAGCATGTGTCATTTACATTAGCATTATCCTAAATCAAAACAAGTGAAAAAAAGACCTAGCTAGCTGTGTGTATTTATACCTTTTTTATATATATGTGGGTATCCAAGCGATGCTAACTATTCCCACGAGACTTTGGTGCAATCGGCCAGAGCGTACTCAGTGACTTGAATAATCTTGACTCAGTGAGGAATTGAATCTGAGATCGTGCGACTAACCCACACAATTCCAAACTCACCCTTATCGTTGGACCAACCTGACTTGGTTTAAGGTTTAAGATTTTCAAAGTATTTATAAAATAGAAGACTTTGAAAATGATTTTGAGATAAGGAATTTTAGGTCATGTTTCCTACAACTACTTATCAAAGCTGGATTGCAAGTTAACAAATCACAATTGCGAGTTTAGTGATTTTATTGGATATTATTATAATACTCCAACTCTTACTATATTTTCGATGCAGGATTACATACTCCAATAGATTTCAATAAGCAAGGACGAGGTGTGCTTATTAGTTTGTCAATATGACTTCTAATATTAATGGAACATGCTCAATGCACTCAACATTAATGTTCATGATGTTCAGCTAGTTCATTTATTAACCAAGACAATGTAATTAACTTGGTGATACGTATCTATGGGTTCATATCACTTGGTGGCTCACAGATTGACCGTAAGAACCACCTCTCACATGTTTAACCCAACATGCTTACAAAAGGAGAAATATTATATCATGCTTTGGCATTGACCAGAAAAAACATAAATCGATCCAAAGGAATCCATACAACTTGATCCAGCCATACAAAACCAATTTAATAGGTTACGATTGTAAATTTTATGAGTACTTCTTGAGGTAAAAAATGTATAGGTTGTGGTTGTGATTTTGTTGATATAGGTGCTGAAAATATTAACATAAGGGGCACCTGCTGGGTGGACGCAATGACAACAAGCTCTAAGGCACTGAGTAAGGTAAAGGTCTTGTGTTGAGACCATGAGACAGAAGCAGCTACTATAACCTAGAAACAACCACTTTTGTCTGTCGCATGACCGCGCATTTCAGTGTCCGCGCATCCCACGACACATATCAAAGAAGCTGCACTTGATGTTGAGGATATTTTGGAGGAGTTTGCATATGATGCCTTGCGACGCCAAGTTGTTGTCGACAAGCCTAAGGTACGCAAATTCTTCTCATGCTTTAGTACTCTTACATTGCATTCCAAGACAGCTCATTTCATCCAAAACATTTGTAAGTGGGTGTTAGACATACACATTAATTAATATTGTGTTAACATCTACATTGATTGTGTAACATCTATATTCATTGTGTAACGCCTCCACTGAGCACAAATCACTCCCTTGATTACGTGTTACCTTATTTAGATATTTCCTTTTATATGTAATTACATCTCTATATATAGAGACATGTAATAGATCAATGTACAACATAAAATATAATAAACTTATTCTATTCAGAATCTCTCATGGTATCAGAGACGCATAAGCCTTTGCCATGGCGGAATCAACGCCAACTATGAGTCCTAGTTATGTTTCTTCTCAAACGCCTTCAATGGGGGTTCTCCGATGAGCAATCTCAATTTTTCCTTCGGAAATTCAATCGCTCAAGGAATAAGCATCAAATTGGATCAAGAAAATTACATCCCCTGGAAGTCCATCGTCGTCGCTTTTGTGAGGGGAATCAAGTTTGAAGGTTTTTTCTATGGCACGAAGCCATGCCCTCCTCTATTGCTCGGATTTGGCGAGATCAACCCAGAGTATGAAGATTGGAGTAGCAAGGATCAGATGCTCACTTGCTTGCTTCTCAACTCCCTTTCACTAGATATCTCCACACCGATTGCTGGATCTATCACATATTCTCACTCACTCTGGAAAGCCATCGAAGATCTGTGCGATACTCAAAATCGAGAAAAGATCTGAATCTGTTGTTCAAAACTTCAAACCACAAGGAAAGGTACTCAATCCCTAATTTCTTATTTGAATCTGATGTAGAAGTTTTCAGATAATTTGGCTACAGCTAGTGCACCTTATCCTGTTGGTGATCTCATCTCTTGTGTTCTAACTGGGTTTGATGGGGAGTATCTTCCCATCGTTACTCTTCTCCAATAGAAAACTGATTTAACGTGGCCTACCCTACAAGCTTCCATGTTGAATTTTGAAGCAAGATTGTCACAATTGCAGAATCTGCAAGTCCTATCTGCCTTGTCGATGAACAACTCTAGTGCACTAAGTTCAAATTCTTCAACACCCACGATAAATGTGACTTAACCACGCACCAACAACACTCCAAATCGTTTTTCTTCAAATACCTCTCAGAAACCATTTCGAGGAGGATTCAAATCTAGAGGAAGTGGTAGTTGTGGAGGGGGACACCAATTTAACAACAACAACAATCGTCCCACCTGCCAGATCTGTGGGAAAATCGAGCATACTACAGCTTATTGTTATCATCGTAGAGATAATGCCTATATGGGATCGGTTCCCAATTCCCAACCACAACAACCACATCCTTAGCAGGCTCCTTCCTCAATATTCGTAGCATCACCCTTTCAGTTGTTGATTCAGGTTGGTTCTTTGATAGTGGCGCTACTCACCATATCACTTCTGATTCGTCCATCTTGAAAAAGTGGTCAGAGTATGCAGGTAATGAATGGATTATGGTTAGTAATGGCTCTCAAATTCCTATCACATTCACTGGTTCAACCAATTTAAGTCCTCTTCTTAAGATGCCTGATATCCTTTGTGCTCCTTCCATTAAAAAGAATTTAATCTCTGTGTCTCAACTCACCACTGATAATTCTGTGTTTCTTGAATTTCATGTCAATAAATGTCTTACTCAAGGATGCTCATACTCACAAATTTTCACATCAGGGGATCCTTAAAGACGGCCTCTACAAATTTTTTCCTTCGTCAAGTCAGTCTCCTCCTCAATCATATGCTGCAACTCTTACCACTAGGTCATCTTCTTCTTCTCTTTTTGAGTTATGGCACTCTCGCTTGGGTCATCCCTCTCAGTCTATTGTTCAACAAGTTCTTCGAGTCTGTAATAAAAAGTGTCTAGTTAATGTTCATCGAGTCTGTAGTGCTTGTCAATATGGGTAATCACACGCTCTACCTTTTCAATTGAATAGTAAAAGAGCAACTTCTATTCTTGATCTTATGCACACAGACTTATGGGGTCCTCCCACCCCCTCACCACAGGGCTACCTGTACTACATATATTTTATTGATGATCACAGTAGATTTACACGGGTCAATCCCTTGAAACATAAATATGAGGCATTCCAAACTTTTATTACATTTCGTACACTCAAAAAACACTTTTCACACCCTATTAAAGCCATTCGTTCTGATTGGGGAGGGGAATATCGTCCATTTCAAGGTTATCTTCGCAATCATGGGATTCTTTTTTAGCATCCTTGTTCCCATACTCACCAACAACATAGGAGGGTCGAACGCAAATATAGGCATATAGTTGAGATGTCCTTCACATTTCTTGCCCAGACAAAACTCCCTACTACTTTTTGGTGGGATGCCATTTCAGCAGCAGTTTTTCTCATAAATTGATTGCTAACTCCAATCCTCAAGGGTCTCAGTCCTTATCAGGTTCTTTTTCAAGTCCCACATGATTATTCAATTCTTCGAGTTTTTGGGTGTGCATGCTACTTTTATTTTCGACCCTACAATTCCAATAAGTATCAGTTTCGATCCCTCAAATGCCTGTTCCTTGGCTACAACTCTTCATATAAGGGATACATATGTTTAAGTCCTTCCAACAGATATTACATCAGTCGTCATGTCATTTTTTATGAACATGACTTCCCTTATCCATCAATGGTTCCTCCATATGACGCTCCTCCTTTACAATCTGAACCTCACACCATTATATCCATACCTATTGGAGTATCTAACCCCACCATCACTCCTTCTCCCACTACATCCCCAACTATCTCTTCCACACCTCCATCGGTCCCAGCTCCAATTACTTCTTCTAAACCAGTGAATATTCACCCCATGATCACTAGAGCTAAGGATGGCATCTTCACAAGAAAGGCACTCAACACATCTGTCACTGAGAACACATCCTAACTGGTTATGGAATTACTCCTAAATCTATTAAGGAGGCATTACAATATCCTGTTTGGCGCGCAGCTATGCAAGAAGAATATGATGCTTTTTCTAAAAACAATACATGATATCTTGTTCCTTCCACTGGTAGTCAAAAGCTAATCGGTACAAAGTAGATCTTTAAGGTCAAATGTCACTTTGATGGTTCTATCCCCAAACATAAGGCATGGCTTGTTGCTCAAGGATTCAGCCAAGAACCAGGGGTTGACTTTCACGAGACCTATAGCCCTGTAATTAAGCCCTCTATTGTGCACATTATGCTATCTTTGGCTGCCTTTTTTAAATGGCCTATTCGACAACTTGATATCAACAACGCTTTTCTTAATGGGCGCTTAATTGAGCAGGCGTACATCTCTTAACCACAGGGCTTCATTTCTTCGGCACATCCCTCACATGTGTGTTAACTTCACAAGGCTTTATATGGTCTCCGTCAAGCCCCTCGCGCTTGGTTTGATCGTCTTAGACAAGCCTTAACACCATGGGGATTTAATCACTCAAAGGCAGACTCATCTCAGTTATTCATAAATCTGGGACACATTTCACTTATATTTTGGTCTATGTGGATGACATTTTAATCACTAGTAATTTTGGTTCTTTGATCACACATTTTATTGATTCTCTTCATGCTCAATTTGCTCTCAAGGACCTTGGGGAACTCCACTACTTCATGGGGATTGAAGTTCGTCGTAATCACACTGGGTTCTATCTATCTCAGCAACACTATGCTCAATCTCTTATTGAACGAGTAGGCTTCTCCAATTTAAAGGTTGTTACCACTCCTTGCTCTTCCATGAAGCTCGATCACAGTAAGTCAAGTCCACTATTTTCTGATGTCTCTCTCTATCGACAAATTATTAGTGGTCTTCAATACCTAACACATACTCGACCAGACATTTCCTTTGTGATCAATCGCCTCAACCAATTTCAGTAGTTCCCTTGGATTCCCCATTGACAAAATCTTAAGCGTGTTCTACACTATGTTGCTGGTATAATGGACCTCAGACTTCACATCAAGCCTAGCTCCTCACTTCGCCTAGTTGCCTTCTCGGACGCTGATTGGGCCTCCTCACCAGAGGATCGAAAGTCAATTGGAGGTTATTGTGTTTTCTTTGGCTCCACACTTGTGTCCTAAAGCTCCAAAAAACAAAATGTTGTTGCAAGGTCTAGCACTGAAGTTGAATCAGGCTCTTGCACAAGCTACTGCTGAGCTCATATGGCTTGAGTCACTTCTCAAGGAAATCCAGTTTGTTCCAACCTCCTGCCCTATTTTATGGTGTGACAACCAAAACGCAAATGCATTGGTATCTTTCATGCTCGTACAAAGCACATAGAGCTTGATATTAACTTCATTCGAGATAGAATTATCCAACAGAAACTAGATCTCCGTTTTGTGCCTTCTGATGACCAATTTGTTGATGGCCTCACCAAAGGACTTTCCACTTCTAAACATCAATCTATGAGGTTCAAACTTGGCATTACTGCTACACCGCCAAGTTTGAGGGGGGATGTTAGACATACATATTAATTAATATTGTGTAACGTCTACATTGCTTGTGTAACATCTACACTTATTGTGTAACGTTTACATTTATTGTGTAATGCCTCCACTGAGCATAAATCACTCCTTTGATTGTGTTACCTTATTTAGATGTTTCCTTTTGTATGTAATTGCATCTTTATATATAAAGACATGTAATAAATTAGTATACAACATAAAATACAATAAACTTATTCTATTCAAAATCTCTCAGAGGGTGCAGGATATTGACAAAGGAAAAGAAGAAGTTTTGCTTCAAAGATAACATCGATGAATCGAATGATAATGTTATGATTGTAAGTGCTCGAGAGAGCACCTTTTTAGTGGATGAGTTAGATGTCGTTGGAGGGACACTAACAAATTAAAGATAGTAAACATTCTAATTCATGGGTCAATTAACAATGATAATTCTCTTTCGATCGTAGCAATAGTTGGTCTTGGTGGCCTTGGTAAGACCACGCTTGCCCAATTAGTATACAATGATTAGGGTGTGACGGAACACTTTGGTTCGATGACAATATGGGTTTGCGTCTCTGAGGGCTTCGCAATCACAATGGTTTGGTCTAAAATCGTGAAAGAGATTAATTCAAGTATTCAATATGAATCCTTGAGTAAGCAAGAGGTATAAAAACATATTAAAGAACAATTGAATGGAAAGAAGTTCTTGCTTATATTTGATGATTTTTGGCAAAAAGATCTTGGAAAGTGGGAGGAACTAATCCTTCCATTTAAGCTATATGGTGATGTGGGGAGTAAAATACTTGTTAATACTCGTGAAGATATTGTTACATCAAATATAGGTTCGCAAGATAAACATTATTTACAGATCTTGTCGGATGATCAATTTTTGTCTCTATTTGAAAGCCGAGCATTGTGCAAGGAGGACTTGAAAAGACTCCTAGTTTAGTAGAAATTGGAAGGGAAATTGTGAAAAAATATAAGGGCTTGCCTTAAGCAGTGAAAGTGCTCGGAGGTTTGATGTGCTCCAAAACATCAGGAAAAAGTAGTTAGCTATTCGTGATAGTGAGATTTGGGAATAAAGTGTTGATGTACAAAAAAAGGTAATGTTTGTCCTAAAATTGAGTTACAACAACTTACCACCAAGTGTGAGAAAATGCTTTTTATATTGCTCAATCTTTCCAGAATATTATGAAATAAGAAGGCATGAAGTGATCTAGTTATGGATGGCATAAGGATTCATTAAAACATGTAAGAAAGGTGATTTGATGGAAGATATAGGTGATGAATATATCATGATCTTATGTACGATATCTTTCTTCCGAATTACTAAAATCGAAACAGTTGACAAAGAACTAAACTATAAGACGCAGGGCTTGGTGCATGATCTTGCCAAGTATCTTTGTCGTTCTGAGTGTAAAGGTGCAAGGGATCGAGATGATGAGGAAATAAATGAAGATCTTCGTCATCTTTCTTTGATTTCTAGTAAAAGAACATTTGAGATTCCAAAAGTTAAGGACATATTATTTGTTTCATTATAATTATGTGTAATCTTATGATAGTTTGAAGAGGGATTTGCTTCCTGAATTACTTGGGTTAAGGCTACTACATGTGTTAGATTTGAGTCGACATCCTCTTAGGGAGTTGCCTTCTTAAATTGGTGGGTTGAAGCTTTTAAAATACCTAAACCTTTGTAAATCAAAGATAGAAATGCTACCATCCACGATAACTGATATTTACAATCTACAAACCTTGAACCTTTCAGACTATGATGGGCTTACTGAGCTTTCTAAAAGTGTGGGAACATTAACCTAGCTGAGACAGTTTTACATATATTGCATTGGTGCTACAACTAATTGTGAAACTCCAAGGGGTTGAATGAACTTCATTTCCTTCAAACGCTTGATATTTCAAAGTTGTGTGCTGAGAAAGCTTCAGCACACATGGCAGAGTTAGAACACTTGAAATATCTTGGGGGCACACTTTAAATCTTGAACCTTGAGGTTGTGAAGAATGTCCAGGTGGCAAAACAAGCTAATTTGATGTTGAAGAAAAATTTGCATAGGCTAAATATGTATTGGAAAAGTTTAACACAGGGAAACAATATTTCTCATGACGCTAAAGTATTGGAAGCACTTAAGCCCCATACTAATTTGAAGGAGTTGAAAATTCTTGACTTTCAATGGATGGAACTTCCATGGTGGATGACAAATGTCTCATCATTTTTACATTTGGTCAAGCTCGAACTCAGATATTGCAATGAATGTATATAAATCAAGAGCTTGGGAGAGCTACCTTCTTTGAAGAAACTTGAAATGGAGGAGATGAGTAGTTTGATTCTTATTGGAAGAGATAATCATGATCGTCAAGTAGCTGGATTATCATCTACAACATTAATAGGAGTTGTTCTTGAAGTTGCTGCAACCCTTTATCCTTGTATAGAAAAACTATTGCTTCGTAATTTGCCAAACTTAGAAGAATGGTTTTAGAGCAATGCCAATGGTTTTCCTAAACTTAAAGAGTTGGAGTTGGGTGGGTGTCCCTTATTAAGAAATATGCCATATCTATTTCCTTTTCTTCAAAATTTGGCTCTTGAAGATGTGAAAAGCACAGACACCATAAGGTCGATCATGAATAACATCACTTCTCTAACCTCTTTGTTATGGGTGGGATCATTTGAATCTGTCTCATTTGAAGAAGTGGTGCAGATGCTTGGGAAGAATGAGCTTCTCCAAAACTCGTCTATTCACGAATGTGAAGGCTTGAGACGTTTGCACATTTACCTTCTTTTCTTGAGGAATTGGAAATTTTATACAGTCCAACGCTAAAGATAGAAGCATCTCAACTTCCTTGCCTTACGCGGATGTCAATTTGGAACATCAATGCTTTCGTTGTTGACAAATTGTGGTCCAACAAGTTGATCCATCTTAGTATTGAAGATGTTGAAGAGTTTCAACAACTACCCATGGAATTTCTTTTCAATAATGATCATCTCCAGGCAATACATATTTCTCGCTGCTACAAGTTCAAAGGTTTTCTTTTGTCTAATAAAAAACAATTTTGGCCATCACCACCGTCATCATCACCATCTTGTCTCAAGACTTTATGGTTAGAAGATTGCCCGAGTATGTTTTCATTAGGTTTACAATTCCAAGTGCTTACTCAACTTCAAATTTGAGAGTCTGTGGCTGCACAGGACTCAAGTCATTGGAAGGTCTGAAATTCGTCAGCAACATTGAAGACTTGGCCATTGGCTCATTTTTAGAAGAATTGAATTACTTGCCATTCTTAGATGTTGCAGAGATGGACTATCTTATCTCTTCTCTTTGTCGCTTATCTATTCATGGCTGGCCTAGCCTCAAATCTTTGCCTGAACGACTTCAACACCTTTGCAGATTGAAATTCCTTGAGATACATGATTTTGATGGCACAGTGGACTTGCCTGAGTGGTTTGGGAAGCTTATCTCGCTTGAATCTTTGGCGATTTGGAGATGCAAAAATCTTAAGCATCTTCCCTCTGCAAATGAAATGCAAAAGCTCACCTCCTTGAGGCAGTTGGATATTTTGTACTGCCCCTTCCTCAAAGAAAGATATTCCAATTCAGAGTGGCTTATTCTCTCCCACATTCCAAAAGTTTCTTTTCATTGATTGTCATGTGATTTAGAGGTTTGTTCCATTCTTAATCTTGCTTTTCACGCCCTTATCTTTGTAATGGCCCCAAAATCCATCGGCCGCTACAGCGTGCACCGCGGACCTACAACCTAGCCAACTCATCTTCTAGTTGTGTCCTACGAGCACTCGTAACTCATTATCAATCAAAATCTTGCTAACTTTAGGTTGTTTATTAATAATTATTGATTCTAGTTAGCTTATGACTCGTTACTATCATTTAACCTCAAAATATGCAGCGGAAGACTCAAATCATCAAAATGAAATTACATAGCAGTTTTAATATCAATTAATCTAATGTGGAAACCATACAAAAATGTAGTCCATATATATATATCAAGTGTGATCCTCAAAATATCAAACGTTATACCTCCAAGTCATATACAGGTCAGAATGTATCTCTCATAACCCATACCCAACATAAAACGATAAATATAAACAAACGTACGAGTAGGGCAAACAATAGTTGATCACAAGTAGTCCTCAAGCTTGCCCTTCCCTCTGCTCGTACCAGGATCTGCACTCAAGCCATTACAAAAAGACAGATGACGAGTCTAGAGTGAGTAATCCCAAGGAAATTTGCCAAGTAAATACATAAATAAAACTGCTGGAATCAAAATACTATAAATAACATGCGGAAGAACAGAATACAGACAACTATGGAAGATCATTGCATGAATATAAATAGCATGGAAACAAAGTGCATGCACAATCAAATTTAGACTAGAGCCATACTTCAGGCTATCCGCCAGGCACGGCTCGTGAGGATACCTCGAACGGGTGACCCTAGACCCTCTAGGTGGCCGGCGTAAACCACGACGCACCCACACATGTCTAGCACACCCGAGTAGCATATTCACTAGTGCATATTCACCGGTGCATTACTAGAACATATGCTATGGCCTAGTGGACCCTATGCCCCCGCAATGAATAAATACCAGGTGGGAGTAAATTCAACCACCGTAAAACAATAACAGGAAATAAGAGTTGAATAAACTGGAAAGAATTCAAATAATTACGCAGTAAATAATAAAGTGAATTTCAGTTGGGACACTACACGCCTCAAATCGCACTCCAATAATGTTCCTAGTCCAAATTAATGCTCAAATGCGTGTCCAATAATCGTCAAATCAACCTAAAACATAAATCCCTGATAAATTAAACAAATTCCCAAGCCTTGTATACTTCGATTCAAAACCCAAATCATCGATAAAACCATCGTTAGATCCTCCCAAATAGACTATAACAATCCCTAAAACAAACTCTAATTGGTAGAATTTATTAAAAGTTTTTGTTTCAAAACAGTCCCAGACACCGCTGAGTTCAACCTTGTACGACGTCTCCACAACGTCCTGGGCGCTGTGACAACGCTTTCATGTTGTCCCTCCCTATGGCGTCTCCTAAAACGTCATTCCAAATTTTCTCACATTTCACCTCTGCCCCAGACGCCGCGAGTGGCACCGTGGGCTTCTGAACCCCACGGAACGCCTGGTGGCATCTTCGGCAGAGGGGGTTTCCTCAAGTTTTCAAACCCCCTTGGCTGGTCGCCGTGATCTGCGCTCACTCCATCAATCTATTAAACACTCAATCAAGCTTACACACTTAAAACCCCTCGACAACACGCATTCGAAATGTAAACCTCGAGTTTTTCGACCAACAACCCGAAAAATCACTTGAAAAATCAAAACACCCACAACATCAACACCAAATTCACCATTTGTGACTTCACAACCACCATAAAACCATAACAACACCCTGTCATGCTAGTGTGCTCAAATCCAAACTCGAAAGCACCATCAAAACACACAAAAATTAACTCGAATCGAAGATCTCTCCTTAGTTTTTGATTTCCTTCAACTCTTGGCTCCAAACGATCACACAAAACTCACAAAACCCTCACTCCACACTCAATTTTCGGATTTTCTCAAGAGGAGAAAGAAAAGTTGGTGTAACAATGAGAATCCATGATATTTATATATAATTTTTCATCAAAACACCCACACCCATCACAAGGATGCATCTAATGACTATGGAGGGGTCAACAAGTCCACTTATGTTGACACACTTGACCCACACATATGTCCATTGATCTTATCCTTTTAGCCACAACCATTTGTCCCCAACGTTCCAGTACCCGGCTCCGCACTGTGAATAGATCCATTCGCACACAACGACCATCCTAATCGCTTAAACGTCATTTAATATGGATTATTTAACAAATTTTATCATTTATTATGTATGTTTAGACCACTGGCCTAGTGCACTAATCATTTGTCACCCGATATCTGCTTCTACCCACTATATGCAGTGAATACCCGTCATACCAGCTCACTCGTCAATGAACAATATAAACACACATATTGCGATGCAATTTAACTAAATTAAACATATACAACGCAACTACACAATAAAAGCACACAAAACATAATGTATACCTAATCTTAACATGCTCCGTCCTCGTTGTAGGACCCATGAACGTCCTCACTGGTATCCACGTCTGAAATGATGTCATAAATAACGACAATTATTAATTAGGCCGTTATAGTTCTTCCCAACCAATTTGAAATTTTGTCCCAAAATTTAAGCTATATTAAATACTCACCTGCAAATAGATGAGGGTATATACGTCGCATAGTAGACTCGAGCTCCCAGGTGAGTCCCTCCATCCTGTGATGCAGCCATCGCACTTATACCGTCGGAATCTCCTTGTTCTGCAGATTTTGTATCCTGTGATCCATAATCTCTACTGGCTGCTCCTCATAAGAAACATTAGGCTGAACCTCAATATTTCTGATATCAACCATCGGTCTAAGTCCTGATCTAGCCAGCCTCAATATAGATACATGAAACACAAGGTGAAGCCCCGGTAACTCTGATGGAAACTCCAACCTGTATGCGACAGTGCCGATACGTGCCATGACTTTGAACGGTCCAATAAACCTCGGTGCTAGTTTCCCCTTGATCCCAAACCTCTGATGACATTTCCAGGGCGAAACCTTTAAATATACCATTTAACGGCCCGAATTTAATTTTCCGTTATTTATGACGTAATGCAGACGTGGCGGTCTATTTGGAAAATGGGTTGTTACATTTTGGTATCAGAACCTAGATTTAAGAAAACCAAAGGCTCAAATTTGAGGAAAACATGATCATAAATTGATTGAATAAGCTTTAGATGTGGAAACTCAAAAGAATAGCCTAAAGTCTTAGTTGGAAAACAATGAGAGATGGGTAGAAATCAGGGATATACGTGTTATGTTTTTGTTTGTATATTACCTACGTTACATGTATATTTGTACTGAGGCACGTTCTTCGATGCAGATACCAATGGCAGGCAGCCTCCAGGTATGACTCAACTAAAGGTTGGGGATACTAGTGATCCCACTAGGCTGACATTGACGTTAGAGTCATTAGCGAGAACGGTTGATGATAGGTTCGCACAGTTGTTGAATTTATTGAGGACTCGTGAGACTACGACAGCTCCTACTACAGTCGTAGCTGCACCATTGGTTACTACTCCTATATTTGTTGCTCCCACTACTGTTGAGACTCAGGGGCATGCCGTAGTATCCGAGACACATGCTGAGAGGGCTTTACTAGTGGTTGTTCCAGTGGAGACTATGTTAGTTGTGACTCCTTCGACTACCGAGCAGCCAGTTGTAGCATCTTTATCAGGGAGTTTGATGACTGTAGAGGTGAAGAAGCTGAAAAGTTATCTTAGGTTTTCTCTATGATAGTTTTATGGAGTTGGAGACCCAGAGATAGTCGGGAGGTAGCTATTGGCTCACGAGAGATTACACGAGATGTTATTGGTTGATGAGGTTGATAGACTGAGATTGGCTAGTTATTGCCTGATATCTACTGTTTTTGTATGGTGGACCACCTATAAAGCGACACATCCTGCAGTTACTACTTGGCTTGATTTGAGAGCATTGTTCATGGATGAGTATATACCTATGGAGGTCAGGAATCGATTGAGAAAGGAGTTCTTGACACTGGTTCAGGGCGATATGTTTGTTACCGAGTATATGGAGAGGTACAGATATCTTTTGTCATACTCTATAGATTTGGCAGTGACAGATAGGTTGTAGATATATTACTTTGTCCGAGGATTGGACGAGAGGATAGCTACCATAGTTGTTTCCATTAGAGCGACTACTTTGGCTCAGGTATATGACATGTCTCTTTCTTAGGAGACTTATATAGTACAGAGTGCTAGCAGATTGACAATTCAGACTACACTACGGGGTAGTAGAGTCATCCAGTTCAGGGTTCTCGGTCTGATCAAAGGTCGAAGAGATAGAGGAGAAATCAGGGTCGATAGGGACAGATCTAGAGACCTCGTAGAGGTAGAGGTGATTGGCAGTTAGATCAGGGTCAGAGAGGCGACAGAGATCATCAGGATGATCGGGATAAACACGATGTTCGCGAGGTAGTGTATTCTGCGGCCACTACACCAGTTGATCGATTGAGATAGTAGCTGAGGCATGATATAGGTCAGGCTTAGAGAGGCCAGAGTTAAGGCCAAAATCAGGTGCAGAATCAGAGGACTACTAGCAGATCATACACTCTTGCTTGTTATCATTATGGTTTGGTGGGACATCTTGTGGCGGAGTGTACAGAACAGTGATCAGGCCAGAGATAGGGCCCAGATAGCTGCTTTTGGGGTTGCAGCCAGACCGGGAGGCAACCGTGACTAAACAACTTGTTGAGGGTATATTATCTATCTGTGATACTTTTATGCATGTCATGTTCGATTCAGGCAGCACATTTTCTTTTATATCTGGACGTATGGTAGAATTGTTAGGGTTAGGTGCACAGACTTTAGATACACATCTTGTTCTCAATACGACAGCTAGGGATAAGATTTACCCTAATCGGATTTGCTGGGATTGTATAGTGGTGATAGAGGGACATCTGTTACTAGCTGATTTAAGAGTATTATAGTACTTGGAGTTTGACACGATGTTCGGTATGGATTTGTTATTGTCGTATCAAACACAGATCGACTATTTCAGCAAGATGGTGACATTTCACATCAACAGGATTCCATGGTTTTTATTTGCTGGAACTGCAGCAACATTGCCTATCACTTGAGGCAGACTAGCTATGTCGCAGGAGATGGTGGCATACGCGGCTATGGTGGAGCCAGAGCTTAGGATAGTGATTAGGGTTAAGGATGTCCCGGTTGTTTGCGAGTTTTTCGACGTGTTTCCTGAGGATTTACCTGGATTGCCACCACCGAGAGCTGTTGAGTTCATTATCGAGCTGATTTTGGGGACTCGATCGATTCTGATGGCGTATAGGATGTCAACATCGGAGCAGGAGGAGTTGAGGACCCAGTTAGCGGAGTTACTGTAGAAGGGATTCATTCACTGTTACCCACTTTCCAGGATTGAAGACTTGTTCGATCAATTGGCAGGAGCCAAATTCTTCTCGAAGATTGACCTCAGATCAAGATACCATCAGTTGAGGATTCGAGAAGGGATATTGAGAAGACTGCTTTCAGTATGCGATATAGGTTGTACGAGTTTACAATCATGCCATTTGGGTTTACTAACGCGCTGACGATTTTCATGGATTTGATGCATAGGGTGCTCAGGCCGTTTTTGGATCGATACGTCATTGTTTTCATCGACGACATCCTGATTTATAGGACTCATGTGGAGCACGAGAGGCATCTCAGGGAGGTGTTGGCGACACTAATAGAGCATCGACTTTATGCCAAGTTCAGTAAGTGTGCATTTTGGCTGAGTGAGGTGAAGTTTTTGGGGCACGTCATTAGCGATCAGGGTATATTAGTAGATGGTGACAAGATTCGGGCTATCATTGAGTGGAGGACACCTGAGTCTGTTTCTGATATCTAGAGTTTCGTAGGTTTGGCAGGATATTATAGGCGCTTCATACAGGATTTTTCATTGATTGCAGCGCCGATTGAAGGTCACCCAAGAGGGGGGTGAATTGGGTTACCGAGTAGCTATTGCCCTTTTTAAAACTTTATGCGCAAATTACAATTATGATGCATATACTAACAATGAATATATATGCTATGCTCGTGAATGAGATACAGAAGATTGAGAGTGACACACGATTTATAGTAGTTCAATCCAATGATCTACATCCACTACCTAACCTCCTCGGTTAGAATTTTTAATCCCCCACTTATATTGCAAATAAGTGTTACAACCTAAGCACACAAGCCTAGAATGCCTATTTACAATTAGGACTTCCTATCTAGTCGCAACTAGAGTTTATGCCTAGCCTCAACTAGGTCTTCCCCTTTGACTTAGATTTCACTAAGTCTCACAATCATACAATTACAACAAGTGGCTGAAAAATAATGAAGTACACTTTACAACATAAAGTGGTATCAAATTCAAACACTAGCAAACCTCTTAGAGCCTAACAACTCTAATGCATGCAAGTATGAGAATGAATGGAATATGCAAAATATGTCATTGATTTTGTTGCAAATCCCAAGTGTGAAATCGTTTTAAAATCTAATGCATTAGTGCAAAACCGATTTCAAAGCTAAGAACAATAGTTTAACAAAAGTCAAGTTTAAGTGCAAAACTTTTGTTCAAAAACAATCTTAGGGTTTAATAAAATAAGTTTAAGTGCAAAACTCAAGATGAAGGTGTTCAAACACACAACAAAATGATTTTCAATTCAAACACACAAAACTATGTAGATTAAGCACAAAAAAAGATGCTAGAACATGAGCTTTCTTACAACCAAAAAGATGACAAAGGAAATCAGCTTCGAAGAGATTCTTATACTCGTTTGGAAGCTTCAAAAGTGCTGGATTTTGGAGTTAGTGGACAGCTCTAAGAATCTCCTTTGTCTCCTTCACAATAATCAAAGATCTTCTCTTTGTATATTTTGAGCTTTTGAGTGTGTTTGTTCCTTGTTGAGATAAAACCATGTTCTTGGTGGTTTTATAGTGTTAGGTATCCCATCTTGACAATTTGTGACCGTTCTAGGGATCTAAGGGTCAAGAATTCATCAAGAATTCAAATTAAAGTTTGTTTTCCAGCTTTTTAAAAAAGCTGTCAGGTATGCAATTAGCGCGCTAATACTGAGACCTAGCGTGCTAACTCTGCACTTAGCGCGCTAATGACAGCATTAGCGCGCTAACTGCAGGGAGTTCAAAATAATTATTTTGTCCCTTTGCGTTAGCGACCCTTAAACCCGTCTGGGACCTAACCGACCCTTATATAACATGTTATACACGTTTGTTAAGAGTCATTAAGCCTAATTGGGTGGTCCGGATATTCTTATAAGTCCCGAAAATAGAAAATCACGATTTCATAATGTGCGAGGGACTTTTCTACAAATTTGCTATTTTTCTTTTCAAAACCTTTCAAAACAAGTTTTTCTTTTTCGAAAACTTCCACAATGATTTTCGAAATGCCAATGACAATGAATCACATAGTTTCACATTGTTTAAACTCATAGACTTAGTCATGTGTTATAATTCTATTTTGAAACTACGAGTAATCTCATGACTTTTGAAAATTCGTTTAAGAACTCGATATGCATGAACTAATGCATTTGGCTTGCGTGAAAGAACTTGTATACCTTACATCGAAATTACAAATTGTAGTTCGATCTTTCGTCTTCATTCCTTCATGAATGCCAAGTCTTGAACTTGTATGGCTTGCATACCAATGATGTGTTGTTTTGCATCCTTTAATAAAAACTGAAATGTACTTGATATTAATTACTACATTTTCACCTTGTTTGTTTCCATCAAAATCCTGGTCGGAGTTAGAGTGACTAACCACTTAGTCCAACAATCTCCCCTTTTTAATGATAACAAACAATGTGAACTTTAAAGGTGTAAAACATAATCTAAGTGTATATCGCATTCAAGATTATACATTTCATTTATGCAAGTTCAAACACATCAACATTTTCAAGTTCAACCACATTTTCTTCCCCGTTTAATAACATCAAAAAGTGGGGCCAAACTTCCCGTAAATAGAACATAATTAAGAGGAATAGAATCACTACGAGAGAAATACGCTCCCCTCACTTTATGCATATTAAGAAACAACATAGAAAAGCGGTACATGTGCATATACGATGAATCACAATGACCAAGAAGTAGCCATGTAAAAACTCAGAGATTACGCAAAAAAAAATCATGATATTGATAACATAAAGCAATGAGAGCATAATTGTGGCTTAAACATGAACGTGAAAGAAATGTCTTGAACATCAAAGTCTAACAATTTGGAGCCTAATGCTCAATGACCAATAAAAAGTCTAAACACTCCTCGAGGACGATGATGGACGTGCAGAGCTAGAGGCATGATCATGACGGGCGGGGCAAATTGGAAGCAACTGACCCTCAAGGCGACGAGTCGACATTGGGTAAAGTGAAAAATGAAGAAATTGACAAAGAGAGAAGGAAAGAGTGTTACCTTGTGGTAGTGGAGATCACGGTGGAGACGATGAGAGGAGAGTGGAGGCGTGGAGAATCGATGAGAGGAGAAGGGAGAGACGCCGTGTCGAGGAGAGGAGAGGAAGATGTGAGAGGTGAGTGAAAAGTTAGGGTAAAGTTTAATTTATAGACCCCTGGCCGAGCGTCATTAGCGCTAATTCTGCCATTAGCGCGCTAATGTGTCGATTTGTATTCTGGGCCAGAACACTATTAGCGCGCTAATGTCTGGAATTAGAGCGCTAATTTCTCTCTTGAAATTTTTTGTCAGGGCACTATTAGCGCGCTAATTTCTCTTTGGAAATTTTGGACATAAAATTTTTGGATTTTTGACATAGAACTCCGATTCACCTCAAACTTCTTGGACACTTCACTAACACCATATAAAAAGGTTTGGAACAGCTAAAACATGCGTAGAAGGTCCAATTCTCGAAACATGCCTAACTCACGCCGAATCTTAGAGAAATGATATCTAGGCAAAGGCTTAGTGAATATATCAGCTAGTTGATCCTCTGTGGGCACATGGATGAGTTTAACATCGCCCTTTTGGACATGATCACGAAGAAAATGGTGCCTAATCTCAATATGTTTTGTTCGAGAGTGTAAAATCGGATTTTTCGATATGTTTATAGCACTTGTGTTATCACAATAAATTTCAGCACATCCAACTAGGATTTGATAATCCTCAAGTTGTTGTTTCATGTATAGAACTTGAGCACAATAACTCCTGGCAGCCACATATTCGGCTTCCACCATAGATAAAGCCACAGAATTTTACTTTTTGCTAAACCATGAGATAAGTGAGTTTCCTAGCAAATGACAAAATTCGGAAGTGCTTTTCCTATCAACTAGACTTCCCGCATAATCAGAGTCAACAAAACTTCAGAGTTCGAAACTCTTGGTTTTGTTGAACCACAATCCTAAGTCTTGTGTTCCTCTTAGATATCGAAATATGCGCTTCACATATTTTAAGTGTGACTCCTTAGGATCGGATTGAAATCTAGCACATAAGCACACGCTAAACATAATGTCGGGTCTACTAGCAGTCAAGTATAAGAGACTGCCTATCATTCCACGATAAAAGCTTAAGATCTATAGATTTTCCTAGTTGGTCTTTGTCCATTTTGATACTGGAACTACTAGGAGTGTCACATGCTTTCGGATTTTCAAATTTGAACTTCTTTAACATGTCCCTCACATACTTGGCTTGATTTATAAAAAGGCCATGTTTGGATTGCTTTATTTGCAAGCCTAGAAAGTATGGTAGTTCACCTATCATGCTCATTTCAAATTCATTTGTCATCAATGATGAGAATTCATCGCATAAATGTGTGTTAGATGACCTGAAGATGATATCATCAACATAGATTTAAATAAGTAGCATGTCACATTTTTTATCAAAATGAACAAAGTAGGATCTAGTGTTCCTTTCTTGAATCCTTTCTTAAGTAAAAATGCACTAAGTCTATCATACCAAGCTCTAGGAGCTTGTCTTAGTCCATACAAGGCTTTTTGAAGATGATAGACATGGCTTGGATGTTCATGATCTTCAAAACCCGGTGGTTGTTCTACATATACTTCTTTATGGATGAACCCATTTAGAAATGTGCTTTTAACATCTATTTGGTATAGTAGAAACCCGTTGTAGCAAGCATAAGTAAGCAACATGCGTCTTTCTTCTTGATTGTAGCCTTGTGCAACCAACCTAGCCTTGTTTTTTACAATTTCACCTTTTTCATTCTTTTTGTTTCTAAAAACCCATTTGGTGCCTATGGTAGTTTGGTCTTTAGGTCTAGGTACTAATGTCCATACCTTGTTCCTAACAAAGTGGCTTAGCTATTCTTGCATAGCCATTGCCCAAAATTCATCTCCTAAGGCATCATCTATCTTGGTGGGTTCGGTTTGTGACACAAAGGCTAAGTGTCCTTCATTTCTATGTAATGTTGACATAGTGATTATTCCTTTGTTTGGATCACCTATGATTTGTTGAGATGAATGGCCAATAAGGAGTCTTGAATTTTTAGGCTCACTTTATTCGGATTCCTTGCTTACCTCGACCTCTTGACTATTTTAGGTTTGTCCTAGGGTGCCATCATCTACATCATAAATCCTCAATTTTTCAAAGTTTTGCATTATTTTGACTTTGGGATCTACTTCATCGAATTTCACATGGATAGACTCTTATATAGTTTTGGTTGATCTATTAAACACCCTATTGAAGGTCACCCAAGAGGGGAGGTGAATTGGGTTACCGAGAGTTTATCGCCTTATTAAAAACTTTATGCACAAGTAATAACAATAATGCATATACCAATGATAAATGTCAATGCTATGCTATCAAGAAGGGGATAGAAGAGATGGAAATACGACACGTGATTTATAGTGGTTCGATCCAACCGATCTACATCCACTACCTAACCTCCTCGGTTAGGATTTTCAAACCCTACTTATATTAACGATAAGTGTTACACCCTAAGCCAACTAGCCTAGTGAATGCCTAGCCTCAACTAGGTCTTTTACCCGATGCCTTACCGCAATAACGTCTTATACAACCACCTAGCCGCAACTAGGATTTTCCCACCTAGACCCACCTAGGACTTTTCCCACCTAGCCGCAACTAGGATATATGCCTAGCCTCAACTAGGTCTTTTACACGATGCCTTACCGCAATAAGGTCTTATACAACCACCTAGCCACAACTAGAATTTTCCCTTTCGACTTAGATCCCACTAAGTCTTACAATCAAGATTTGAAGAATACAATTGAAATATACTTTACAAAGTAAAGTGGTATCAAATTCAAACACTAGCAAGCCTCCTAGAGCCTAACAACTCTAATGCATGCAAGTATGAGAATGAATGGAAAATGCAGAATATATTACTGATTTTGTTGCAAATTCCAAATGTGAAATCGTTTGAAAATCCAATATATTTTTGCAAAGCCGATTTCAAAGCAAAGAACAATAGCTTGTCAAAAACCAAGTTCAAGTGTAGAACTCTTGTTCAAAACACTCCTAGGATTTGATAAAATGATTTTTAGTGCAGAACCTAAGATGATGATATTCAAACACTCAACAAACTGATTTTCAACCAACACACACAAAACTATGTAAATTAAGCTCAATAAAAAGATCTAGAACAAGAATTTGTTTACAACCAAGAAGATGAGAAAATAGATCAGATTTGAAGGGATTCTTGTACTCTTTTGAGTGCTTCAAAGTGCTGGAATATGTTGCTGGTTGACAGCCTCAAGAGTTTCCCTTTTTTCCTTCAAAAATTCAAAATGCTTCTTTTGGATCTTTTAGGGCATTTGAGTGTGTTTGCTCCTTGTTATGAGAAAACCATTGTCTTGGTGTATTTATAGTGTTAGATATCCCAATATAGCCGTTTACGACCGTTGTAGGGATCCAAGGGTCCAGATTTAATCAAGAATTCAAATTAAAGTTGTTTTTCCAAATTTTTCGAAAAGCTGTCGAGAGGGCAATTAGCGCGCTAATACTTGGACCTAGCGCGCTAACTCTGCACTTAGCGCACTAATGGCAGTATTAGTGCGCTAACTGCAGGGAGCTCAAAATAAATATTTTATCCCTTTGAGTTAGCGACCCTTAAACACGTCCAGGACCTAACCAACCCTAATATAACATGTTATACATGTTTATTATGGGTCATTAAGCCTAATTGGATGGTCCGGATATTTTTACAAACCTCGAAAATGGAAAATCACGATTTCATAACTCGCGAGTGGCTTTTCTGCAAACTTGCAGTTTTTCTTTTCAAAAACCTTTTTAAAACAAGTTTTTCAATCTTGAAAACTTTAATAATGATCTCCAAAATACAATTGATCATTAACACATAGTTCCGCATTGTTTGAACTCATAAGCTTAGTCATATGTTTCAAAAACTTCAAGTTATTTCATGACTTTTAAAAGTTGGTTTTAAGAAACTTGATATGCATGAACTAATGCATTTGGCTTGCGTGAAAGAATTTGGATACCTTACATTGAAGTTACAAATATGATCTTCATTTCTTCATGAATGCCGAGTCTTGAACTTGTATGGCTTGAATACCCGTGATGTGTTGCTTTGTATCCTTTTAACAAAAACTGAAATACACTTGATATTAATTAGTACATTTTCACCTTGTTTGTTTTCATCAAAATCCCGGTTGGAGTTAGAGTGACTAACCACTTAGTCCAACAATCTCCCCCATTTTGATGATAACAAACAATGTGAACTTTGAAAATATAAAGCATAATGTTAATGTGCATTTTATTCAAGATACATCAACATTTTCAAGTTCAACTTCATTTCTCCCCTATTTAACCACATTTCCACATTTCCTTCCACATTTCCTATTTTCAAATTCAACACTATTTCTCCCCCGTTTGATAACATCAAAAAGTGAGGCCAAACTCCCCCGTTTAAAAATACATCTATGCATAAGAGAATCAATACCAAAACATATATATATACTCCCCCTTGCGCGATGCATATCAAAGACGGAAGCGATACAAATAGATCATAATGTGGCAAGAGAAAAGCCATATATAAACTCAGAGATACGCAAAAAAGATATCATGACAAAGATAGCATAAAAGAATGTGAACACAATTGTGGCTTAAACATGAGCAAAAATGAAAGATGTATGTCGTCAAAGCCTAAAAGTTTGTAATGTAGTGCTCACCCACACATATTAGTTCTATACACCTAAAAACTAAATAGAACCTAAAGTTTGTCAAGCAATGAAAAAAAAACTAAACACTCCTCCTCGAGGATGATGGTCGACGTGCAGAACTAGTAGAACGATCATTGCGTGCGGGGTTCGCTGGAAGTAACTGACCCTCAATACAACGAAGACGATCAAAAGGCCAACTTAGGAATTTGCACACTACCGTAGTAGAGGGAGGGTGCAATGGAAGGTGAAGTCGTTGAGCAAGATTTTCAGGGGTAATCTCAATTGACCGGCCACCAACGGATGAACGTAAGACAAATTGGTTCGTTGTTTCAAGATTTGAATAAAAGACACGAACCAATGGGGGAATGTAAAAGGCGTTGTGAGCACAAAAGGTGGTCCATCCCGCGGAATCGAAAATCTCCCGAATTAGGAGATTAGCCCTATCAAAAAATGCAAAATCGACAACGGCGAGTCGAAGTATTTTGGCATCCGTTAGACGGGGAGCCACGGACTCGAGGACCGATGTGGCCTCATGGACGGACTTGGCGCGACCCTCTCGTTGAGGAACATTCGCCGGAGTGGGGGCGGGTTGTGAGAATTCCGACTCACTAGTTGAGGAGGAGGATGGTTGGACAACCCGACGTCGTGATGGACGACGAGAGGACGTGGCTTGGGTAGGGTGTGAGGACGAGGTAGGGGCGGTTGGTCGGGAGGAGGGACGGTTGGAGGTACGACGAGTCGACATTGTCGAAAAAATGGAGAGAAAGTGATGACAAGAAACAAAGAAATTGAAGAAATTGACAAAGAGAGGTGAAGAACTTACCCGAATGAGGCGAGATGGTGGTGGAGACGGTGAGAGGAGAGGTAAGTTGTGAAAAATGTTTGGATTTTTGGGTTAAAATTGATTTTATAAACCCTGGCCGTTCACTATTAGCGTGCTAATCACAGCATTAGCGCGCTAATGGGTCGTTTCATATTTTGGGCCAGTACATTATTAGCGCACTAATGACTGGAGTTAGCGCGCTAATTTCCCTCTGGAAATTTTTGGTCACTTAACCATTAGCGCGCTAATTCCCATCATTAGCGCGCTAATTTCTCTCTGGAAATTTTGGACATTAAATTTTTGGATTTTTGACGCACAACTCGAATTGACCTCAAACTTCTTGGACACTTCAAAAACATCATATAAATAGGTTTAGAACAACTAAAACATGTGTAGAAGGTCCGATTCTCGAACCATGCCTATCTCACGCCAAATCTTAGAAAATTGATCTCTAGGCAAAGGCTTTGTGAATATATCGGCTAATTGGTCCTCTGTGGACACATGGACAAGTTTAACATCACCCTTTTGGACGTGATCTCGAAGAAAATGGTGCCTAATCTCAATATGTTTTGTTCGAGAGTGTAACACCAGATTTTTCGATATATTTATTGCACTTGTGTTATCACAGTAAATTTCAGCACACTTAACTAGGATTTGATAATCCTCAAGTTGTTGTTTCATGTATAGAACTTGAGCACAACAACTCCCGGCAGCCACATATTCAGCCTCTACCGTAGACAAAGCCACAGAATTTTGCTTTTTGCTAAACCATGAAATAAGTGAATTTCCTAGCAAATGACAAAATCCGGAAGTGTTTTTCCTATCAACTAGACTTCCTGCATAGTCAGAATCAACAAAACTTCGGAGTTCAAAACTCTTGGTTTTATTGAACCATAATCCCAGGTCTTGTGTTCCACTTAGATATCGAAATATGCGCTTTACGCATTTTAAGTGGGACTCTTTAGGATCAGATTGAAATCTAGCACATAAGCACACACTAAACATAATGTCGGGTCTACTAGCGGTCAAATATAGGAGGCTACCTATCATTCCACGGTAAAGTTTAGGATCTATGGATTTTTCTAGTTGGTCTTTGTCCATTTTGATAGTTGAGCTACTAGGAGTGTCACATGCTTTCAGATTTTCAAATTTGAACTTCTTTAGCATGTCCTTCACATACTTTGCTTGATTTATAAAAATGCCATACTTGGATTGCTTTATTTGTAAGCCTAGAAAGTGTGTTAGTTCACCCATCATGCTCATTTCAAATTCATTTGTCATCAATGATGAGAATTCATTACATAAAGATGTGTTAGATGAGCCGAAAATGATATCATCAACATAGATTTGAACAAGTAGCATGTCGTGTTTTTTGATCAAAATGAACAAAGTGGGGTCTAGTGTTCCTTTCTTGAACCCTTTCTCAAGCAAAAACGCACTAAGTCTATCGTACCAAGCTCTAAGGGCTTGTCTTAGTCCATACAAGGCTTTTTGAAGATGATAGACATAGCTTGGATGTTCATGATCTTCAAATCCCGGTGGTTGTTCTACATAAACTTCTTCATGAATAAGTCCATTTAGAAATGCACTCTTAACATCCATTTGATACAGTAAAAACCCGTTGTAGCAAGCATAAGCAAGCAGCATGCGAATGGCTTCTAGTCTTGCTACAGGTGCAAAGGCTTCCTCATAATCAATTCCTTATTCTTGATTGTAGCCTTGTGCGACCAATCTAGCCTTGTTTCTTACAATTTCACCTTTTTCGTTCTTTTTGTTTCTGAAGACCCATTTAGTGCCTATGATTGAGTGATTCTTAGGTCTAGGTACTAGTGTCCATACTTTGTTCCTAACAAAGTGGCTTAACTCTTCTTGCATGGCCATTACCCAAAACTCATCTCCTAAGGCATCATCTATCTTGGTAGGCTCGGTTTGTGATACAAAAGCTAAGTGTCCTTCATCTTGTTTCAATGTTGATCTTGTGATTATCCCTTTGGTTGGATCACCAATGATTTGTTGAGATGAATGACCTATAAGCAATCTTGAATTTTTAGGCACACTGGTTTCGGATTCCTTATTTGATTCAAGCTCTTGAATATTTGAGGTGCCATCATCTTCATCGTTAATCCCCAATTTATCAAGATTTTGCATTAATTTAGCTTTTGGATCTTCTTCATCAAATCTCACATGAATTGATTCTTCTATGGTTTTGGTTGATTTATTAAACACCCTATATGCTTTGCTATGTGTTGAATATACTAGAAAAATGCATACTTTGGACTTTGGGTCAAATTTATCTAATTGATCCCTATCATTTAAGACATAGCAAGTACAACCGAACACCTTAAAATAACTTATGTTGGGTTTTCGCCCTTTCCATAATTCATAAGGAGTCTTTTTCACTTGCTTTCGGACATTTACTCTATGTATAACATAGCATGCCGTGTTGATGGTTTCGGCCCAAAAATGCTTGGCTATGTTGTACTCATTTAGCATAGTCCTACACATTTCTTGGAGTGTTCTATTTTTTCTTTCAACTACTCCATTTTGTTGGGGTGTTCTAGGTGAGGATAATTGGTGTGTATAGCCTTGTTTATCGCAAAAGTCCTCCAAGTTCCTATTTACAAACTCACCACCTCTATCACTTCTAATGATGGTGATTTTGTACCCCTTTTCATTTTCTACTAAGGCACAGAATTTTACAAATACATCAAACACTTCGTGTTTGTGAGATAGAAAATACACCCATGTATACCTTGTAAAATCGTCAACAATAACAAAGCAATATGATTTACCACCTAGACTTTGTATTTGAGTAGGTCTGAACAAATCCATATGGATAAGTTCTAAGGCTCGAGTTATATTACTTGTTACTTTCGTCTTAAATGACGATTTCACTTGTTTACCGAGAATGCAAGATTCACACTCCTTATCTTTCTTAAAGGTGCACTTTGGTAGACCCTTAACTACATCATGCTTAGTTAGTTTTGACAAATTTTCCATGTTGGAATGTCCTAGTCTACGGTGCCACAACCATGCATCACAATCATTTTGTGCACTCAGACATGAAACATTTTGCATATTCATCTCATCAAAGTTAATGGCATAAACATTCTTATCTCTATATGCAATAAACAACTCTTCATGCTTTTCATTCCTAACAATGCATTTCGATGATTCAAACATAACATGAAATCCTTTGTCACAAAATTGACTAATACTAAGCAAATTATGTTTCAAACCATCAACAAGGTAAACATTTGAAATAGAAAGTGAACTGTTACCGACGGTTCCGAGACCAATAACTCTTCCTTTGTTGTTGTCTCCAAATGTAACTTTTCCACCGTCATGCCGCTTTAGCTCAATGAATTGATGTGCATCTCCAGTCATGTGTCTTGAGCACCCGCTATCTAAGTACCATGGGGTGCTTTCCCTTGCATCCTACATAAAGGGAAACACACTAGATTTTGGTACCCAAACTCCTTTGGGTCCGAGAAAGTTAGTGTCATAAACATTTTTAGCTACCCATGCTAGTCTACCCTTTTTAGCTTTTTGTAAAACACATTTCTCTACTATATGAGATCTATTGCACTTCAAGCATCTACGATCATCATTTAGTAATTTTTTATAACTTAACAGGTTTGCTTCATGACCTATGCCCCTTTTGTTAAGTGCACGTCGTTGTGCTCCCAACATCATATCAAACATTTCTTTGCCATTTGTGAACTTGTGCACAGTAGTTGCAAATTCCTAATGTGAAATCGTTTGAAAATCCAATATATTTTTGCAAAGCCGATTTCAAAGCAAAGAACAATAGCTTGTCAAAAACCAAGTTCAAGTGTAGAACTCTTGTTCAAAACACTCCTAGGATTTGATAAAATGATTTTTAGTGCAAAACCTAAGATGATGATATCAAACACTCAACAAATTGATTTTCAACCAACACACACAAAGCTATGTAAATTAAGCTCAATAAAAAGATCTAGAACAAGAATTTGCTTACAACCAAGAAGATGAGAAAATAGATCAGATTTGAAGGGATTCTTGTACTCTTTTGAGTGCTTCAAAGTGCTAGAATATGTTGCTGGTGGACAGCCTCAAGAGTTTCCCTTTTTTCCTTCAAAAATTCAAAATGCTTCTTTTGGATCTTTTAGGGCATTTGAGTGTGTTTGCTCCTTGTTATGAGAAAACCATTGTCTTGGTGTATTTATAGTGTTAGATATCCCAATATAGCCGTTTATGACCGTTGTAGGGATCCAAGGGTCCAGATTTAATCAAGAATTCAAATTAAAGTTGTTTTTCCAGATTTTTCGAAAAGCTGTCGAGAGGGCAATTAGCGCGCTAATACTTGGACCTAGCGCGCTAACTCTGCACTTAGCGCGCTAATGGCAGTATTAGCGCGCTAACTGCAGGGAGCTCAAAATAAATATTTTATCCCTTTGAGTTAGCGACCCTTAAACACGTCCGGGACCTAACCAACCCTAATATAACATGTTATACATGTTTATTATGGGTCATTAAGCCTAATTGGATGGTCCGGATATTTTTACAAACCTCGAAAATGGAAAATCACGATTTCATAACTCGCGAGGGGCTTTTCTGCAAACTTGCAGTTTTTCTTTTCAAAAACCTTTTTAAAACAAGTTTTTCAATCTTGAAAACTTTAATAATGATCTCCAAAATACAATTGATCATTAACACATAGTTCCGCATTGTTTGAACTCATAAGCTTAGTCATATGTTTCAAAAACTTCAAGTTATTTCATGACTTTTAAAAGTTGGTTTTAAGAAACTTGATATGCATGAACTAATGCATTTGGCTTGCATGAAAGAATTTGGATACCTTACATTGAAGTTACAAATATGATCTTCATTTCTTCATGAATGCCGAGTCTTGAACTTGTATGGCTTGAATACCTGTGATGTGTTGCTTTGCATCCTTTTAACAAAAACTGAAATACACTTGATATTAATTAGTACATTTTCACCTTGTTTGTTTTCATCAAAATCCCGGTTGAAGTTAGAGTGACTAACCACTTAGTCCAACACCTATATGCTTTGCTATGTATAGAGTAGCCTAGGAAAGTGCATACCTTTGACTTTGGATCAAATTTGTCTAATTGATCCTTATCATTTAGAACATAACAAATGCAACCGAACACCTTAAAATAATTTATGTTGGGTTTTTGGCCTTTCCAGGAGTCTTTTTCACTTGCTTTCGGACATTTACTCTATTTATAACATAGCATACCGTGTTAATGGCTTCGGCCCAAAAATGCTTAGCTATATTGTACTCATTTAGCATAGTCCTACACATCTCTTAGAGTGTTCTATTTTTTCTTTCAACAACTCCATTTTGTTACGGTGTTCTAGGAGAGGATAATTGATGTGCATAACGTTGTTTAGTACAAAAATCCTCCAAGTTCCTATTTACAAACTCACCACCTCTATCACTTCTAATAATGGTGATTTTGTATCCTTTTTCATTCTCAACTAAAGTACAAAATTTTACAAACACATCAAACACTTCATGCTTATGAGAAAGAAAGTACACCCATGTATACCTAGTAAAATCATCAACAATGACAAAGCAATATGATTTACCTCCTAAACTTTATGTTTAGGTGGGTCTGAACAAATCCATATGGATAAGTTCTAAGGCTCGTGTCACATCACTTGTTACTTTCGTCTTAAATAACGATTTCAGTTGTTTACCAAGGATACAAGATTCACACTCCTTATCTTTCTTAAACGTGCATTTGGGTAGGCCCTTGACGAGATCATGCTTAGTCAATTTTGACAAGTTTTCCATGCTAGAATGTCCTAATCTACGGTGTCACAACCATGTATCACATTTACTTTGTGCACTCAAACATAAAACATTTTGCATATTCATCTCATCAAAGTTAATGGCATAAACATTTTTATCTCTATATGCGATAAATAAAGTTTCATGCTTCTCATTCCTAACGATGCATTTTGATGATTCAAACATAACATGAAATCCTTTGTCACACAATTGACTAATATTAAGCAAGTTATGTTTCAAACAATCAACAAGATAAATATTAGAGATAGAAAGTGAATTGTTACCGACGGTTCTGAGACCAATAACTTTTTCTTTGTTGTTGTCTCCAAATGTAACCTTTCCACCATTATGCCGCTTTAGTTCAATGAATTGGTGTGCATCTCCGGTCAAGTGTCTTGAGCACCCACTATCTAAGTACCATGGGTGCTCTTCCTCGTATCCTACACAATGGGAAACACACTAGATTTTGGTACCCAAACACCTTTGCGTCCGAGAAAGTTAGTATTAAAAACATTTTTAGCTACCCCTACTAGTCTACCCACTTTGGTCTTTTGTAAAGCACATTTCCCTATCACATGAGTCTTGTTACATTTAGAGCATCTACGATCATCATTTAACAATTTCTTGTAACTTAATAAATTTGCTCCATAGCCTATACCTCTTTTGTTGAGTGCACGTCGTTGTGCTCCCAACATCATATCAAACATTTCCTTACTATTAGTGAATTTATGCACCGTGCTAGTCAAGTCCTCTACTTCCTTGACTAAAGCATCTCTCTCCTCTAGGACTTCATTCAAGTCACTTTGGAGATCATTAATGGTCTCATTTTATGACTCTATTTCATTAATTGCTATGGTCAAGCTCTTTTTGAGTTGTTTGGTCTTTTTGACCTCCTTTTCCAACTCTTTCCTAAGCTCATCAAGATTTGGAACATCATCCAAATCATCAACATCATCAAAGTTAAGAGAGTTAGAATTTACCTCGCTTTGTGCCATGAGACAAAGTATTGCATTCTCACTTTCTAATTTGGATTCCGAACTTGATGATGATGAGTCATCCCAAGTTGCTTTGAAACTCTTCTTTCCTTTCTTCTTGTCAAACACTTTCTTAGACTTGCATTTCGCCTTGATGTGACCGGGTTTGCCGCACCCGAAACATATGGTTTCATTTGACTTTCCTCCCTTGTTTCCATTTTGAAACTTTTTCGTATACTTGTCTCGCTTGTACATGGCCTTGTTGAGCTTTTTTGAAAGCATAGCAACTTCCTCCTCAAGATCATTTTCGTCACAAGAATTTTCATCTTCATTGATCTCTACCGATGCAATCGGGGAACTATTTGCCTTTAAGGCAATCTCTTTTCTTGAACTCTTTGTTCCTCCACTTAATGCTTCCAATCTAGCTCGGTCTTTAAGTTCGAATTCATGGACCGTTAGCTCTCCACATAATGCATCGAATGTATAGTCTCCAAGATTTTGTGCCGATTGGATGGCATACTTCTTGGCATCCCATTCTTTAGGCAACACTTTAAGGAATTTGTACACCGAGGTCTCTTGATCATAATTCTTTCCAAGATTCTTGATCTCATTCAATAGTTTGGTGAACCGTGTGATATAGGTGGCTATATCTTCATCGGATCCAACTCAGAAAGTTTCATAGTGCTCCACAAGAATCCTCAACTTTGTCTTTTTCACTTGCATGGTACCTTAATAGTGTACCTCAAGCTTTTCCCATACTTCCTTGGCCGTTTGACAAGCACTTACTCGATTAAACTCATTTTCGCTTAATGCACAAAATAAGTAATTCATGGCTTGATCATTTGAGAGCTCACTTTTGATCTCCTTGGCGGTGTACTCTTTCAAAGGCTTGTCCGGTGGAGTGTAGCCACTTTCAATTGCATCCCACAAGAATCTATTTTGTGCTCTTATGTAAAACTTCATCCTCATTTTCCAATGAGCATAGTTGGTTCCATCAAAATATGGAGGCCTACTCGAGGAGTTGCCTTCCCTAAGGTGAGCCAGATCTAAAGTTTGCATCCTTGCACAAAAACTCTCAAAGATACGTTAGTAAAGCTTTGAGAAATAACCCGCTCTAATACCAATTGAAGGTCACCCAAGAGGGGGGTGAATTGGGTTACCGAGTAGTTATTGCCCTTTTTAAAACTTTATGCGCAAATTACAATTATGATGCATATACTAACAATGAATATATATGCTATGCTCGTGAATGAGATAAAGAAGATGGAGAGTGACACACGATTTATAGTGGTTCGATCCAATGATCTACATCCACTACCTAACCTCCCCGGTTAGGATTTTTAATCCCCCACTTATATTGCAAATAAGTATTACAACCTAAGCACACAAGTCTAGAATGCCTAATTACAATTAGGACTTCCTATCTAGTCGCAACTAAAGTTTATGCCTAGCCTCAACTAGGTCTTTCCATTTGACTTAGATTCCACTAAGTCTTACAATCATACAATTACAACAAGTGGCTGAAAAATAATGAAGTACACTTAACAACATAAAGTGGTATCAAATTCAAATACTAGCAAGCCTCCTAGAGCCTAACAACTCTAATGCATGCAAGTATGAGAATGAATGGAATATGCAAAATATGTCACTGATTTTGTTGCAAATCCCAAGTGTGAAATCATTTTAAAATCTAATGTATTAGTGCAAAACTGATTTCAAAGCTAAGAACAATAGTTTAACAAAAATCAAGTTTAAGTGCAAAACTTTTGTTCAAAATCAATCTTAGGGTTTAATAAAATAAGTTTAAGTGCAAAACTCAAGATGAAGGTGTACAAACACACAACAAAATGATTTTCAATTCAAACACACAAAACTATATAGATTAAGCACAAGAAAAGATGCTAAAACAAAGACTTTCTTACAACCAAGAAGATGACAAAGGAAATTAGCTTTGAAGAGATTCTTGTACTCCTTTGGAAGCTTCAAAAGTGCTGGATTTTGGAGTTAGTGGACAGCCCCAAGAATCTCCTTTGTCTCCTTCATAATAATCAAAGTTCTTCTCTTTGTATATTTTGAGCTTTTGAGTGTGTTTGTTCCTCGTTGAGATAAAACCATGTTCTTGGTGGTTTTATAGTGTTAGGTATCCCATCTTGACAGTTTGTGACCGTTCTAGGGATCCAAGGTTCAAGAATTCATCAAGAACTCAAATTAAAGTTTGTTTTCCAGCTTTTTAAAAAAGCTGTCTGGTATGCAATTAGCGCGCTAATACTGAGACCTAGCGCGCTAACTCTGCACTTAGCGCGCTAATGACAGCATTAGTGCACTAACTGCAAAGAGCTCAAAATAATTATTTTATCCCTTTGCGTTAGCGACCCTTAAACCCATCTGGGACTAACCGACCCTTATATAACATGTTATACACGTTTGTTATGAGTCATTAAGCCTAATTGGGTGGTCCATATATTCTTATAAGTCCCGAAAATAGAAAATCACGATTTCATAACGTGCGAGGGACTTTTCTGCAAATTTGCTATTTTTCTTTTCAAAAACCTTTCAAAACAAGTTTTTCTTTTTCGAAAACTTCCACAATGATTTTCGAAATGCCAATGACAATGAATCACATAGTTTCACATTGTTTAAACTCATAGACCTAGTCATGTGTTATAATTCTATTTTGAAACTACGAGTAATCTCATGACTTTTGAAAATTCGTTTAAGAACTCGATATGCATGAACTAATGCATTTGGCTTGCGTGAAAGAACTTGTATACCTTACATCGAAATTACAAATTATAGTTCGATCTTTCGTCTTCATTCCTTCATTAATGTCGAGTCTTGAACTTGTATGGCTTGAATACCCGTGATGTGTTGTTTTGCATTCTTTAACAAAAACTGAAATGCACTTGATATTAATTATTACATTTTCACCTTATTTGTTTCCATCAAAATCTCGGTCGGAGTTAGAGTGACTAACCACTTAGTCCAACACTGATGACGAGGTTGACCAAGAAGGATGTCAGATTTGACTGGTTACAGGAGTGTGAAGATGCTTTTTGGGAGCTGAAAAGGCAGTTGACTTATGCGCCAGTGTTGGCGTTACCTGTGGCAGGTAAGGGTTTCTCCGTTTACACTAATGCATCAGACACTAGGTTGGGTTGCGTGTTGATGTAGGATGGACACCCAATGGCCTATCTATCATGACGATTGAGATCTCACGAGGAGAGTTATCGAGTGCACGACTTGGAGCTTGCGGCGGTCGTGTTTACACTGAAGACCTGGAAGCATTACCTTTATAGTGAGTGGTTCGTGTTGTTTACTAACCACTAGAGTTTGAGATATCTGTTCACTTAGAGGGAGTTGAACATGAGACATCGGAGATGGCTCGAGTTATTGAAGGACTACGATTTTGCTAAAGTATCATCCGGGGAAGGCGAATGTCGTAGCTGATGCGCTGAGTAGGAGCTGCATCGAAAGTAAGACGGGACTGCGACATATGACACACGAACACGGGTTGCTTGAAGCTGCGTCAGTGTTGTGTGTGACAAAGTCTATTGTTGAGCTACACATTTCCGGCCAGATGCGAGTTCCTACGGTGTCTCTAGAGCGGGTTGCTGAGTTGCAGAGAACTGAAGGCTGGTATTTACGCATCATTGGACTGGCTTGGGATTCGGGGTGCACAGAGTGGTCTGAAGGTTCAGATGAGTGCTTGAGACACAGGGGTCATTTGTTGATACCTGATGTACCGGAGCTCAGGGACAGTATTCTCGAAGATGCATACCGGTCGCAATTTACAATTCATCTTGGTCAGACCAAGATGTATCATGACCTTCAGCGATTGTTTTGGTGGCCAAGGATGAAGGCTGACATGGGGAGGTGCGTATGGAGTTGTCATATTTGCCAGTAGGTGAAGGCTGAGCACAGGAGACCAGGTGGGTTGCTACAGTCGCTGCCCATTCCTTAGTGGAAATGGGAACATGTGAGCATGGACTTCGTTAGTGGCCTACCGCAGACTACGAGGAGACACGACGCAGTTTGGGTAGTTATCAACAGGTTGACGAAGTTGGCACACTTTATACCGATCTCTATGAGATATTCAGTTACACAGTTGAGCACTATTTTTTATAGAGATTTTCAGATTACACAGTGTACCGGTCTCCATTGTTTATTATGGAGATTCGAGGTTTACTTCGAGGCTTTGGGAGAGTATGCAGGAGAGTTTGGCACTTGATTACAGTTCAGTACTGTGTACCATCCTCAGACTGATGGGCAGTCGGAGCAGTTGATTCAGATTCTCGAGGATATATTCAGGGCATGTATTTTACAGTTTGGTTGTTCGTGGGAGGATTATCTGCCATTGTGCGAGTTTGCGTACAACAACAGCTATTAGGCGAGTATCAGGATGCCACTGTTTGAGGCACTATATGGTAGGCCCTACAGGTCACCAGCATGTTGGGCGGCACCGAAGGATACAGCGACTATAGGACCTGAGGTTGTTGTGGATCACACTGAGAAGATGAGGTAGATTAGACAGAGACTTCAGGCGACGCAGGATAGACATAAGAAATATGGGGATAGGTATTACGAGGATCTAAGCTACGAGGTTGAAGACATGGTGTACTTGAAGGTTTCGCCCTTGAAGGGTCATCAGAGATTTGGCCTTAAGGGGAAACTGGCACCAAGGTTCATTGGACCGTTCAAAGTTGAGGAACGTGTCGGCAGAGTGGCATCCGTTTAGAGTTATCGCCATTGGTAACGGGGGTACATCCGGTGTTTCACATATCCATGTTGAGGCTAGTTAGATCGGGACTGAGACCTATGGTTGATGTACGTCAGATTGAGGTGCGACCAGACGTGTCATATGAGGAGCAGCTTGTGGAGATCATGGATAGGAGGATTCAGACGTTGAGGAACAGGGAGATCCCGAAGGTTTTAGTTCGTTAGCAGCATCATGGAACTGAGGGACTTACCTAAGATCTCGAGTCTACCATGCGACGACAGTATCCCCACTTATTTATCGGTAAGTATTTAAGTTTAATTTAAATTTCGGGAGGAAATTTCACCTAGTTGGGAAGAATTGTAACGGTCTGAATTTAATTCATCGTTATTTATGATGTATTACAGACGTGGCGGTCTATTTGGAAAATGGACCGTAACACACCAAGTGATTCACTGCATAACTCAGACCTTCAAGATACCTATCATCATACTTCTCTGCTTGTCTTGAGCTACCTACAATCTCAGTCTAATCTTCTGTGTGTGGTCAACAACAACCTTAGGCCCAACAACTTTCACATCCTCAGGTGCTGCCCAACAAGCTGGTGATCTGCAGGGTCGACCATATAAAGCTATTGTTGTACGCAAACTCACACAATGGCAGATACTCCTCCCAAGAACCTCCAAACTGCAAAATACATGCCCTGAGCATGTCCTCCAATATCTGAATCAACCTCTCCGACTGACCGTCTGTTTGAGGATGATAAGCTGACAGTTTCTCCGAGTCTTGTAGGGTATCCCTCGACTTAAAGGACCATGGGGTCGGGACTACTTGCACCTCTTTATTTTGATTCTTGGACACTCATCTATTGATTGCTCATCTATTTATTTATCAGTCTTTTATATTCATGCGTTCCTTATGCTTTTCTTTCCATCTGCATGAATTAGACTATTTTATTTGTTTCGAAATGTTGTATATTTGTCCTGCTTTGCGTTACTTACCTACGCTTGTCATTCTTGTGTTTGACTGAGAATAGATTCGCAGTTCAGTCAAGGGAAGGCTCCGATGTTAGGAAATATTCTTTGAGATCTTGGAGCACCACTTCCTCTTGGCTTATTAAGTGATCTTTTATGTATTACATACTATTTCATTTTTAGACATGAGGTTTTAGGTTTGAGAGAATTTTGGATATGTATAACTTTATTGCCACTCTCCTGGATTTATTGTGGTTGATTTTTCACTTTTACGGGGTTTCCACACTTTAGGATTGTCTTGATTGTGCTTTTATGAGGTTATTGATTAGTTAGAGTTTATTTGCTTTCGTTTTATCTGATTATAACTCACTGATTGATTAACTTCACTTTTAATTGCTTAAATAATGGTAAATGGTAAGGAAGGCTGACTAGGCCTGCGTGACTCTTCAAAGTGGGCTCAGGGTCGCACGGGTCTAGGCTGGTCGGCATCCAAGTTTTAGGGTTGTGGAATTTGGGGCCATCACATATGAAGTATATAAGTTGTACGACTGACTAATACGTAATTAGGTCCTACGTGTCGTGATTAGGGCTAAATTACGAGATTAGGCTGGGAGGTACCATGATTAGGGAATCGGGCCGTCACAGTTGGTATTAAAGCATAGGTATTAGAACCTTAGGGACAGAGTACAAAGACTTGTTCTCAATAAGTAAAACACAAACTTGAATAAAACAAATTATCTAGAAGTGGAAACTAGAAAAACTTTGCATAGGCACTATTATGTTGGGAATAAAGTGAAAGTGAGTTGGGGATTTTTCAAATATATGTGTTAGTTTCATTATATATATACGCGGTATACTCTATAGTTGCTAATACGAGTTCACTATCAACATGCAGACAACGATGACGGATGCATGCGATACCGGTGATGCAGGTGCCAGCGGTAATCATCCTCCTACTACTACAAATGACACCTGGCAGACGCTATCTGACCGGGTAGCAGCTCAGGGGCAGTAACTAATGGACTTCATGGCATACGTTACTACATAGCTTACTGCACTCACACAGGTAGTCGCCAATACTCGCATCACTCCTTTGTTTCTGATAGTAAAGCCTATCGCTACACCGACTGCTATTCTAGTGATTACACCGGTCGCCACTCTAGTGACTGCACCTATAGTAGAGACGCCTACAGTCCAGGTTATCACTACGACTCCAGCGACACAGATTCTTCTGGTCGTGAGGGATCTGACGACAGAGATAGTTGAGGCGACTACTACTACTCTCATCCCCACACCATCAGACTCAATAGTGGAGATTCAGCTGGTTAAGGACTTCATCAGACTCTAGCCAATTTACTTCGACGGGATTAGGGATTTGATAAGATATAGAAGTGGGTGCCCTTCCAGGAGAAACTACATCGAATATTGGGCATCGAGGACAAACTACGCCCAGAGTTATCCTCGTACACACTGTAGAGGGACACATATGTCTGGTGGTGTACCACAATAGCGACAAATGGAGACTTTGCATCATGGAATGCATTCAATAAACGACAAGTTTTACCAGTAGTATTTTTCACCTGCGGTGATGATGAGACTAAGGAGAGATTTTTAAGCCTGAGACAGGAGCCAGATGAGACAGTCATGCAGTATCGAGATAGATGTGGATATTTGAGGCAGTTTGCTGGGGGCCTTATCAAAAATGAGCTGGAGGATGTACATTACTTCGGAGTTGGACTGAGAGCGAATACTTGTTATCATGTAGTCAACACGGGCGTCATGACACTCAGCAAGATATACGAAAATGCACTCTCCCATGAGATGTACTGTTTGAGTAGAATAGTTGACAAGACAATTTCAAATCAGGTTTTGTCGTCAAAACAGGCCGCATATTATGACAGGAAGCAAAATAGGGGCAAAGGACCTATGAGGTGGTATAGAGGCTCAAAGAGATTGGGGACGACTACATATCATACTACCGTACCCCTAGTATCATACGTCACCTCAGCACAGGGCTCAGGAGGACAGTCTTTGCCCCCATCACTGTCTAGGTCAGCGATACCCAGCATCTGAGATACTTGCACTACTTACGCCACCTGCACCACGACAACAGTCACGTAATTTTTAAAGTGGAGATAATATAGTGCAAGAACAGAGACTATATTAAAGTTATAGACAACCGGGAGACATCGTTTCATATTGTCCTTTGCTGATGAGTACGGCACGTTGAGAAGGGCAAAGATATGTTATCATTACAGACAGTGATGAAACATCACTCCGTATTTTCCTCACTTGGTGAGCACTCGCCTTTGTAAGAGAGCCAGCGTTGTTGCAAATTTGGGTCCAGAGCAGATACGAGACCCAGTATCGGGTAAGAGTTATTTTATGCCATGACATTAATTTATATTGTTAGGTCTGTGTTCCATTTTAAGTTCAACCATTGTCTTATAGTTTGTGTCTTAATGGATTGTGATTTAAATCAAAAGTCGAGTATGTAAAACTTCGACTTCAATACCAACTGTGATGGCCCCAATTTCACAATCCTAAATTGGGCCCCACCCGGCCTAGCCTTACATGGACCCTCGAGCCAATTTTGCTGACTCGCGCAAGCCTAGTCAGCCTTCCCTTACCATTTACTTTTTTCTTAAGCAATTAAAAGTTGAGTTAATCAATTTGTGAGTTATCATAGTAATAGCAAAAACAATTAAATTTCAAGCTAATCAATTAAACTCATAAACGCTAGTCAGGACAATATAGAGTGTGGAAACCCCGCATATGTATATCATCAACCTAAACTGTCAAAGAAGAGTCACATCAAGATATACAAGTCCCAATATCTCTCAAAAACCCAAACCACAGTGTTTCAAAACAATAATATACAATAATACAAAAAAATAAGCTACACCAGTCAAAAGAAGAGATGCCTCGTATCCTGAAATGATATGTCATAGCTATGGAGCCTTCCCCTTACTGGACTGTGGATTTGCACTCCATCAAACACAAGAATAACGAGCCCAGGTAAGTAACGCCAAGCAGGACATAAATACAACATTTCAAAATAAATAACACAGTCTAATTAATGCAAATAGAAAGAAAAGAATAGGGAATGCATGAATACATAAGATTGGAAATAAATCAATTGAAAAGTTAGGGTCAAGAATATAAATCCGAATAGCACGTAGTCCCAACCAAAGGTCATTGAGTCGCGGTAATGCCCAGCAGACTCGAGTTCAGGACGAGAACACAACTTACCAGCCCTAACCCTTGTGACTATGAGATAACCATGGACCCAAATAAGTGCCCCCAACGTACACTCGATTGGGAGATATCAGCAGTGTGCAGATAAGAGCTCATATCACATATAAAATAGTAACCATAACTCACTTACCAATAGACCACTCTATTGGGAAATGTGCCCTAGGTCAATCCATTAATAGTCTTTATGAATACATTTTAGTTAATAAAATAGAGGATTTCATTTGCTGTTTATTATAATTGATTTGCATGTTTACATTATAATAAGATCCATGGGTATTTACAGAAATATCCTAAATGTCCCTAGTCGATTATTATACTAGGAACTATAATGAATTAAGACTAGTGTGAGTCTTGATTGATGATCATACGATGATCATATGAATAGGAATACGAATCAAGATCATGAGTACTTGTTAGGGAACAAAGTACTGGACCGACCCGCTATGAGAACATCACATGGATTAAGTCATAGTTGCTTCTCATGATATGTATATTATTCAGTCCTCTGACTTGAGATTACCAGAGACTTCAACATTAGAAATACAATGATTTGACGCAATCAAACGTTGTCTTTAACAGGACGATTATAAAGGTTGTGATTGGTTACTGTGTGAATAATGTAGTAAAGTTGTGTAATCGAGATAGAATTTGTTCCTCTCATATAGAGAGAGATATCCAGTGGATCCCTCGATGTGTTAGACTGTTAAAAGGCCTAGTCTAAGTAAATTGATATTGATCAATGTCACTTAGATGTTTTCAGTCTAGCTAGAAATCGAGACTAGTACGATTGAACATGTTGGATGACAATTCCATGCCTTATGTTTGATCAAAAGGATATCGTGTGACAAAAGGATGTTATATACACTATTGATTAGGTTGTATCGATTTGATATTCGTACAACTTGGGTAGTCATAATGTCTTGCTAGAGGCCGTTTATGACTTGTATACCAAAATGTGTTTTGGTACACTGCCAACGTTGTATGAGCCTATTGGGTCGCACACTGAAAATGGTTTTGCGAGATTTTAAGATGGTTCAGAAAAATGAATTTTATATGATAAAATTCATGACAGAAACGTCCTTGTAGTGTATTGCACTTATACTTCTTTAAGTAGGGGTATATGTGTAATTTACTTAAACCGTCTATATACAAGGGTTGTATAAATAGACGTTTTGAGTTAGAATACAAGTACGAAAGTTTTGAAAGGGCCGAAACTCTATTTTCATTTTAAGAAACAACTTAGAGTTTTTGGAATCCTCTGAATCGTTTTGGAGAGAAACAAAAGGTTTGAAATTCTCTCGAAGCTAGCACTTTGAATCTCGGCCGCCGTTCGTGTGTGGACAGCTAGTAGAGGGCGTTCATCATTGGCAGCGCCTTAGAGATCGATTAACCTGCAGAGAGGTATTGCGACTAAGGTATGATTAAGTTTTCATAGTTTAAACATGTTTTAATGGAATCAGATTCGGATCCTGTTGGGGTTTTCGTCAAAATTGTTTTGTAATCTCCGCTGCGCATAAACCCCAAAATCCAACAGGTTATGCATTACAAACTGCAGTTTTCACTCTAAATCGAGTTCCTTCTAAATCGGTTTATAAAACACCATATGAGATATGGTACGGGAAGAGACCTAGTTTGTCTTCTTTTAAGATTTGGGGTGTTGAGGCTTACGTAAAGCGACAAGTCTTAGAAAAACTAGCACCTAAATCTGATAAGTGTTTATTTGTGGGGTATCCTAAGGAAATAAAAGGATATTACTTTTATAATCCCGCTGAGAACAAAGTGTTTGTTGCTCGGTATGGTGCCTTTATGGAAAAACAGTTTATTTCAAAAGACACTAGTGGGAGAGAAATAAATCTTGAAGAAATTCAAAAATCACAAATAAAGACTGAACCGTTACTGGAAGTTCAACAATGTTCTGAACCAGTTGAACCTTCGCAAGTGACACAAGGCCCACGTAACTCTGATAGGGTAAGACATGAGCCAGAGAGATTCGGATTTTTCATTACTGATAGTCGTAATGTGTTGCTTATGGATCAAAATGAGCCCACCACTTATCAGGAGGCTATGTATGGACCATACTCAGATAAATGGCTAAGTGCCATGAATTCTGAAATGTAATCCATGTATGATAACCAAGTTTGGTACTTGGTTGATTTACTTGAAGGTGGTAAGACCATTGGATGTAAATGGGTTTTCAAGAAGAAAACTGACATGGATGGCAAAGTGCATACTTTCAAAGTAAGACTTGTAGCAAAAGGTTTCAGGCAGACTCAAGGTGTTGATTATGATGAAACTTTTTCACCAGTAGCCATGCTTAAATCCATAAGAATTTTAATTGTCATTGCTGCATATTATGACTATGAGATATGGCAAATGGATGTAAAAACAACATTTCTTAATGGAAAGTTGCTTGAGGACCTGTATATGACACAACCTGAAGGTTTTGTACATCCTGAGAATTCTAGGAAGGTATGCAAGCTTCAAAGATTCATTTATGGATTAAAGCAAGCTTCTCGGAGTTGAAATCTTCATTTTGATGAAGCAATTAAGGATTTTGGTTTTATTAAGAATGAAGATGAGCCTTGTGTATACAAGAAGGTCAGTGGGAGTGTAGTTGTTTTTCTGGTACTGTATGTTGATGATATATTACTCATTGAAAATGACATCCCAACATTGCAGAGTGTCAAGTCTTGGTTAGGGAATTGTTTCTCAATGAAAGACTTAGGAGATGCAGCCTATATCCTTGGGATAAGGATCTATAGGGATAGATCTAAAAGGCTAATCGGTCTAAGTCAGAGTGCTTACATAGACAAGGTACTGAATAGGTTCAGTTTGCAGGACTCTAAAAGAGGATTGTTGCCAATGTCTAATGGCATAAGTCTCAACAAGAATCAATGTCCTAGGACAAATGATAAGCGAGATCGTATGAATAAGATTCCATATGCATCAGCTATTGGATCTATCATGTGTGTTATGCTATGTATCATATGCTTTTAGCACTACAAGTAGATATCAGTCAGATCCTGGTGAGAGTCATTGGATAGCAGTAAAGAACATCCTTAAGTACTTAAGAAGGACTAAGGAAGTGTTCTTGGTCTATGGAGTTTTTGAAAATGATCTAGTTGTAAATGGTTACACAGATGCAAGTTTTCAAACTGATATAGATGATTTTAGATCGCAGTCTGGATATGTGTTTACTTTGAATGGAGGTGCAGTAAGCTAGAAAAGTTTGAAGCAAGAGACTGTGGCAGATTCTCCAATAGAAACTGAGTATATTGCAGCGTCCGATACAGCAAAGGGGGCAGTTTGGATCAAAAAGTTCATTTCTGAACTAGGTGTGGTTCCAAGTATTGCTAACCCTGTTTGTTTGTATTGTGACAATAACGGGGCAATAGCACATGCCAAGGAACCTAGATCACACCACAGATCCAAATATATACTCAGGCGTTTTCATCTCATCAGAGAAATTATTGAGAGGGGAGATGTAAAGATTTGCAGAGTACCTGCTGAAGACAACATTGCGGATCCATTGACAAAGGCTCTTCCACAAGTGAAACATGATAGTCATGTTATATCATTAGGCATTAGATGCATGAATGATTGGCCCTAGAGCAAGTGGGAGATGTTGGGAAATGTACCCTAGGTCAATCCATTAATAGTCTTTATGAATACATTTTAGTTAATAAAATAGAGGATTTCATTTGCTGTTTATTATAATTGATTTGCATGTTTACATTATAATAGGATCCATGGGTATTTATAGAAATATCCTAAATGTCCCTAGTCAATTATTATACTGGGAACTATAATGAATTAAGACTAGTGTGAGTCTTGATTGATGATCATATGTATAGGAATACGAATCAAGATCATGAGTACTTGTTAGGGAACAAAATATTGGACCGACCCGCTGTGAGAACATCACATGGATTAAGGCATAGTTGTTTCTCATGATATGTATATTATTCAGTCCTCTGACTTGAGATTACCAGAGCCTTCATCATTAGGAATACAGTGATTTGACGCAATAAAACATTGTCTTTAACCGAACGATTATAAAGGTTGTGATTGGTTACTGTGTGAATAATGTAGTGAAGTTGTGTAATCGAGATAGAATTTGTCCCTCTCATATAGAGAAAGATATCTAGTGGATCCCTCGATGTGTTAGACTGTTAAAAGGCCTAATCTAAGTGAATTAATATTGATCAATGTCACTTAGATGTTTTCAGTCTATCTAGAAATCGAGACTAGTACGATTGAACATGTTGGATGACAATTCCATGCCTTATGTTTGATCAAAAGGATATCATGTGACAAAAGGATGTTATATACTCTATTGATTAGGTTGTATCGATTTGATATTCGTACAACTTGGGTAGTCATAATGTCTTGCTAGAGGCCGCTTATGACTTGTATACCAAAATGTGTTTTGGTACACTGCCAACGTTGTATGAGCCTATTGGGTCGTACACTGAGAATGGTTTTGCGAGATTTTAAGATGGTTCAGAAAAATGAATTTTATATGATAAAATTCATGACAGAAACGTCCTTGTAGTGTATTACACTTATACTTCTTTAAGTAGGGGTATATGTGTAATTTATTTAACCGTCTATATACAAGGGTTGTATAAATAGATGCTTTGAGTTAGAATACAAGTACGAAAGTTTTAAAAAAGGGTCAAAACTCTATTTTCATTTAGAAGAAATGAATTAGGGTATTTGGTATGCTCTGGATCGTTTTGGAGAGAAACAAAAAGGTTTGGTATTCACTCAAAGCTAGCACTTCAAATCTCGGTCGCCATTCGTGTGTGGCCTGCTGATAGAGGGCGTTCGTCGTTGGTAGCGCCTTAAAAATCGATTAATCATCAGAAAGGTACATTGCGACTGAGGTATGATTAAGTTTTCATAGTTTAAACGTGTTTTAATGGAATCAGATTCGGATCCTGTTGGGGTTTTTCTCAAAATAGTTTTGAAATCTCCGCTGCGCATGAACCCCAAAACCCAACACACTCAATCAATAAGAATTCCAAAATATAAAATGAGCAGAGCAATAATAACAAATTAAAGCTCAAGAAATAATTGTAAAATTTCTCACTGGTTTACTTACCTGTATCTAAGCTAATACTCACTTACACGAACTCTGACTCACCTCCTAGAAATCCCTGTGTGACCCATCAATGACTATAACATTTGATAGTCAATCAATTTTAATTTTCTTGTTAATTAACCTCCAATTTACCCAACTTTCTATAGTTATTTCATTAGTGTAATTGAGTCGATTTTTGGGGTATTGGGTCATATTCAGACCCATTTGAATACCTGAGAGATCCCCTAGATTTTCTAAAAATTTCCAAAAATTGTCGTTGTGAACAATGTCACACCGCATGTGGCGTCGTGGGGGTCAAACCTCGGCGGCGTCACATAAAGTTCATCCCACGGCTCTCTACCCTAGACGCCATGGGCATAAATGCTCCACGGTGTCCCTCGCGACGTCACACCCTGCACACAAAATCTAAGGTTTTCTGAATCCCCGACTCGTGTTACCACGTTCCAAGCCTATCCAAAACTCGTAGAGATATCAAAAGTAATTCCAAATCATCAACAAACCTACTCTACAACATTTAAAAATCCTCGATATCAAATCACGTCAAAAATTCCAAAAATTCCACCAAAAATGAATAAATTCCAAATCATCGAAACAACCATTGCAAAACCAAAAATAAATCCCTTTGTCATCAATTCCTTCAAACAAATCCAACAAAAATTGAAATTCCAATTTATTGTCCGAAACCATCGCGACGAAAACGCTCGAAATATGTGTCAAAACGTGGATACACATGTCGAAAGTTGGGATCTCACCTTAAAACGAGTAGTAGATCGATCCCCGACATCACTCCAAGCTATTCCTGAAACCAACGCTCAATCGGTTCTTGTTTTCGTTGAGTTGAAAATGAGCGAAAGGTGAGGAGAGAGAAAAGTTGGTGGAAACCCTTATATACACCCCTCTCATCCACACTCACTAGCGTATCTCGATGCACATCCCTTGGCCCTCCTTCACTTCATCCAACTATCTTGACTCAACATTATGACTCCATTGATGACTCTTACTCATTACTTAGCCGTTTCTTGCACAAACTTTGCATTCTCTAACCCGTTCCGCACCATGACTCGATCGTCGTGTGCTCCCAGATGTACCAACGTACCAGACACGTTACACAACTTTTATTTATTATTTAATTTACATTTTGTTAGTGTTTTTAATTCAATATATCCCCCAAACTGCTAATTACTCGTCAATTGTTTGCCCGAAACCATAAAATACGTTTTTCTTGGGTTGAACCTGTTTCCCAACACCAACGCTCACACGCAAACACCCTTACACATTTGGGACATTGGAATTTACATTCAGGTGATAAAATATAATATAAACATCGAAAAAAAATAACATACCTTGGCATTGATGACCGAGAATTAGACAACAGAATCATAACAAAGGGCTTATGTACGACCTAAATTAAAATGTGGCACGAGTTATATTTTAGGATCGTTACAGTTCTTCTCGTGAATCTTCAATTGTCGGGATGCGTAAGTAATCTGTCTACCATCCTGCATCAAAACACAACCTAAACCGACCTTATAAGTATAAGTGTTCACTTCAAAACCCTTCCCTAACTCAGGAAATACCAAAACTGGTACGGCAATCAAGCGTTCCTTCGAAGTCATGAAAGCTTGCCCACAACTGTCATTCCACTGAAAAGTGGTCTCTTTCTTTGTCAATTGTGTCATCGATGCCGCAAACTTCGAGAAGTCCTAAACAAAATGCATATAATAGCCTGCCAACCTCAAAAAACTGCGGATATCTTTCACTAATTGTGGTGTAGGCAAATCTATCACAACTCTGACCTTAGCAGTGTCCACAGACACTCCGCTAGCTCCGAAGATATGCCCAAGAAATCCGACCTTTATAAGCCAAAACTCACACTTACTGAACTTTTCATATAGTCTATGCACCCTCAAAATTTGCAAAATCGTCCTAAAATGCTCCTAGTGATCTTCACGAGTCCTAGAGTAGATAAGGATGTCGTCAATAAACACAATGATGAACCTATCCAAGTAGTCTCTCAACACTCAATGCATAAGATTCATGAACATCGTTAGGGTGTTAGTCAGCCCAAAAGGCATGACTATAAATTGCTAATGTCCGTATCGAGTGTGAAAAATAGTCTTATCCCTATCCTTCACTCTAATCCTCAACTGATGAAACCAAGATCTCAAATCAATCTTCGAGAATCATTGTTCTCCTGCCAACTGGTCAAACTAGTCATCAATGCTAGGAAGTGGATGTTTGTTCTTCACAGTAACCCTATTAAGCTGTTTGTAATCGATGCACAATCTCAGGGTGCCATCCTTTTTTTTTCACAAACAAGAATGGTGCGCTACAATGTGACATGTTCAGGTAGACGAATCCTAACTCCAACAACTTGTCAAGCTATCACCTCAGCACCTCTAGCTCCCTTAGAGCCATTCGAAATGGTGAATTAGATATAGGTTTGGTACCTAGGACCTAATTAATTATGAAGTTTATCTCCTTACGCAGTGGTAAACTTGGCAATTATGCAGGAAAAGCGTTTGGAAACTAGCACACAATAGGTACCTCCTTCATCCTAGTCTCGACCCTCCTTATCATACTTAAAACACTAGCGAATGTCTCGACATTTACGCTATGAGCTACCCTGCCTCTAGTAATCAATAAACTAGTCGAAATCCCTTGAAAACTGAACTTGGGATGTCCAAGAATCTTAAATTTAACTATCTTGCTGAAGCAATGGATCTATGCATGATAACCACTCAATCAATCCATGCCCAGCAATGTATCAAACTCTAGGAACTCCAACACTCTCAGGTTTACTGATAACACGTAACCTTCTATCTCTACCGAACAATCAACATACAATAAGTTTGGGTAAATCTTTTCCCTAATAGTTATGCTAAGGATCAAGGGCCTCTCTATTCTATTGGGTCTCAAAACCAACTCATCAACCATGCAACCAGAAATAAATGACACCGTAGAACTAGAGTCAATCATAGTATGCATAAAACGACTGCAAATATAAATCATACCCTCAATCAGGTTACGAGTAGCAATCAGATCTAGTGCGGCAATGGCGTGAACCTCTTCTTGGCTCTACTACGGTTGCCCTATACCCAGTCATTAACGTGTACTTACAAAGTGGCCTAATTGCCCACACTCCCAGCATGTACGTTGAGAACCCTATCCAAATGAAGCATTATGTCTACATCTCTGTGACTGACTTGGAACTTTGACCCTGTCCCTGGTCGTGTCTCTGTCCCTAACCATATCGATACCTCTGCCCCTGACCACTTCCCTTACCTCTACCAATTTCACCGCCCTTAGTCCTCTGATACTGTTGCCGCTGAGGACCTGACTACACAGGCTGTTATGGAGTGTTGGAATAGCTCTGTACTGGCACAGATGATACCGGGATTGCGTTGACTTCGCGAGGTTGGCTCAAGGGTCCACGTAAGTCTAGGCCGAGTGGGGCCTAATTTCAGATTGTGGAACTGAGGCTGTCACATCTACCATCATTCCCATTCAGGTTGGACCTCTAACCCTTTTTTTTCTCTTCTTTCGATGAACCTTTCTTTTCCTTTCCTTTTGATTGCTTCCTAACCTCATTAATGGGAGAAGGAGGATCAAGTTCATCTCTTTCTAAATCTGAATCACTTGAACTATCGTCACTTGTAGCACCAACATGAGTCATCTTTCCCCTTAATGATGATTTGGCTTTTCCTTTTCCTTTTTGTTGTTCTTCAATCATTTTACCTTTCCCTTAGCTTTCTTGTTCATTGTAATGTCTCTTTCTTCATCTTTTCGACTTGTTTTAGAGCTTGAAACTGTAGAACCTTCATTAGTAACTCCAATATTGAATGATCATTTTAATGCAACAATCAATATTGATTCATTTACCCTATGTCCTTTTTTTGGCCATCTTAGAGGACTGCAAGCATAATTATGATACAAATAATATTTTAAATTCACAAATTGTACTTAGTACAAAAGAATGATATGGATTATGGTTTCTTTTACCTCCAAAACCATTTTGAAAGTATGCACTTTTCGACAAAGTCTTCTATGAGAATTTAAATATACTTGCGTCACAATTTTTTAGAATGCTAAGAATGTGGCTTTCCTACCAAGGTTATCCTGCTACTGAATTATAATAAACTAGAAAAAGAAAGTCATCATAGATAGTAAGGATTTAACCAACTGCTTATTTAGGCATCACACAAGTTGCCTTCAACATCTACTCGCACAAATGGTTCTTCTCTTTCAATTTCATTAGAAGATATAATGGGAACCATGAACAATTTCTTCATAATCCTCTTCTAATTCATGATAATCTCTATAAGGTGCATGCAATATAACATACCAATTTGATGAATCATCTCTTGAATAAAAAACTTGCTTACCTTGATTTGCTAGAATGAATGAATCTCCTGCAAATTGAGATAGTCTGTCATGGAGGTTAACTAATGTAAACCTTTTTTCAACCTTGATCCCATTATTAATATTTGCCCAATCACACAAAAAGATTGTGACCTTTTTAATGTGGTAATCAAGGACAATAATGTCTTTAAGACTCCATAATAAGCAACATCATCAACCACTGGAGAATTGTCACTTCTACGAGTTTTACATAAAGTCGTTGCTTTTATATCAATGCTACTATTTTGCCTTGATTTTTCAGCTTCCTTTGTATAAAACCTCCATCCATTAATAAGGTAACCGGTATATGACATTACTAACTCTCGAGGCTCTCGTACAAGCCACCTTAGATCTTTTGGAAGACTATCACTACTTTCACTCTCAAAGACCTGTGTGGTAGAATTAAGTATTTTAAAGAATCTAATAAACTATCAATAAAATATGCATCTTACAAATTCAATTTTATACAACCTTTTCATGAATCCAGATAGGGAAACATTCCATGTGCCTCTTATATAATAATCCTTCATCCATTGATAGGCATTCATCAAGCATCACAAGCTCATCCATGTGTTCTCTAATTCATAAGAACATAGAGTATCAAACAAGTATGTATACATAAATACAAAAGTGTGTAAGACTACTGGTAATATAACAATACTTAACTGCATGTAAGGCTGAAGCTCTTCCAAATTCATCAATACATATCTATGAGCAATTCTTAGTATATTATCTAAAAGAATAATTTTCTTTCCACGAGATATGACTTGACCATCAAGTTTTGAATCACATTTTACTACCTCATTTCGTGTAGATCGTGTCCAATATGCTTTGTTTGTTGCAAGTATTTACTACAAATTGAAGTGCTTTCTTCAGCAAGATATCGTTCAGCTATACACCCTTCTGGTCAAGCCCGATTATTAACATATCCCTTAAGCACTTTTATAAACCTAAGTTGATATACAACTAACGTTAATAAAAGGTTATAAATTACACTAAATTATAAAAAGAATTACCATATGAGAGAATGTACCTCTCAATAGGGTATATCCATCAAAAATTTACTGGTCCACCTAATCGCACTTCGCGTCCAAGATGAATTGGTAGGTGTACCCTAATGTCAAAAAATAAAGGAGGGAAAAACCTTTCCAACATGCATAAAGTTTCAGCCACTTCTTCTTCTAATTGTTCAATATGATTTATGTCAACAACTTTATCGCATAATTGACTAAAAAAGAAGCATAGTTGTTTAATTGCATTTCTTAGCCCATCAAGCAAAAGCCCTCTTAAAGCTACAGGTAGTAATTGTTGTATCAACATGTGACAATCATGAGATTTTAAGCCAATGATTTTATACTCATCTTGCACAACACAACTACTAATATTTGAACCATATCCATCAGGTAGCTTCATATTAGCAAGTTTTAGGCAAAAGATTTGTTTTTCTTCTTTCAAGAGTGTGTGTGATAGAGCTGGTAAGTAAAATTGACTTCCTTTTTTCGCAGGATGGAATTCCTTTATAATCTTCATATCTTTTAAGTCCATGCAAGAATTAAAACCATCCTTTGACTTTCCTATAGTATCCAAAAGAGTCCCAATAAAGTTGTCGCATATGTTTTTCTCAATATGCATCCCATCAAGATTATGACGCAATAATTGTGACTGCTTCATAAAAAAAATAAGGATATCATGATAATAAACAAGCATTACTACAAAATAGACAAAGAATTCAACTGAATTGATTTACATACCTTCCAATAAGATAATTCAAAAAATATTGATCGTTTTTACCTTCCCCATTCATTGACAATATTACTCACTTCATCATAAATATTATTACCTGAACAAATCTTTGACTTTCAACGATTTTTAACTTGTCCATTGAACCATTTGTGCTTAGACCAATATGGATGTGAACGAGTGAGAAAACGTCTATGACACATATAAATTGTTTTTCGACTATATGATAAATATTGAGAGCATGTGTCACACATACAAGTAGGACATGCAAATGTCCCACTAGTAGGCCACCCAGAAAGATTTTCATAAGCAGGAAAGTCATTTATGGTCCACATCAAAAGGGCTTTCAAGTTGAAATTAGCTTTTTTGAATGCATCATAAATCTCTACTCCATTTATCCATAATTATTTCAAATCTTCAATCAAAGGCTCCAAAAATACTTCAATGTTGTTGCCTAGTTGCCTTTGACTGGGTATAAGTAAACTTAACATCAACTTCTCCTTAAACATGCACAACCATGGAGGTAAGTTACATATGAAAAGAATGATGGGCCAATAACTATGCCTCGCATTTAGATCTTGACAAGGACAGAAACTGTAATGGCCCAAATTAATTTAATTAGGTATTAGTGTTAATCATGATGATTAACGGTTAATTCGGGCGTTACGTGGACAGTTGGGTGACTCAGATGTGGGAACCCAAGTTATATTTATGCAATTTGTGCATGGTATGATGCCTAGTATTGCGATGTGGGGTATATTAATTATGTTTATGTATATAAATATCACATGTGTGAATGTTGATATTGGGCAAGATCACGAGTCGGGTATATATTCCGAAATACGTGTCGGGGACCGAGTACCGGGTATTGGGTAGCCAGGGTACGGGACATGGGTTGTCGGGGAGTCGAGAGCTAATGTGACCTCACATATGAATTTTTATAATTTATTAGGTGGCCTAGCCTAAAGTTGAAAAATGTATAAATGGATTAATTAAAATCCTATAACATGGATAGGAAAAATCAGGAAACAAAGGATGATCCTCGAGATGCACAACAGGGTGAATCAAGGACTGCAGTGTCATGATAAGGTGTCCAAAACTGGAGTGACACAGGGTAATCAGTACCGTTAGATCGTCCTTGAGATGTGTGCACACATCAGATTACCACACACAATATATATATATATATATATATATATATATCAAGATCAGTGACGCCCATGCAAAACTAAGTATTTCCCTGAGAAATTTTAGAGATCAGTGAGAGATCCAGTGTTAGAGAGTACGAATTTGATCTTTGGATAGGAAATTGAAGACTCAAACATGAGATCTAGGTAATCAATCCCTTCTAAATGTTTTTGATATAAAAATGTGGTTTTTGTGGGTTGAGGGTGAAAAACGGATTTAATGATGGAATCATCACTGTTTTTGCTGAATTTGGTGTTCTTGAGGTTGGTTTTGATGAATCATGTCAATTAAAATCGAATTTGTGGAAAATTGATGATAAATTTGGTGATTTCAGATTTAAAACATACACACTTTGATTCTCGGTTTTGAGTAAAAACCTTGTTTAGTTGGTGTTTTAGAGAGGAATTTAATGTTTTTGGACTGTATGTTTTGTTTGTATGATGAATTGAGGTGTTGAAAACAAGAAAAACCCATAATCAGTTTCTGGAATTTCTGGGCAGAGCACACCTAGCACGCTAGGCACATTGGGGAAGATGATGATCTTCGTGCATGAAAAGTGCACCAAGATCAATTAGCGCACTAATACGAGAACCCCAAAATTTATAAAAGTGAAATCGAACCTAATTGATAACTAACCTATTTAATTAACCAATAAACACCGAAATTAGGTCTCGGGAGTTCAGGGACTGGGGAACCATAGCTCAGACACTGGGGAGCTAGGCGGGTAGGATTGACGGGTCCGGGAAGTCGGAGTGCATGTTTTCAGGTATGTAAAACCCTTGAGAATGTTACACTTTAAATTCATCCGTGGTTTGTCCATGTAAACGAGTGTTTATTCATTTATTATTTACCGCACTATTACTTATTGAATTGCCATGTTTATGCACTGTGATCATGTATTGGTCGGTGTTTGATATGTTCAAATAGTCAGAGGTTAATCGAGCTGGTCGTGTTACGAAATTGAGCATGCTAGATTGTAGCGCATGTACTAGAGACACTGGTGAATAGCTACCGCGTAGTGGGGTGAATGTGTCCGGTGAGTTGTGATGTGTTTCCGGTCACCGTTAATAGTTTGGGTGTGGTCTAGGCTTGATGTGCTCAGCCGATTCATCCGAATCTAAAAAGTATGATCTAGTTTTGTTAGACTCCGTCACACCTATATCTAGTTTTAATTGATATCGTGGTTGAACTGGTTTTCTTTCAGGTTGTTTTATTTCCACTGTTTGTAATTGATTGTTTTAGTGTAAGTGTTGGTTGCTGCCAGCCATGGGAATATGATTCCTATTGCTAGGATCATATTCACATGTCTCGCAGGTTATTGTGGTTTTCATGATTATTGTGTAGACTTCTCTTGGAAATTTACTCACTGGGCTCGTTGTTGTATGTGTTAGGCAACTGAGCGTAGATCCTAGTACGAGAAAGAGCATAGAAAAAGAAGTACTAGGCAACTATTTCTGAGGTCGTTGTTGCTAACAGCTCGTGTTTTGACTATCTAGTATGTATATTATTTTGCTGGGTTTTGGGAACTTTAGAAGTTTATCACATGTATATGAATTACTGTTTACTTCGTCTTAGTTATATAAATGGTGTTTATTTCCAAGTTTTCCACTACTTAGGTTTAATAAATTCTCATAAAATACCCATTAAAGGCTTCCACTATAATTAACTAACCTACTAGATGTTTAGGAGAATTAAACAACTTAATATAGTAGGATTAGTTAAACGGAGTGTCACTTCTTAGAGCTGAGGACGTGGCAGTAGTGATGATGTGTCCGGTGACGTAACAGGCACTGCTGGGCTCACGAGCGGAGAGGGTGGGTCACGGGACGACCTCGAAAAATTGGGCCCGTCACATTTTGGTATTAGAGCTTAGTGTTGGACTAAGTGGTTAGTCACTCTAACTCCGACCGGGATTTTGATGGAAATAAACAAGGTAAAAATGTACTAATTAATATCAAGTGTATTTCAGTTTTTGTTAAAGGATGCAAAACAACACATCACGGGCATTCAAGTCATACAAGTTCAAGACTCGGCATTCATGAAAGAACGAAGACGAAAGATCAAACAGCAATTTATAATTTCGATGTAAGGTATTCAAATTCTTTTATGCAAGGCAAATGCATTAGTTCATGCATATCAAGCTTCTTAAAACCAATTTTCAAAAGTCATGAAGTAACTTGGAATTTCAAAATGAAATTTTAACACATGACTAGGCCTATGAGTTTAAACAATGTGAAATTGTGTGTTAATGATCATTTGCATATTAGAGATCATTGTTGAAGTTTTCAAAACTGAAAAACTTGTTTTTGAAAGATTTTTGAAAAGAAAAACTGCAAATTTGCAGAAAAGTCCCTCGCAAGTTATGAAATCGTGATTTTTCGTTTTCGAGGTTTGTAAAAATATCTGGACCATCCAATTAGGCTTAATGACCCATCATAAATGTGTATAACATGTTATATTAGGGTTGGTTGGGTCCCGGACGTGTTTAAGGGTCGCTAACACAAAGGGCTAAAATATTTATTTTGAGCTCCCTGCAGTTAGCGCGCTAATACTGTCCCTGCAGTTAGCGCGCTAATACTGCCAGTATTAGCGCGCTAATTGCCCACTTGACAGCTTTTTTAAAAAGCTGAAAAATGAACTTTAATTTGAATTCTTGACGAATTCTAGACCCTTGGATCCCTAGAACGGTCATAAACTGTCACAATGGGATACCTAACACTAAAACCACCAAGAACATGGTTTTCTCATAACAAGGAACAAACACACTCAAAAGTTCAAAATATTCAAAAAGGAGAACTTTGATTTTTGTGAAGGAGACAAAGGAGATTCTTGGGGCTGTCCACTAGCACTACAATCCAGCACTTTAAAGCATTCAAAGGAGTACAAGAATCTCTTCAAAACTGATCTCTTTTGTCATCTTCTTTGTTGTAAGCAAGTCCTTGTTCTAGATTCTTTTTCTTGAGCTTAATTTACATAGTTTTGTGTGTTTTGAATGAAAATCATTTTGTTGTGTGTTTGAACACCATCATCTTGGGTTTTGCACTTAAACTTATTTTATCAAACCCTAAGATTGTTTTGAACAAGAGTTTTACACTTAAACTTGATTTTTGTCCAACTATTGTTCTTTGCTTCGAAATCGGTTTTGCACAAATACATTGGATTTTAAAACGATTTCATATTTGGAATTTGCAACAAAATCAGTGACACACTTTGCATTTTCCATTCATTCTCATACTTGCATGCATTAGAGTTGTTAGGCTCTAGGAGGTTTGCTAGTATTTGAATTTGATACCACTTTATATTATAAAGTGTATCTCATTTCTTTTCAGCAAATTGTTGTAAGTATATGATTGTAAGACTTAGTGGAATCTAAGTCAAAGGGGAAGACCTAGTTGAGGCTAGGCACAATCTCTAGTTGCGACTAAATAGGAAGTCCTAATTGTAATTAGGCATTCTAGGCTTGTATGTTTAGGTTGTAACACTTATTTGGAATATAAGTGAGGGTTTAAAAATCATAACCGAGGAGGTTAGGTAGTGGATGTAGATCATTTGATCGAACCACTATAAATCGTGTGTCGTTTTCCATCTCTTCTACCCCGTTCACTTGCATAGCATAGACATTCATTGTTATTTGTGCATAAAAAGTTTAAAAAGGCAATAACCTCTCGACACACCCAATTCACCCCCTCTTGGGTGTGGTTTCAATTGGTATCAGAGCGGGTTATTGCTCAAAGCATTACTAACGTATCTTTGAGTGTTTTTGTGCAAGGATGCAAAGTCTAGATCCGGCTCGCCTTAGGGAAGGTAACTCCTCGAGTAGGCCTCCGTATTTTGATGGAACCAATTACGCTCATTGGAAAGTGAGAATGAAGTTTTACATAAGAGCGCAAAATAGATTCCTATGGGACGCAATTGAAAGTGGCTACACTCCACTGGACAAGCCGTTGAAAGAATACACCGCCGAGGAGATCAAGAGTGAGCTCTCAAATGATCAAGCCATGAATCACCTATTTTGTGCATTAAGCGAAAATGAGTTCAACCGAGTGAGTGCTTGTCAAACGGCCAAGGAAGTATAGGAAAAGCTTGAGGTCCACTATGAAGGTACCATGCAAGTGAAGAAGACAAAGTTGAGGATCCTTGAGGAACACTATGAGACCTTCCGAGTTAGATCCGATGAAGATATTGCCACCACCATCACACGGTTCACTAAGTTGTTAAATGAGATCAAGAATCTTGGAAAGCATTATGATCAAGAGACATCGGTATACAAATTCCTTAGAGGCTTGCCTAAGGAATGGGATGCCAAGAAGTATGCTATCCAATCAGCACAAAATCTTGGAGACTACACATTCGATGCATTGTGTGGAAAGTTAACGGTCCATGAATTCGAACTCAAAGACCGAGCAAGATTGGAAGCATTAAGTGGAGGTACAAAGAGTTCAAGAAAAGAGATCGCCTTGAAGGCAAATAGCTCCCCTAGTGCATCGGTAGAGATCATTGAAGATGAAAAATCTTGTGATAACAATGATCTTGAGGAGGAAGTAGCCATGCTTTCAAGAAAGCTCAACAAGGCCATATACAAGCGAGACAAGTATAAGAAGAAGTTTCGAAGTGGAAGCAAGGGAGGAAAGTCAAACGAAACCATATGCTTTGGTTGTGGCAAACCTGGTCACATCAAGGCAGATTGCAAATCTAAGAAGGTGTTTGACAAGAAGAAAAGAAAGAAGAGCTTCAAGGCAACTTGGGATGACTCATCATCATCAAGTTCGGAATCCGAATAGGAGAGTGAAAAGGCAATACTTTGTCTTATGGCACAAGGGGAGGTAAATTCTAACCCTTTTAATTTTAATAATATTGATGATTTGGATAATGCTCCAAATCTTGATGAACTTAAGAAAGAGTTGGAAAAGGAGGTCAAAAAGACAAAACAACTCAAAAAGAGCCAAACCATAGCAATTAGTGAGATAGAGTCACAAAATGAGACCATTAATGATCTCCAAAATGACTTGAATGAAGTCATAGAGGAAAGAGATGCCTTAGTCAAGGAAGTAGTGGACTTGACTAGCACGGTGCATAAGTTCACCAATGGCAAAGAAATGTTTGACATGATGTTGGAAGCACAATGACGTGCACTCAACAAAAGGGGCATAGGCTATGGAGCAAACTTGTTAAGTTATAAGAAATTATTAAATGATGATCGTAGATGTTCAAAGTGCAATAGGTCTCATGTGGTGGGGAAATGTGCCTTACAAAAGGCCAAAATGGGTAGACTAGCATGGGTAGTTAAAAATGTTTATGACACTAAATTTCTCGGACCCAAAGGTGTTGGGTACCAAAATCTAGTGTGTTTCCCATTGTGTAGGATGCAACGAAGAGCACCCCATGGTACTTAGATAGCGGGTGCTCAAGACACATGACCGGAGATGCACATCAATTCATTGAGCTAAAACGGCATGACGGTGGAAAGGTTACATTTGGAGACAACAACAAAGGAAGAGTTATTGGTCTTGAAACCGTCGGTAACCATTCACTTTCTATTTCTAATGTTTATCTTGTTGATGGTTTGAAACATAACTTGCTTAGTGTTAGCCAATTGTGTAACAAAGGATTTCATGTTATGTTTAAATCATCGAAATGCATAGTTAGGAATGAGAAGCATGAAACTTTGTTTATCGCATATAGAGATAAGAATGTTTATGCCATCAACTTTGATGAGATGAATATGCAAAATGTTTCATGTTTGAGTGCACAAAGTGATTGTGATGCATGGTTGTGGCACCGTAGACTAGGACATTCTAGCATGGAGAATTTGTCAAAATTGACTAAGCATGATTTAGTTAAGGGCCTACCCAAATGCACCTTTAAGGAAGATAAGGAATGTGAACTTTGTATCCTTGGTAAACAAGTGAAATCGTCATTTAAAACGAAAGTAATAAGTAATGTGACTCGAGCCTTAGAACTTATCCATATGGATTTGTTCGGACCTACCCAAACACAAAGTCTAGGAGGTAAATCATATTGCTTTGTCATTGTTGATGACTTTACAAGGTATACATGGGTGTATTTTCTATCTCACAAGCATGAAGTGTTTGATATGTTTGTAAAGTTTTGTGCTTTAGTAGAGAATGAAAAGGGATACAAAATCACCATCATTAGAAGTGATAGAGGTGGTGAGTTTGTAAATAGGAACTTGGAGGATTTTTGTGATAAACAAGGTTATACACACCAATTATCCTCTCCTAGAACACCCTAACAAAATGGAGTTGTTGAAAGAAAAAATAGAACACTCCAAGAGATGTGTAGGACTATGCTAAATGAGTACAACATAGTTAAGCACTTTTGGGCTGAAGCCATTAACACGGCAAGCTATGTTATAAATAGAGTAAATGTCCGAAAGTAAGTGAAAAAGACTCCTTATGAACTATGGAAAGGCCGAAAATCCAACATAAGTTATTTTAAGGTGTTCGGTTACACTTGTTATATTCTAAATGATAGGGATCAATTAGACAAATTTGACCCAAAGTCTAAAGTATGCATTTTTCTAGGGTACTCCACACATAGCAAAGCAAATAGGGTGTTTAATAAATCAACCAAAACCATAGAAGAATCTATTCATGTGAAATTTGATGAAGTAGATCCCAAAGTTAAGATAATGCAAAATCTTGAAAAATTGAGGATTGACGATGAAGATGATGGCACTCTAGGACAAACTTCAAATAGTCAAGAGCTTGAGTTAAACAAGGAATCCGAAACAAGTGTGTCTAAGAATTCAAGACTCCTCATTGGTCATTCATCTCAACAAATCATAGGTGATCCAAACAAAGGAATAATCACTAGGTCAACATTGCAAAGAGATGAAGGACACTTAGCTTTTATGTCACAAACCGAGCCCACCAAGATAGATGATGCCTTAGGAGATGAGTTTTGGGTAATGGCTATGCAAGAAGAGCTAAGCCACTTTGATAGGAACAAAGGACGGACATTAGTACCTAGACCTAAGGACCACACAATCATAGGCACCAAATGGGTCTTTAGAAACAAAAAGAATGAAAATGGTAAAATTGTAAGACACAAGGCTAGATTGGTTGCACAAGGCTACAATCAAGAAGAAGGAATTGATTATGAGGAAGCCTTTGCACCCGTAGCAAGACTAGAAGCAATTCGCATGTTGCTTGCTTACACTTGCTACAACGGGTTTCTACTATACCAAATGGATGTTAAAAGTGCATTTCTAAATGGGTTTATCCATGAAGAAGTATATGTAAAACAACCACCGGGATTTGAAGATTATGAACATCTAAGCCATGTTTATCATCTTCAAAAAGCCTTGTATGGACTAAGACAAGCCCCTAGAGCTTGGTATGATAGACTTAGTGCATTTCTACTTGAGAAAGGGTTCAAGAAAGGAACACTAGATCCCACTTTGTTCATTTTGATCAAAAAACATGATATGCTACTTGTTCAAATCTATGTTGATGATATCATTTTCGGGTCATCCAACACACGTTTATGTAATGAATTCTCATCATTAATGACAAATGAATTTGAAATGAGCATGATGGGTGAACTAACATACTTTCTAAGCTTGCAAATAAAGCAATCTAAACATGGCATTTTTATAAATCAAGCGAAGTATGTGAGGGACATGTTGAAGAAGTTCAAATTTGAAAATCTGAAAGCATGTGACACTCCTAGTAGTTCTACTATCAAAATGGACAAAGACCAACTAGGAAACTCCATAGCTCCTAAACTTTACCGTGAAATGATAGGTAGCCTCCTATACTTGACCGCTAGTAGACCCGACATTATGTTCAGTGTGTGCTTATGTGCTAGATTCCAATCCGATCCTAAAGAGTCCCACTTAAAATGTGTAAAGCGCATATTTCGATATCTAAGTGGAACACAAGACTTAGGATTATGGTTCACAAAACCAAGAGTTTTGAACTCCGAAGTTTTGTTGATTCTGATTATGCGGGAAGTCTAGTTGATAGGAAAAGCACTTCCGGATTTTGTCATTTGCTAGGAAACTCACTTATCTCATGGTTTAGCAAAAAGCAAAATTCCGTGGCTTTATCTACGGCGGAGGCCGAATATGTGGCTGCCGGGAGTTCTTGTGCTCAAGTTCTATACATGAAACAACAACTTAAGGATTATCAAATCCTAGTTGGGTGTGCTGAAATTTATTGTGATAACACAAGTGCAATAAACATATCAAAAAATCCGGTGTTACACTCTCGAACAAAACATATTGAGATTAGGCACCATTTTCTTCGTGATCACGTCCAAAAGGGCGATGTTAAACTTGTCCATGTGTCCACAGAGGACCAACTAGCCGATATATTCACTAAGCCTTTGCCTAGAGATCAATTTTCCAAGATTCGGCGTGACTTAGGCATGGTTCGAGAATCGGACCTTCTACACATGTTTTAGTTGTTCTAAACCTATTTATATGGTGTTTTTGAAGTGTCCAAGAAGTTTGAGGTCAATCGGAGATGTATGTCAAAAACCCAAAAATTTCATGTCCGAAATGTCCAGAGAGGAATTAGCGCGCTAATAAGGGGAATTAGAGCGCTAATAGTTGAGTGACCAAAAATTTTCAGAGGGAAATTAGCACGCTAATTCTAGTCATTACCGCGCTAATGATGTACTGGCCCAGAATACGAATCAACCCATTACCGCGCTAATTCTGCCATTAGCGCGCTAATGTCATTCGGCCAGGGGTTTATAAATTAGTTTTTACCCTAACAAATCACTCACTTCTCATTTTTTTTCTTCCTCTCCTCTCCTCAATAACGCCTTTTCCCTCTCTTCTCATCGCTTATCCACGCCTTTGCTCTCCTCACGTCATCTCCACCGCGATCTCCTCTCCTACAAGGTAACAATCCTCTCTTTTCTTTGTCATTCTCTTCATTTTTTCATTTTGACCAATGTCGTCGCGTCGCCCCTTTTCCCGTCCGGCCGCCACCACCAATCCCCGTCCAACTGCCCCCACCATGTCTCGTCCTACCCAAGCCACGTCCTCTCGTCGTCCATCATGACGTCATGTTGTTCAACCATCTTCTTCCTCCAATAGTGAGTCTGAATCCTCACACCCCGCCCCCACTCCGGCGAACGCCCCACAACGTGAGGGATGTGCCAAGTCCGTACATGAGTCCACGTCCGTTCTCGAGTCGTTGGCTCCAAGGCTAACGGATGCCAAAATCCTTCGACCCGCCATTGTCGATTTCGCTTTCTTTGATAAGGCTCATCTCCCAATTCGGGAGGTTTTTGATACGGCGGGATGGACTACTTTTTGTGCCCACAACGCTAACTACAACCCCCCATTAGTTCGTGTTTTCTATTCCAATCTTGAAACAACGACCCAATATGTCCTACGTTCATCTGTTGGTGGCCGATCCATCTCGCTCAACGGCTTCACCTTCCGTTGCACCCTCCTACCATTACGGTAGTGTGCAAATTTCTTAGTTGGCCTTTTGATCGTCTCGAAGTACTTAATTCCTTTCTTCGGCCAAAAAGAACCTTAACTGTATATCCAACTGGTATAACGGATACCGATTTTAAACTAATGCCCCACCTCCTTCATAAAGTACTTCACAAAGTTATTCTTCCTCGAGGTGGGAGTAAGAACTATGTCACTCTCCTTGACATGTTCGTCCTTGGGCATCTATTTCGAGCCATTCCTCTCAGCTTGCCCCACATTATCATTGGCTATATGACGAGCACGTGCAGCTCGGGTCGTCATCTTCCTTATGCCCATATTATCACATCCTACTTGGAGTCCGCCCAAGTGGATCTTGCATTAGGAGGTCGTCCCCTCACTGTCTATGACACCATCGACATGGCCACTATGAAGGCCATGAAGTATCGCTACATGCACGACAGGCAGTGGTGGACACGAGAAGATGCGATCCTGGACGGTCAGTATTACGGCGGCTATGAGTCTCCATTGCCTACGGACCCTCCAGTTGCTCCATTTGATGCGCCCGACTACTTGGAGTATAGCTACAATTTTGGAGATGATGACAACGATGACGATGTAGGCTTTGCTGGCGATGATGACCATGATGGCGATGAGGAAGTTCATCATGACTCCGCAGTTCCACCCCCGCCGCCGCAGCACTACGAGACAGCACCACCTCCACCTCCGCCTCCACCTCCCTCTACGTTTGGTGGCTTCACGCCACCACCGAATATGTCCCCCTCGTCGACATACGTCTCTGCACAACTGGGATACCTGCACACCTACATGACTCAGACCTTCACTACCGTCGAGGCGAGCATCCAACATCAAAATGATCTTCTTCGTCGCATCGAGGGTCAATTGCTTCCAGCTTACACCACGCGTAATGACTGTGCCTCTAGCTCTGCACGTCGACCATCGTCCTCGAGAAGGGGTGTTTAGACTTTTCATTACTTGTTCAGCATTAGGTTCTATTTGGTCGTTTTTTTTTTTGGTGTATAGAAACACTATATGTAGGTGAGCACTAGGCTCCAACCTGTTAGACTTTGATGTTCTACATTTCTCTTTTGCCCATGTTTAAGCCACAACTATGTTCACATGGCTTTATGCTATCTATATCATGATTTTTTTGCGTATCTCTGAGTTTATATATGGCTTTTTCTTGCTTTACTATGATTTATCATCTCTGATTGTGTACCGCTTCCGTCTATTATCTTTTGATATGCATAGAGTAAGGGGGAGCGTATATGTTCTTGTATTGATTCTATTATGCATTATTGTATTCTATAAACGGGGAAGTTTGGCCCCACTTTTTGATGTTATCAAACAGGGGAGAGATGTGGTTGAACTTGAAAATGTTGATTTGTTTATACTTGCACAAATGAAATATATAATCTTGAATGCAATACGCACTTAGATTATGTTTTACACTTTTAAAATTCACATTGTTTGTTATCATCAAAAAGTGGGAGATTGTTGGACTAAGTGGTTAGTCACTCTAACTCCGACCGAGATTTTGATGGAAACAAACAAGGTGAAAATGTACTAATTAATATCAAGTGTATTTCAGTTTTTGTTAAAGGATACAAAACAACACATCACAGGCATTCAAGTCATACAAATTCAAGACTCGGCATTCATGAAAGAACGAAGACGAAAGATCAAACAACAATTTATAATTTCGATGTAAGGTATTCAAATTCTTTCACGGAAGCCAAATGCATTAGTTCATGCATATCAAGCTTCTTAAAATCAATTTTCAAAAGTCATGAAGTAACTTGGAATTTCAAAATGAAATTTTAACACATGACTAGGCCTATGAGTTTAAACAATGTGAGATTGTGTGTTAATGATCATTTGCATATTGGAGATCATTGTTGAAGTTTTCAAAACTGAAAAAGTTGTTTTTGAAAGGTTTTTGAAAAGAAAACTGCAAATTTGCAGAAAAGTCCCTCGCAAGTTATGAAATCGTGATTTTTCGTTTTCGGGGTTTGTAAAAATATCCGGACCATCCAATTAGGCTTAATGACCCATAATAAACGTGTATAACATGTTATATTAGGGTTGGTTGGGTCCCGAACGTGTTTAAGGGTCGCTAACACAAAGGGATAAAATATTTATTTTGAGCTCCCTGCAGTTAGCGCGCTAATACTGCCATTAGCGCGCTAAGTGCAGAGTTAGCGCACTAGGTCTCTGTATTAACGCGCTAATTGCCCACCTGACAGCTTTTTTAAAAAGCTGAAAAATGAACTTTAATTTGAATTCTTAATGAATTCTGGACCCTTGGATCCCTAGAACGGTCATAAACTATCACAATGGGATACCTAACACTATAAAACCACCAAGAACATGGTTTTCTCATAACAAGGAACAAACACACTCAAAAGCTCAAAATATTCAAAAGGGAGAACTTTGATTTTTGTGAAGGAGACAAAGGAGATTCTTGGGGCTGTCCACTAGCACTACAATCCAGCACTTTGAAGCATTCAAAGGAGTACCAGAATCACTTCAAAACTGATCTCTTTTGTCATCTTCTTGGTTGTAAGCAAGTTCTTGTTCTAGATTCTTTTTCTTGAGCTTAATCTATATAGTTTTGTGTGTTTTGAATGAAAATCAGTTTGTTGTGTGTTTGAACACCACCATCTTGGGTTTTGCACTTAAACTTATTTTATCAAACCCTAAGATTGTTTTGAACAAGAGTTTTACACTTAAACTTGATTTTTGTCAAACTATTGTTCTTTTCTTTGAAATCGGTTTTGCACAAATACATTGGATTTTAAAACGATTTCATATTTGAAATTTGCAACAAAATCAGTGACACGCTTTGCATTTTTCATTCATTCTCATACTTGCATGCATTAGAGTTGTTAGGGTCTAGAGGCTTGCTAGTGTTTGAATTTGATACCACTTTATATTGTAAAGTGTATCTCATTTCTTTTCAGGAAATTGTTGTAAGTGTATAATTGTAAGACTTAGTGAAATCTAATCAAAGGGGAAGACCTAGTTGAGGCTAGGCACAATCTCTAGTTGCGACTAGATAGGAAGTCCTAATTGTAATTAGGCATTCTAGGCTTGTATGCTTAGGTTGTAACACTTATTTAGAATATAAGTGAGGGTTTAAAAATCCTAACTGGGGAGGTTAGGTAGTAGATGTAGATCATTTGATCGAATCACTATAAATCGTGTGTCGCTTTCCATCTCTTCTACCCTGTTCACTTGCATAGCATAGACATTCGTTGTTATTTGTGTATAAAAAGTTTAAAAAGGCAATAACCTCTCGACACACCCAATTCACCCCCCCTCTTGGGTGTGGTTTCACCTAGGTTTGAGGACTTAAGGGATGGAGCCTAGGTTTGAGGAACCTAGGGGATGAAGCATGGATTATTGTTAACTCTGATACCGCTACAGTTTAGTATCAGAGCAAGGTCGATAAGGCCTTGGAATAGATGAGACTAAAGAAAGAGTATAAACTTTAAAACAAAGTAGATGTGAAAACCCGAATATCATAATATAGAATCCAAGTTGGGAAGTGGTATAAGTCGGGTAGAGTAAGGACTTTTATGTGTGTTTTGATTTAATTGTATATTATATATACGGACTGCGTAGTAATTCGACGCATGATTTTTGGTGCAGATCTTGATGGATGAACTGCAGGCACAGTCAGGGTCAGGGACTGGTCAGGCGAGGGACCGTACCAGAGATGAGGTTATGTATCCTGCGATCACACATGACCGAGACATGTAGTGTCTCGATACTCTATAACCGATAACTAACAAAATGTGTTAGTTATTACCAACCGAGTTTAATCTCAAATATAGTTTTTTATTACACTTTGGTTGGAAGCAACTGAGGTATAGCTTAATGTCTCGGTAACAAGTCACCGAGATCAAAATCAGTAGTATCGGTGATACACAACCACATGGTTTTAGGGTCTTTCTCACTTAGGTGTTAGTTGATATAAACCAACACTTACACAATGGTATCGGCAATAGACATACGAGACCAAAAGAAAGATCACGACCTTGTGACCAAACACTACTGTTGGACTAAGTGGTTAGTCACTCTAACTTTGACCGGGATTTTGATGGAAACAAACAAGGTGAAAATATACTAATAAGTTTATCAAGTGTATTTCAGTTTCGTCAAAGGTTGCAAAACATCACAATCACAAGTATTCGAGTATTCAAGTCATTCAAGTTCAAGACTCGGCATACATAAGAAATGAAAATGAAATATCAAGACCACGAGATGTAACATTAATGTAACGTATACAAGTTCATTTACGCAAGCCTATTGCATTAGTTCATGCACATCGAGCTTTTTCAAATTAATTTTCAAATGTCAAGTGATTACTTGAAGTTTTAAGTGAAACTTAACACATGACTCGGTCTATAAGGTCAAACAATATCAAACTATGTGTTTATGCTCACATCGCATTTTGAAAATCATTGTAGAAGTTTTCGAAAAGGAAAAATTGGTTTTTGAAAGGTTTTTAAAAAGAACACTACATATTTGCAGAAAAGCCCCTCGGATGTTATGAAACCGGGATTTTCCATTTTCGAGATTTATGAAAATATCTGGACCACCCAAATAGGCTTAATGACCCATAACAAACATATATAACATGTTATATAATGGTTAGTTGGGTCTCGGACGTGATAAATGGTAGCTAACCAAAGCGACGAAAATATTTATTTTGAGGTCTCTGCAGCTAGCAAGCTAAGAAATTTATTAGCGCGCTAAGTGCAGAGTTAGCGCGCTATGTCTGAATATTAGCTCGCTAATTGCATTCCTGACAACTTTTTTAAAAAGCTAAAAATCACACTTTAATTTGAATTCTTGATGAATTATGGGCCCTTGGATATCTAGAACGGTCACAAACTGGTCTATAAATACATAGAACACTCTCAAACACATAAGCACACAAATTTGGTTTTGAAAACAAAGAAAAACACAAGTGCTCAAATTTTTCAAGAAGAGGAGCTTGGAGTTTTCAAGTCATACTTTGAAGCTGTTGATTCAACATCAAAACTAGCACTCTTGAGGCATTCTAAGGAGAACTACAATCTCTCTAAAACTGATTTTCAAGTCATCTTCTTGGGGGTGTAAGAAAGTCCATTTCCTAGCTTTTCTTTTGCTTAAATTATATATACTTGTGTGATTGACTTGGGAAATCACTTGTTGTGTTGTTGAACGCATTTACCTTGGGTTTTGCACTTAAACTTGATTTATTAAACTATAGGACTGATTTGGACAAGAGTTTGCACTTAAACTTGATTTTTATCAAACTTCTTGTTCTTTGGATTTGAAACCGGATTTGTTCTTATCAATCTATTTGAAACGGTTTCATATTTGAGTTTTGCATAAAATCAGTGATATCTTTGCATTTCTCAATTGTTTTCATACTTGCATGCATTAGAGTGGTTAGGCTCTAGGAGGCTTGCTTATATTTAAACTTGGTGCCACTTTACTTTGTAAAGTGTATTTCATTGTATTCTTCAAATCTTGATTGTAAGACTTAGTGGGATCTAAGTCGAGAGGGAAGACCTAGTTGAAGCTAGGCATAAATCTTAGGTGGGTCTAGGTAGGGAAATTCTAGTTGCGGCTAGGTGGTTGTATAAGACCTTATTGTGATAAGGCATCGTATAAAAGACCTAGTTGAGGCTAGCCATTCACTAGGCTAGTTGGCTTAGGGTGTAACACTTATTGATAATATAAGTGGTGGTTGAAAATCCTAACCGGGGAGGTTAGGTAGTGGATGTAGATCGGTTGGATCGAACCACTATATATCGCTTGTTTCATTTCCATTTCTTCTACCCCATTCACTTGCATAGCATCCATATTTGCGTTTTGGTGAGCATATATCATCTTGATTATTAAATTATATTAAAAAAGGCGATAACTACTCGGTAATCCAATTCACCCCCTCTTAGGTGACCTTCACACTATGGGATTGAAGTTAAACACATTTTTTGATCATAAAAACAACGAATCTACCTTAAACAAGCAAGAAAGTGAGGGGGTTTAGCATATTGAGGCCTTGATGTCGTGATGGAAGGGAAAAAATAAGGGTTTCATTCAATTTGGTGGTGGGGTGCTCGCACTTCAAACGAAAAGGTATTTTGGTAAAAGTACCAAGGTGCCCTGATAAATTGTCGGGGTACCCTAATCAGCCGGGTGCCCTTAGCGCGACTCTTAATTTATTATGATTCAGTTGTTGAATACATAGTTCGTTTTTGTGCAATAATTATGTTAGTCTTCATGATAAAAATCATGTGTAGGTTAATATGCTTATGGTGTTGAATGCATGATTAATATTTCGATTCTTTATTCAATTGCTTATTTTATTGATAAGAATCGAAATTACTTTTAATCATATATCTCATTATTGTTGTTTGTTAGTATGTTCCTATTAGATAAGAGATAAACTTGTAATCAGATAAGAATATTTGTAAATCATATATGATAAATGAGATATGTAACAAATTTGTATTTGAACAGGATTTCAAGTATCTTAAATTCTAATTGGATTAAGATAAGATATTAAGTTAGAGGTGGGCCCCTATAAATTAAAAACATTTTAATTAATTTTCAAAATTAAAAATAAGGGGCAGTTTTGGTCGATTGGATTAACTAAAATTATGAGAAATTTAGGCTATTTTTTATTTTCAGAATTGAAATTCGTTGTCTAAAAAAAACGAGGGTGATGCCCCCTGCACTACCGCCTGCTAATTAGCTAGCGAGACTGCCAATAACTCAGCGTAGCGCAAAGAAATTTGTATAGTAGTCAATATTAGTAAAATTTCCTAACTTGTTTGGTGATTTTACATTTCGTGTGATATATGAAATTTATCTTGTTTAAATTATAATCACTAAAACAAATAAAAACCCCTCTTCTAAATTTTAAGTCAAGTATCATCCATTCTCAAACACTTGTCAAGGCTTCAATCAGATCAATATGGGTCTACCTTCACAGAGCATATTGTGTTATCTTAGTATGGCATGTTGAGTAACGTTACTCTATTGTTTGAAATGGTTAGACTAAATAAAGCTATCAAAACAGTTTTGAGCTTTTGGCACAAGATGAGATACAATATGCTAAGACATAAGATGTCATAATCTCATAAATAATAACTAAAAGTTACATATGATATAATTGCTAACAAGCACCTACCTAAATAACCTAATTCTAGGTGTTATGCCTTAGTTGTCTTCGAATTAGGTGAAAAAAGAGGTTTAGTCTCTTAAATTAACATATTGTTTTTAGGGGAGGGTTGTTAATTTAATGGGAGTCTATTCCTCTATACTAAAATGAAATTTTGTAGAATCTTTGTTGTAAATTTATGGCTTCATCGAATTACACTAATCCCTTATTACTAAGATCCGTCCTAGAACACGATATATTATTTCGGATAAACTTTCTTGACTGGTTCAGAAACTTGAGAATTGTTCTTAAGCATGAACGCAAGTTGTATGTCCAAGATGAACCTATTCCTGAGGAACTGCCAACCAATGTTGCAAGAGCCGTGAAGGATGCACATACTAAGTATTTCAATGACTCTATTGATGCTACATGCATTATGTTGGTAACCGTTGTTCCTGAATTTCAAAAGGACATGAAACACATGAAAGCTTACGACATGGCTACAATACTGAAGGAAATGTTCCAATAGTAGGCTAGGCAAGAAAAGTTCAAGACAGTCAAGAACCTTCATTCTTGCAAAATGGTTGAGGGTGCATCAGTTAGCCCTTATGTTCTGAAAATGAAGGGCTACATTGACCATCGTGACAGACTTGGATTTCCCATAAGCCAAGAGTTGGCTACGGATTTGATCCTTAATTCATTGTTGATAATTTTTCACAATTTGTGATGAACTATAACATGAATAACATGGAGAAATCTATCTCAAAGTTGCATTTGATGCTTAAAATTGCTGAGCAGAATGTAAAGAAACCCACTGCCAATAGGTTGATGGTTCAGAAAGGAAAGGCTATAAAGAAGACGACTAAATGAAAGACTATAGTTGCCAAGGCTATTGTGCCAGTCACAAATCTTGTGGAACAAGTTAAGCCTAAGGTTACTTTTACTTCACAGTCCCAGAAGGAAAAGAAAAAAGAAGGAAATTGTCATTTCTGCCATGCACCTGGGCATTGGTTCAAAAATTGCAAGCTCTCTTGAAAATCAGAAGAAAAAGAAGAGTAGTGCGACTATTGCTTCAGGTATTTACGTTATTGAAGTTAACTTCTCTACTAGTGATTCTTGGGTATTGGATACCGGATGTGGTTCTCACATTTGCATTAATGTGCAGGGTCTTACCAGAAGTAGAAAACTAAAGAAAGGATAAGTCATCTTACGAATTGGAAATGGAGCAAAGGTTGTTGCGTTGGTTGTAGGATGCTATGAGTTAACTTTATCTAGTGGACAAGTTTTAGTTTCAAATAATTGTTATTATGTCCCTACTTTGAGCAAAAACATCATTTCAATTTCATGTGTGGATTTAGATGGTTTTAATTTCATTATTGCAAATAATAAATGTTCATTTCTCGTAAAGACATATTTTATGCAAATGTCGATTTGTGTGATGGTCTTTATATTCTAAACGTGAAAAAACTCACAAATACTCCTATTCTTATCGTAAATATAAAGAGATTTAAGTCAAATGATTTGAATCAAACCTATCTTTGGCATTGTCGTCTTGACCATATAAATGTGAAACACATTTCTAAACTCCATAAAGATGGACTTTTAGATTTTTTTGATTTTGAATCATATAAAACACGTGCATCTTGTTTATTAGGCAAGAAGACAAAGAGTCCCTAAACTGGACATAGTGAAAGGACAAATGATTTATTGGGTATAATACATACTGATGCATGCGGTCATATAAACACAATGGCTAAAGGTGGTTATCAGTACTTCATTACTTTTACTGATGATTTCAACAAATATGGTTACGTGTATCTCATGAAACATAAAGGTGAATCTCTTGAGATGTTTCGAATATTTTAAAATAAATTGCAAAATCAACTTGGCAAAACTATTAAAGCACTTCGATCAGATCGAGGTGGTGAATATTTGAGCCAAGAGTTTGATGATTATCTTAGAAATTGTGGGATTGTTTCATAGTTAACTCCTCTATCAACCCCACAATGGAATGGTGTTTCTGAGAGGAGAAATCAAACTTTATTGGATATGGTTCGATCTATGATGAGTCATGCGGATCTTCCTATTTCTTTTGGGGCTATGCATTAGAAACTGTTGCGTTTACACAGAATCGTGTTCCTTCTAAAGCAGTTGATAAAACACCACATGAGATGTGGTTTGGAAAAAGACCAAGTTTGTCTTTCCTTAAGATTTGGGGTTGTGAGGTTTTTGTCTGATGAAAAATCTTAGAAAAATTATCAACCAAATCTACCAAGTGTGTATTTGTTGGTTGTCCTAAAGAAACCAGAGGATACTACTTTTATTATCTCATTGAAAACAAAGTGTTTGTTGCTCGGAATGGTGTCTTCATGGAAAAAGAGTTTATTTCAAAAGACAACAATAAGAATAAAGTTAGTCTTGAAGAAGTTCAAGAACCACAAATAAACACTTAACTGTCAGTGGGAGATCAACAAAGTCTTGAACTAGTTGAGCCTCCACATGTATCACAAGGCCCGTGTAGGTTTGATAGGGTAAGACACCAGGATGAGAGATTTGGAGTTCTTATTACTGATAGTAATGAGGTGTTGCTTAAGATCAAAATGAACCTAATACTTATTAGGAGGTTGTGTCTAGCCTTAAGTAAGATAAATGGCTTAGTGCCATGTATTCTGAGATGCAATCCATGTATGATAATCAAGTTTGGAACCTGGTTGATTTACTTGAAGTTGGTAAGACCATTAGATGTAAATGAGTTTTTTAGAAGAATACTGATATTGATAACAACATGCATACATAGAAAGCACGATCAGTAGTAAAAGGTTTTGAACAAACTCAAGGTGTTGATTATGATGAAACCTTTTTCTCTTGTAGCCATGCTAAAATCCATTAGAATTCTAATTGTCATAACCGCATATTATGACTATGAGATATGACAAATGGATGTCAAAACAACTTTTCTAAATGGAAAGCTACTTGAGGACTTGTATATGATACAACCTGAATGGTTTGTTCATCCTAAGAATTCTAGGAAGGTGTGCAAGCTTCAAAGATCCATTTATGTATTAAAGCAAGCTCCTCAGAGTTGGAATCTTTGTTTTGATGAAGCAATTAAGGAATTTGGTTTCATTAAAAATAAAGATGAGACTTGTGTATACAAAAAGGTCAATGGGAGCATGGTTGTTTTTCTGGTACTGTATGTTGATGATATATTACTGATTGAAAATGACATCCCAACCTTGCAGAGTGCAAGTCTTGGTTGGGGAAGTGTTTCTCAACGAAAGACTTAGGAGATGCAGCTTACATCCTTAGGACTAAAATATAAAGGGATAGACCTAAAAGGCTGATTGGTCTAAGTTAGAGTGTTTATACTGTGACGACCCGCCCCCGACCTAGGGTCGAATCGCCGGGCACAGACCGCCACTTGGACCCGATACCTGAACCAGGCCCAAATACGGTCTGCCACGCCCAGATAAATAAACCTGCGGAATACATATTAGCTAAATAAAGGATAGTAAGTGCGGAATAAATATAAAGAGATATCCTAAAGCCAAAAGATTTAAGTTCATAGAACATTAAAAAAACTATGCATGGGTTCATGCTCATTTAAACTAAACAAGTTTATTAAATATCTAAAATGGATCAACTAAAGGTAACTAGGATTCAAGCTACCCAAAGATCTATTATAATTTTAACCCAAAGTTGAATAGTTTCAAAATCAAATATACATAATATCTATCAACAAAGGCTCACATCAAGAAGAGACTTCAAACTCGTTTCTCCCTCGCCTCAACCTAGCGTTGTCGTGGATACCTAAAGTGTAAGTGGGGTAAGCTAAAAGAACCAACGGAGCTCAGTAATGCGGAAAACCCGTTCAACCATCAAATATGCAAGTAATATCTAATAAACATGCAAAGTCTAGCATGTATTTGAAAACAAACAAGGATTCGTTGAATAGTAGCATGGTAGTAGGATTTCATAAGAGATAGACGTATAATAAACCATCAAGTTGTAACAACAATAATCATGCATAGCATTAAAGAGATTGACAAATCATTACATAAATTCAAGCTTTCATGCAAAGGAGAGGGTTTCACGAGATTATGTACTATAAAATATAGTAATACGATAAGTCGATGTTTCATTCAATGCATACTAGGTATTGGCAAGAATCCGGTGACCGATTCTCCTACTCTCGAGGTGATGGAAACAACTAGCTAGCACACAGGCCTTATGTGTCATCTCATTTGTCCCATCAAATCAATAGTAGGTTCGTCCAAGCCATCACCGATGCACATCCCTATGTCTCAAAAGTACAAGAGAAGGAACTCCAACTCATGTCCCTACGTGACATACTTATGAATTCAATTAGTCAAGTAAAGCCCTCGGTAGTAAACTCCACACATCTTGGGGTATTAACGACCCTCGGTGGTACTACAACATTTTGAGGTATTCTTATAGATTTACTTGCTAATAAGGCCCTCGGTGGAACTCCACAAACATTCTAGGGCCCTGAATAATATAGATGAGAAAAACAGTGCATTCACCTTCCATAGATACGTAGCTTCGAGCCAATACCATGACGCAACCCATAAATCCCAAGTCTTTAATTCAAATTATGAATCCTAAACATAACTAATAATCATATCATATTTGATAATTGAGCAAGCTCCCCACTTACCTGCACTCGTCACGAATCCTAATCTCAATCGTCTCGCGTTTGGGCTCGATGTGAATCATCTCACGAATCTAGACAATTTGAAAGAATAATTACTTTATGTATCTACAATCATACAAGTCTCAATTTAGACTTTAAATTCTCGAATGACAATATTCAGTCAAAGTCCACAAATTTATCGAATAAGTTTATTTCCCAAAGAAAAGATTCAAATTCCCTTTTTAAATCTCGACTCAACCTTAAATGCCAAATACATATCAATAAACTTCAATCAAGTTCAATTTGCTAAAATCATAGGAAAGCCCTTTCATGTACCGTCAAACCATGGCAAATAAGATTGATTCATCCATAATACGCGTTATCATAAAGCTTAAAAATTTGTATAAACCATTTCAAGACTTGATCTAAGAAAAATTGAACAAACTTTGAAAATCATCAACTCTCATTGCCAATACCAACACTAAGACAATAAATCTAGAGAGTATTAGAGTCTCACCATGCCTTCAATGGAGTCTTTGACTCCAAATCCTTTCCAAAATCTCATTCTAACATAGATTAAATCTTTCCTTTCTTCTTTTCTTCTCTATTTTCCTCGCATGCTTACCGCTGTCGATGCCATCGACCCTTTGGTCTCCAAATCTTCAATAAATAATAAAGAAATCAAGGAAGGAGGTGAGGTTGTACCTCTCTTGAGCTTAAACCCTCCTCTTGCTCTCCTCCTCTCTACGTGGGTATTTAATAAGATTGCAGCTAGGGTTTTCTTTGATTTGCTTAAATAGCATTAGGGTTAGGGATTAGGGTTATGATTATTTACAACTTGTCTAAAATGCCATTTTGGGTCATAATCTCAATTGGGCTTTATTATTTAAAATAAAACTTTACTTACTCCCTAACACATATTTAATTTGACAAGTTTAGAATTGTATTTCCACATCAAACACCCAACACATTTTTATCATGAAATTACTAAAATACCTATAGGTTGGGTCGTGGGTATCCCCAATTTTAAGAACTTTCGTCCTCGAAAGTAAAAGTAAAGTACAACGTAGTTTGGTGTCTGTCCATAAGGATTTCTTTTCAACTCATTGTTTAACTGAGGCCATCTTCACCTGCATGCTCTGCTCGTTTCCCCACATGAAATAAAGTTTTACCCCTGACTTTAATACATCTCATTTTTTTTATTTTCATCTTGCAAACTAAAATTCATAAAGCCCACTTCATGTAGGTCATCAATAAAATCATTACACTCAGCCAATTGCTAAGTTCTTCTGTCGTCATATGTTCTTAAGGTAGTCCTATATAATCTTCACCAAAATCGCAATATACGCTCAAGTCGCTCAACTTACAAAGAGGTAGAACCATACTGAGATATGATTTGGTGCATATCTGTGTCAACAAATATTTCTGCCTATCTGGCATTGAAACCATACCACCAAATGGTAGTAGGGAAACAAGGATAGTTGTCTACTATAACATGAGCACTAGCACACCATCTCTATCAACATCTCGGTTACGTATATCATTGAATGACTCATCATGTCTTTGCGACTTATCTGTGAAGGCTACAAATGGGTAGACATAGTATTCCTTTCTAGAATAATACCTTAATATTATTGGCATCACATGTTTATCGACATTCATTCTTGTAGGTTCATAATTCAAGTCAACTTTTGACTAATGATCCATTTTGTAACTCCTCCGTCACACTTAATTGTTAATTGACGTAAACAAGCTTCCACCTTTAAAATCTTGTGGAATATTTTTAACATCGTCATTATTTCTAAGTAGGTTTCAGCATTCATCTGAATGCTCTCCATTGCATCACCATTTTTTTATTTCATACCAAGATCTCTTATCACTATATCTCGATTTTTAGGAGATCTATCGTATTGCGTCCTCGCACTGATCAATTCTCATGATCCTAGGTGACTATTTTAAACATTATTGACTTAGTTATGACCCCTTTTTGGTATACAATGGCCCCTTCTCATCTTTCTGAGCTAACTCTTAGCTCTTATAATGTGTTTAGTACCTCACTCTCTGAGAAACGGAGGTGATTTAGCTTTCATATTTCGAACTTGACATTCACGTCATTTCTTGGGAGTTATATAATCTATGCTCCAGATGTGGTTATTAAGAACTCGTATCACACTACGATCTAGTTATTTCTAGTTCATAACTCAAACTTATATTTCAATGTATTACACTCGTGCATTACTACTATCGCACTGCATATACATTTTGTTGGATACTTCAACCATAAAGTACAAATCTGTGTACATAAAACTCATATAGGTTTATCTTATACGACTTGTTATTAAAACTTTAATTCAAGGGCACTCAAACTCATATTTACACCTATTTCGAGAATTATCTTGCACTATTTAGCTTATGATTCATTGCTTATATTTAGCACAAAACCATTCATAGTGTTCTTCCTTTTCTCCAAATTCAATAATTCTTGAAAATAAGTTCATCAACTGATTTCTTATGGGATTGATTTAAAATGACCTCATGCTTAGGCAAACCTTTATGTCGCATAATTTGCTTATGCTTGTCACCTGTTACAATGTCGACCTTGATTATTCGTGCATTATCTCCACGTGCTGATATTCTTAACACTTAACTATTTGCAAATCTATTGCTTACCCATCTGGGTTGCAACCTCAAATTCTCCTACGCCATCAAATTAGGGCTTTCACTTTTAGACTAATACTAAGCCCTCAGGCTTCCAAGTGTAAACTACACATTTTGTTCGACAATTATTAACGATGTGAAGTTTAAGAAATTTGATCTTTACTCATATATTCATGTTTCATTGCTAGTTTTAGGGTATTTCCTCACCATCTCTAGTAGATGTATCATGTGTATAACATAAAATAAATTTTATTGAGGATCGATCCAAATCAGGATCCCCACTTTTTAATAGTCGATCTATCACTGATCAGATCTTTCATCTTTCCTTTCAACCATTTAGTTTGGTAGTTTATATGTTTAATGTTATCTTTGACTTTTATCAAGAGCTCACAAGTTACTTCCCACAAGTGATCAACATGATTCTTCGTGACGTCACCATTTCGATTGGAAATTTTGTTCTTGAATAGGGTACTATTACCGCAATTCTTCTTCTCACCAAGTTACTCATTCATTTTTCCATTGATCGATCCTATTATAGGATCCCTAATTTTAAGAATCAAGTCATTATTGACTTAGGTTATGTGACAATCATTTGCCTCGATTACTCTTCAACGTCATTTTCCATTCAACCATCCCCTACGAATCAGGTTAAGTTTCACTTTGACCTAAGAGTTATGAGTCCACACGTCCAATCACATCAGAAATATTCATTTCATTGTTGTACCCCCGATTTAATGGTTCACCTATCATCGAGTTCATTATAATATCATTAACTGCATCGTACACTCTTTAAAACCTACTAATATGACTCATATATATAATTTAGTTTAGGGTTCCCCTTAATTATTCAGTCAGGGTACTGCTATCGCGTACTCTCCATTCATTTTGAACACAATTTATCAATTCCTGATATCCTCAACTTTATGAGTCAACTCTCTTCTAATTATGTTAGAATAATTTCTTTGTTGCAGTGGTTACCTTTGATTTACATTATTTTAACCTCAGATCTTGAGTCTTTACAACATCTACAAATTTTCTACTTGGCAACACGATCTTCACACATGGCTATTTCATCGAGATAGTCTTTGACTTTAGATCCCCAATTTTAGTAACTCATCCATCTTTGAGGGTACTAATTTGACATTTTGTATTCACTAGATTTTCTCATTGAGTAGTTTTCAATGTATTCTTTAATTTCTAATTTGCTATCTCATACATTATGCACTTATGCTTCGAGCTAACTCTCAATTTGGGTCCTCATATTTAGTATTCAACCTATCGATAATTAGCTTAGCTTTATTTTTCTTTTACACAAGTTCGATCAAAACTTGAATGTCATAATTCAATCAATCGAGAAGTTAAATCCGAATCAAAGCCCATTTCAAAGTATTAAATTTCGATTTTTTATTTTTTTTAATTTTTTTTATCTTTTTTTTTCAAGCTGAGTCAAGCTTATTTTTATGGAATCATCTGAAAGCTTTCTCGCATTTCAAGCAAATTGTAAGGCCTCTTTCGAATCGATTTGGTCAATATACTTTCAACAATAAATCACGACCACGAGAAAATTTGTATTCCAACACTTCATAATGGTAGCATAGATCCAAACGATACTTTGCATTTTCATTGGGTCAAAAGCTTTTAAATCTCGTAAAACTTTTTATGTAAGGATAAAAATTACAATGTCGAACTCTTGAAATGTGTACAAGTCAATTCACATTATTTTATTTTTATTTTATATATATGTATACATATATCTATTTTTAAACACCAAGGAAAATAAACTATTTCCTTTTATAATTGTTCACGCTTTCCAAAACTTTGTACGAACAAGTAGAATGCTTCCTTGAAAATCTCATCAAAATGTGATAAACACCTACTCAACGAAATACAAAAATCATGGTCCAACACAGTCGAAAAAGTTAGTCTTTGAGAAAATAAATTACATGAAACAACAAAATTTGATTCATAGTATTAACTTCCTAATCGAATTTATAAACCAATGATTCACATCTTTAATCGAGATTTAGAAGTTTTAAGTGTATACGTGTCCTCTATATCTTAAATTATGTTCAGCCTCCTGGCTAAGCTAACTTGTATATCATTGTTTGAAACCTAAGATTCATTTGCATCATTACTAGGATCGTTAACTTCTATTTTCAACAAGATATCGTTAATTTTAATTATCTTAATAGAGTTTTCGGCATCAGAGTTACTTCTCTAAAATGTGACCACGTCACAATTCCATCTTACGTATTTAGCGTGGCGTCTCATTATCCTTTCAAGTCTATCGATTATTGCTTAAGTCTTTATTTGCCACTCTATCGTTAAGTATAGGCGCATCTCGCCATACAATTTCCACTCTAAATTTAGTCATTCTATTAGAACCATTCTTGCAGCAATCGTTGAAGACTTCCTTACAGTGCATATGCAATCTTCTGAGGACTTCCCTTCGATTTTCTTGTGTCGTTAATTGTCATTCCCAACTCGTAGAACCAAGGTTTCACGTCTTAAGGAAAGACATTTACCTATATATCTAACGATATATTTATATACACAAAATAGAAAATAATCATCATATTAAATCTTTATCGAATTTCTTTTATCCCATCCCATCCTAAGATTTATCATTATTGCGTGTAAGTCAACTTTGAACCAATGTCTCATACCACTGATTTGTTCGACTTAACTTGACTTTTAAACTTAAAGGACCTACAACTTAGGTTTCCCTAACCTAACGTTTCCTTAGGTTCTAATCCCTATGCTCTGATACCAACTGTGACGACCCGCCCCCGACCTAGGGTCGAATCGCCCGGTCCAAACCGCCACTTAGACCCGATACCTGAACCAGGCCCAAATACGGTCTGGCACGCCTAAATAAATAAACCTGCGGAATACATATTGGCTAAATAAAGGATAGTAAGTGCGGAATAAATATAAAGAGATATCCTAAAGCCAAAAGATTTAAGTTCATAGAACATTAATAAAACTATGCATGGGTTCATGCTCATTTAAACTAAACAAGTTTATTAAATATTTGAAATGGATCAACTAAAGGTAACTAGGATTCAAGCTACCTAAAGATCTATTTTAATTTTAGCCCCAAGTTGAATAGTTTCAAAATCAATATACATAATATATATTAACAAAGGCTCACATCAAGAAGAGACTTCAAACTCGTTTATCCCTCGCCTCAACCTAGCGCTGTCGTAGATACCTGAAGTGTAAGTGGGGTGAGCTAAAAGAACCAACGGAGCTCAGTAATGCGGAAAACCTGCTCAACCATCAAATATGCAAGTAATATCTAATAAGCATGCAAAGTCTAGCATGTATTTGAAAATAAACAAGGATTCGTTGAATAGTAGCATGGTAGTAGGATTTCATAAGAGATAGACGTATAATGAACCGTCAAGTTGTAACAACAATAATCATGCATAGCATTAAAGAGATTGACAAATCATTACATAAATTCAAGCTTTCATGCAAAGGAGGGGGTTTCGCGAGATTATGTACTATAAAATATAGTAATACGATAAGTCGATGTTTCATTCAATGCATACTAGGTATTGGCAAGAATCCGGTGACCAGTTCTCCTACTCTCGAGGTGATGGAAATAACTAGCAAGCACACAGGCCTTATGTGCCCTCTCGTTTGTCCCATCAAATCAATAGTAGGTTCGTCCAAGCCATCACCGATGCATATCCCTATGTCTCAAGAGCACAAGAGAAGGAACTCCAACTCATGTCCCTACGTGACATACTTATGAATTCAATTAGTCAAGTAAAGCCCTTGGTGGTAAACTCCACACATCTTGGGGTGTTAACGACCCTCGGTGGTACCACAACATTTTGAGGTATTCTTATATATTTACTTGCTAATAAGGTCATCGGTGGAACTCCACAAACATTCTAGGGCCTTGAATAACATAGATGAGAAAAACAGTGCATTCACCTTCCATAGATACGTAGGTTCGAGCCAATACCACGATGCAACCCATAAATCCCAAGTCTTTAATTCAAATTATGAATCCTAAACATAACTAATAATCATGCCATATTTGATAATTGAGCAAGCTCCCACTTACCTGCACTCGTCACGAATCCTAATTTCGATCCTCTCGCATTTGGGCTCAATGTGAATCGTCTCGCGAATCTAGACAATTTAAAAGAATACTTACTTTATGTATCTACAACCATACAAGTCTCAATTTAGACTTTAAATTCTCGAATGACAATATTCAGTCAAAGTCCACAAATTTATCGAATAAGTTTATTTCCCAAAGAAAAGATTCAAATTCCCTTTTTAAATCTCGACTCAACCTTAAATTTCAAATCCATATCAATAAACTTCAACCACGTTCAATTTGCTAAAATCATAGGGAAACCCTTTCTTGTATCGTTGAACCATGGCAAACAAGATTGATTCATCCATAATACTCGTTATCATAAAACTTAAAAATTTGTATAACCCATTTCAAGACTAGATATAAGAAAAATTGAACAAACTTTGAAAATCATCAACTCTTATTGCCAATACTAACACTAAGACAATAAATTTAGAGAGTATTAGAGTCTCATCATGCCTTCAATGGAGTCTTTGACTCCAAATCCTTTCCAAAATCTCATTCTAACATAGATTATATCTTTCCTTTCTTCTTTTCTTCTCTATTTTCCTCACATGCTTGCTACTGTCGATACCATCGACCCTTTTGTCTCCAAATCTTCAATAAATAATAAAGAAATCAAGGAAGGAGGTGAGGTTGTACCTCTCTTGAGCTTAAACGTTCCTTTTGCTCTCCTCCTCTCTACGTGGGTGTTTAATAAGATTGCGGCTAGGATTTTCTTTGATTTGCTTAAATAGCATTAGGGTTAGGGATTAGGGTCATGATTATTTAGAACTTGTCTAAAATGCCCTTTTGGGTCATAATCTCAATTGGGCTTTATTATTTAAAATAAAACTTTACTTACTCCCTAACACATATTTAATTTGACAAGTTTAGAATTGTATTTCCACATCAAACACCCAACATATTTTTATCATGAAATTACTAAAATACTCATAGGTTAGGTCGTGGGGAATTTGGATCGTTACATATATTGACAAGGTACTAAATAGGTTTAGTATGCAAGACTCTAAAAGAGGGTCGTTGCCAATGTCTCATGGTATAAGTCTCAGCAAGACTCAATGTCCAAAGACTAATGATGAGTGAGAATGCATGAACACGATTCCATATGCATCAACTATTGGATCTATCATATATGCCATGTAATGTACTCGACTTGATGTATCATATGTTTTAAGCATAACAAACAGATATCAGTCTGATCCCAGTGATAGTCACTGGATAGCAATAAAGAACATTCTTATGTACTTGAGAATGACTAAAGAAGTGTTCTTGGTCTATGGAAGTTTTGAAGACAAGCTTGTTGTAAATGGTTACATAGATGCAAGTTTTCAAACTGACATAAATGACTTTAGATCGTAGTCTGGATATATGTTTACTTTGAATGGAGGCGTAGTGAGCTAGAAAAATTTGAAGCAAAAGACTATAACAGATTCTACAACTAAAGTTGAGTACATTGCAACATCCGATGCAGCAAAGGTGGTAGTTTGGATCAAAAAGTTCATATTTGAACTAGGTATGGTTCTAAGTATTGCTAACCCCATTTGCTTGTATTATGACAATAACGGGGCAATTGCACATGCTAAGGAACCAAGATCACACCATAGATCTAAACATATACTCATACGCTTTCATCTCATCAGAGAAATCATTGGGAGGGGAGACGTGAATATTTGTAGAGTTCATAGAGAAGACAATGTTGCATATGCTTTAATGAAGGCTCTTCCACAAGCGAAATATGATGGTCATGTTAGGTCATTGGTTATTAGATACATGAATGATTGGCTTTAGTGCAAGTAGGAGATGTTGGGGCATGTACCCTAGATCAATCTACAAACATTATTAATCTTATAATTTTAGTTAACAAAATAGAGGTTTCCATTGTAAGTGATTGTATGTTTACCTTATAATAAGATCCATGGGTATTTGTTGAAATATTCTAAATGTTCTTAGTTAGTCATTATACTGGGAACTATAATAAATGAAGACTAGTGTGAGTCTTAATTGATGGTTATGTGATGATCATGCGTATAGGGATACAAATCGAGATCATAAGTACTTGTAAGGGAACAAGGTACAAGACTGAACGACTATGAGAACACCATATGGATTAAGTTATAGGTGTTATTCTTGATAGGTATATCATTTAGTCCTTCGACTTGAGATTACCATAGACTTCAATATTAAGAGCATGGTAATTTGACACAATCAAATGTTGCCTTTAATCAGACGATTATAAAGATTGTGCTTATCATGTAAGCAATATGTGAATGTGTGTAATCAAGATAGAATTTGTCCCTCTCATAATGAGAGAAATATCAGTGGATCCTTCGATATGTTAGATTGTTAAATGATCAAGTCCAAGTGAATTGATATGACTAATTTCACTTTGATATTTTCAGTCTACCTAAAGCTTGAGACTAGTACGATTGAACATTAAGGGTGACTTTTTATACCTTTTGTTTAATCAAAGGATATCGTATGAAACAAGGATATGATATATGTTATACATTAGGTTGTATCGATTTTGATATTTATGCTATTTGGGTAGTCGTAACGCTTTGCTAGAGACCTCTCATGACTTGTGTACCAATATGGATTTTTGGTTTACCACCAACATCACATGAACTTATTGGGTTGCACATAAAGAATGACTTTGTACAATTTCAATTGGTCAAGAGTAATGAATTTTATCGTATAAAATTCATGACATAAATGTCGCTATAATATGTTATATGATAACTTATTAATAGGGGTGTATGTGTAATTTGCTTAAACTGCCTAAATACAATAGTTGTATTACGAATATGATTTAAGTGAGGGCTTATCTACACATATAAATAGAGGGTCATACCCTAAAACGAATTAAGAATTTTGTTTTTGTTATTTTAGAGTTCTCTGAATTTTGGGAGAGAAAGAAAAACCGTATTCTATCTCTCTTGAGGCTAGCACTCCAAATTGCGATCACCATTCGTGTGTGGATTTTTGTTAGAGGACGTACGCTTGAACGTCTTGGAGATTGAACAATTAGAGAAGGAAATCACGAATTAAGGTATGATCTACTTTTGTAGATCATGTTTAATGGAACTTATTTGCGATCATGTTGAGGTTTTTCAAAATTTGTTTTTGAATATTTTACTGAGTATGAACCCTATAAATCGACAGCCTAATCAATGGTCAATCTGTAGGCATAAAACTATTAACCTGACAGCCAAATCAATGGTAATCTCTATGCATAAAACCATTAACTAGCTATCAACTTGGTCAAGTTTGTGATACCAACAGAGTTAAAAATTAGCAATAAAATAGAATAAGAAACCTGACATACTTCTTATTCTAATTAAGTGGCGTCGAGTACTAAGTTAAATCATAAGAGCCGTTGCCTATGGTTGCTTAGTGATTGGTGTTCCCCCAAAACCTTTTTAATGCTACTTGTATTTTAAATCTTGAGAACGGTTACTCAAGGTTGCATGTTCGGAGTAAGTGAAGTATTTAGAGAGTGGTTGCCCTATTTGCCAAGATTAGGAGGACTAGGGTGTTGGTGACCTCAATTCCCATAACCAATATAGGGAAACTGTATTTAAACATCTTTCAAAACCGAAGAAACAAGATATGAAGACATTAGGCCGGGCTAGAGGGTGAATTCTTAGACTTAAGTATGTTTTAATTCATCTAATTCTTATCACTTTTATTTTAGTTTTTATTTTGTTTCTAAAAACAATCTTTCCAAAACCCCCTTATTTCCCTTTTTGCTTGTTTTCTTTTAGATTGAACTTAAATTGACTGAGTTATATGGAATCGACCTCGTGCTTATCACTACTACATTCCAGTAGGATTGGTACCTCGAATACGGGTTATATTTGACACGAATAATACATGATCAATTATCATTAAAAAATGTTGCGATCAAACGAACCCTGAAACTTGCTCAATGGACCCCAATTCAAAATTTCCATTTTTGCCCATTCGTTAAATGACATTATTGCCTCTCCATATAAAGAGGTTTTTGCTTATCCATACCCCACTAACACTCGCTCAACCATACCCCAAGCAATCAACTAAACCCCATTCTCGAATCACACTTTCACCTATGACCTAAATCTGATAAAATCTGAGCGAAACCACATCAATCTGATGTCATGAATGCATTCCCCACTTCTTTTGTGTAAATTTATAAGTGTTTTCTTAGGTTTTTTGTTTTTGAGTTGATTTTTGTGATGTTATTAAGTTTAGGGCTTCGATTTGAGGTTTGAATATAACATTTTGGGCACAAAAATGTCAATGGAATCGAGAATATCATGCGATTATGAGCAAAACCTATTTTTTATTGTTTTGATGTATTTTTTTGGAGTTTCGAAATTTTTTATTTGTTTTTGTGATGACCTGGATTCCATAATCAAGATCACCCAACCTAAACCATCTCAAACCCCTCGAGATAACCCAACAAGTTAGACATAAACCTTAACCTGTGGAACACATATAAAACTTACTAAACAATATAGACCAATTTAAAAATTATGCAGAAATATAAACTACGGTATTTAAACATAATAAGTTGTGAAATAACGTAAATAATCCATTCGTACATCAAATCAATTAGTCTACAATTCTTATAGCCACCTCGGCTTAAACTAAATGACTACCAGTCAACTCTGTTTCATTACATGTTCTTAAACAAAAATAGTAATAATAATATAGTACAAGGAGGTTCGCGCAAGGAGAAAAGCGTCATAGGTCCTGAGCCTTCTCTTCCTTTTAGTTATTACGAACATCTAGGTACTTGAAAATGTTAAATAGGGAGAGAAAAATAAATGGGCTTAGAAAGTAGTGGTTCGCTTGACCATTAATTATTCAAGAATGTCAAATTCGCATATATCTAGCGTGCAACGATTGATAAGAGATGCATGAATCATAAACAAAATTAAGGGATAACAAAGAAAACAAACAAATTTAAGAAAAATTCATCATATAAATGCAAGTCATTATTCCACTATGCATATTTATGACCACATACTATGTGACGACCCAAACCCTGGTGCGCTTGGATCGCCCAGCCTAGACCATCATCGAACCCCTCCAGATGACCCAATGAGTTGGGCAATGATCTAGTAAACCTTAAACTGCAGAAAATTAACCAAGACATTATACAATAGACTAACCAAGGCTAATAGATGTGGAAATAAAAACTTTCATTGTTTAAATAAGTTGCAAAATTAAGATATAAGTCTTACAACCAACTAAAACCTAAGAAAACTGTTATGGTTCAAACATCTACCCATATGAAATCCCATGTTTATTACATAATATGTCTCAAAATCAAATAGATATAAATAAACAACCTTGCAAACAAGGAAAAAGCTTATATGCTACGATCTTGCTCTTTCCTTTGTCTTGTGCAGCAGCTGAGGTACTTGGAGGGGGGAAGAAGTGGGGTGAACAAGAGATACAATTGGCTCAATAAAGCAAAAACGTGCTTTTCCCTAAATCATCCTAGTAATAACTAGTGCAACAGTAACTGCGCGTGCAACAAAAGCATTGCAAGAATCCTATTATCATTTTAGGCGAGAATAGATAAATAACAAATATACTATATAATGCAAGATAGAATAAAAATAACCAACATTGATAATTGAACAAGTTCATAATGATACACTCAATGCTATAGAATCAAGTGAAGTGGAATCTAGGCATTTCAACCAGTGTCGACCCAAACACTAACATAACGCATCAAGGGATTACTGAAGGTCACCCAAGAGGGGGGTGAATTGGGTTACCGAGAGTTTATCGCCTTATTAAAAACTTTATGCACAAGTAATAACAATAATGCATATACCAATGATAAATGTCAATGTTATGCTATCAAGAAGGGGATAGAAGAGATGGAAATAAGACACGTGATTTATAGTGGTTCGATCCAACCGATCTACATCCACTACCTAACCTCCCCGGTTAGGATTTTCAAACCCCACTTATATTATCGATAAGTGTTACACCCTAAGCCAACTAGCCTAGTGAATGCCTAGCCTCAACTAGGTCTTTTACCCGATGCCTTACCGTAATAAGGTCTTATACAACCACCTAGCCGCAACTAGGATTTTCCCACCTAGACCCACCTAGGACTTTTCCCACCTAGCCTCAACTAGGTCTTTTACACGATGCCTTACCGCAATAAGGTCTTATACATCCACCTAGCCGCAACTAGGAATTTCCTTTCGACTTAGATCCCACTAAGTCTTACAATTAAGATTTGAAGAATACAATTGAAATATACTTTACAAAGTAAAGTGGTATCAAATTCAAACACTAGCAAGCCTCCTAGAGCCTAACAACTCTAATGCATGCAAGTATGAGAATGAATGGAAAATGCATAATATATTACTGATTTTGTTGCAAATTCCAAATGTGAAATCGTTTGAAAATCAATATATTTTTGCAAAGCCGATTTCAAAGCAAAGAACAATAGCTTGTCAAAAACCAAGTTCAAGTGTAGAACTCTTCAAAACACTCTTAGGATTTAATAAAAACGATTCTTAGTGCAAAACCTAAGATGATGATATTAAACACTCAACAAACTGATTTTCAACCAACACACAAAACTATGTAGATTAAGCTCAATAAAAAGATCTAGAACAAGGATTTGCTTACAACCAAGAAGATGAGAAAATAGATCAGATTTGAAGGGATTCTTGTACTCTTTTGAGTGCTTCAAAGTGCTTCAAAGTGCTTCAAAGTGTTGGAATATGTTGCTGGTGGACTGCCTCAAGAGTTTCCCTTTTTTCCTTCAAAAATTCAAAATGCTTCTTTTGGATCTTTTAGGGCATTTGAGTGTGTTTGCTCCTTGTTATGAGAAAACCATTGTCTTGGTGTATTTATAGTGTTAGATATCCCAATATAGCCGTGTATGACCATTGTAGGGATCCAAGATTTAATCAAGAATTCAAATTAAAGTTGTTTTTCCAGATTTTTCGAAAAGCTGTCGAGAGGGCAATTAGCGCGCTAATACTTGGACCTAGCGCGCTAACTCTGCACTTAGCGCGCTAATGGCAGTATTAGCGCGCTAACTGCAGGGAGCTCAAAATAAATATTTTATCGCTTTGAGTTAGCGACCCTTAAATACGTCCGGGACCTAACCAACCATAATATAACATGTTATACATGTTTATTATGGGTCATTAAGCCTAATTGGATGGTCCGGATATTTTTGCAAACCTCGAAAACGGAAAATCACGATTTCATAACTCGCGAGGGGCTTTTCTGCAAACTTGCAGTTTTTCTTTTCAAAAACCTTTTTAAAACAAGTTTTTCAGTCTTGAAAACTTTAATAATGATCTCCAAAATACAATTGATCATTAACACATAATTCCGCATTGTTTGAACTTATAAGCCTAGTCATATGTTTCAAAAACTTCAAGTTATTTCATGACTTTTAAAAAGTTGGTTTTTAAGAAACTTGATATGCATGAACTAATGCATTTGGCTTGCATGAAAGAATTTGGATACCTTACATTGAAGTTACAAATTACAATATGATCTTCATTTCTTCATGAATGCCGAGTCTTAAACTTGTATGGCTTGAATACCCGTGATGTGTTGCTTTGCATCCTTTGAACAAAAACTGAAATACACTTGATATTAATTAGTACATTTTCACCTTGTTTGTTTTCATCAAAATCCCGGTTGGAGTTAGAGTGACTAACCACTTAGTCCAACAATCTCCCCCTTTTTGATGATAACAAACAATATGAACTTTGAAAATATAGAGCATAATGTTAATGTGTATTTCATTCAAGATACATCAACATTTCCAAGTTCAACTTCATTTCTCCCCAACTTCATTTCTCCCCTATTTAACCATATTTCCTATTTTCAAATTCAACTTTATTTTCTCCCCCGTTTGATAACATCAAAAAGTTGGGCCAAACTCCCCCGTTTAAAAATACATCTATGCATAAGAGAATCAATACCATAACGTATATATATATACTGCCCCTTACGCGACGCATATCAAAGACGGAAGCGATACATAATCATATAGATCATAATGTGGCAAGAGAAAAGCCATATATAAACTCAGAGATACGCAAAAAAGATATCATGACATAGATAGCATAAAAGAATGTGAACACAATTGTGGCTTAAACATGAGCAAAAATGAAAGATGTATGTCATCAAAGCCTAAAAGTTTGGAACTTAGTGCTCACCCACACATATTAGTTCTATACCTAAAAACTAAATAGAACCTAAAGTTTATCAAGCAATAAAAAAGCTAAACACTCCTTCTCGAGGATGATGGTCGACTAGAAGAACGATCATTGCGCGCGTGGTTCGCTGGAAGTAACTGACCCTCAATACGACGAAGATGATCATTTTGATGTTGGATGCTCGCCTCGACAGTAGCGAAGGTCTGAGTCATGTAGGTGTGCCAAGTAACCCAGCTGTGCAGAGACGTAGGCCGACGAGGGGGACATGTCTGGTGGAGGCGTGAAGCCGCCAAACGTAGAGGGAGGTGGAGGCGGGGCTGTCTCGTAGTGCTGCGGTGGCGGGGGTGGAACAGCGGAGTCATGATGAACTTCCTCATCACCATCATGCACATCATCGCCAGCAACGCCTTCATCGTCATCATGGTCATCACTACCAAAACTGTAACTATACTCCAAGTAATCGGGCGCATCAAACGGAGCAACCGGAGGGTCCGTAGGCAACGGAGACTCATAGCCGCCGTAATACCTACCATCCGGGATTGCATCTTCACGTGTCCACCGCTCCCTATCGCGTATGTAACGGTATTTCATGGCCTTCAAAGTGGCCATGTCAATGGTGTCGTAGACAGTGAGGGGACGACCGCCTAACGCAAGATCCACTTGGGCAGACTCCAAGTAGGATGTGATGATATGTGCATATGGGAGATGACGACCTGAGCAGCACGTGCTCGTAATATAACCGATGATGATATGGGGCAGGCTGAGAGGAATGGCACGAAATATATGCCCAAGAACAAACATGTCAAGAAGAGTGACATAGTTCTTACTTCCACCTCGAGGAAAAATAACTTTGTGAAGTACTTTATGAAGGAGATGGGGCATCAATTTAAAATCGGTATCAGTTATACCGGTTGGATATACAGTTAAGGTTCGTTTTGGCCGAAGAAAAGAATTAAGAACTTCGAGACGATCAAAAGGCCAACTTAGGAATTTGCACACTACCGTAGTAGAAGGAGGGTGCAATGGAAGGTGAAGCCATTGAGCGAGATTCTCAGGGGTAATCTCAATGGACCGGCCACCAACGGACGAACGTAAGACAAATTGGTTTGTTGTTTCAAGATTAGAATAAAAGACACGAACCAATAGGGGAATGTAAAAAGCGTTGTGAGCACAAAAGGTGGTCCATCCCGCGGAATCAAAAATCTCCCGAATTGGGAGATGAGCCCTATCAAAAAATGCAAAATCGACAACGACGGGTCGAAGGATTTTGGCATCCGTTAGACGGGGAGCCACGGACTCGAGGACCGATGTGGCCTCATGGACAGACTTGGCGCGACCCTCACGTTGAGGAGCATTCGTCGGAGTGGGGGCGAGTTGTGAGAATTCCGACTCACTAGTTGAGGAGGAGGATGGTTGGACAACCCGACGTCGCGATGGACAACGAGAGGATGTGGCTTGGGTAGGGTGTGAGGATGAGGTTGGGGCGGTTGGTCGGGAGGAGGGACGGATGGAGGTACGACGAGTCGACATTGTCGAAAAATGGAGAGAACGTGATGACAAGAAACAAAGAAACTGATGAAATTGACAAAGAGAGGTGAAGAACTTACCCGAATGAGACGAGATGGTGGTGGAGACGGTGAGAGGAGAGGCAAGATGTGAAAAATGTTTGGATTTTTGGGTTAAAATTGATTTTATAAACCCTGGCCGTTCGCTATTAGCGCGCTAATCACAGCATTAGCGCGCTAATGGGTCGTTTCATATTCTGGGTCAGTGCATTATTAGCGCGCTAATGTCTGGAGTTAGCGCGCTAATTTCCCTCTGGAAATTTTTGGTCACTTAACCATTAGCGCGCTAATTCCCATCATTAGCGCGCTAATTTCTCTTTGGAAATTTTGGACATGAAATTTTTGGATTTTTGACGTACAACTTGAATTGACCTCAAACTTCTTGGACACTTCAAAAACATCATATAAATAGGTTTAGAACAGCTAAGACATGTGTAGAAGGTTCGATTCTCGAACCATGCCTATCTCACGCCGAATCTTAGAAAATTGATCTCTAGGCAAGGGCTTAGTGAATATATCAGCTAATTGGTCCTCTGTGGACACATGAACAAGTTTAACATCACCCTTTTGGACGTGATCTCGAAGAAAATGGTGCCTAATCTCAATATGTTTCGTTCGAGAGTGTAATACCGGATTTTTCGATATATTTATCGCACTTGTGTTATCACAGTAAATTTCAGCACATTTAACTAGGATTTGATATCCTCAAGTTGTTGTTTCATGTATAGAACTTGAGCACAACAACTCCCGATAGCCACATATTCAGCCTCTACCGTAGACAAAGCCACGGAATTTTGCTTTTTGCTAAACCATGAAATAAGTGAGTTTCCTAGCAAATGACAAAATCCGGAAGTACTTTTTCTATCAACTAGACTTCCTGCATAGTCAGAATCAACAAAACTTCGGAGTTCAAAACTCTTGGTTTTATTGAACCATAATCCCAGGTCTTGTGTTCCACTTAGATATCGAAATATGCGCTTTACGCATTTTAAGTGGGACTCTTTAGGATCAGATTGAAATCTAGCACATAAGCACACACTAAACATAATGTCAGGTCTACTAGCGGTCAAATATAGGACTCTACCTATCATTCCACGGTAAAGTTTAGGATCTATGGATTTTCCTAGTTGGTCTTTGTCCATTTTGATAGTTGAGCTACTAGGAGTGTCACATGCTTTCAGATTTTCAAATTTGAACTTCTTTAGCATGTCCTTCACATACTTTGCTTGATTTATAAAAATGCCATGCTTGGATTGCTTTATTTGCAAGCCTAGAAAGTATGTTAGTTCACCCATCATGCTCATTTCAAATTCATTTGTCATCAATGATGAGAATTCATTACATAAAGATGTGTTAGATGACCCGAAAATGATGTCATCAACATAGATTTGAACAAGTAGCTTGTCGTGTTTTTTGATCAAAATGAACAAAGTGGGGTCTAGTGTTCCTTTCTTGAACCCTTTCTTAAGCAAAAATGCACTAAGTCTATCGTACCAAGCTCTAGGGGCTTGTCTTAGTCCATATAAGGCTTTTTGAAGGTGATAGACATAGCTTGGATGTTCATGATCGTCAAATCCCGGAGGTTGTTCTACATAAACTTCCTCATGAATGAATCCATTTAGGAATGCACTTTTAACATCCATTTGATATAGTAGAAACCCGTTGTAGCAAGCATAAGCAAGCAACATGCGAATAGCTTCTAGTCTTGCTACAGGTGCAAAGGCTTCCTCATAATCAATTCCTTCTTCTTGATTGTAGCCTTGTGCGACCAATCTAGCCTTGTTTCTTACAATTTCACATTTTTCATTCTTTTTGTTTCTGAAGACCCATTTAGTGCCTATGATTGAGTGATCCTTAGGTCTAGGTACTAGTGTCCATACTTTGTTTCTAACAAAGTGGTTTAACTCTTCTTGCATGGCCATTACCCAAAACTCATCTCCTAAGGCATCATCTATCTTGGCAGGTTCGATTTGTGATACAAAAGCTAAGTGTCCTTCATCTTGTTTCAATGTTGATCTAGTGATTATCCCTTTGGTTGGATCACCAATGATTTGTTGAGATGAATGACCTATAAGCAATCTTGAATTCTTAGGCACACTTGTTTCGGGTTCCTTATTTGATTCAAGCTCTTGAATATTTGAGGTGTCATCATCTTCATCGTTAATCCCCAATTTATCAAGATTTTGCATTAATTTAGCTTTTGGATCTTCTTCATCAAATTTCACATGAATAGATTCTTCTATGGTTTTGGTTGATTTATTAAACACCCTATATGCTTTGCTATGTGTTGAGTATCCTAGAAAAATGCATACTTTGGACTTTGGGTCAAATTTATCTAATTGATCCCTATCATTTAAGACATAGCAAGTACAACCGAACACCTTAAAATAACTTATGTTGGGTTTTCGCCCTTTCCATAATTCATAAGGAGTCTTTTTCACTTGCTTTCGGACATTTACTCTATTTATAACATAGCATGCCGTGTTGATGGCTTCGGCCCAAAAATGCTTAGCTATGTTGTACTCATTTAGCATAGTCCTACACATTTCTTGGAGTGTTCTATTTTTTCTTTCAACAACTCCATTTTGTTGAGAGGTTCTAGGTGAGGATAATTGGTGTGTATAGCCTTGTTTATCGCAAAAGTCCTCCAAGTTCCTATTTACAAACTCACCACCTTTATCACTTCTAATGATGGTGATTTTGAACCCCTTTTCATTTTCTACTAAGGCACAGAATTTTACAAATACATCAAACACTTCGTGTTTGTGAGATAGAAGATACACCCATGTATACCTTGTAAAATCGTCAACAATAACAAAGCAATATGATTTACCACCTAGACTTTGTGTTTGAGTAGGTCCGAACAAATCCATATGGATAAGTTCTAAGGCTCGAGTTACATTACTTGTTACTTTCGTCTTAAATGACGATTTCACTTGTTTACCGAGAATGCAAGATTCACACTCCTTATCTTTCTTAAAGGTGCACTTTGGTAGACCCTTAACTAGATCATGCTTAGTTAGTTTTGACAAATTTTCCATGCTGGAATGTCCTAGTCTACGGTGCCACAACCATGCATCACAATCATTTTGTGCACTCAGACATGAAACATTTTGCATATTCATCTCATCAAAGTTAATGGCATAAACATTCTTATCTCTATATGCAATAAACAACTCTTCATGCTTTTCATTCCTAACAATGCATTTCGATGATTCAAACATAACATGAAATCCTTTGTCACACAATTGACTAACACTAAGCAAATTATGTTTCAAACCATCAACAAGGTAAACATTTGAAATAGAAAGTGAACTGTTACCAACGGTTCTGAGACCAATAACTCTTCCTTTGTTGTTGTCTCCAAATGTAACTTTTCCACCGTCATGCCGCTTTAGCTCAATAAATTGATGTGCATCTCCAGTCATGTGTCTTGAGCACCCGCTATCTAAGTACCATGGGGTGCTTTTCCTTGCATCCTACATAAAGGGAAACACACTAGATTTTGGTACCCAAACTCCTTTGGATCCGAGAAAGTTAGTGTCATAAACACTTTTAGCTACCCATGCTAGTCTACCCTTTTTAGCCTTTTGTAAAACACATTTCCCTACTATATGAGATCTATTGCACTTCAAGCATCTACGATCATCATTTAGTAATTTTTTATAACTTAACAGGTTTGCTTCATGACCTATGCCCCTTTTGTTAAGTGCACGTCGTTGTGCTCCCAACATCATATCAAACATTTCTTTGCCATTTGTGAACTTGTGCACAGTACTAGTTAAGTCCTCTACTTTCTTAACTAAGGCATCTCTTTCCTCCATGACTTCATTCAAGTCATTTTGGAGATCATTGATAGTCTCATTTTGTGACTCTATCTCACTAATTGCTATGATTAGGCTCTTTTTGAGTTGCTTGGTCTTTTTGACCTCCTTTCCCAACTCTTTCCTAAGTTCATCAAGATTTGGAGTATTATTCAAATCATCAAAAATAAAAGGATTAGAATTTACCTCGCCTTGTGCCATAAGACAAAGTATTGCCTTTTCACTTTCCGAATCGGATTCCGAACTTGATGATGATGAGTCATCCCAAGTTGCCTTGAAGCTCTTCTTTCCTTTCTTCTTGTCAAACACCTTCTTTGATTTGCAATCAGCCTTGACGTGACCAGGCTTACCACAACCAAAGCATATGGTTTCGTTTGACTTTCCTCCCTTGCTTCCACTTCGAAATTTCTTTTTGTACTTGTCTCGCTTGTATATAGCCTTGTTAAGCTTTCTTGAGAGCATATCTACTTCCTCTTCAAGATTGTTATCATCACATGATTCTTCATCTTCGATAATTTCTTTTGATGCACTAGGGGAGTTGTTTACCTTCAAGGCAATCTCTTTTCTTGAGCTTTTTGTACCTCCATTTAGTGCTTCCAATCTTGCTCGGTCTTTGAGTTCGAATTCATGGACTGTTAACTCTCCACACAATGCGTCGAAAGTGTAGTCTCCAAGATTTTGTGCCGATTGGATAGCATACTTCTTGGCATCCCATTCCTTTGGCAATCCTCTAAAGAATTTGTATACCGATGTCTCTTGATCATAGTGCTTTCCAAGATTCTTGATCTCATTCAGCAACTTAGTGAACCGTGTGATGGCGGTAGCGATGTCTTCATTGGATCCAACTCGGAAGGTTTCATAGTGTTCCTCAAGGATCCTCAACTTTGTCTTCTTTACTTACATGGTACCTTCATAATGGACCTCAAGCTTTTCCCACACTTCCTTTGCCGTTTGACAAACACTTACTCGATTGAACTCATTTTCGCTCAATGCACAGTATAGATGATTCATTGCTTGATCATTTGCCTGCTCACTCTTGATCTCCTCGTTGGAGTATTCTTTCAATGGCTTGTCGGGTGGAGTGTAGCCATTTTCAATTGCGTCCCATAGAAATCTATTTTGCGCTCTTATGTAGACCTTCATTCTCACTTTCCAATGAGCGTAGTTTGTTCCATCAAAATATGGAGGCCTACTCGAGGAGTTACCTTCCCTAAGGCGAGCCGGATCTAGACTTTGCATCCTTGCACAAAAACACTCAAAGATACGTTAGTAACACTTTGAGCAATAACCCGCTCTGATACCAATTGAAGGTCACCCAAGAGGGGGGGTGAATTGGGTTACCGAGAGTTTATCGCCTTATTAAAAACTTTATGCACAAGTAATAACAATAATGCATATACCAATGATAAATGTCAATGTTATGCTATCAAGAAGGGGATAGAAGAGATGGAAATAAGACACGTGATTTATAGTGGTTCGATCCAACCGATCTACATCCACTATCTAACCTCCCCGGTTAGGATTTTCAAACCCCACTTATATTATCTATAAGTGTTACACCCTAAGCCAACTAGACTAGTGAATGCCTAGCCTCAACTAGGTCTTTTACCCGATGCCTTACCGCAATAAGGTCTTATACAACCACCTAGCCGCAACTAGGATTTTCCCACCTAGACCCACCTAGGACTTTTCCCACCTAGCCGCAACTAGGATATATGCCTAGCCTCAACTAGGTATTTTACACGATGCCTTACCGCAATAAGGTCTTATACATCCACCTAGCCGCAACTAGGAATTTCCTTTCGACTTAGATCCCACTAAGTCTTACAATCAAGATTTGAAGAATACAATTGAAATATACTTTACAAAGTAAAGTGGTATCAAATTCAAATACTAGCAAGCCTCCTAGAGCCTAACAACTCTAATGCATGCAAGTATGAGAATGAATGGAAAATGCATAATATATTACTGATTTTGTTGCAAATTCCAAATGTGAAATCGTTTGAAAATTCAATATATTTTTGCAAAGCCGATTTCAAAGCAAAGAACAATAGCTTGTCAAAAACCAAGTTCAAGTGTAGAACTCTTGTTCAAAACACACTTAGGATTTGATAAAATAATTTTTAGTGCATAACCTAAGATGATGATATTCAAACACTCAACAAACTGATTTTCATCCAACACACAAAACTATGTAGATTAAGCTCAATAAAAAGATCTAGAACAAGGATTTGCTTACAACCAAGAAGATGAGAAAATAGATCAGATTTGAAGGGATTCTTGTACTCTTTTGAGTGCTTCAAAGTCTTTGGAATATGTTCTTTGGTGGACAAACCTCAAGAGTTTCCCTTTTTTCCTTCAAAAATTCAAAATGCTTCTTTTGGATCTTTTAGGGCATTTGAGTGTGTTTGCTCCTTGTTATGAGAAAACCATTGTCTTGGTGTATTTATAGTGTTAGATATCCCAATATAGTCATTTATGACCGTTGTAGGGATCCAAGAGTCCAGATTTAATCAAGAATTCAAATTAAAGTTGTTTTTCCAGATTTTTCGAAAAGCTGTCGAGAGGGCAATTAGCGCGCTAATACTTGGACCTAGCGCGCTAACTCTGCACTTAGCGCGCTAACTCTGCACTTAGCGCGCTAATGGCAGTATTAGCGCGCTAACTGTAGGGAGCTCAAAATAAATATTTTATCCCTTTGAGTTAGCGACTCTTAAACACGTCCGGGACCTAACCAACCCTAATATAACATGTTATATATGTTTATTATGGGTCATTAAGCCTAATTGGATGGTCCGGATATTTTTGCAAACCTCGAAAACGGAAAATCACGATTTCATAACTCGCGAGGGGATTTTCTGCAAACTTGCAGTTTTTCTTTTCAAAAACCTTTTTAAAACAAGTTTTTCAGTCTTGAAAACTTTAATAATGATCTCCAAAAATACAATTGATCATTAACACATAATTCCGCATTGTTTGAACTCATAAGCCTAGTCATGTGTTTTAAAAACTTCAAGTTATTTCATGACTTTTAAAAATTGGTTTTTAAGAAACTTGATATGCATGAACTAATGCATGAACTAATGCATTTGGCTTGCGTGAAAGAATTTGGATACCTTACATTGAAGTTACAAATTGCAATATGATCTTAATTTCTTCATGAATGTCGAGTCTTGAACTTGTATGGCTTGAATACCCGTGATGTGTTGCTTTGCATCATTTTAACAAAAACTGAAATACACTTGATATTAATTAGTACATTTTCACCTTGTTTGTTTTCATCAAAATCCCGGTTGGAGTTAGAGTGACTAACCACTTAGTCCAACAAATGAAGGGAAATAAAGCAACACTTTTGTAATTCGAATAGTTATACACATTAAGATTACATAAACCTCCATGGAAGAAGGTACTAGTGGTTGCCGACACTCCAACTCAAGGTATAAGCTTGTATTCATCAATATAAGTATACAAGTTTCAGTATCATTTATTTCAATAGAATCCAAACAATATTGTAACGACCCAAAAATTTGGCTATTTGTGAATGATTATGTGTATTACGTATTAATACTCGTATTTGAGTGATCGGACAATGAAGTCGGTAAACAAGTAAGAAAACTGGACGAGCCGGTATGAACAGTTAGGTTACGGGTACACAAGGGACTTAAAACACATTAAAAATACAAAATAAATGAAATTTTGTATAATTTAAACAATTATTTGGCGAGATAAGGTGGGACTACGCGCACGATGAGTCGTAAGGGATCGAAGAACGTCGTTTGGACACGGGGAGTTGGATAACTACATAATAAATGAACCATAGGGTATGATTGTTAAAGTGACACAACCTTAAATTGAGGAGCTTTGGGATTGACTCCGAGATGCGTGTGTGTTTTAAGATGAAATAAAGAGAAAATAAAAAAAAAATGTGTAATAGCCCAAAAGGGCATAAAGGTCTCAAAAACCTACTATTCACCATCTCCTCTCAAACTACCGCCGCCCTCTCTTCTCCCACTTCTCTCTAGGTCGGCACTCTCCTCCTCCCCTCTCCACAGTCGAGTCTTCAGGTGGTCGTCGGAGTTACTCACTCACCGGAGGTTCTCCCTCCTTCTCCTCTATCGTTCTCTCTTTCTCCGTCCCTCTCTCTCTCCACCGTCCCTCTCCTTCCCGGCTGAGCACACCACCGACCTCCCTGGTCCAGAGGTGGTCCAAATCTCGTCGGGGTAGTCGACTGTCGCCGGAGACTGGTGGTGATCTCTCTCTCTCTCTCTCTCTCTCTCTCTCTCTCTCTCTTTCTCACTGCCGCGGCTGTGCTCATTGGTTCCACGACTAGCCGCGGCGGTTGTGGGTAGCGATGATCAGGGACCGGTCGGAGGTCTTACCTGGTGTCCCACCGGAGCCCCGACGGTCCCGGAGCACCCCCATCTTGGCATTTGTGAAGAGAGTCGATGATTGTGCCATGTAGACTGTTTTTATCGAAATTGGTTGTAGTGTCGTGTCTCGCCGAGAACCGCCTGATTGAGCGGCGCCGCCGCTGGACCACAATGACTGGAGTACTGTAGGTGACACCACCAAGCTGTTGCTTGAGTCCCATCGCCTCCGGAGTGGTTGAATCAGTGTGGATAATGGCGAGATCGTTATTTCATGTTATGTCGCTGCTTTTAGTCTCGTCGGAAAACACCGCTGTGGCGGCGCTGCTGGCCGGACCACCTATCATGGGGGGGTTGTCGGGGACCACACCTAGCTATGGTTGGTGTCTTGCAACTTCTGAAGTGGTCGGACCGGTGGTAGTGATGTGGATGTATTGATATTTTATGTTATTTCAACCCTCGCCGGAAACCGCCATGTTTGGCGGCGTTGTCGTCGGACGCCGTGACCAGGGGAGTGTCAGGGATCACACCAAACTCTTGTGTGTGACCCACGGCCCTCTGGAGCGTCCATAACGATGGTGGCAAATTATTTTATCGATGATTTCATGCGTTTATTTCATTGTCGTGTGGTGTGGTTGTTGATGCGTTGGGGAGTGCACCCCCGGCTTTTCCATGCTGCGGTGGTACCCTCTCGACGTCGGACAACACCAGAGAAGTTCAAGGGTCGCTAGAACGTACTTTTTGATAGGTTTGGTTAACTGTTCGCATGGCCATTGTCGAATTGATTGTCTCGATTTTGATTAAACGATCGGCCTCGTTGTAGTTTCTTATCGATGATGAATGGTTTTGAGTTTCGATCATGGTAGTATTGGTGAACATGGTTTTGGTTTGAATGATTCACGGCATGTCCACGTTATGGTGATTCCGGATCCATAGCGAGACATAGTATTGGTGAACTATTGGATGTTTATGTTTTCGGTTTGAGTGTATGGTCAGGTTGAGTTTCGTGTTGAGACGGATTGTGTTTTACGTTGACTGAACGGTAGTGATGTCGTGGTCACGCCGCCGGTCCTCGAGACTATGGCGTGACCTATTAACGACTGAGCCGAGCCTATGATTTTTAAATAGGCTTACATACGTGTTGTGATTTCAAAACCCAAGAGAATCGTTGTGTTTTCATTTGGTTTTTGATCGAGTTACCGATTGATATATCGAGTTGCTCGAGTCATCAAAACATTGGGAAAACACCAGGGTTTAAACCTAGGTTTAGCTAACGACTTGACCTATTAATACGAGTTTTCGACCTTGTCAGGTAGTGGGAAACTCGGGGATGCACGTTAGGATTTCGCGAGAGTGGATACGATTTGCGATTAGTCAGGTAAGTACACTTGCCTTAAAGCTTGTGTATGATTTGTAAGCCAGTAAAAAAATGCCATGTGATTCATTATCATTTATTCAGATTCGTTATGCTCTATTATTGGTATTCCATTCCATTCCTTGTGTGTTTCTTGGTGTAAGTGTTTCTTCTCAAGAGTACTAGGACCTGCACTAGAGGGATAAAACGCGGGCACTCTTGTATAGGAGTGTGTGACCACTCTTAGTGACCGTGTGACACCGAGTACTAGGTGGGTGGGCTTGTGTCCCTCCTATCATAGCTGTGCCTTCGCTTGTGTCGATGCCTGGGAAGACCTCGCGAGGTCTTCGCCGTTATGCTATGATTTAGACCAATTATGGGCCTCTTTTAATTCTTTAGAACACACTTGAAATTCGATTGATATCTATTAGTCTGTTTATCATGCACTTGATCTATTTAAATTCCTGTCTTTCTATTACCGCATGATATTTAGACTGCTTTACTTGATATATCATGAATTACTGTTATCTTCTTCTGGCATTACATTCGATTTCTCCAGTTGATCACCTTCTAGTTTGTGACGGTGGGTGTGAATAGAGCGAAGTGTAGTAGAGGCAAAGAAGTTTTATCTGCACACACCCAATACTCTTACACACACTTTTAAAATAGGGCGACTGTATTTAAACTTATCTTTCAAAACTGAGGAAACAAGATATGAAGACATCAGGTCGGGCTAGAGGGTGGATTCCTAGACTTAGGTATTTTTTAATTCATCTGATTCTTATCACTTTTATTTAAGTTTTTATTTAGTTTCTAAAAATAATCTTTCCAAAACCCCCTTATTTATCTTTTTTTTTGTTTTTTTAGATTGAACTTAAATTGACTGAGTCATGTGGATTTGACCCCATGCTTACCAATACTACATTCCAGTAGGATTGGTACCTCGAACACGGGTTATATTTGACACGGCAACACATTATCAATTATCATTAAAAAATGTTGCGATTTAACGAACCTTTAAACTTGCTCAATGGACCTCAATTCAAAATTTTCATTTTTGCCCATTTGTGAAATGATATTATTGCCCTTTCATATGAAGAGGTTTTAGCTCATCCATACCCCACTCACCCTCGCTCACCCACATGCCCCGATCACTCAACCAAACCCCATTCTCAAATCGCACTCTCACCTTTGATCCGAATCTGATAAAATTTAGGTGAAACCATATCAATCTGATGTCGTGAGTGCATTCCCCACCACTTTTGTGTCAATTTATAGGTTTTTTTTGGGTTTTTTTTGTTTTTGAGTTGATTTGAGTTTAGGGTTTTTGTGATGTTATTGAGTTTAGGTTTTGGATTTGAAGTTTGAATCTTACATTTTAGGCAAAAAAATGTCAATGGAACCGAGAATATTAAGCGAAACCGAGCAAAACCCTTTTTTATCGTTTTCATGTATTTTTTTTTTGTTTTGGAATTTTTTGTTCGTTCTTGTGACCCAATTCCATAATCAGGATCGCCCGACCTAAACCATCTCAAACCCCTCAAGATAACCCAACAAGTCAGGCGATGATACAGTAATCCTTTACCTGTGGAACACATATACAACTTACTAAACAAAATAGACCAATTTAAAAATTATGCAAAAATATAAACTAGGGTATTTAAACATAATAAGCTGTGAAATAACTTAAATAATCCATTTGTACATCAAATGAATTAGTCTGCAAGTCTTATAGCCACCTCGGCTTAAACTAAACAACTGCCAGTCAATTCTGTTTCATTACATGTTCTTAAAATATATATATATATATATATATATATATATATAACAACGAGGCTTGCGTAAGGAGAAAGCGTCATAGGTCTTGAGCCTTCTCTTCCTTTTAGCTATTGTGAGCGTCTAGGTACCTGGAAATGTTAAGTGGGGAGTGCAAAATCAACGGGCTTAGAAAGTAGTGGTCCGCTTGACCATCAATTATCCAAGTAATGTCAAATTCACATATATCTAGCATGTAACGGTTGATAAGAGATACATGAATCATAAACAAAACTCAGGGATAACAAAGAAGACAAACATACTTAAGCAAGATTCATAATATAAATGCAAGTCATTATTCCATTGTGCATATGCTCATGACCACATACCATGTGACGACCCAAACCCCGGTGGGCCTAGACCATTGCTGACCTCTAGATGACCCAATGAGTTGGGCGATGATCTAGTAAGCCTTAACCTGCAGAAAATAAACCAATACATTCTACAATAGACTAACCAAGGCTAATAGGTGCGGAAATAAAAAACTTTTATTGTCTAAATAAGTTGCGAATTTAAGGTATAAGTCTTACAACCAACTAAAACCTAAGCAAACTGTTATGGGTTCAAACATCTACCCCATATGAAATCTCATGTTTACTACATAATATGTCTCAAAATCAAGTAGATATAAATGAACAAACTTGCAAACATGGAAAGAGCTTCTATGCTAAGATCTTCCTTTTTCCTTTGTCTTGTTCAGCAATTGAGGTACTTGGAGGGGGAGAAGTAGTAGGGTGAGCAAGAGATACAATGGGCTCAGTAAAACAAAAACGTGTTTTACCCTCAATAATCCTAGTAATACCTAGTGCAATAGTAATTGGCATGCAATAAAATGCATTGTAAGAATACTATTATCATTTCGGGCGAGAATAGATTAATAGCAAAGATACTATATAATGCAAGATAGAATAAAAAATAACCAACAATGATAATTCAACAAGTTCAAAATGATACAATGAATGCTATAGAGTCAAGTGAAGTGGAATTTAGGTATTTCAACCAGTATGGACCCAAACACCAACATAACACATCAAGTGGTTACCCCGAACTGCTAAGAAGGACATCAAAACCACATTTGTGCCCGAACACCTGCATGGCTCATGAAGGGAAGCCCTGAACTGCCATGAAGGACAATAAAGCAACACTTATGTAATCCAAATAGTTATACATGTCAAGATAACATAAACATTCATGGAAGAAGGTACTGGTGGTTGCCGACACTCCAACTCAAGGTGTAAGCTTGCATTCATCAATATAAGTATACAAGTTCCACAACCATTCATCTCAATAGAATCCAAACGATATATCAAACAAGATTAACAAGAATGTAGAGATAGGTTCCAATAAATATCACAATTTGCTACGTGAATTCTAACATAACTAATATCAAGGCATGATTGAGAATAAAATAAACCACACTTACCTCGAAGCGTTGCTACCCTGTCCAATCCTAGTCCGGGAAGTTCCTATCTGATTCTCCTTATGTCTACATTAGTATAAGTTCATTTCTTATTACTAGTGTGTTTTATTTTAGATAAGTTTATTTAATTTGTATTAATATATTGAAATGATATTTCGAATTAAAGTCCAGCCTTCGCCGCAACGACAAAGGTTTTCGGGGTTAGTTACTACTGCCCCGACCCTTGTCTCGACGATCTAAACCTTAACAAAACTTGGTTAATTTTTGAAAACAATGAGAATCAATTTATAATTTAAAATCTTCCAGCACCATGGGTTTACCTATAGGGCGCTGGATGAAATCCCTGGAAATGCCAAGTGGCAAAATCGGGTGAATCCCAACTATTTGCTAGTGTCGTACGCTATAAGTCACGGTGTTGGGGACCGCTGGATCAAATCAAGAATTTCCCTAGTCAATTCCTTGGCCAGCGTCGTACCCTATGTGAGCGAGGCGTTGGCGCGACGTTGAGTGCGGGATTGGGTTTTCTTGAACCGAAACCCAATTCCTCCACTCAACAATCCACACCGACTCTCCAAAGTCCGAATCCTACTAAAACAATAGCAATTATTTCATTTAAAGCCAAATAAACACTTCATTTATTCACATTAAGGATCCAAATCCAATCCACCATTAAAAACATAGATTTCCAATCCGATTGAATAAGCCATTGAAAAAACATTCCAATCACAAATACAATGAAACCAAAGAAAAAAGGTAGAGATTGCAACGACCCTAAAAATCTAACTCGTGCCACGAGTCATTTCAGGGTCGTACGTGGGGGATCCAGTCGTCATGGTATCCATGTTCAGTTCTTGGGTGTCGACACTGAGGTATATTATTTTTGTCTGTTGTTTGTATTATGTATTTATTACCCGAATATGAATCCAATTGTCCAAACATGTGAGGATGTTTACGTATGCTTGTTTGAGTTGCGGATCGGGTTTGCCTTAGGAAACGTGCGTGAACGAGTACTAGACGAACGGTTTAGAGGTAAACGGATTCTCGGGGGGACAATTTATATAAAACACTGACAAAATGAAATTTAATATGATAATTAATAAATATGGGAATACGTTATAGCTATTAGTATTTTCATTGGCATGCGACGGTGCGAGTCATACTACAGGTCGGGTACGGGAATGCCTGAGAACCAACAAGTTATGTGTTGAAAAAGATAAGACAAAGAGACTAAGTCCCAAAATATGTTAGAAAAGTAGTTCGATGGAGCAAATGTGGACCTTAGGATGAACCTAGTGATGGTTGAGCGAATGCGAGGACAAGGGGTATAAAAAGATTATGTTAGTTGATTCATCAACTTTTCTCTCTCCTCCAAAGCTAAAATTCGAAAATTTACTAGGTTTTGGTGATTTTCAAATGGCGATTGAAGACAAGGGATCGACCAACATCATGAATTAAGGTGAGATCTCGCTTCCTTAGTCCGTTCTCGTCATTTCAGGTCTAATCTTTTGTTATTTTGTTGAGATTTGTGAACACCGGGTTGACCATTGGAATTTCTGGGTGTTAGGGAGTGTTGTGTATGATTTAAGGGATCAATTAATGCATTTATGTGTGGTTGCTATGGTTGTTGAGGAAAGTTGTGATTTTTGGGTATTTTTGCTGGATTTTTGGTTTAAATCAAGAAAATGGTTTCGTGGCTAAATTTGAACAAATTGATGATGAAATTGGGTGTTATTTGAGGTCCTTACGAGGTTAGGGTAGGCTCGAAATATGTCGACGCGAGCTGGGGTTTCAAAAACCTCGAAATTCAAAAACTGCAATAGGCGCAACTAGAGGCGCCGTGGAGAGTTACTCTCCAAGACACTAGTCACGACGTCCAAGGCAGTGGGATGCCTTGGATGGCGCTCTAGGTGATGCCGCAAGGTTGAGACCCCCACGGTGGGTGCGAGATGCCTTAGACAACGTTTTGAGTGAAGTCGCAAAGGTATGACCTCCACGGCGCCACCCACGACGTTGGACATGTAGCCGAGACTTATCCACTAAGCTCGGTGTTGTCCAATCGAACATTTATGATGAGATTTAGTTGACAACTGCCGACCTCAAGGTTTGGTGGGTTCTGACTGACTCTTCAATTAAAGGTTCGACAAGTTATGACCGACTCTCCAATTAGAGGTTCGGTGGGTTTCGACCTACTCTCCAATAAGAGTTTTGAACCTTCGAGGCCGAACCACCCGATGATGCCTACAAATCACAAAGAAGAAAGTGTGGGATGCACTCAAAAATTGTAGTGGGAGGCATAAAAATCATTTTGTAGTAAAATTGACTGTTAAAATTTTTGTAAAGTTTGACTTTTTTTTTGGTGCAATTAGCCGGACTCAAAAAAAAAAAAAAAGAAACCACATACATGGTGGAAATAGTCGACCTCTTTTAGAAGTGTGCGTAAGAGTACCGGGTGCGTGCAAATAAAACTTCCTTATCATTTTGGGTTTGGTTGTGTTTTGAAGTTGATAGTCACGAGCTCACGTTGGATTACGTGAGACGTGAGCTGTCCATGAGCACATCGGGTTGCGTGCTCCCACAACTATCGGAGCGAAATACGTGGGTGAAGGTCCTGATGCGCGTTTTAGGTTATTCTCAATTTTACCAAAAAAGTGCTCTATCGCTTGTAAACTTGTAAGCAAACTTGCGCAAAGAAGAGAGAGAATGAGAAGGGAGCGTGAGGAGTGACGAAACGAGTAAGAGAGACTTTCGAAGAGCAAAGCGCAGAGAAAAGCGGAACAGAGGAAGAAGAAAAGTGGTTGTCCACGTGCGCAAGTTCAATGGTGAGCCTTCTCGCTCGCTTCGCCGCCGACCCTCTTCCCGTATAATCTAGCGTTTGTTTTCTTGATATTGTTAAACTTGATTTGATCTACGTCTTGAGAAGTTGTTGATAATTTGGGACTTGTGCTCAATATAATTTAGGTCTTGAAAGTCTTTTGCATCGCAGAATGCATTCATAGGAGTGCATTTACTTAGCTCTTTTGATTTTACAGTATCTATTGTTAATGATTGTGGAGAAACCTTTGAGATTGAATTTAGCATTTTATCAAATTGGTAATTGACACTAGAATCGAGAAAGGTTGGCCGTACGCATCAGGAGGTGATATCAAGTTCTCAGTTCAATCATATAGTAGTAAAGATACTATTGTTCAAGTGATTGATACTGCGACACTACATGCTCGTATACTCCTACTCATGTTTTTAAGGAAAAAATATTCTATCTGCCGAATCCATATATTGAATCATCAAATTTTTCCTTTTTTTTTCATCTATTATTCCAATCAAATCCATCAAAAGAAAAGATAGGAACTCAACAAAAAAGAGGGTAAGTGGACTAGAAAATGGAGGATTAGAGGGGATAATTCAAGTAGAAGAAAGAGAGCAAAAATTTTAGCAAATGTCAATCTTATTCAATTTTGTGAATCATAAAATATACCCTAGACACGTATATACTAAAGCAAAGACACAATAAGAAAAATTTGAAGTCTTAATGACCTTCTAAAATTACATTAAATAAAGTGACGAAAATAATAGAACTTACTAATTCTAATAACATAAAAAAATTCTAATCCTAATCAAAGTAGAAACTAAACTTTTAATCTCACTTGGACTCAATAAAAGAAATTCTAATCTAAATCAATGAAAGTGTCCAGTGTACTTTCTCCATTTTCTTAAGCATAAATCAAGCTGACTCCTATCATTTTTCTTCCTTGCAATGAGTTTGGGAAGAAATGTTGTTGGCAATAGCGGCGCGAGAAATGTTGATTGTCAAAATAATTGATTCATACAACTTGCAAATTAAATGGAATGAACCTTGCTACATGTAGGTGGATATGAAATGGAATGATTTCCATGGCTCTTGTATGAGCCTGCTCCTTTAATGGAATGTGCAGATCCATTAATCAAATGTTTCAACTTTCAAGTTTAACAACATGATATTTGACCAAGGAACGCTCAGTTTTTGGCATTGAAGATGATTTTGAGGACGAGCAAAAATGGTAAAAATGAAAGTATGACAAGTACAGGGGCAAGTATAAGGGCTAAATACTGGGGCTTTCCTCTTTCAACTCACACTCATTTACTGACGTGATGTATGATTCTCACCTTAACGACAGAAGGGCTAAATGTAAAAAAAAATTGAGGACTAAAGTTGATAAAATCAAAGTTCAAAGGCTCAACCAAGAAAATATTACTTAGTCGAGGAGCAAACTAATTTGTTTTGCCTTCTTTTTCTATTGTCTAAAGGGCCGATTTAGTCCCCTTTCTCTCACCGATTCTACAATTTAGTCATTAAATTCTAAAGGGACCGACTCAGTCCCTCAAATCCTCCCCCACCTCTAATCCGACCCCTCTTAATGATCGGTTTGCCACGTGTTATCTTCTTATTTTTGTTAACCTAAAACGAGATCTCAATGTTTCAAGCCTTAATCAAATATGAACCTTAGGCGGACTCCTTTACATATCTACTTGGGCAACTGTGTTTAGATAGTAAACGTGAGTGTAACAACCGCAGAGATACTGGGCAAGGGAACCAACAGTAGTGTTAGGTACATGCAGTGCGGATGTTGAACAGAGTGGTGGCAGAGCACATTAAGTAGATAGTGAGGGATCCAATGGTTCGAAGAGTGGATGAATAGGGTGGGGAGGTTCATTAATGATTAACATTTGGTGGTGAATGGGTCACAGAGATTTAAGATGTTTGGGAATAGATTTGGGTGGGAAAAGTGGTGTGGTGAGGAGTGCGTATGGAACAAATATGATGGGTAAATGATGTCTTATGAAGGGCTAAAGAGTAGAAGTATTGATTTAGAGATCAATCTTGTGGTTGGGAAACGAGGTCACATGTAATTGGCAAAGAGTTGGCGGTGCCGCCTTGCTGTTTATATTATTCTCTTTTTCTTGTTTGTATAGTTTTTCTTCTTTCATTTCTCCCGTATTCAAATTGTTGGGAAACGTGCCCTAGGTCAATCCATTATTAGTCTTTATGAATACATTTTAGTTAATAAAAGAAAGGATATCATTTGCTGTTTATTATAATTGATTTGCATGTTTACATTATAATAAGATCTATGGGTATTTACAGAAATATCCTAAATGTCCATAGTCGATTATTATACTGGGAACTATAATGAATTAAGACTAGTGTGAGTCTTGATTGATGATCATACGATGTTCATACGTATAAGAATACGAATCAAGATCATGAGTACTTGTTAGGGAACAAAGTATTGGACCGACCCGCTATGAGAACATCACATGGATTAAGTCATAGTTGTTTCTCATGATATGTATATTATTCAGTCCTCTGACTTGAGATTACCAGAGACTTCAACATTAGGAATACAGTGATTTGACGCAATCAAACGTTGTCTTTAACTGGACGATTATAAAGGTTGTGATTGGTTACTGTGTGAATAATGTGATGAAGTTGTGTAATCGAGATAGAATTTGTCCCTCTCATATAAAGAGAGATATCTAGTGGATCCCTCGATGTGTTAGACTGTTAAAATGCCTAGTCTAAGTGAATTGATATTGATCAATGTTACTTGTATGTTTTCAGTCTACCTAGAGATCGAGACTAGTATGATTGAACATGTTGGATGACAATTCCATGCCTTATGTTTGATTAAAAGGATATCGTGTGACAAAAGGATGTTATATACACTATTGATTAGGTTGTATCGATTTGATATTTGTACAACTTGGGTAGTCATAATGTCTTGTTAGAGGCCGCTTATGACTTGTATACCAAAATGTGTTTTGGTACATTGCCAACGTTGTATGAGCCTATTGGGTCGCACACTAAGAATGGTTTTGCGAGATTTTAAGATGGTTCAGAAAAACGCATTTTATATGATAAAATTCATGACAGAAACGTCCTTGTAGTGTATTACACTTATACTTCTTTAAGTAGGGGTATATGTGTAATTTATTTAACCATATATATACAAGGGTTGTATAAATAGACGCTTTGAGTTAGAATACAAGAACGAAAGATTAAAAGGCCGAAACTCTATTTTCGTTTGAAAAACAACTTAGGGTTTTTTGGTATGCTCTGGATCGTTTTGGAGAGAAACAAAAAGGTTTGGTATTCTCTCGAAGCTAGCACTTCAAAGCTCGGCCGTCGTTCGTGTGTGGACTGCTGATAGAGGGCGTTCGTCGTTGACAGCGCCTTAGAGATCGATTAACCTTTAGAAAGGTACATTGTGATTGAGGTATGATTAAGTTTTCATAGTTTAAACGTTTTTAATGGAATTAGATTCGGATCCTGTTGGGGTTTTTGTCAAAATTGTTTTGTAATCTCCGCTGCGCATGAACCCCAAAACACCAACACAAATTTTATGGAGCGATAACATCATGAGAACAAAAATCTTTTTAGGAAGGAGTAGCTTGAAATTAAGATCAAATTTCACTGAGAAAAGAAGAAAAACTGAGAACAGAGACATCTGTCACTTTGTGATTTTACATTAACGGTATGCTTGTAAATTGAGATTAAATCGAACTATATCAGATGTTGTTTGTTTGGAGAGGCTAAGTTAACGAAGAGAAGAGGAAGAAGATAACATGCTGCAAGCCATCGTTCGGTGGAGGGACCTAGTTATAGCTGGAGGTGAAGTTGAGTGACTAAGTCGACCCCCTCTAGAGTTAAGAGACTGAGTCATTGAATCAGTGAGAATAAAGGGACTAAAATGGCCCTTTGGCCTTTTTCTATTTATGATTGTCTGATGATAAGTGTGAATTTCTTTTTCACTTTGTTTTATTGTTTCATTCACTTTTTTTTCAAGTCCCTTGTCAGCCAAAAGAAGGATAGATAAGTAAAGCGTTAGAGTGGAAGATTAAGTAGGAATTTTATTAAATTTTATTTTACTTTTTGGCTTCTTTTATGAAAAATGTTGTTCGTTTATTTGACTTTAAACATGTTGAGCTGTAATAAGAGATTGAGATTCACATATTATTTTATTGTTACTTGAACCTCTATTTAGTAATTATGCTAAATATATGGCACTGTACTTCTCTCAGTGTATGTTTAAACTATGGTAGTGCGGTATGTTTCATTGGATTTGTCAAATAAAATTCTGCCATACTTTGTACATAGTTTGTTAATCGAGTAATCTGCTGTGTATGTGCAAATTGTGCTTGTGTCTTGTTTAGCGAATTTTAGTATATTGTCTTCTAGAATGACTTCTATTATTTATTTATTTTTTGTGAATGAGTTTTCTTTTTAGGTATTTGCGAATGGAGTTATATCATATGTAAAAGATACGAGTCTAGATTGCGGATGTACATATGTTGTTAGTCCATGTTAGAGGAGAGTCCATTAGAATATCTTTAAAGATGTATTCCCAAATAGGAAGCTCACCAATTAGGGTTTAAGTGCTCAAAGGGAGAGTAATTTGTATCCTTAACGTAGTTGTAGATCATGTATCAAGAAAGAACTTGGGTAAAGGTCATGCGAAGACTCGCTTCTTTGTGACAACATGAGAGGATTAATGAGTAAATGTAGATGAGCTATTTTAGAATTTACTGATGAACATCATTTGGATAATATTAATTTTAAAAGAAACTAATGAAGTTGATGATTTGTTTGAGTTGCGTATTTAGGGGGATTGGTTTTTGGTGATACAATCATGATGTTGAAGAGGCATAGATAGAGATGTGAAAAAGGGTGTATTTAGCCTAGATGGCGGGCTTGATAGCTAAATATGGTTATGAATGTTCGTGATGAAATAATTATATTTTTGAGTACTTTCTTAACTAGAAAGCTTGTACAGTAGAAATTTAGGAATCCAAATTCAAGGGTAGACCTACACCTAAGATAACTAGGGAAGTATTGATTAGGAAAGACTTAAAGAATTATAAAATCATGTTACCAATTGCACTAAACTTCATTGAGCGGAAGCATTTGATCCATGTAGCCGACCCATCTTATTTTGGATTGAGGCTTTTTTCTTGTTATCGTTTTTTCCCATCATATTTTTGAATGATACAAAAATCGTCGTGCATGCTGTATATTTAATTATTTAATTATTGTAATTGTAGATGTCTTTGCGATTTCATCAACATGAACTTTCCATGTTTCTTAAATTGCATTAAGGGATATTTAGTTATTTCCTTACTTCCATGAAAGTCTTTTTGTTTGTTGATTGGTTTGAGAAATATATTTGCTTTTGCAGCCAATCTGATGCACTGAGGAAATGGATTGTCACTTACCTTTTAAAGTTGGGCAGGAGGCAGAATCACGGTCTTTCGAAAAGGGCTTTCGGGGAGCTTGGTTCAGATGCAAGGTAGGTTCATAATTGAACATGCTTAGTTTGGTTTATTATTTTTTTAATTCAAAACCGATTTTGTATTGACAAAGAGGATTTACTACAAAGCAACATAATTAATTTCTTTATAATTTTGTAATCACTGGGCTTGTGCCCCCTCTTAATCGAAAAAAAAAACAACGTAATTAGTATTAGCAAATAGAAAGAAATTGTGGAAGGTATGTTTTGATCCCATCTTGATCTTCAAAAGAACACTCACTCTCAACTCATTCTACTACTGACCTTTAATTTCAATTCTCTTCTTCCATTGAGAAGTCTAGTTTTTTTATGCCACCAACCATAAAACCATTTTATGTTTTTTTGCTATCCCACGTTTCCTTCAATGGACATCATTGTTCTTCAAAAGTTCTTTTATTCCTTTCTAACCCAAGCAAGCCAAAACATAGCTAGCATTGAAGTGTTCCATGCTATTTTAAAGAACTTTGAAGTCCCCTACATTTCCTATATGAGAAGAAAGCATTCTAGTCATTGAGGGGAATGCTTTCCTTGCCAGACACTGCCAATATCTTCCTCCAAATCCCTTTTCTGTAACTGCGTTTCAAGAAGAGTTGTTCCTAGGTTTTATTAACCTTATTACAAAGTGAACACAAACTAGGAGAAAGTGTGAGATGTAAAAATCTTCTTTGAAGGCTTTCACATGGACTAATTTTCTTGAGAGACACAAGCCGAGAAGACTTTAACTTTGTGGGTTATAGGGTCCTTCTATATAAATGGTACTGTGGGTTGGAATGACCATACTTGCAATGGGTAAGTGGTTTTAACATGAATTTGCATGAAAAGGTCCACTTTTGTCAATGTGTCCTGCTTGTCTTATCAAAGGTAAAATCTAATGGGCCCAAGAATGGAAAGCAAGTGCGGCAGCTCATTGGGCTCCCTATCAATAAGAGGTTTAGAGAACTAAAAATCCCAACACATTGGGCTAACCCCACTGCATACTAAAAAGTTTTGGCAAGTTGTTTTCATGCAAGGTTAAAAAGGCTTGGAAAGCGTGTAGCGAAGGTAAAGTTGTTGTTTCTATTTTTGTGATAAAAAACCAACTTAATTACAACACCCTTGTCTTGAACCCTAAACCTTGCCTTTGGCAAATGATGCTTAAACCATCTCACTAGAGATGCTATTGTAAGGTAAGATTGTCTCACCATGGGCCTTCCCAAAAGAGGATATATTTGTCCTTGCCCACTCAAAATTTAAGGTTTCATTACATGAGACGTGGAGGAGATAAGTTTCCGAGGGCTTGAGGAGGTAATTTGTCTATGAGCTCGAACGAATAAACTGTTTTCTGTTGTTCCATGCCCGTGTCTAATGAATTTCACCCACACGTGATCACCTTCTCTTTAGAACCTCTAATGCCACTTAGTTGTCAATTTATTTTCCTCTTTCATATTACCAATTTTGAGACTGCTCTACTCCTTTGGTTTCCGCATAGTCCCCCACTTCACCAAATGCAAGCTATGATCCTTGTGACTTCTATTCCTTTAAAAATCCTTGAAAAATTTCTCCAGCTATTGACATATATATCGGAATTCCCAAAACTAATAAATAATAGGTGTGAATGGTACTTAACTATACATTTTTCTCCTATGGATAGCATAGAACTTTTTTAGCTTTCAAGTTTCCATCAACCCATTCTTCATCACCTGTTGGTTAAAGTATAATGAAACACTTCAACTTATTTCATTCAGTGTTATCAAGGGCGAAAGACGCACTTGAGGCGCTGGCTGCCTAAAAGGCCCAAGGCACAAGGCGCAAGGTGCATGTCTAAGTGAAGCCCAACATGTATAGATTTCTACATTTATACATAGATATACGAACTTGTATGAATGTAACATGTATGTGTGTATGTATGAAAATTATGTATGTGTTATATGCGACATTATTTGATCTAGTAAAGATTACAATCTAGAACTGAATAACTAAAAAAGCACTTAGATGAAATGTATTAGTATCGAAAAAACATAAAAACAATTTGAAATTTTTTATGGTGAGGCACACACATTTTTGTGCCTTAAAGCAGTGCCAAGGCGCGGAGTGGTGGGCCTTGGCTCATTTAAGGCGCATCGAGGGTAACTTGTCTTAAGGTACGCTTGAGGCATATAGAGGGTAACATCAAGATTATTCCTCAAAACTTGTTGCAAGACCCTAAACCCTAAACCGTAAATCCTATTGAATTGCTACTTTAGAATTGTTTAGGCAGTTGTTATTTTGATTATCATTTCCTTGGTTTGCATTTGCCATAGGTTGTTCCTCAAAACTTGTTGCAAGGCCCATTTTATAACGGTCGCGCTATGCACACCCTAGCATTCTGTAAGGGCAATTCCCTCATCGCATCATGTGCATTGCTCACCCCTCCCTCTCGTTTCCTACACCTCACCTTCGTGCTCTCACACCACTGTCTCTTGTTAGTTGTAGGGCATTGTCGATTTAGCTTCATTTTCAGGTTTTCTTGGACAAAATTGTAGAGGATTACTTAATGGAATAAGAGTTGAAATATAAAGATGTGTTTTTTTTATATTTATGTATTTTTAGGGTTTTCTGAAACAAATATTGGAACCCTCGTTTTTCAAGTGGTTCGGTCTCGCAGGTTTGAACCTTTGATTGGAGTGTTTGCTGGAGCCCGCAGAACCTCTTGCTGGAATCGACCGAAGTCCACTTATTGGAGTCGGCTATAGCCCCTTGAACCTTTAGTTTGGCTATTGCCAACCAAGTTTCAATAAAGAATTTCGGTGGGATAACACTTAACCTTAAACATAAGTCTCACAGCCTTACGATATCGAACATCACGAACTACGCAAAAACGAACCAAATGCTTGAGGAATGACCACCCCAACACAAAAACACCAAGAAATGATATCAAGATGGTCAAAAACATCAAGAAGTATAACTTGTGGTGCGATTTGGGTGGGTTTGTGTGTGTTTCAATGATGGGGGTGTGTTGGTTAGGAGATAGGTAGTTTAGGGCATTTAGCAAAAAAGGGGTGCCCAAATATTATCTAATTTGAATTTGTGGTGTTAAAAATTGTCTTGCCCTTACAAAATGCTATGGTGCGCATAGTGTGACCCATGTATAATTTATACAATAAATAATACCTTATTAATTCTCCTTACATAAAAAAGGGAAAAAGGAAAAAAAAAATGTAGCAAGAGCTTATTAAATTTTACCTTGAGATGTGTGTAATCACTAGATTTTGCTCATGATAAAGTTGTCTAAATTATGACATCATCAATATGTCGTAAATTTCCTATAACCATAGAATCCCTAGAGAAAAAGAAGTATAGTATTTTTGGTTCTCTGTCCAAAAAGTTGTGCAGTTTTATTAAGTTAAATAATTCGTTTTGTTTTGGTTGGATGCTTTCGACTAAAATAGTTGCGCTCTTTTTGAATCTTTCACTTGATAAAAAAACGATAACTGGATATACTTTAACAAGTACGTTATTTATTTTGGTCTATATTAGTCTTCTCTTACCATTCGAGCTTTGTCATTTTACAGATCAATAATATCCGCACCATTAAAGGTCATGTTGAGTACGCATTGGAATATTATGATTTCCCTGATGAAAGTAAGTGAATATTTTATATATTTTGTATTTTGATATGGTGGACTTTTCTTTGCCATGATTCTTGTCATTTTTTTACCGTGTTTACCTTTTCCCTTCCCATACTAATCATATGGTAAAATAGCTAACAACACTTTTCGTCGTTATGTATTTAATTACTTTAGTTGCTTGCCTACTTTCTTTTGTTTTTAGGACTCCCTTTCCTCTCCTTATACTTTAATTTCCTTGATAAATTTAAGAGACTTTGAGAAAAGAACTCTTTTAAAAGCAAAATCTTCCAATAATTACTTAGTTTGGAAACTTTTAAACAAAATTTTAAAACAAAACGAATGCTAGTGAATTGGAGAAAAAAAACTCTTGTACCAATCTTCAAAAACAAAAGAGGCATTTAAAGTAGTTCAAACTACCAAGGAATTAAACTTATGAGTCACATTATGAAACTTTAAGAGAGAATTGACAATAGGCTAAGAAGAGAAAAAACAATATCTGAAAATCAATTTGGCTTCATGTCAGGAAGGTCAACTATGGAGGTGATTTTCTTTGTAAGAAGATTGATGGAAAAATATAGAGAAAAGATAAAGGATCTTCATACGATATTTGTAGATTTAGAAAAGTCATATGATAGGATAGGGTTCCTAGAGATTTTTTTGGTGGTTTTTAGAAAGAGGAGTGCATGCTAGTTACATAGACATTATTAAAGATATGTACGAAGGAGTAGTATCAAGTATAAAGACATTTCGAGGAACCACAAAAGAATTTCTTGTTATAATAGGCGTAAGCCTCAAAGTGGAAAGAGGTGTAAGCCTCAGTTTATTATAAAAAGACATGCTAAAGATTATAATTAATTCATATATATACATTAACACATTCACAAATGGAACAACTATAAAAAACATATCAAATTAGTAAGTTAATAAGGAGGAAAGACAATATTGGTATTAGTATATGGCAATAGTGTGCTGTTAGTCTACCAAAAGATTCCACATTTTTTTCTCACAAAATTGATTCTACATTTTCACATTAATGTTTTACTTTTCGTTTTTTTAACCTACAAGTCATCAAACATCTGTCATATGCCGCTGTTGCTTTTTTTTTTTCTTGTCAAATTGTTGGTGTTGTTCAAACATCATCTAAACAAAAACAGAGAACTGCTACGCTGGTGTTTGAACTACAACAACCTTAATGCTGCTTGAATTGCAGCTCTGTTCTCTCTTCTGTAGAAGGAAAAAAAAAAGGGAAAAAAAGTACCAAATAGCTCTTGTGAAGCGACCCAAACTTCTAAAAATAGTACTCAACATCAACAACTCTTCTGAATCAACCCAAACCCTTGAAGTTGAAGAACCCACTCAACAAAAAAGCTTTTGGTACAAAAAAATATGCAGCATAAATTGAGGCTTAAGCCTCATTATGCCTCAGTCGAGTACTTTTAAAAAAAACCACTAAGGCGTGCCGCAATGCGTTTTTTTTTTTTTTTTAAATTGAACATAGCAGAAACGAGTATGCTTAGGTGGATATGTGGTAAATCTCGTAAAGATAGAATAGAAAATACAAAAATTCAAAGAAAAGTGGATGTAACACCAATTGACATAATGGGAAGGGTGTTTGTGGTGTGGTTTGGACACCTACAAATGCCCCACTATAAAACTTGACTCAGGAGAAACCGAAGAAATATAACGATATAAGGGTAGATTGAAGCTGACTTGGGACGCATTGATTAGGAGGGATTTAACGGATTTGGAAAGCACACCATCAATTGCTTGAAATCGAGTACAATGGAAGAGTTTGATGCATGTAGCCGACTCCTACTCATTTGGGATTGAGGATTTGTTGTTGTTGTTGGAAGTCTTCCAAACTGATTACTTTCTCAATTATTAGTTTCATGCAATTTTCTTAATGTGTATTCCATTTTTGAGTGGATATTGGAAGGAATTGTCCTGCATGATGCAATTTGGTGTGCTACGTTTTGTATGGAGTATTCTGGTATTCCTTCTTGAAGAGTATTTTATTCTCTTATCTACAAAATATGCATGTGATCTGTCTGAAAATAAACAACTTTTTGATTGCATGCTTCTGTTGTGTTAAAATTATTATTTTTTAATGCAGAAATTAAATTTTCAAAGGCATACCAAAATCCTATGAAAGTTAAAGCCTCTCATAAAGTAAATGAAATGCATTTGATGGTTCGACCACACTTCCCTACTATCTTCTGTGAAAGTGAAATGCCGAGTAATCTCACACTCTCAGAAGTGGTGGCGATTGTTAAAGTCTGGAAGGTGGGGGATTTGGTTGATTGGTGGACCGATGGATGCTATTGGTCTGGAACCATTACTCATCTTCTTGGTGAAGATAAAGTGAAGGTAAACCATCTCAACTGCCGATCCACTCTTTTGCGTGTTCTCGTTTATGGCAATTTTAGCTAATCCTTATTTTGTTATGGTCATTTATCTCTTGTGCCCATTGGTTGGAGATTCATTTTTCAATTTAATTAATTATTTCCTTGAAACGATTGCATAGCCCATTTAAAGAAGAAATAAAAAGAATATCCAAAAACTAAAATAAGAATTAGAAGAGAAACAAGAGAAACTTTAAATCTATACTTTTAGCCGAATAAGCAAATGTATCATAACGTTTATAGAAATATGCAATTTGTCCTTACCATTTAATTTTAGCAAATATATCTTACCGTATAGGTTTTGAAGAAATTATATCCTCTCTTTACAATTGTGAGTTTTGGCCCTTAATTTTGTGGAATTTTGCACCAAACAAATTTAAAAAATGATTTTCAAATATGATTTTCTTTAAAACCTAACATCGTAGGTCACAATGGTGATTTGCGCTCGTAAAACTTGAGTTCAAACATGATTTTCTTCAAAATGGATTGGGTCGGAACAAAATAATTGTTCGTTTTCAAAACGGGTTTGGGTTCATGCAAAAGTCTCAACAAATGGAGATCCGTTTACCGATTAATGTGATGGACACAATTGTAATTTCATTTGAAATATGGAACGTAAATACCACATTGATATGTCTACTTTTCAAATCTCTAACCATCTCTCTTTTTTTCTCTATTTGCACTCCTCTCTCTCTCTCTCTCTCTCTCTCTCTCTCTCTCTCCTCTTTTCAGCTGCTCTACTATTTCATTTCTCTTTCACTCATCACTCTCTCCCTCTCCTGGCTTGATCACTCATCTATCTCGTTTCCCTCAGTTTTCTTGCTGCCATTAAGAAAGTTGCTAAATATCATAAAAACACATTAAATTACTATTTCGAAGAAGATTTTGATTCTACATCAAACCATACAAAATTTAGTTGGCTTTCTATTTTCTTGTGTTTGATTTGCAAAACCTATTTAATTCTAGATTTAAAGTCTTCTTGATACAAAGGATGCCATTTTTTATATTACATGTATACTATTCTAATCTAAATTAAACACTTATATTTAGAATCGACGTAAAGGCACCCCAACTGTGCATAAAGGCAATCTAGTGATTTAATTTTTTTGAACCCTCCTTGGAAATGACTCATATTCCCTTCACTATAATTTATACATTTGCTTGCCTTTATACACAGCTGGGGTGCCTTTAGCATGTCTCTTATTTTTTGATATTTTTTGTGATTGTTTAAGGTTTTCTAAATCAAATATGGGAATCGCATTTTTCGAGTTTTTCGACCTCATAGGTCCGTGTCTCTAGTTGTAGAGTCAGTTAAAGCTCACCGAACCTCTAGTTGGAGAGTCGGCCAGAGTTCGTTGAACCTTTAATTGGAGACTCGGCCGGAGCCTACCGAACCCTTAGGTCGGCAGTTGTCAATCAAGTTTCACCAAAAAGGTTTGGTTGGGCAAAATCGAGCCTAGAAGATAATTCTCGATCCTGTGTCACCGAACCTAAAATAGATGTCTCAGCCCTACGTCGCTGAATCTTATGAATGACTCAAAAGTTACCAAAAACTCAACTAATGACCAACGAAATGGAAGAATATCCCTAAATCGCATCAAATTTGGCCAAACGTACAAATATCATTATACGACTGGAGGGCTAGGTCAAATCAGGGAAAATTGTGCGAAAGTGTTAAATACACCAATAAATGGGTCCAACGAAGTGCGAAAAGGCAAGCTAATACCTCCCAATTCGTTAAAAACACGAAGAAAAGAGAAGAACGTGATTTGGGAGGGTTTGATCAAGGTTTTGGAGATGTGGTGCATCAGTTAGGACAAAAGGGTATTTTGGGAATTTCAGTGAAAAAGCCAGTGTGCCCCCATATTTTTTAATTTCAGTTAATTGGCTTGCCCTTACGCATAGCTGGGGTGCCTTTAGCGCGACTCTAAATTTATTTTAGAAAAATAATTAAATACTAGTTTGTTTTTAGTTAGGATTCCATTTCAAATTGGTTCTTTAGTTTTCTAAATTTGTAATTCACAATCTATGAATCAAGGTTTAAATATATGATTTCGCTTATGACTTGGGCCACTCAGAATTTTGAAGTGATTTGGGGAAGCCTAATTCGAGTTAGTGAAGTTTTGTAAAATCTCAACAATAAGGAGCAGTATAAATAACTTCATCCAAGTGCTACCGAGGTCCAAAGTTCATCGAGGCGCAGTGTAGAAGCATTTTGTTTATAATATTTCTCTTCTTTTTTTATGCCTGATTATTAAGTCTTTTAAGTAAGGTTATCTTTTACATCCAATGACAATTTGCAAATGCCCTAGTTAGAAAACATGAATCAATGTAAAAAGGAGAAATTCAACGATATAGGGGTAATCCTAAGATAACTTGGGACACATTGATTAGAAAGGATTGGAAGGTGTTTGAAAGCATGTCGTCAAGTGTAGTAAATCAAGCGGAATGGAAGCGTTTGAACCATGTTTTCAACTTGTTATTGTGTAAGAGTATCTTTTAAACATATCAACATTAGTTGTAATTCTTTCGTGCTTACAAGTTAGGAATGAAATTTGAAAATCATCTCGTTCTCGTCTTACTTTGGCATGATTGAAAATTATGTTTGCGTGTAATTATTAATTCGGTGTTTGATAAAAGCTAAATAATTTAGGGAAGTTTGGGGAACAATTAGGATGATCCCAAAATTGTTCTCGTTTTATAATTTTCTATATTCTTGAAAATTTAAATGAAGTGAATACATATGCATTAAATTATGCGCGTAGTATTATTTGCACGGTTTATATTTTTTTTGCATAAATCCATTCAAAATTTGTACTAATTCTTAGGGATGACTAAGTGTTAATCAATTCCCAACTCTTATCGTTCATTTTTGGTTGATTATGCGGAAAATTTCATTGTACCGATATTACCAAATTTTGGGTTTCCAAGCATCAATTCACACAATACAAATCCAATTTATTATATTGTTTTTTTTTCAACTTTCGTTATGTCTACTTGGGTAAAAGTTGCACTATTTGAATCTATTGGTGAGCTTTTGACTAAAAAAGAGGAGAAATCTATAGGTCAGCTAGTCCAGCATTCCATTTTGATCATTAACACTAATAGGTGATTGAATATAATAATGTCATGAAAACCTCACACCAACCGAGGCTAAACCTCAATTTAAGTTTCATAATGATTATAAATTTGTTTTTGGAGAAAAATCTTTTCGCTGTGATCTCATTTTGGTTCAATCTTGTGACAGTTAAAGCTTCCAGAACCTCCTGTGGGTGAAGGGATGTCTTATGAGGCTTCTTTCAAGGACCTGCGCCCATCATTAGATTGGTCTCTGAAGCATGGATGGATTGTGCCTATCTCTAAGGTATATTCTGCCATATTCTATTTCAAAATAACTTTCTCCTTTGATCTTATGGGCATCTCAGATCTTTTTTGCATAGATTTTGTAATGGTCAATACAGTTGTACAGAAGTGCTAAACATGGGTAATTAATGCTAACAACATAAATGCAAAGCACAAAAACATAGTTCCCATGACATGGAAACTTATTTTGGTCCCATTGTATTTACACCCTATATAAATATATTTTCCTTTTTTACATATCTCATTCAAAACTTTGCTAGTGTCTCTTATCATTCCTTGACTCATAGTTGATAAGGGAGTTCCATGGTCCAAATATCTATGATGGCAAATTTTTAGTATCCTGAGCTCAATATGTTTCATGATTTAAGGTAATTTGTGGAAGTTGGTCTCATTTTCTCTTAATGATCTATGGAAGAAAAATGTCTTTAGCTAGACATGATTTGCACAAGCTCCAAAGTTTCTACTAAGTAAATTTTGAAATTGCAAGATCCCCTTTAACCTAAAACCAACGTTTAGTATTTATACTAGGTGGGTAAAACAATCCAAATCGAATAGAATAGCAAAATCCTTAAAAACCAGCTTGTGAATTTTGTTTCCACGAGCGTGGCGCCGTCTGACATTGTTAGTACTAAGCCATGGCTTTGGATGGCTTGGAGAAGAATGCAATAAGTTATGCGCAATTGAGTTGGCGCCGTCTGACGTTGTTTGGCGTTGTTTGCATTGAACAGACAACTTGGGACAACTTCAGACGTGTTGAAACACTGATTCTTTTAGCTTCGTTCCCAGATCCATCCCTTAACACTTCAATCTCCAAAGGCCTTGAGAATAACACAATAGAGAGTATAAGTCATCATTTTGAGAATTTTGGACCAAAACTATATCAAATATTAAGCAAAAGTATGTACAAATATGGGCTTATCATTTATACGTACAATAAATAAATGAATGTTTTTTTAAAAAAAAATTAAAATAATGTTGATTACCGAAAGATTCAAAGTGTATTTAATATTGTCAAGGTGCACATGGTGGTTGCATGAGGCATGCAGTTTGGCACGTGCATTTGCATCACCTTGGATATTTATTGACGAGGTAAAGTGTTGTGAGGACTAAGGAGTAAGGGCTAAGGTGTAGCATAGTGGCTGTTGCTTGTAGTGCACATTTTTTATTAGGAAATGTATACCCTTCGTATTAAGTCTTCTATGTTTTGGGCCTTGGCCCTTCTCTCTCCATTGAAGGCTTGCCTTCTAGGCGTGTAATTTTAAGTTGATCAAAAGTAAAACAAAATCATCATTAGTATTTAAACTTTAAAGGATTGTATAACAATTTGCATCAACTTTTATAGTTTTGCTAAACCGCATTGTTATATATATACAAGTCAATGGCGACGTGCATTGCACTTGCTGCTAAGAAAAAAACAAAGTAATGAAAAAAATCAGAAACACTTCAAAATGACAAGTGGTACTTATCAATTGAAAGTTTATAATGATTGCATAATGTGCATTTAAAAATTAACGTTATTTTCTAAATCTCTAAAAATTTCCGTAATTATGTGTTCAAGGGGTTGTGAATAACATCTGGAATAAAAGTGAAATTGGTAGACTTGATGTGCACCTTTATGCACTCATTAGGCATATAATAATTTGAATAAGTAGAATGAAACAAATGTTATAGTTTTATGAAGATTGAAGAACACAAAAATCAAACGGGCAACTCACCCCTACACAATTGGCAAACGTGATTTATCCGTTCCCATTTAGCTATACAACTCGGATGAAATATATGCGAATAAGACATATACTTTACCTACGTATCAATCTCTCAAGTCCTCTAAACAAATTCTACTATCAGAATTACAACCATCATTGTTTGACGTCAACATTACCTTCTTAAGATAATCTATTGATCTTGAAACACCAACAAAACCTAAATCTGCAGACTTCAACATTGCCATCTGTGTAGCGTCAAGTTCTTCATATATATAGTTCTCCACTCCACAACTCTACTTTTAATTCTTTTACCTACCCTGGTTGCGAATGTAGTTTGTTATGATCTTCAGTTCCTCAAATACCGACTCATCTTGATGATATATATCTTCTTCATCATCTTTGTGGGTTAGGGGTGTTGCCAAACATTGGTCTAAGTTCAAGAAAGGTGTTGAGTACAAATTTATTGAAATTATTAGTATTTGTGAGAGAAGGGCTGTCAATTTTCTTTAAGGGCATAAGAGTTCACTACACAGGCAAATTGAAGTGGTCTTCCTTTTTTTTCTTCCTTTCTCGAGCTTATAAGATTGTTGTCGTCCTTACTGAACATTCTGCGTTATAGAGAAACCAATGAAAGCTTGAAACCGTGTACCCTCATGTCTTCAAATAATGAGTGATTTACCATTACCCTTTCGAAAAACATGTAAAAATCATTGTTTCTATGCAATAATTCCAAACAATGATCTATAAATTACAAATAGAATAAAAATCAATTTTTTTAAATAGTAAAAATGACATGTTGAGAATTTTCTTTTTAAATTTTTTATCTTTACTCAATCTGTGTTTATAGATCATTATTTGAGATTATTGCATAAAAATTTGGATTTTAATAACATGTTTTTCAAAATAGTAATGACAAATCACTCATTATCTGAAGACATAAAGGCACAAGGATTTAGTTTTCATCGATTTCTATAGAGCATAGAATGTTTAATAAGGACGACAACATTATTATAAGTTCTAGAAAGAAAGAAAAAGGGACACACGTTCCGATTCGTGTTATGTGTCCTCCATGTCGATGTTACAAAAATTAGTTGGTTTGATTAGCTGATTCTATCATGATTTGATTAATTGGTCTTATGCCTGATTTTCAAGCCTTGTTGCTGGTCATTTTAATGCCAGCAAATTTGTGTTGTATAATTTTTATTCTTTCATTATTTAAAATGTAACGTACCTGTAGAATAGCTAACTGTAGGGGCTGGAAATCAGCTTGTAAAGTAATATTTATGTGGCATTCTCCACTAAGAAAGAATATAGTTTTCTCCTAAAACCTCTTAAGTTTGGCATGGTATCAGAGCCACAGTTCTGAAAGCTCCTTGTCTCTTGGTTTCTGTAGTCTTGGACTCTTAGTCCAATACCTTATTCTTGGTTATCTTGATCAAAATCTCGCAAATATCATGTCTTTAGACAACTTTGAATCCTTCTTGATTCGTTTTAATGGAAAAAATTATTCCGCTTGGGAATTTCACTTCAAGGTATGCGTTAAAGGAAAATATCTGTGGTCAAATTAATGTAAGCAAACCAGTTCTTGAGAAAGAAAAGAATGAATATGCTAAGTGGGAGGTCAAGGATGTTCAAATCATTACATTGATTTATAATCTGTGAAACCCAACATTTTTTTCAATCTTCAACCTTTTGAAACTGCATCTGAGATGTGGTCTTACCTCTAGAAAATTTACAGTCAGCCAAATGTTGCGCAAAAGTTTCAGCTTGAACTTAAGGTTCGAAACTTCGACTTCACCTTTTAATTCGCCAACTCAAAATTTTGAAATAATTCGGGGAAGTTCAATTTGACGTGGGGAAGTTGTGCAAAAATTCGCCGGTGCATGGAAATTTATGGAATTTAATTTTAAATAGTAAAAGACTCAATTTGCTAAAAAGAATTTAGAAATACACTTAATCATACAATTACAATGTAATGCTATACATATTACTGCCAATTTTGTCTTTCATTAGCGCACAAAACACATAGAAGTGGATTGTCACTTCATCCGAGAGGCTAATGATTGTGAGATTATTACTTTGCCCCCATGTCTCTACCACTCAGCAACCTGTAGAGTTCTTCACCAAATCCATGACATGTCAGCGCCACAATTTTCTTGTCTGCGAATCGATGCTTGTTGACAAGCCAACTTCAATATGAGGGGGGACGTTACTAGAATTAGCCGATTAAATTAGTTGATTCTATACTGATCTTATGCCTGACTGCATAAGATCAGGCCTTGTTACTTGTCATTTTAATGCCACCAAATTGTGTGTTGTATATATTTCATTCTTTCCTTATTTAATATGCAACATGCCTGCATGATAGCTAACTTTATGGATTGAAAATCAGCTTGTAAAAAAATATTTTAAGTAGCATTTTCCACCAAGAAAGAATATCGTTTCTCTTAAAATCTCTTAAGTTTGGCAGTTAACAACTATTATGTGAATCCTAGTGGAGGCTGAAAAGAGGAGATTTGCCCGCGCTATGAACTCTTATGACTTTCAAAGAAAGTCGACAAATCTTCTCTTACAAATTCTAGTAGTTTTGAGAAATCAGTGCTCAACGACTTTTTTGAACTTAGATCAATGTTTGGTAAAACCTCATAAATGATGATATAGATCGTGTTTTGAATGGGGTTTGGGAGTAAAAAAGGTCATGGGTTCGAACCTTAGTGGGGGCAAGTTGTGTTTCTTATTAAATGAAAATGATGATATAGATTGTGAAGTCAAGCTGTAGTCGAGGAAACCATGAGCATAACGACCTAGATGCACACCAAGAAAAGTAGAATGATTTCAATAATACTGGAGGTGGTGGTGTGGATGAACTACGTTTATGATGAAGATAAGGCTACAAAGACGGCTATGTTGGAGGCCTCGAATTTTGGCTTTATTGGTGCTTCGTGATCTGCAATTGATAGTCTCAAGAAGGTAATAGTGACTTCGAATGGTGTAATTTTGATTGTCGAATTTGCTTGGAGGACTTGGAGATTGATACACAGGTCACGTGGATGTCTTGCTTGCATATATTTCATTCGAGTTACATAGCTAAGTGGTTAGGGATAAATAGGGGTGGCAATTCGTGTTGGTGAGTCGTAAACGTATCGTGTCATAAACAGATCATGACCCATATAATGCAAACCATGACATGAAATGTTTATTAATTGTGTAAATCGTTTTCGTGTCTAAATGGGTCGTGTTATAAACATGTCGGTATTCGTGTTACATGCTTATTAAATATTTTATTTAAACTTTTTTTTTTATTTAAATTTTTATAATTTGTTTACTACATTTTTAAAAATATCTATATGAATAAATTTAAATGAACATAATTAAATAGACAATAAAAAATAATGGAGATGTAGTCTTAAGTTTTACTTTACTTTTTCATTCAAGTCTTTACTCTTTAGTGTTAATAATGAAGGGAAAATGACTCGTAACAAATAACATATACAAGACAACAAGAATCCTCCAAATACGTGTAAATTTTCATAATTTTTAATAAATAATTATTAATAAAATTTTAAACTTGAATAATATATTAAAAGTAAAATAAACATTTCCCCAAAAAATAAAGTTAAGTATGGAAAAGGATGTTTGCAAATAAAAAATAAATCATGTTATTAACATGTATTCAAATAGGTGAATACATATTCAAATAGGTGAATTTTGTTATAATTTATTTATTATTACATATTTATTATTTATAGATCATTCTTTAATTGTGTTTAAGTGAGTTATAAACGAGTCAAGCATGTTAACATGTAAATGACTCATTTATTAACCGTGTATAATCAAGTTAACTTGTTTATGACCCATACCCACTTATGCCAAACCCATGACATGTTTATTACGTGTCGTGTCGTATCGTGTTAAACGTTTCATGACCTAAATTGCCAGCTCTAGGGATAAATCACGTTCGCCCATTGTGTAGGGGTGAGTTCCTATTTGGTTTGTGTTTTTCATAATAACATAACACTTCTTTCAATCCCCTTATTTTAATTATTATATGCGTAATGTGTTCATAAAGGTGTATATCAACTGCCAGAGCGTGGATTAGTCGGTGCGGTTGGCGCCGGACACCACGTGAGAAACTAAAAAAAGGTGTATATCAAGTAAGGCCATTTTATTTTTATTACAAACTTGATTCACAACCCCTTGAGCACTTAATCACGAAATGTTTAGACATCTAGAATACAACTTTAATTTTGATGCACATGCTATGCACTTAGTCGTCATCCATGGTGATTTTTATTTTTAATCATTGGATTTAAATCCAATAGATAATATAGCTTTTTGGTACTTGTGCACTCATTTAAGTGTCATTAATGTAGCTATTAGAATGATCGTTGGATTTAAATCAAATGTTCAAAAAGGAAAATCATCATGGATGGCGATTTAAACATTGTGAATCTCATCATCCTTATCTATATATGTAGTGTATCCATGTCATGTAAACTTTATTTAGGACGATTAGATCTTAATCAAATGATCAATACACTAATGTTTAATTGCTGTACATGTGTCATAAATGCTCAATATTTAATGCCAATACAAAAACATAGTTATGAGGACATGAAATTTTACGATGGGGAACCCAAATAAGTTCCCTTGTCATGGGAACTGTGTTTATTATATTGTGCATTTAATGTTGTTACCATTAGTGACCCATGTGTTAGCATCAAATGTTCAAGTGTATTGACCATTGGATCTTAATTCAATGGTACTCAAATTTATTCCCATGCCATGGAAAATTTTTTAATTTTTGTATATTTGAACATGTGAATGATATTTTTTTGTTTTTTTTTATGGTAGTACATGGAAACTATGTTTTTTGTATTGGTTTTAAATGTTGTTGAACATTTATGACCCATGTATAACAATTAGACCATTAGATTAAGATCTAATGGTCCTAAATAAAGTTCCCATGATGTGGACACATTTTTGGTTCCCATTGTTAAACTACCGATATATATATATATATACTAGTTACTACACATGCTACGAACGCGTTTGAGCCCGCTCGCTACGCTCGTAGGAAGACAATCTAGTGGGTTAAAATTTAGAAAAACTTAAACTAACTGTTTTTTTTTTTTTTGAAAGAGTGATTGGGTAGCTAATAAATGCGGAAGGACATTAAAAGATAATTTTTAATATAATTAAATGATTCTTCGTATAATTTTTGTACGTAACTTATATAAATATTTTATTTATCAATAAATTCATTCTACATTATTACATAAATGTTTGCATAAGTAATATATAATATATGTTTTTTTGAGGACAAGTAATATATAATATATAAAAAATATTAAAGAATAATGTTTGTATATGACACATTTTAATAGTTGTAAATAACATTAGTAACGTATAAGTTTTTGAGTTTATAGATCGCATGACATTTTGTTTTTGAAGTACGTACATATGCATGACTTTTTACACATTATTTTATTTGGTACAATAACATAAATAATACATTTTATATATAATATAAAAAATATTAAATTGAATAACAACATGACAGTTACATGTTTTTTAAGCCCGTATTTTAGAAGTCTTGTATATATTAATAGTAGTAAATAATATTGATTCAAAAAAACATTAGTAAATAATAAATTAAAAGAATATGTAGTGATATGTTATTATTAAAAAATAGGAAAGAGAAATAAATCTACTAATTAATAAGTAATTAACAGGGTAAAAATGACAATTCAAGTGATTGAGGAATCTTTTACTATTCGTGCTTATTAATATTAGTTAGATATATATGGTATATATAATAGTTATATGTCTGCTTCATTTAGGCGTGTGTTTCTCGCCTTGAACCTTCTGTTTTTCTCCACAAGATTTATGAGCTGGTCTTTCCTTTTGTACACCTTACGCGTTTAATAAATGTTTGCTTATTAATGGGTTTCACAAAATGATGGAAGGAGAGTTGGCACTACATGCAATTCATTATTATGTTGTTCACCACTTGAGTGAATGATGGCTTTGGAGGTTGTTGCCAAAGTGGTTGATTTTGTTTTGGACTTGTTTGGAATAATTTTTTCTTGGATTGTGTTTGAAAATATTTAACCAAATAAGCCAATGCAATTATGTTGTAGCATGAGAACAAGGTCAATCCGACAGGGCATGGTTCAACGAGTAGTTATACCTTATAACCTCCTATAGAATCTGTTATGGCTATCAAATATGGAATTTCACTTAACTATAAATAGAATAAATATAACAATAACAGTTGCAAGAATCAAATAGAAAACTCAAAAGTACGCATGAGGATAATATCATCTTCGTCTTCACTATAATTCCCTTTTTAATTGCTACAACAACAGCATAGCCTCAATCCCAAATTGATTGGGATAGGCTACATGGATCAAACTCTTCCATTGTGCTCGATTTAGTGCAATTGATGGTGAGCTTTCCAAACCATTCAAATCTCTCTTAATTAATGTGTCCCAAGTTAACTTCGTTGTACCGTACCTCGTCGAATTGATTTAGTTTCTTTCGAGTCATGTTTTCAAGTGGAGGCATTTGTAGGCTATCTTTGCAGGTGTCCAAACCACCGCAACCGACCTTCTCTAATCTTTGTGTCGATTGGTGCCACTCCTTTTTTCTTTAAATTTTTGTATTTCGTATTCTATATATACGATTTTTACCACACATCCACATAAGCATCCTTTGTTAATTGCCAAATTCACTAGTTTTTTCAAAAGTCTCTACCGAGATAAATTAGCACTTTTCAAACAAGTTAATCAAACTTGTCCTTATGCCAATCCCACTAGCATAAATGCATTAAGTTTTGTGAATTTAAATTAAATGCAACAAAAACCATGTTAGTATTTCCTAACTAATACGCAATTTTTGGAATTCTACTCAAGTCCATCTCACACGCTCTTCTCGGATTACTTGCAAGATTAAAGTCAAGGATTTGGTGGCCAATTATTAAGACATTAAGGATGAAGAAGAAATCTCAACATGTATATGAAATTATCATTGAAGAATATAAACTTTGATTTACTAGAATTTTTGAAATCAAATCCATTTAAATCTTAGATTGAAGTATCTCAAACAGAATTAAAATAAACAATAAACAAATTAGATCTAGTAATCAAGAATACGCAGAACTCAAAAAAGAACTAATATTTGAAGATGGGAATGAAGTTCTCAAGTTTTTTTTTCTTATTGAAAACTTTTCCTACACTCCTTGGTTTATTAAATGATGGCCAATTCTCCCTCTCTAAAACTCGCACTAACTAACAACTAAAAATTGACTCCCAACTCCTTATTATGTCTCTTGTATTTTAAAGAAGTAACCCTCAATCAACTCTTATAAAAAAAAACAAGCGTCTCAAAACACTTTCCATTTTTTGCAAAATCTTAAGATGTCTTGATACCTTTTTCTTTGTAATGACATCACAATTTCTTATTTAGATTTTTAATGTTCATTTTGAATTTTTGATGAGCAAGATGTTCAGCTAGTTAAATTTGGGATTCTTACTTTAATTGCTTCTTAAGGGAAAGGCTCTCAAATTTCCCAAACTTTTCAAACTTCTCCAGACTAACCTGAATTATTTATTTTTTTTGGTAGGGTTTAGGGTTTAGGGTTCTTGCAAAAATCGAATTAAAAAAAATACTAGTAAACGAATATTTATGAATTTTCAAAACAAAATAAAGCAAGAAATATATCATTTGCTAATTTTAATGCTAAGTTTCCAGAAATAGATATTACAATTGATGTCATTTTTCCTAAAGAAACACCTTAATGGAAGTATGATGATGCAAAACTATTCAAGTATGATTCATGAATTTGATTTTATTGCCAAAAAAAGAAAGAACTAATATCTAAAAGGATCAAAACTATTAAATTGAAACTTAAAAAACTGAATATAAGCTACAGAAAGAAAAAAAAAAGAAAACAATAAATATTATAAACACCATTCTTCTTTGATGTGCCTAGACAAAATTAGAGTCTAGTAGCACTTGTATGGACTTATTTCGACTTCTCCGTTGTGTCAAAACTTTTCAAGATTTTTCTACTTAAAGTTTGACTTCTTTGACTTGCTTTTGAATTTTAAGTGACCTAAGTCATTGGCAAAGTCGAGTTTTTGATTCTTGCTTAAGGGGAATGGTTTATGTTTTGGTAGGTGTCTAGGTGAAAAGAATGTATTTGTTTGCTTGACAAAGTGTTAGTAAAAGATACATTTGGTTGCTATGAATTTGATTAAAGTAAAAGGCCATTACTATGTTAAACATGATATTACCATGTTTATTTATGGAAATTATGTTGAACATATGAGTTTATTGATCTCAATCCAAGTACCATCTTCATATTTGAACAACTAAAACTAGTATTTGGAGCTGTGAAATGTAATTTTGTTTTGGTGTACATTGATCTAAGTATTCAAAAACTACTAGTAAACTACCAAAAATAGCCGTGTAGATAGAAAAAAGTCTCAAAAAGACAGGGACATTGCATTCAGATTCAACCTTTCGTTTGAAGTTTAAAATTACACCATGACTTACGAAATAAATTGTTTAACTTTGTAACATAAATTGAAGTCCTAAACATTGTTCTTCATGTCTGTCATTGCTAACTAGTATCTTTCTTTTTGCTTTTACTAGGAATGTGAATCTACTCACAGTTGTGTTCGATTGATCCGACCAATCAACCAATGTAAGGCTTTGTTTTGACTTCATTATTTTGTTTTGTCTTGATAAAGTCAAGTTATGTGATTCATCATGTTTTCTTGGCATTCTTTCATGTTAGATTTAAGCATTAGTGTGATTGTGCTAAGGAAAGTGATCTGTGTATGTTATCAAATAAGCAGAAAAAGTAATTCTCCCATATATTTCACTAATCTATATGTACAAGATATAAAAACTACTTGGAGTCTAAGGAAAGAGAACAACCATATACAACTGTATTTACAATAATTTGCTGGACTAAGTTATTAATATTCCTAGACTATATAATACAAATTCATTGATGAATTTAATTACAGCTGATTAATCCCCTATGCTAATTAATTAATCCTCACTAACCCCCCCTTAAGACGGGGTATAGATATCACATACGCCCAACTTGGATAGAGAAGTATTGAATGATTCATTAGTAAGGGCATGAGTCATAACATCAGCCAATTGATCTGAACTTCTAGTATAGGGAATTTCTGTTGTGCTAGACCAATATTATATTTGATGTAACTCCTATCAACTTCGACATGCTTAGTTTGATCATGTTGAACAGGATTATTTGCAATCTTAATAGTTGCTATGTTATCACAAAATAATATTACAAGACCTTTTGGACCAAACCCGATCTCCTTCAATAGAATTTGCAGACAAGAGAGTTCTGTGATAGCATGATGCATAGCACGATATTCAGCCTCAGCACTAGATAATGAAACCACATTCTGTTTTTTTACTTATCTAAAACACTAAGTTGCTTCCTACAAAAGCCAAATATTCAGAAGCAGATTTCCTATCCGACCTGTTACCAGCAAAATCAGCGTTTTTATATCCCGGGGCTGCTTTCAAATAAGCCAGTATTCGATTAACAACATTCATATGTTGATCCCTTGGATTGTGCATAAACTGACTAACAATACTCACTGCATATGCTAAATCTTGCCTGATATGAGTTAAATAGATTAGTCTTCCCACAATCCTTTGATATCTTTCTTTGTTTGTCGGAATTAGAAAAAAAGGATAGACCATGATTCACTATCGGCTCACAAGCAAACATACTGGTTTCAGCTAAGGGCTCCAAGGTATACTTTCTTTTGGAAAGAAAGGGTCCTTGATACCTCCATGCCAAGAAAATATATAAGAGACCCTAGATCTTTAATCTTAAATTTAGAAATTCTTTGGCCAAGTAATTTCTAAGGTTCTCAATTTCTCCTTTGTAATTACTTGTTGCAACTCCACCTATGTAGAACACTATGTGTGCTACATAGCCGGTCCCAAGTCCGAATAAAGCAGGTCTCTGACGCCCATTTTCCATACCGGAAAATGGGCAAGGGAGGTCCCAAACCCATTTTTCATATCCGAAAAATGGGGGAGAGAAGCCCCAATTCCATTATCCATTCTTGGAAAATAAAGGAGGGTTGCGATAGGTTGACAACCAATGTAAAACTTTTGTCGCTCTATTAACTTGGGACTGAGGCTATGTTGTTGTTGTATTACCTGTAACAATCATATCATCAACGTAGACAAGAAGCAAGGTAATATCAATTTGGTCACGTTAAGCTTGTGAAGCTTGCTTGAATCCATCCATGCTCCTTCATTGCATGACTCAATCTTCCAAACCATGCTCTTGGTGATTGTTTTAATCTATACCCTTTTTCAGTTTGTACACCTTTCTTTCTTGTAGTGTAAACCCCGGGGTGGATCTATGAAAACTTCCCCCGTCAAATCATCATGGTGGAAAACATTTTTCACATCAAATTGTCGTAGAGGCTAGCTAAATTAACCGCAAGTGACAATATGACGAGAACATTGTTCATTTTGGTTACTGGTGCAAAGGTCTCTTGAAAGTCAATACCATAGGTTTCGGTGTAGCCTTTTGCAACCAGCCTAGCTTTGTATTTTTCAACCATCCCATCTGACTTGTATTTGACATTGAATACCCAATTACAACCTATGGTCTTCTTTCTCACTTGGTACTCAACCATCTCCTAAGTTCTTTCGGAGAGACATTATTTCTTCATACATTGCGTCTTTCCATTTAGGATCGTCAAGGGCTTCTTGAAAATGACTGGGAGCGTGTATAGAAGACAACTGAAGTGCGAATGTCAAATTAGCCTTAGACAAATGATGATAGGATCTAAAATCAGAAATCAGATAAGAAACATTAAAGGCTTTTGAAAAACCAAATCTACCAGGTGCTTTCCTCTATCTTGATAAATATTAGGATTTGGGTTAAGAATTTTAGGAGATAAAGTACATACCTCGGCATCAATCTCGGAAGACCATCTGATGGCATGGTAGTTTCATCGAGGGAGGTACTAGAATCGAGAGACATAACAGTGATATCTTTTTTACTCCTAGAATATCCTTTCTCAAAGAAATGAGATGGCCTTTCGGTATTATTTTCAATTTTATTTTTCGGACCATTAGAAACTTAGGATTCCCCATTTTCCTTGGTGTTCTTTATACCTGAGATCCATATCCTTTTTTCTCCCAACCATGGTTCTTCGTCATCTCTACTTTTAATCTCCCCCTAAAGAGGAACCGTGGACATATTTTACACAAAATTTTACATCCATAGACACATAGTAGGTTCTTGTAGGAGGATGAAAACATTTGTATCCTTTTTGTGATTTCGAATAACCAAGGTAAACACATTTGATAGCATGAGGATCGAGTTTGTCTCTACGAAGAAAATGAACAAGAACGTAACAAACACAACTAAAAACCTTAAGACATATATTAAGTGCAGAAGGAATAGAATGAAATTTAGATAACACTCTCAAAGGGGTTTCGAAAGCAAGAACCTTGGCAGGCATTCGATTAATAAGAAAAACAACGGTCATGATAGCTTCAACCCAAAAATGTTTTGCAAGTTGTGTTTTCCCCTTTTATAAGGAAACCGTAATACCTAAAGACTATTTTACCCCTAACACATAATAAATCTAATTCTAATATAAAGGCTACATGGTTATTACGTCAGAATCTGATCTAATTTAATATGAAGACTAGCAAGAAAAATATAGACTCTATCTTCGACAATGCGATTTCTATATTTTTCAATAATAGCAATACATGTCATGTCACTGGACCTTCAGTAATCAAGCTCCATAAAGGATGACTTTAATTTTATATAATAATCTGCTAGAAGCTGACCATTTTTGTTGTAGATGGAAAAACTTCTTCATCAGTTCATAAACTTTAGAAGAGTCGGATACATCAAGGTAACTTCTTTTTACAGCATCCTAAACTTCCTTTGCGGTCCCACACTGCCCAAAACGCGATATCAGATTATCAAAAACAACCTTCACCAAAAGTTTATCCTCTACAATGTTTCTCGAAGTTCTCTTTTAACCTGAGTTCCAAAGGAATTCCTAGTCACTTCCGATCAAAAGGTAATTCCTAGTTGCTTCCGATCAAAAAGGAATTCCCATCCTCTTTAATCCATTATACTATAGAGTTTTTAGCTTGCTTCCAATTCTCCAAAGCGCTACATGTATCTCCTCAAATACGCGCTTTTCTTTCCAGTCACAAGTGCCAAAGTGCTACTAGTGTTGCTAACTCCACGCCTTTTTGAAGATTTTGACCTGTTGCTTAGATCTGTCCCATTTAGTAATGTCTCCCAAGAAGCTTCCTCTATTTCCTCTACCTCGAGGACATCAAAAAATTTCTTGCATATCTGATTAGGAAAACTAGGTTTTTTTTTTTTTTTGTTTTTTGTTTAAACAATGGTAAAACTTTAATGTTCTTGGTTTTTTTATTTTGTTTTTTTTGCTTTTTCTTTCGGTTAATACAAGAAATAGTGAGTTTGTTCAAATGTTTTCTAAGAATTTCTTTACGAAAATTTCTCTTTTGTGTTGTTATTTTCTCTTGCAATTCTCGATCTACATCAGATGTGACTTTCCATGTTTCCCTTATAGTTATCCCCCATTAAAAGTGAAAATCCCTTGTAGAAGATTGATCCTCATGCAAAACTTTAGAAGTAGGGGCAATGTGTAAATAAGAGAAGCCATATGAAGAGATATCTAGGAAGATGTATCAAAACATGTGTCGACACAAAATAAGAATCGGTTTCTATTACCCTCTTTAAGAAGAAAACAAGGTTTAAAATGCTTGAGAGTTGAGTGAATAAATTCTGAAGGTATTTTGAGGGTATACCTTGGTCTAAGCCTACAAACATTAATTACCAGTAGTCCACATTAATTACCAGTAGTCCAATATTTACTGGCAATAATCCTACTGCATGGAAAATCTCTCCCTAGCAAATCTCCAACCCATTAAGCAAACTACATTCCCTACAGTAAAGTTACCCATCCCAATTGTTGTAAAGAATAAGTAAAAATAACAATAAACCCATCCCAACTCTTTTGGTTTAGTAGTTTTCTACCATTCACTACTTATAATCCTTCAATTCTTTTGTGAACACAATCTGGCATCTTGAAGAGACATGTTAGGTTGGCATGACCTCAAGCACAATTTGAATCAATGACAATTTTCCTTCATTTGATTAGAAAGCTAATTTCAGGATTGCATTATCTGAAAAATTCATCCTCATGGGTCATTGTCGAGTGGTGGTCCTTTACTTCATATTCATACACCATGTTCCACACATCATATCTCACTACCCAACGCTCGCGTCTACTCATGCATCTCAACACTTGGTGAAAATGAAGGAGAATTGATTACAATCAATTGGAGACTGATTTGTTAGTTGGTTGGTCGATTTCAATTATTTGGTGATCGATTGATTGATTAGTTGGATGTTCCACACAACATCCTATGACACTGAATATCCTTGTAACTTGGTAAACATAGAGCTTTGTAACTAAATCTAGTATTAATGGAATCATCCCCTTTCCTTCCCTCCCTTGGATTCAGGTAGTAAAGTTTTGGAGTTTTTCTTAATTGATTACCTTCATGGGAAAATTTATAATTGGATTTTTAATAATTGGAAGTGTTTTGGGAAAAATATTAAATACATATTAAAAGGGTGCAAGTTTCTACTCTTGTTCATGAACAGTCTTAAGCCTCACTATGCTCTTCATCATGAATTTCGAGGCATTAGTTTATGTTGGTGCAGCAGAAGCCACTCAACCTGTTGCTTAGCATTATGTTTTGAAATGGTTTTGGTTGTTAAAAGGTGTAATCTTGTTACCTTTGTACAAATATGATTTGAAAATGATTAATCCTCATATCTCTTGAATATGCCAAAACACTTTACTAAATTCATTTTCAACATCAACCTAAAAGACATGTTTCATCTACCCTATGCATTTACTCCCATTAATTACTGCCCCTTATAAAAAACATTCACTGTATAATTATGACTAATTATACTTGATATTGTATATTTTAAGACATCTATGAATAAGGGAGTGGCTGAATAGACCTAATGTTTTCGAGATCCACCCCATTTCGACCCTACCTCAATTTTGAAAATGCCCTTCTATATGTATCCCTCTTTTTTCATGAACTACCCTCCCCTTTAGCTACTTACAAACCCACCTTCGTTTTGCTCGACACACGAAAACTTTGTTTTTTTCCTATTCTTCGCTCGTAGCGGTTGCAAGGCCCTTTAGAAGGTTTGCTTGCCTTGTTTTTATTTAGCACCATTTGAATGTTGAAGAAGGTGGTGGGGTACTGATGTAGGACGTATGACGCCTTATCCAAAACATTACATGCGTAGAAGCGAAGATTGAGTTAGATGAGGAGTTTTTTACTTGGAGTCCTTATTAGGTTACAAGTTTAGTTTCTATTTTTATTAGGATTAGAAGTTTTGTGTTATTAGATTTAGAAAGTTTTAATTATTTTCGTCACTTTATTTAATGTAATTTTAGAAGGTCATTAGGATTTCAAATTCCTAATTGTATTAGGAGGTTTAGTACCTTAGTCCTATATATAGGTGTTTAAGTGAAATTTTATGATATAAAACATTGAATAAAATTGATATTTGCTGAAACTTCCTTTTCTCTCCTGCTTGATTTCTCTCCTCTAACCCTCCATTAGGTACGTGTCGAAAAAAAGTGGGGTACATAAAGCGGTTCCGGTCCATGGAATGCTGAACCACACAATCAGTGTCTCGACCTTGTCTTAGTGAACCATTTCCACCGAGACTAGCTTCATTGATGGTTTGGTAGGTACTTTTAAAACCTTAGTGTGATGGTTTGACAACACATGGCCAAAAATCGTGGGCAACTTCTGAACTTGAACCCACTAAAAAAGACAGCAACATGGCCAAAAAATGCCTCATTATAGGTGGATCACTCGCTCTTGTTGAATTTACTGGTATTTTAACCCCGAGAGCAAGAAAAGGGCCTAAAAATGAATGCCTTACACAAAGATTTGCACACAAATATCACATGATTATGCCAGCAAAACGACTCTAGGAAATACTAATCGAATTAAAAACAAGGGAGAGGCCATTTACCAAGTTATGGAGGTGTTTTCTGGTGGTTTCGTCAGAGTTTGGTTGGAAATTGTGAGGTACAGTCAAGCGGGAGAGACGAGAGAGAGAGCATGAGTGGGGTGCATTGATAATGATGATTTAAATTAGGGGCAATTATGTGTGGTTTCATGTGGTGGTATTTTTGTAAATCATGTGTTTATTTTCGTTGAGGTAGATTTTGGGAAAAGTGGAGTCTATCTAGCTGCTCCTATGAATAATTTTGCTTTCATTAAACTTCTACAAGTTAGTGAGTTTTATACTTAAAAAAAGTCTCTTGCACAATTTAATCATATGACCTGATTCTAAATTTTAGATTTTCTAATATTTTGGGTGATATCAAAATCTAAATTCTTTCTAGCGTGGTAAAATGCAAATTCTCCAAACTTTTCCAAATTAATTAGATTTTCTTTAACATTGAACTTAGAATTAAAAGAACTAGATGTAATATAAATTTTACCAAAAATTCTATAAAAGATGCGTAAAAACATGATTTGCATTATTGTCTATTTCAGTGATGATTTGTGTGGAAAACAAAGAATCGCTAACATCAATATTTGTTAGCTACAATATCTGGACTCGACATTTTAATGTTAAGTGTTTGTGTCGACATAACACGTCCCGAACACCGACATAAAATATGGGCTTGATTCTTCAAAACGAAAACAGGCGTGACACAAATTTAAGGGAACAAGGTTAAAGAGAAGAAGATAGAAGATTTCGCTACTGCATCTTTGTTGAAGCCCTCAACTGATATTGTCGCCTCAATGAAGAAACCCTAAACATGCATCTTTCGAAAAACAAAATAATTGAGAAAGAGAAGTAAAGAATAAGATGGGTTGATAAAGAGAGAGTAAAGAAGATGAGTTGAGAGAGAGAGAGCGAAATCGAGGAAGACGAAAATGTTGCTATCTTCGACCCTTTGACTCATCTGTGTGTGTGTGTGTGGTGGGTTAAGAGAGAGAAATGGAGGAGGACGAAAATGTTGCTTTATTCGACCCTTCGGCTTCGTCGCCTCTCTCTCTCTCTCTCTCTCTCTCGATCGAAATCTCCGCTTCTTCCAAATTCTCTCTCTATCTGGAAGTGTTTGGCATTTAAATAAAACCTGTTTTTTCCTTTTTAAGTTTTTCTCAAAAGTACACAAGTTTTTATTTGTGAAAAAAAGGTTTTCTTATTTAAAATCTTTACTTCTTATAATTTATCAACAATAAAGAAAAATATCTAAAATTTACATTATCTTAATTGTGTCAAAAATTTTACACTTTTAGTTGAGTCCCCGAGTCCTAAAAATAGTGAACATGCAAGTCTGACCTCTACACATACCCGCACTCCATACCCATCTTCGAGTTCGGGTAACATAGTTTGTTGGTAGATTATCCTAAAGAATTAAACATATTAGACTGTGCAAGACTATAAATCCTTCAAGTACATGAATAAACTCTAAAGAGCTGCAAAGAAATAATTATTATATTGCCAAAGGATCAACTGATCAAGTCATTTAGACTGAACATTGTACTTTGCTTGACAAAATTTCAATGTCACTAGGATTTACTAAAATTACTTATACTTCTCTTTAGTGTTGGAAATTTTCAAATATTGCATGCTCCCAATTAGACTTACTCAAATTAATTTCAAATTTTAAGAGACCATCGAGGTGTTGCACTTTACTTGTACTTTACTTGGTGAAGTTGAACTTCTATTCTTGCTTTCTAGTGGTTATTTTGACATAATTTGAATGATAGGAAGTTAAGGTGTTGCAATATTTGGCATGGACCATCGAGGTCGCAAGGCATGTGAAAATAGTTTGATTAGTAATTACTTAGTGACGTCTTGGTTTGCTAGTGTGTGTGCTTGCAATGTACTTTTTTCCCCTAATGCAGGTTTTAGTTATTTACGTCACTTGGGATTCACTTTAATTGATGTTGGTTAAATTATCTTAATTTATCTCATTGCATGTCATGACCATCTTTCCTTTCCTTGGTTTGAAGTAGGTGCAGAAAAGGATGATCATTGTGCTAATGTGGAAGCACAGCGTGAGATTGATGCTGCATGTTTAGATGGTTCATCAGACTCGTCATACTCTTCCGTATTGAAAACTTCGATAAATTCTCCTAATACTGAGCCTACCAGAGTAGTGCCAGATTTATGTGAAAATGGAGCAGCTTCTCTATCTCCACATGCTTCATCTTCCTTGGGCGGTCAGCCTGCTGCGGAAGTGTTGGACTTTGGTCACAAAGGCTTGAATGAGGGAACTTCGATAGGTTGTAAACCAGGACAGCCCAATGAGGACGCTTCAGCTAAAACAATGCGAGCAACGGGGAGGAGAGATGAGAATAATTGCCTGGGGGCCATGGCTAGCTCATTTCCTGACACTATAGAGTCAGCTGTTTTGGATTTGGAGGAACTTGCAAATCGGATTAAGTGGCTGAAGCGAATTCATCAGTTTGGGTTACAGTCTGCAAATGCAGTAGTACCTTCGTGGAAATTTTTGGAAAAGAGGGTGGCAAATGGACACAGATAGCGGCTGTTTCATAAATTTAGAAAGGACCCTGGCCTTGTTCTGAAAATTGCGTCTGTGCAATTACTTTGGATGAAGGCATTATGGTTTATGAAAAGACCATGGCTAGGCATATTTTTTTAATTGAATGGGGGCAGAGTAATGCCCATGGGAGATACCAAAAAGTTAACAGAAATACAGAAAGCATTACAAAATACACATTCTTGGTAGACTCACTCATGATAGACATATTTCAATAGGGTGCATTGCATTTTTTACTCCACCGCATGCTGCATTCTTGAAGCCTTCAGTCTTTCTCGAGTTCTGATGTCAACTTCGGGGAAGGCCACATTGGAAATACAAGTGTGCCAAAAGTAGAGTTGCAAGTGGGGCGGGGAGGGCCCCGCTTCGCATTTTTGCCCTCGCCGGGGCGGGGCGTGGGACGGGGTATGCCTTTGCCCCGTGGTTTTTCCCGTAGAACCGCTCTGTTTCCCGCCTCGCGGGGAATTCTCGTCGCCCCGTCCCGTACCCCGCCCCACGGGGAATCCCTGTCGCCTTGCCCTGCCCTGCATTCTGCCCCGTGCCCTGCCCCATGGGGAATCCCTGTTGCCCCAACCCATCGCACCGCCCCGTGTCCTGCCCTACGGAGAATCCCCGTCGCCTCGCCGCACCCTGTGCCCTGCCCCATACCTCGCCATACGTTCCATGAGGAATTCATTTTAAAAAATTAGTCAAAATCTCGCGCTTCGCGCACAGGTAAGACTAAGTGTCAATATATTAGTTAAAAAATAATTAACTTATAGAGAAAAAATTAAAAAAATAATCTTTACTACATAATCTCAAATAAATTTTAAGTAAAGAATAATATCATTTAATCAAAATTAGGGAATATATGCCTTAAAGTTTAAAATTTATTTGCATATGGTTATACAAAAATATAATCCTAATAAAATTAATTTGATGCGAAAAAGAAGTGATAAAAAGAGGAAAAAAATTTTTTTATGTAAACATTGGTGAAATTTCAATTTAATACTTTATGAATAGAACTTATATTTATTTTGAAAAATGATTAATTAAAATTTTGTTACCACAATAAAGGTTATATAACAAATTGACATTTTGTTGAATAAACTAAAAAACGGGAGGTCATTGATTTAAACAATGCACACAGAGATTGACGATCAGTGTATGTTATTTCTAAAATATTTTTGTTTGCTCTTGAAAAGAAAAATAAAAAAGAGATCAGAATAAAAACTCAAAGGTAAAAATCTGAATATAAAAAACACCGAAAACCAAATAGATATCAAAAAGTCGAAGAGAGCAAAAAGAAAGTTGAAAAACAACTAAAAATAAAAAAATGTTATGGTAAAAAAGTGTGACATAAGAAAACTTCAAATGTACAAATAAATTTTGTTGAGACAGTGAGGATATATAATAAAAATATATGATCTTGTCAAATAAACTTGAAATTGGAGATCATAGATCTAAGCAACACTTACCAGAGATTATCAACAAATATATATCACTTCTTTAATCATTTTATTATTAGAATTTTGATTCAATTCTAAAAAGAAAACAAAAAGTAGAAACTTGATAATAATGAATATGCGTTGGAAAATAAATATTCTCAATATGTTAAAAAAACGCATTAAAATATGTTGTGCCTTGTTAGCATAGTTTGTTATTTTGTACTTATATGCCGCATAGTTTGTTATTTTGTATCTATATGCCACATAATTTATACTTTTGGGTTTTGTATATATATGCCACCTGATTTATATTTTAAAAAGATATAAGGATGCTCTTATTTATGTGTTTGTTGTATGGAATGAAATGAAGCTTTTTACTTGTGTTTAAAGTTAAATCTATTTGTATTTACTATTTTCTTTCTTGAAGACAAAGTCCATTTTCTAGTTGTATTTAAAGTTAAAATGTAACTTCTTTATTGATGTGGTAAATATGTCACTACAAGTGATTCTGAATTAATAAAGAAAGAACATTCAATAGTCCATTTTCTAGAAAGATGTCAAACATAGACCATTAAATAACTGCAACATCTTCCATATGTCTCGCACAAGATTCTCATATACACCATCGAAGTATCGAACTCCCGCCTAGCAATCTGATCAACAACGACCAATGCATCACTCTCTATCAGTGGGGCCTCGTGCCTCGCGGGGAATCCGACAAAGCGGGGCGTGGGGCGGCAAAGTTTGCCCTGCGGGAAATTTTTGAGGAAAAATCCCTGTATATATAACTATTATAGACATGCACGGAGTAGTGACTATAAGATATGCACGATGAAGTAGTGACAAGTATAAAGATATTTGTCATGAAAAAAAAGTATAAAGATATTTGGTGGAACTGTAAATTTTTTTTTTCATTAGAAAAGAATTACATCAAGGATCGGCGTGAAGCCTGTCTCTTTACTATAATTCTATAATTGTGGATGAATTAACTAGGCATAATTTTAGAGGATATACAATTTTGTTAGTTGGAAATATTGTTATATTAAATGAAACTAGAGGTTGAATGAATACGAAATTAAAATTTTGAAGGACTCCATTAGAATTTAAAGGCTTTAGGTTGAGTAGGATGAAGAGTAAATACATGCACAGTAAGTTCAAAAATGCTAGTTATCAAAATAAGGAGGTGATGAAGTTATGGGAATATGTAGCTCATAAGGTGAATCGCTTTAGATACATAGAATCAATTGTACAAATAATTATAATATTAAGAATGACGTTACTCATGGAACTCGAGCAGAATGGGAGGAGCGGATGTGTGTCATAAAAAAAAAAAATTTAAACTTAAAGAGAAGTAGGAGTATACCAATTGACGCAAAATATTTGTGAAGGTCGGTTGTGATGGTTTGGATACCTCTAAAGATGCTCGTTACAAAACTAAATGGAAATCGAAGAAATTTGACATTGTGTGGTAGACCGAAACCAACATGGCCCATGGGTCACGTTGATAAGGAATGATTTAAAGGATTTGGAAAGATCTCTATTAATCTCACTTAATCTAGCACAAAGAATTTAATCCATGTAGGCAACCTCAACTAATTTGAAAATTTGCGATGGAAGCACCTTTTACAATAGGATCCAAATTCCTGCGCTAATTATCAATCTTCAAGCGAAGGTGATTATATGAACACCGTACAACCAAACACTTAATTTAAGGTAGATCTAAAATTATACCGCTGTCACAATATTTTTATCTTTTTTTTGGGTGTAATTAAGGCCTCGTAAAGTTGTTATATTCTTTAAATCAAAGAGTACTTAGTCTATAAGTACTCATTGTAGTAATTAGTGTCGTTATCATTTTGAAGTGTGCGAAAGGGTTTTGTCTAATCTATTTGGTGAAGGGTCAGACTATGTACACCCCACAAATGTATAAAGGCAAGCCACTAAAAAACTTAAAACAACTTACCCTATTATGAAAATCGAATTCCTCCGGTCCTCATCGAATTCCTCCGGTCCTCTCTCTCTCTCTCTCTCTCTCTCTCTCTCTCTCTCTCGCGTTTCCGCTCTACACCTCATATGTGCACCCTACATGATCGTCGTCCAATTTCTCTGGTCACTGACGACACTACATTGGTTTTTTCAAGTTCAGAGATCGTAACAATCATCGTAATTAGTATCATTTTCTTCATGCTTACTAGACAAAAATGTAGTTTTGTGCTGTTTTGAATGTATGGGGTTTGAACAACTTTGTTTGGTTTTTTAGGGCATTGCTCACTTGGTCTGATAGTTGGCTCTTGACAATATAAAATGGAGGATGAACGTGTAGGGGACGATGATGTGCAACGTGGAGAGGTAAAAGTTGCAATAACTCCTTGGTTTGAATTTTTTTTTTGTTTAAAAATTCTCATTTTTGTCCTCTTGCTCGGTCTCACAAGACCAAACCAAATTTGGATGAGTCGGTTGTATCCAACCTAACAAAAACTAGCAGTTTGGTTAGAGATGACCGAACGCTTAATACAATATTCAATCACCATTGACCGAACAGATGCTTTCTAGACGGTATCCCATGGGCGAACCTCTTTTTTTGAGAGTTTTTTTATTTTCTTTTTAGTCCTAATTCAAGTTCATTCTTTTATACTATAATTTTTGCAGGAAATGTTGCGCTCTAGTGACTATACAAACTACACTAATGACTTCATCCCTAAAGCACCATTTGGAAGTAAGGGTGAAGCTGTCAATTGGGTCCAAAGATCTAATCAAGAGTTTGTTATTGTCACTAAAAATTCCGATGTAGGGGGTTGGTGATCGTCGGGGAATGGTGAACATGACATGTGAGAGGTCCGGTTCTTATAGGGTAGTGTCCAAAGAGTTAGGAAAATGAAAGTTGGTAAAGTTATGAATAATGTTAAAAAAAGACGAGATGGAAGACAAGAATGAGAAAGGGGAAATCTAGGAGTAAAACCGGTACCAAAAAGTGTGATTGCCCATTTGCCATAAATGTTAAGGAACGTGAAGACCATTTTTGGCATGTGACAGTGGTTTGTCGGCGGTATAACCACGACATTGGGTGTTATATGGGGGGTCACTCATATGCCCGCCGGTTAGATCCGAGAGAGCAAGTTGTGTTGATTCAGATGACGAAAGGTAACATCAAGCCACAAGATATTTTAGACACTAAAGAAGAGGGAAAAATTGAATGCATCAACCTTGCACATAATATCTAACGCAAGGCGAAAGAATAGGTTAGTTGAAGCTGAAGGGAGATCACAATTTCAACAACTCATGCATTTAAGGGACACACATGGTTATCTATCAAGGCATATGAAACTTGACCAAACCGAAAGGTCAGAGACTTGTTTTGGGCTCATCTCGATTCCATCAAGTTACTCTAGTGTCTCCGATTGGTTTTGCTGATGAATTGCATGTACAAGACTAATAAATAACGCATGTCATTGCTTAAGATCATCGGTGTGTGTCAACCGAGCTCAAGTTCTTTATCGAGTTTGCATTTATATCAAGAGAGACGCAAGAGAACTATATTTGGGCGTTGGAGAAGCTTAAGAACCTTATGGATGGCTGGTCTAACCCACATGTGATTCTTACTGATAGGGAGTTGGGATTGATTAAGGCACTCATGTTTGTTTTTCCTTTTACAACTCTCCTTTTATGCACTTGGCATATCCATAAGGGTGTGGCAGCAAACGTGAAGAAATATTTTGTGTAGAATGAAGACTTTAACCTTTTCTCGAGTAAGTGGAATGTTGTGATGGTTGCCACTTTTAAAGATGTGTTCAACTCAAAGATGACGCACTTGGCCACTGAATATGCTTGTGTATATAAATTGGTAGATTATTTGATGGATACATGGATTAGGGATTATAAAGAACGACTTGTGAGAACATGAAAATACCAAATATTTCATCTTGGATATAATACGACCGGTAGAGTCGAAGGCGCACATAACCAAATATTTCATCGTAGACATTCTCAAGGAAACTTCGAGACTATATGGCCAATTATTAACATAGTTGAGGACAACATAATATGATCAAGGCGTTTTTTGAGAAGAGTTGAAATGTTGTGCAATACGGATTTGGTGATAACTTGTAGCGTATGTTGCGAGGCTTTGTTTCACAAGTTGCATTGGAGAAAATTTGCAAAGAGTTGGATATCGTAGAAAAAATTGGAACTGATTCTATGAGGTGTGGTTGTGCATTGTGCATGACCTATGGCATTTCTTGTGCTAACGAACTTGCAACTTATCAATTGGTAGGTTCACCCATATGACTTGACGATATCCATATACATTGGCAAAAGTTGAACATGAATCCCGAGCAAGCCGTGAATCGTACATAGTACAACTTCAGAGAGGAAGTTCAAAGGGTAATTAAGAGGTTTGAATGTGTCGAGGGTAAGGATTTGCACATGTGGATTGTGCAACAACTTCAAGAGATTAATAGTCCCTCAGTCGCGTCAGTTGTTGTCTCAAGGGAGAAAGTTAAGACAAGGGGAAAAGGCCATTACAAGTGGGGAAAAGAAAAGGTGTCGCAAGCAGGGAAGGGAAAGGTGTCATAAGCGGGGAGGAAGAGGAAGGTGACTAAGGCCGACAAGGATGACGCATTAACCAAGAGAAATCCATGCCATTTCGAATGTCTTTCATCAATATAAGATACCGATCCAGGCTACTCGTCAAGTGTGACAAAAGGTTCATAGAAGATGTACGTGTTTGCAACTGTCGTGTAATGATGGTTATAGTGGTGTAGTCCCATTAGAATGACTTGATCACATTGAGAGGGTTGATGATGTTAAGGGATATGGTAATTGTAGATATTGTGTGATAAGTTGGTAATTTGGTTAGTCTATTTATGCATTTTAATGTGCTTTTAAACCAAAAGTCTCTAAAATATAATACTAATAGCTCCTATTTGATAATTACAGGTTTATGGGGTGCATGATCGAAATAAAGGGCAAAAATAGCGTGAAACGAGTGTTTTGGTGTATATCACAAGGTAGCAAAATACAATGAGATGTCTGGAAGTGCTTAGGTTAAGATTAATTGGGGATACATGTACTGGTGCACATGCGATAATTGCAAGGGTGTACAAAGATATATATATATATATATATATATATATATATATATAAAATATATACATACATACTAGTTTCAATACATGCTTTGCACGAATGAGCCCACTCGCTGCGTTCGCAGGAACCAATTCAATTATGAAGCATTTTAATCATCTACAAGTTATGATTCTTTAATATACAAAAAAATATGTGATCCACACGTGTTCAAAAAAAAAATGTGTGCTCCATCATAAGTGTTTAGATAATTTATAAACTTTAAATATAAAAAATGATCAAATAAAAGAGGACTAAGATAATGAAAAAAAAAACTTAATTTTTCTTTAGAATATTAGAGCTTATCAACAAATATATTCATAATATCTAAGCGTTAATCAAGTATCAATCAAGACTGGATGCATAACCGGGACTTGATAATTTAACTTGTAAAGGTACTCAGTGAACTTGGAGGGACAACGATAGAATCCTTCCTCCTACAAAAAAAAAGAAAGTATGTTTGCATAATTTCTCTTTTAATTATCCATTCCTCTATGCAACAAATTAAGCATGCACCACCCATATATGCTAATCGAGCCAATATTTACACAAATAACAAAACTCTAAAAAAAATTGAGAATTAATTACTATCATTCTTTTTAGTTTGGCTACTCATAATCCATAAGCATGCATTTGTAATACTTAAATAAGGATAATAATTAAAAACGAAAAGTAACACTATTGCTAAGGCACCGATTCCAAATACTCTGCCAACCATCAAATTCATATCATGAGATCCAAAAGGGTTATTGGATGATCTTTATTATAATCCTTTTGGACACACACAAATTAACAATGGACATAAGTTGCAGGACATTAGAAAATATGCACATAAACATTTGCATTACCAGATATATAACAATAAAATTAAAAATATTAATTCTGCTACTTGGTGTGATTATCACCGGTTCATCTAATGAAGTGGCATATACGAAGATGTCATCAAAAGATCGATTGATCAATTCCTTCCTTAGAAAAAGATCCAATCGATCAATCAATCAGATACATATATATAAATCTGCAAACACATAATTTTCTGTCATGAACATGGAAAACCTAAATTAGCAGCAAACATATGTATATGCCAAGATAAGCAATACTTCTACTTTCTCTAGTATCTAACACAAGGTTATCTTGAAGCAAGTAGCTCATTTACAATTTTGTGAAAAAATACTTTAAATAGACACAACTAAGTAGCAACTACGGTCATATTTAACAGGTATTGCACTCAAACAAACACCCAAGACCCTTTTGAGGACTGTAAGTACATGAGCGTGATCACAACTTCAAGTGGAAGGACTCGACACAAAAAAAAAATTCATGCAATGGAAGACTATCCTATATTCCTCTGGCATCCGATGTTATGGTAGAAAATAGTACATACGAGATATTTCATAAATTAAAAGAATATAACTGATGGGCAAATAAATACATAAGAAATTAAAAAAAAATACTAACCAATTACTGAAATATTTAATTCTTTGCTTCAGAATTTGTCTCACAGTAAGTATGGGACCCATTGCCCTTTATTTAATCTTCTACAAGTCATTATGCAGTACAATCAATAGGCTCTGAAGAGCTCTACCAGCAACCACCTTCATCTCTATGTAAACATGCGAGACCAACTGAAATAGAGGATCCAAGAGCCATTTCAGCTAAAGTTTTGTCATGCTATTTTTTGATAAGCTTGTCATGATTATTTTAACATCTTCAAACCCAGCAAGCTTATGTTATAAATTTATAATAAATTACGAAACTATGTAACCTTTAAAGAAAGAAAGGAATGTGCGAAGGCCCAAAGCATCAGGGAACATAAAATTTGTTTCAAGAAGTTGATGGTATTTGGGGTTCATAGGCAGCGAAAATTTAAAAACAATTTTGAGAAAAACCCCAACAGGATCCGAATCTGATTCCATTAAAATGTTTAAACTATGAAAACTAAATCATACCTCGGTTGCAACATACCTTTCATAATGTTGGTCGATCTTTAAAGCGCTGCCAATGACGAACGCCCTCTACTAGCTGTCCACACACAAACGGCAACCGAGATTCAAAGTGCTAGCTTCGAGAGAATACCAAACGTTTGGTTTCTCTCCAAAACAATTCAGAATGTACCAGTCAACCCTAATTCGTTTCTAAAATGAAAAATTAGAGTTTCGGCCCTTAATTTTTTATACATGTATTGTAACTTAAAACATCTATTTATACAACGTTTGTATATAGACGGTTAAGTAAATTACACATATACCCCTACTCAAGAAGTATAAGTGTAATACACCACAGGGACGTTTCTGTCATGAATTTTATCATATAAAATTAATTCTTCCGAACTATTCTAAAATCTCGCAAAACTATTCTTAGTGTGCAACCCAATAGGCTCATACAATGTTGGCAGTGTACCAAAACACATTTTGGTATATGAGTCATAAGCGGTCTCTAGCAAGACATTATGACTATGCAAGTTGTACAAAGATCAAATCGATACAACCTATTCAATAATGTATATAACATTCTTTTGTCATACGATATCCTTTTAATCAAATATAAGGCATGGAATTGTCATCCAACATGTTCGATCGTACTAGTCTCGATCTCCAAGTAGACTGAAAACATCCAAGTGACATTGATCAATATCAATTCAATTAGACTAGGCCTTTTAACAGTCTAACACATTGAGGGATCCACTGGATATCTCTCTCTATATGAGAGGGACAAATTCTATCTCGATTACACAACTTCACCACATTATTCACACAGTAACCAATCACAATCTTTATAATTATCCAGTTAAAGACAACGTTTGATTGCGTTAAATCATTGTATTCCTAATGTTAAGTCTCTGGTAATCTTAAGTCAGAGGACTGAATAATGTACATATCATGAGAAACAACTATGGCTTAATCCATGTGATGTTCTCATAGCTGGTCGATCCAGTACTTTGTTCCCTAACAAGTACTTATGATCTTGATTCGTATTCCTATACGTATGATCATCAATCAAGACTCACACTAGTCTTAATTCATTATAGTTCCCAAGTATAATAATCGACTAGGGACATTTAGGATATTTCGTAAATACACATGGATCTTATTATAATGTAAACATGCAAATCAATTATAATAAACAGCAAATGAAATCCTCAATTTTATTAACTAAAATGTATTCATAAAGACTATTAATGGATTGACCTAGGGCACATTTCCCAACATCTCTCACTTGCTCTAGGGCCAATCATTCGTGCATCTAATGCCTAATGATCTAACATGACCATCATGTTTCGCTTGTGGAAGAGCCTTCGTCAATGGATCTGCAATGTTATCTTCAGTAGGTACTCCGCAAATCTTCATGTCTCCCCTCTCAATGATTTCTCTGATGAGATGAAAACGCCTGAGTATATGTTTAGATCTATGGTATGATCTAGGTTCCTTGGCCTGTGCTATTGCCCCGTTATTGTCACAATACAAACAAACAGGGCTAGTAATACTTGGAACCACCCCTAGTTCAGAAATGAACTTTTTGATCCAAACTGCCTCTTTTGCTGCATCGGACGCTGCAATATACTCAGCTTCTGTTGTAGAATCTGCCATAGTCTCTTGCTTCGAACTTTTCCAGCTTACTGCACCCTATTTAGAGTAAACACATATCCAGACTGCGATCTGAAATCATCTATATCAGTTTGAAAACTTGCCTCTGTGTAACCATTTACAACTATATCATTTTCAAAACTTCCATAGACCAAGAACACTTCTTTAGTCCTTCTTAAGTATTTAAGAATGTTCTTTATTACTATCCAATGACTCTCACCTGGATCTGACTGATATCTGTTTGTAGTGCTCAAAGCATATGATACATCAGGCCGAGTGCATAGCATGGCGTACATGATAGATCTAATAGCAAATGCATATGGAATCTTATTCATACGGTCTCGCTCATCATTTGTCTTAGGACATTGAGTCTTGTTGAGACTTATGCCAGAGGACATTGGCAACAATCCTCTTTTAGAGTCTTGCAAACTGAACCTATTTAGCATCTTGTCTATGTAAGCACTCTGACTTAGACCGATTAGCCTTTTAAATCTATCCCTATAGATCTTTATTCCTAGGATATAGGCTGCATCTCCTAAGTCTTTCATTGAGAAACACTTCCCTAACCAAGACTTGACATTCTGTAATGTTGGGATGTCGTTTCCAATTAGCAATATATCATCAACATAGAGTACCAGAAAAACAACTACACTCCCACTGACCTTCTTGTATACACAAGGCTCATCTTTGTTCTTAATAAAACCAAAATCCTTAATTGCTTCATCAAAACGAAGATTCCAACTCCGAGAAGCTTGCATACCTTCATAGAATTTTCAGGATGTACAAAACCTTCAGGTTGTGTCATATACACGTCCTCAAGTAGCTTTCCATTAAGAAATGCTGTTTTTACATCTATTTGCCATATCTCATAGTCATAATATGCAGCAATGGCAATTAAAATTCTTATGGATTTAAGCATGGCTACTGGTGAAAAAGTTTCATCATAATCAACACCTTGAGTCTGTCTGAAACCTTTTGCTACAAGTTTTGCTTTGAAAGTATGCACTTTGCCATCCATGTCAGTTTTCTTCTTGAAAATCCATTTACATCTAATGGTCTTACCACCTTCAGGTAAATCAACTAAGTTCCAAACTTGGTTATCATACATAGATTGCATCTTAGAGTTCATGGCACTTAGCCATTTATCTGAGTCTGCTCCAGACATAGCCTCCCGATAAGTGGTGGGCTCATTTTATTCCATAAGCAACACATCACGACTATCAGTAATGAGAAATCGAAATCTCTCTGGCTCATGTCTTATCCTACCAGATCTACGTGGATGTTCAACTGGTTTATAAATTTGTTGAACTTCCAGTAGCGTTTTAATGTTTATCTGTGATTCTTGAACTTATTCAAGATTTACTTTTCTTCCACTAGTGTCTTTTGAAATAAATTGTTTTTCCATAAAGGCACCATACCGAGCAACAAAAACTTTGTTCTCAACGGGATTATAAAAGTAATATTCTTTTGTTTCCTTAGGATACCCCACAAATAGACACTTATCAGATTTAGGTGCTAGTTTTTCTGAGACTTGTCGTTTTACATAAGCCTCACAGCCCCAAATCTTAAAGAAAGACAAACTAGGTCTCTTCCCATACCATATTTCATATGGTATTTTATCAACCGCTTTAGAAGGAATACGATTTAAAGTAAAAGCAGCAGTTTGTAATGCATAACTCTAAAAGGATATAGGAAGATCTGCATGACTCATCATAGATCGAACCATATCTAATAAAGTTCGATTTCTCCTTTCAGAAACTCCATTCCATTGTGGAGTTGCTGGTGGAGTTAATTGTGAGACAATCCCACAATTTCTAAGATGATCATCAAATTCTTGGCTCAAATATTCACCACCTTGATATGATCGGAGTGCTTTGATAGTTTTACCAAGTTGATATTGCACTTCATTTTGAAATGTTCGAAACATCTCAAATGATTCAGCTTTATGTTTCATAAGATATATATATATATATAACCATATCTGCTGAAATCATCAGTAAATGTAATGAAGTACTGATAACCTCCTCTAGTCATTGTGTTTGTAGGACTGCATACATCAGTATGTATTAGACCTAATAAATCACTTGTCGTTTTCACTATGTCCAGTAAAGGGACTTTTAGTCATCTTGCCTAACAAACAAGATACGCACGTTTCATATGATTCCAAATCAAATCATTTGAATTGAATCTCTTTGTATTTATGTTAAAAACTAGAGTATCAGTGGACCTTTTCATGCTTAGAATATAAAGACCATCACACAAATAAGCATTTGCATAAAAAATGCCTTTACGAGAAATTGAACATCTATTATTTGCAATAATGAAATCAAAACCATCCATATCCAAACATGAAACAGAAATGATGTTTCTGCTCAAGGCAGGCACATAATAACAATTATTTAAAGTTAAAATAAGTCCACTAGTTAAGACTAAGTCATATGATCCAACAGACAGAGCAGCAACTCTTGCTCCATTCCCTACGCGCAGGATGACTTCTCCTTTTTTCAGTTTCTTACTTCTGGTGAGTTCCTGCACATTTATACAACTGTGAGATCCACATTTGATATCCAATACCCAGGAATCACTAGTAAATAAATTAATTTCAATAACATAAGTACCTGAGGTGGTAGTCGCACTACCCTTTTTCTTCTTTAGATCTTCCAGATAGAGTTTGCAATTTTTGAACCAATGTCCAAGTGCATGGCAGAAATGACAATTTCCTTCCTTTTCCTTTTGGTGCTTTGAAGCAGGAACAGGCTGGGGCTTGACTTGTTCCACAGGCTTTGCGACAGGAGCAGCAGCAGCCTTGGCAACTTTAGCCTTGCCTTTGCCTTTGCCTTTCTTCTTCATTCCCTTTCCCTTTTGGACCATCAGCACATTACTAGAGGATTTCTTGAAATTTTGTTCAGCAGTTTTGAGCATCAAATGCAACTCTGAAATTGATTTCTCCATATTATTCATATTATAGTTCATCACAAATTGTGAGTAACTCTCTGGTAATAAATTTAGGATCAAATCCGTAGCCAACTTTTGGCTTATGGGAAATCCAAGTCTATCAAGTTGGTCAACATAGCCCTTCATCTTCAGAACATGAGGACTAATTAACGCACCCTCAGTCATCTTACAAGAATGCAAATTCTTGACTATCTCGAACCTTTCTTGCCTAGCTTGCTGTTGGATCATTTCCTTTAGCGTTACAGCCATGTCGTAGGCTTCCATTAGTTCCATGTCTTCTGAAGTTCAGGAACCATAGTTGCCAACATAATGCATGCAACATCAGTAGAATCGTTGACATGCTTATTACGCGCATACTTCACAACTTTTGTAGCATTAGCTGGTGGGTCCTCAGGGATTGGAGCATCTAGAATATACAACTTGCATTCATGTTTGAGAATGATTCTCAAGTTCTAAACCAGTCAAGAAATTTAGTCCCAGATAGCTTATCCTTCTCAAGGATAGATCGCAGTGACAGGGGATTATTGTTACTTGAAGAGGCCATTGATCTACAATAAAGATTATGCAGAGTTTATTTTAGTATAGAGGAATAGACTCCCACTAAATTAACAACCCTCCTAAAACAACTGTTTATTTAGGGGACTAAAATCCATATTTCACCTAATTCTATGACAGTTATGGCATGAAACACAGAACTAGATTATTTAGGTAGGTAACAGTTACCAATTACATCTTATGTAATTTTAAATACTTTTATGAGATACAGGACATCTTATGTCTTAGCATGTTTTTATCTCATCATATGCCTAAAGCCCAAAACTATTTTGATAGCTTTATTAAGTCGGACCAATTTAAATATTTAGGTAACTCTTACCCAACTTATCTCACCAAGATAACACAATACACCCACCTATGGCTGAAACTATATTAGTGCGATTGAGGCCTTGATAAGTATTTGAAATTAGATGGCACAAGACTTAAGATTTAATTGAGGAATTTTATTCAATTTTATTGATTTTTAAGTAAACAATGAAATATCATATATTTTATTGATTTGTAGAACCACTAAACAATTTAGAAAATTTTATGCTATTCACTAATAGAAGAATTTCGTGCGCTAGGATTAGTTAGACAGCGATCCATTGGCCGGTCAATAACTGGGAACAAAGGGGCGTCCCCTTTTTTTTAGGAGACGAATTTCAATTCTGAAAATTAAAATTCGCCATAGAAGATCATATTTTTCGCTAATTTTATTATCCTAAACTAACCCCTTAATTTATTCGAAATTAAGTCAATTAAAACGTTTTTAATTAACTCGGGCCCACATCTAACTAATCATCTTATCCTAATCCAATTAAGACTTAAGATATTTGAATCCTAGCATATCACCAATAACAAAATTCTCGACATTTATCTCCTATCCAATAGAGATAACGAATTCAATTTTGCTACTATCTTCTAAACTAATTTGTTATCTATCTCCTATCAAATAGAAATTTCATAACATAATAGATATAACGAGATAAATAAATAATTTCAAAATAATTATTTTCAATTTTGGTCCTTATCCAAATAATCACAAATATGTAGTTGAATCATGAACTACTATCTCAATCGAACCTAATCATATTAGTTTCGAATTAACATTCAAACTTATACAATTTAAGAAACTTAAATTAATATAACCTAAATATGCATATTGAATTACAGAGATTTCATCCATGCATCAATACACGAAAATAAAGATTATACCTAATGGTGTCATTGTTGGGAAATGTGCCCTAGGTCAATCCATTAACAGTCTTTATGAATACATTTTAGTTAATAAAATAGAGGATTTCATTTGCTGTTTATTATAATTGATTTGCATGTTTACATTATAATAAGATCCATGGGTATTTACAGAAATATCCTAAATGTCCCTAGTCGATTATTATACTGGGAACTATAATGAATTAAGACTAGTGTGAGTCTTGATTGATGATCATACGATGATCATACGTATAGGAATACGAATCAAGATCATGAGTACTTGTTAGGGAACAAAGTACTGGACTGACCCGCTATGAGAACATCACATGGATTAAGTCATAGTTGTTTCTCATGATAGGTATATTTTTCAGTCCTCTAACTTGAGATTACCAGAGACTTCAACATTAGGAATACAGTGATTTGATGCAATCAAACGTTGTCTTTAACCATATGATTATAAAGGTTGTGATTGGTTACTGTGTGAATAATGTGGTGAAGTTGTGTAATCGAGATAGAATTTGTCCCTCTCATATAAAGAGAGATATCCGAGTGGATCCCTCGATGTGTTAGGCTGTTAAAAGGCCTAGTCTAAGTGAATTGATATTGATCAATGTCACTTAGATGTTTTCGATCTACCTAGAAATCGAGACTAGTACGATTGAACATGTTGGATGACAATTCCATGCCTTATGTTTGATCAAAAGGATATCGTGTGATAAAAGGATGTTATATACACTATTGATTAGGTTATATCGATTTGATATTCGTACAACTTGGGTAGTCATAATGTCTTGCTAGAGGCCGCTTATGACTTGTATACCAAAATGTGTTTTGGTACATCGCACAACGTTGTATGAGCCTATTGGGTCGCACACGAGAATGGTTTTGCGAGATTTTAAAATGGTTGAGAAAAATGAATTTTATATGATAAAATTCATGTAAACGTCCTTGTAGTGTATTACACTTATACTTCTTTAAGTAGGGGTATATGTGTAATTTACTTAACCGTCTATATACAAGGGTTGTATAAATAGACGCTTTGAGTTAGAATACAAGTACGAAAGATTTTAAAAAGGCCGAAACTCTATTTTCGTTTTAAGAAACAACTTAGAGTTTTTGGTATCTTCTGGATCGTTTTGGAGAGAAACAAAAAGGTTTGGTATTCTCTCGAAGCTAGCACTTTGAATCTCGGCCGCCGTTCGTGTGTGGACAGCTAGTAGAGGGCGTTCGTCATTGGCAGCGCCTTAGAGATCGATTAACCTTCAGAAAGGTATTGCGACTAAGGTATGATTAAGTTTTCATAGTTTAAACATGTTTTAATGGAATCAGATTCGGATCCTGTTTTGGGGTTTTTCTCAAAATTGTTTTGTAATCTCCGCTGCGCATGAACCCCAAAACCCTTCAGTCATGGATCACAAAATACGAAATTTAATTCATTAAAGTTATTCGAATTAACCTAACATGGTTACTTGCATGTACGAAACTGATTTCAATTAAATCACGAATATATGTATCATATACATAAACCATGATAATAAATCTCACAGAAAACTTATGTATATTATATATACATCAACTATTAACATGCTTTCAATCATATATCATGTATTTATCAGAAGAAAACTTGCAATGAATTTGGAATCGAACTTGAAGGCTCTGATACCACTGATAGTGTTTGGGGTTCATACGCAGCGGAAATTTCAAAACAATTTTGAGAAAAACCCCAATAGGATGTGAATCTAATTCCATTAAAATGTTTAAACTATGAAAACTAAATCACACCTCGGTTGCAATATACTTTTCAGAATGTTGATCGATCTTTAAAGCGCTGCCAATGACGAACGCCCTCTACTAGCTGTCCACATACGAACGGCGGCCGAGATTCAAAGTGCTAGCTTCGAGAGAATACCAAACGTTTGGTTTCTCTCTAAAACAATTCAAAATGTACCAGTCAACCCTAATTCGTTTCTAAAATGAAAAATTAGAGTTTTGGCCCTTAATTTTTTATACATGTATTGTAACTTAAATCGTCTATTTATACAACGCTTGTATATAGACGGTTAAGTAAATTACACATATACCCCTACTCAAGAAGTATAAGTGTAATACACCAAAGGGATGTTTCTGTCATGAATTTTATCATATAAAATTTATTCTTCTGAATCATTTTAAAATCTCGCAAAACCATTCTTAGTGTGCGACCCAATAGGCTCATACAACGTTGGCAGTGTACCAAAACACATTTTGGTATACAAGTCATAAGCGGTCTCTAACAAGACATTATGATTACCCAAGTTGTACAAATATCAAATCGATACAACCTAATCAATAATGTATATAATATCCTTTTGTCATACGATATCCTTTTGATCAAATATAAGGCATGGAATTGTCATCCAACATGTTCGATCATACTAGTCTCGATCTCCAAGTAGACTGAAAACATCCAAGTGACATTGATCAATATCAATTCACTTAGACTAGGCCTTTTAACAGTCTAACACATTGAGGGATCCACTGGATATCTCTCTCTATATGAGAGGGACAAATTCTATATCGATTACATAACTTCACCACATTATTCACACAGTAACCAATCACAACCTTTATAATCGTCCGGTTAAAGACAACATTTGATTGCGTCAAATCACTGTATTCCTAATGTTGAAGTCTCTGGTAATCTCAAGTCAGATGATTGAATAATATACATATCATGAGAAACAACTATGACTTAATCCATGTGATATTCTCATAGCGGGTCGGTCCAATATTTTGTTCCCTAACAAGTACTCATGATCTTGATTCATATTTCTATATGTATGATCATCGTATGATCATCAATCAAGACTCACACTAGTCTTAATTCATTATAGTTCCCAGTATAATAATCGACTAGGGACATTTAGGATATTTCTGTAAATACCCATGGATCTTATTATAATGTAAACATGCAAATCAATTATAATAAACAGCAAATGAAATCCTCTATTTTATTAACTAAAATGTATTCATAAAGACTATTAATGGATTGATCTAGGGCACATTTCCCAACATCTCCCACTTGCTCTAGGGCCAATCATTCATACATCTAATGCCCAATGATCTAACATGACCATCATGTTTCGCATGTGGAAGAGCCTTTATCAATGGATCCGCAATGTTGTCTTCAGTAGGTACTCTGCAAATCTTCACGTCTCCCCTCTTAATGATTTCTCTGATGAGATGAAAATGCCTGAGTATATGTTTAGATCTATGAAGTGATCTAGGTTCCTTGGCCTGTGCTATTGCCCCGTTATTGTCACAATACAAACAAACAAGGCTAGCAATACTTGAAACCACCCCTATTTCAGAAATGAACTTTTTGATCCAAACTGCCTCATTCGCTGCATTGGACGCTGCAATATACTCAGCTTCTATTATAGAATCTGCCACTGTCTCTTGCTTCGATCTTTTCCAGCTTACTGCACCCCATTCAGAGTAAACACATATCCAGATTGCGATCTGAAATCATTTATATCAGTTTGAAAACTTGCATCTGTGTAACCATTTACAACTAGATCATTTTCAAAACTTCCATAGACCAAAAACACTTCTTTAGTCCTTCTTAAGTATTTAAGAATGTTCTTTACTGCTATCCAGTGACTCTTACCTGGATCTGACCGATATCTGCTCGTAGCGCTCAAAGCATATGATACATCAGGCCGAGTGCATAGCATGGCATACATGATAGATCCAATAGCAGATGCATATGGAATCTTATTCATACGGTCTCACTCATTATTTGTCTTAGGACATTAAGTCTTGCTGAGACTTATGCCATGAGACATTGGCAACAATCCTCTTTTAGAGTCTTGCAAACTGAACCTATTCAACACCTTGTCTATGTAAACACTCTGACTTAGACCGATTAGCCTTTTAAATCTATCCCTATAGATCTTTATTCCTAGGATATAGGCTGCATCTCCTAAGTCTTTCATTGAGAAACACTTCCCTAACTAAGACTTGACATTCTGTAATGTTGGAATGTCGTTTCCAATGAGCAATATATCATCAATATGCAGTACCAGAGAAATAACTACACTCCCACTGACCTTCTTGTATACACAAGGCTCATCTTTGTTCTTAATAAAACCAAAATACTTAATTGCTTCATCAAAATGAAGATTCCAACTCCGAGAAGTTTGCTTTAATCCATAAATAGATCTTTGAAGCTTGCATACCTTCATAGAATTTTTAGGATGTACAAAACCTTCAGATTGTGTCATATACACGTCCTCAAATAGCTTTCCATTTAGAAATGTTGTTTTTACATCCATTTGTATCTACGGGCAGTCTTCACTTTTGAGTCAACTCATATTTTGGCGTTTGAATCTTGCATAATCTTTACTATTGTTGTTCATTGCAGGTCATTTCAATTTTCTGGTATTATGTGTTGTCATTCCTTGTGTGGGTTGGACTAGTTTGGCGTGGAGGCTATCCCTGACAAGTACATTATGCAAAGGTGGAGGAAAAAATTCAAGCGGCTACATGTGCTTGCTTCAGCTGAGGAGGATTTTTGTGTCACTACCTCAACTTTCGATGATCATTATGATGCTATTAGCTTCAGTTGCCTTAAGTTAGCAGACTTGGCATATAATTCCACGACAAAGTTTGATAGGATTAACATGCATAAGAAAACTACATGAAGAGCTAGATGGCATTGACATTGTACAGGATCAGAATGAGCAAGCATAACTTGAGCATGCACAAAGTGGTGTGCTCAAAGATCCTTTGCGAGTGAGATGAAGAGGAAGGCCACGAAAGAAGTCAAATTGCGTGTTTCCACAAAACAAACTAGCTGTTGGGAGTTTACAAGAGACAAAAGGGAATGGTGAAAAAGTAAATAAATCCTCCATGTCAGCAGGGAGTCCATAAAAGAAGAAAATGAGGGTAAAGAAAGGCAATGATTCAAGGAAGGAGCTGGAAGTTGAGCATGCTCAAGAAAGCTTTGCTCAACCCACTAATGTGTTCGAGATATCACCAGCGCATGTTGGAGGCACTTCTTCTACCTTCAATAGGTCGAGTTTGATGGAGATAGATCTCGGTGACAGTGTTCCACCAATGAGCTCCCAACATTCGAGGAAATTCACTTTAGAGGACGTGCTTGAGTATATTTCATTCCAATCTTTGTTGAGGAGGTTCACTTAAACAGTTTTGGTTATTATGTTTCATTTGGGGGGAGGGGGTTTGCTTTTGTTTTGAACTGATTTGCATGGTTTTTTTTTAACTTCTAATTTGCATGGTTTGTTGATCATGCTTGTTTTAGTTGGTTATAGTTATTTTTTTTGGAATTGAAAGGCCACAAAATTGCTAAACTTAAGTAGCCTCTCATGTTACAGACTAGAGAAATATTGTTTTGTAATGCCCTTATGTAATAATAACATACTAATATTAAGAAATTAATATTACGATGTTATTAACATGTTGTTATAGGCTGATCTTTTTGTATATATATAGGCTTATATATGTATGGAATTTGCACCCACCCAACAATATTTTGGTTCCAACATTAGAGTGCATGTTTTAATCTTTGTTTGTTCTATATTGCTATAATATTTTTCAGTCAAATGAATATTGTATCATTGTGGAATACAAAATCTATGTTCCTTGTAAATATGCTACAATATTTTTGAATCAAATTAATATAATATCATTACTGCAAGTGGAATACAAAATCTTAAAAATAAAGCATGATTTATATGCTATAATATTTTTGGGTCAATCTCTCTCTCTCTCTCTCTCTCTCTCTCTCTCTCTCTTTCTCTCTTTTTTTTTCTCTCTTTCTTTCTCTATCGAACGATGCTCTTTCTCTTTACTCTCGCTCGTGTCACTACATGTCATTGAATGCATTAAATGCATCGTATGGCAGTGGATACGCGCGCATCAAGTGTATCTCGAGCCAACTGAAGCAACGCATTGATTCTCAGGATTCATACGTGGTGCAAGGAGCGAATTAGGGTGAGACTATTGAGAAACGCCATCAAAGTATGTTATTACTCATTGGCATCATCACACCAACTACCATCACATTAAAACCAAATCGTTCCACCAACCCATTCACGCTCCTCCATTCCATTTCCTCTTCAACACCACGCCCTAACCATCATTTTTCCTCCATATGCCCTCGTCACCATGCCGATTAGTAGAGGCAAAGCAACTTATAAGCGTGCCTCTTTTCATCGTGGTATCAAGAAGGAGAAGGAAACTAAGTACATTCCTGTTCTGACCACCAAAATAGAGAAGTTGGCTACACCAGCACTTGCTGTCCGAAGGTTGAAAAGAGGCGGCCTAAAAGAGGAGTCGACTCCACTCACTCCGACGGAAAAGAAGCAGCATCTGTCAAAAGCTAAAAGGGAAAGGAAGGAGAGGGAAGATGCCTACGCATGAAGTGTTTCTTGGTCAGATGAGGCATTGGATGCCTAAAAAGTCCAATTTCTCGAAGCGGTCAGTACCATTTTCTCGCCGTATGGACTTCTTATACTTTGACAATACAGAATTCAGTCTTTGAGAACAATTTGATCATCTTGGTTAGGTTACTTTCCTTACGGTTGACCTACCCTTATGCCTCCGTCTTGTTCATTTTTTTTACTCTATCATGTACGCACCTGAATCCCATGACCCTCTTGTATTGAAGTTCGAAGTGTTAGGGCATCGTTTCACTGTGAATCCAACCAACTCAAGAAATTCTTCAAACCTCCCAAGGAAGAGTTTGAGTATTTCAACACACCACTTCACCTGTGTTGAGGGCTTTGATCAGGGGATGGTGCTCTGCCAAATATGCAAGAAATGTCTCTGAAACATCTCCAAGAGACCTAAAGCACGCCAATTAATGGTGTTGGCTAAGATCTTACACATCGTTATCACTCGTAACATCACTCCTAAAACTGGTAGTTTGTCCTCCATTTTGCACTTTGACATGTTCTTCATGTGGTGCATCTTGAACGGGAAAAAGATCGATCTGACCGTTGTTATTGATCAACACTTAAAAATGGCCCGGAAAAAGAAATCGGGTTGCTTACCATATGGCATGCATTTAACCAAATTGTTTAGAAGAATGAACCCTTCCATTCTTCTTGGTGAGAGCGACCATGTCCTCGAGTTTCACTGTAATGGCCGAAAGTTAATAAGCCGTTATTAATAACGTGTATGCAGATGTGGCTGACAACTTAGATGCTCGTGGGACCCACAGATAGGCTAGGGCGCGCCTGGAGTTAGGTAAATAGTAATTTTTGTGTTGTTGTGCTTTAATTTGAGATGTTTATGTCTAATTAGGGATATCGACATCACGAGGTGCGTAATTTATTGTGTTATTGACGTGTGCGATAATGTGATGGGTATTCGCCTCGATTAGCGTGCAGATACAGGTATCGGGTAGGCGAATGACAATACACTAGGTCGGGTAGACATATACACATGGAAAATGATAAAATACAATTGATAATTAATAAATAATGTTGTATAAGCATTCGTGACGAGAGAGTAAGCGGGAGACACGAGGGTACGTGAGAGACTCGGGTATCAGAACACCCTTAGGTTAGTTGTTTTTGTTTGAGCAAAGACAAGTCAAGGGAAGAGTGTCACCACCCAAGTCACATTAAGCTGGACCATTTGACTTTAAGATGACCCTAGGATTGTACATTGAGATACACAAATGAGGGATGATGAGTTAAGAGTATAAATATGTGGTTTTGGCATTACTCATCAACTTTTCTCTCTTCTCCCTTTTTTGAACAAAAATAAGAACTTGTAAATAGGGTTTACTGGATTTCAAGAGCACATTTAAATATCCAAACAATAAGGAATCGAAGATCCAAGGTTAGAATCACGCTCTCTATCTCGATATCTACCTTCAGGTCAAAAAAGTTCAAGTTTTTACATGGGTTTTGGTTATGGATTTCGAGCACACTGTATTGAGCAATGTTGCTATGGTTGGGGTGATGGCTTTGGATAAATTATGGAGTTTTTGTTGGTGAAATGTATTGGTTTTGGTTGTTGGAAAAGAAATTAGGGTTTTTAATTGGATTTGTTGGGGTTTTGATTTCGAATGATTTTTGTTGAGGGGTTATGGTTGTAGACGGTTTTTATATGTTTGCATCGATGTTGTGAGGGGTTTAGACCACAATGACGAGCCAAGGGGGATCAAAAACCCCTAATAGGTGTCACTGGTTCAGACGCCGCCAAGGGCACCGTGGGGAGAAAACTCCAACGGCGTCACCTACGACGTCCAAACTAGAGACGAATTTATCACCCACGCTTTGGTTCATGCCGTGGAGTTTTGTTCTTGGCGGTGTGTGTCACGACGTCTAGCATGCTGTGAGATACGCCACATGACTGCTGAACACGGCGGCGCCACCTGCGTGTTTGGAACAAAAAATTAAATAAAAATTGAAAAATAAATTTTCTGAAATGGGTTTTAATTAGAGGTTTATATTCAATTTAATTGGGATTTTAAATTGATAAAAATTGACTTAGTTAGAATTTGGAATTTGGTAAAATTTATAGATAATTTTGATAATCAGACTTCGGATTGACTGACTGAGGATTTGGCACGCATTGTGGGCGTGATTTGGACAAAAATTGGGATTAGTTGGAGTGTGGTTTGAAGTGTGTAGTATCACAATTGAAATTACTTAAGTATTTACTTCTTTTGGCATTTGAATTGAATTTCTATTAAATCAATATTTAATTCCTGGTTGTGGTTTTAATGGACGGACGTTGAGCAGGGCTCCCTCCATGCCATTCCAGTGTGTATGCCCACTAGGCCATAACACGTGTTACCATATTGATCTCGGTGAATAGGACGACCCGAGGATCACGCTGTGGCATGTGTCGGTGCGTCGTAGGTGTAACACCAGCCACCGAGCGTATCCAGATACCGGCCCTACTTAAGTAGGACTAGCCGCAGTACTATGTGGAAGAGTTCAAATTATGGTGCTAGTCTAGTCCTAAGTTCTAGGAACACACTTTGAGCTTTCGCTATTATCTATCCATGCGATAATCACAGTTGCCTATATTTATTTCTGCATCTTTATTTAATAGCTTTATTTAAATTCCAGTATTTACTTTCAGTATTGCCGACTTAATTTCCTTCAGAATATTCACTCTGGACTCATCATCTGCCTTTTTGTGATGGCTTGAGTGCAGATCCTATTACGAGTCGAGGCAAAGGCAAGCTACCAGAATACCGGTGATTTAGAGATATAGAGCCCGACATGTATGTTTGTATTTTATGTACTTGTTTTTCATTTTGGGAATATAGGATTATGAGATACCTTGTATATTTGATATTTTGAGACATCTGAGGTGTTTTGATTGATTTATGCTTATCATATGGGTTTTCTACACTAGGTTTATGGTTTATTCACACATTTCGATTATTATTATTTGATGTTAACATGATTTGTAAGACTTCCGCTAATATTTTGAGGTTTGAAAATGATTTTAATTGGTGAACTGAATTTAATAACTTAAATAGTAACTTGTGTCTTATTAAGGTTAATAATGACTAAATGGTAGATATTATTCAAAGTGAGGCACAATTGGCACTGGTAAGCCAGACTGTGGGCCCACATTGGCCCCCACGGTGGTCTATAGGAAAATGGGTCGTTACATTTTGGTATCAGAGCAAGGCTCTGATGAGCCCTAGGTTTCTTTGGCTCGAAATTAAGCATAAACCTGATCATAAACCTGATGAATAAGCTTTAGATGTGGAAACCCAAAGAATTTTCTAGAATCCTAGTTGGGAAGTGATGTGAGATGGGTAGAAATTAGGGTCATATGTGTTATGTTTTTGGTTGTATAGTACATACGATACACGTATATTCGCACTAAGGTTGACTGAGGCACGAACTTCCATGCATATACCGATGGACAGGTAGCCTTCAAATATGAGTTAGCCTGAGGTTGGAGATACTAGTGATCCGACTAGGCCAACATTGACATTGGAGTCATTGGCGCGGACGGTTGACGGCAGGTTCGCATTGTTGATTGACATGTTGAGAGCTTGAGATGCTCGGGAGGTTACTACAGCTCCTACTACAGTTGTGGCTGCATTTACGGCTACTCAAGTAGTTGTGGCTCCTACTACCGCTAAGACTCAAAGGGGCAGGCTGCAGTATCGAGACACATACCGAGAGGGATACACCGGTGGTTGTTCCGGTGGAGACTACAGTGGTTGTGACTCCATCGACTACTAAGCAGCAGATGTGGCGTCTACGTCAGGGGATTGATGATGGTGGAGGCTAAGAAGCTGAAAGCTTACCTCAGATTCTCTCCAGGATACTTGTACGGAGCTGTAGATCTAGATATAACTAGGAGGTGGCAATTGGCTTATGAGATATTACATGAGATGCTAGTAGTTGAGGAGGTAGATCGACCAAGATTAGCTAGTTATTGCTTGAGATCTGCTGTTTTTGTATGGTGGACCATTTACAGAGCGACTCATCCTACTATTGCTACCTGGGCAGAGTTTAGAGTGTTGTTTATGGATGAGTGCATACCTATGGAGGTCAAGATCAGACTGAGGGAGGAGTTCTTGATGTTGGTTTAGGGTGAGATATTACCGTGTACATGGAGAGGTACATATATTTTTTATCGTACTCTATGAATCTGGCGGGGAGTGATCGGTTGCAGAAATATTACTTTGTACGAGGCCTGGATGAGAGGATTACGACTGCGGTTGTATTTAGAGGAGCGAGTACATTGATAGAGGTCTATGACACAGGACTCTTTCATATAAGACATCTGGTTCAGAGAACTAGTAGATTAGCGGTTCAGGCTGCGCTGCGGGGTCAGCAGCTCAAAGCCATCCAACTTAGGATCCTCGGTCTGATCAAAGATCTAAGAGGTAGAGGAGAGATCAAGGACGACAGGGACAGGGCCAGAGACCACGCTGAGGTGATTGGTAGTCAGATCAGGCGAAGAGGCAATAGAGATCGTCAGGATGACCGTGATAGACGAGATGACCGTGAGGTAGCATATTATGCGGCTTCTGCACCAGATAATCAGTATAGACAATAGCTGAGGCAAGATAGGGGTTAGAGTCGAGGCCAAAGTCAGGCACAGAGTCAGAGGACTACCGGTAGATCAGACACTCGTGCTTGTTTTTTTTGTGGTCAGGTGGGACATCTTGTGGCATAGTGTACCAAATCAACACCAGTGTTGGGGCATGTGCTCTAGGTCAATCTACAAACATTGTTTATCTTACAGTTTTTTTAGTTAATAAAATAGAGGTTTATCATTTGCTATTTAATTATAAGTGATTGCAAATTTACCTTATAATAAGATTCATGGGTATTTGTTGAAATATCCTAAATGTCCTTAGTCGGTCATTATACTGGAAACTATAATGAATTAAGACTAGCGTGAGTCTTGATTGATGGTCATGTGATGATCATACATATAGGGATAAGAATCGAGATCATGAGTACTTATCAAGGAATAAGGTACTGGACTGACCCGCTATGAGAACACCACATGGATTAAGTCATAGGTGGTACTCTTAATAGGTATATCATTTAGTCCTTCAACTTGAGATTACCATAGACTTCAACATTGTGAGCATGATAATTTGACACAATTAAACGTTGTCTTTAACCTGATGATTATAAAGATTATGATTGGTTATCATGTGAGCAATATGTGAAGGTGTGTAATTAAGAAAGAATTTGTGGCTCTCGTAAGGAGAGAGATATCAGTGGATCCTTCGATGTGTTAGATTGTTAAATGGCCTAGTTCAAGTGAATTGATATGATCAATTACGTTTGGATGTTTTCAATCTATATAAAGATCGAGACTAGTACGATTGAATATTAAAGGTGACTTTTCATGCCTTACATTTAATCAAAGGATATTGCATGACAAAAGGATATGATATACGTTATTCATTAGGTTGTATCGATTTCGATATCTATGCTACTTGGGTAGTCATAATGCCTTGCTAGAGACCGCTTATGACTTATGTACCAAAATGGTTTTGGTTCACTACCAACATCACATGAACCTATTGGGTCACACACAAAAAATGACTTTGCACATTTTCAAATGGTTCAGAGTATTGAATTTTATATGATAAAATTCATAGTATATAACCCCTTATGATTCGTTATATGATAACTTATTAATAAGGGTATATGTGTAATTTGCTTAAACAATGTAAATACAATAGGTTTATTTCAAATTTACTTAAACATCATAAATACAATAGTTGTATTATAAATAGGATTTAAGTGAGAGCTTATCTACACATATGAATAAAGGGCGATACCCAAAAACGGAATAGAAGAATTTCATTTTTTTCAATTTTCGAACTCTCTGGATTTTGGGAGAGAAAGAAAAACGTTTTCAATCTCTCTTGGAGCTAACAATCCAAATTGTGGTCACTGTTCATGTGTGGATTTCTAATAGAGGTCGCGCGCTTGAACGTCTTGAAGATCGAATAATCAGAGAAGGAAATCACGAATCAAGGTATGATTTACTTTTATAGATCTAGTTTAATGGAACTTATTTACGATCCTGTTGGGGTTTTTCAAAAATTGTTTTGAATTTTTCGCCACGTATGAACCACAAATCCCAACAACCAGTACCACCACAAACTGAGCATGCCAGAGATAGGGCCCAAACAACTGTTTTAAGAGTTGCACAACCGTACAGGGAGGCGACCAGATAGCTCGTAGAGGGTACATTATCTGTCTATGGTATTTCCATGCATGTCATGTTTGATTCGGGCATCACACTTTCTTTTATATCTGGAAGCATGGTAGGAGTGTTAGTGTTCGATGCACAGAACTCAGACATACATCTTGTTCTTAGTACGACAGTTGGGGATAAGATTTACCCTAACTGAATTTGCCGAGATTGTGTGGTTAAGATAGAGGGAGATCAATTATTGACTGATTTGAGAGTATTAGAGTATCTGGAGTTTGATACGATATTTAGTATGGATTGGTTATCATTTTATTATGCACAAATCGACTGTTTCAACAAGACTTAAGTTTTACATCAAGGGGGATTATAAAGTTTTCTTTTACCGGAGTTGCAACTACATTTGATATCACTTGAGGCAGACTAGCGATGTCGCAAGAGATGGAGGCGTACGCGGCTATGATTGAGCAAAAGCTTAGGACAGTAATTAGGGTTGAGGATGTCCTGGTTGTTTACGAGTTTTCAAACGTGTATCCTGAGGATTTGCGAGGATTGCCATCACGGAGAGCTGTTAAGTTCATTATCGAGCTAATTTTCGGGACTCTGCTAATTTACAGTAGGCCTTATAGGATGTCAGCATTGGAGCTGGAGGAGTTAAGGATCCAGTTAGAGGAGTTACTACAGAAGGGATTCATTCACCTTACCATGTAACCTTGGTGAGCTCTAGTTCTTTTTATGAAGAAGAAAGACGGATCGATGCATATGTATGTGGACTACAGGAAGTTGAATTAGGTGACAATTCGGAACCGTTACCCACATCCCAGGATCGATGAGTTGTTCAATTAGTTGGCAGGATCTGAATTCTTCTTGAAGATTGACCTCAAATCAAGATACCATCAATTGAGGATTCGAAAGGGGGATATTGAGAAGACTGCCTTCAGTACGCGATATGGGTTGTACAAGTTTACAGTCATGCTATTTGGGCTGACTAACACACCGACGATCTTTATGGATTTGATGCACAGGGTGCTCTGGGCGTTCCTAGATCGATACATCATTGTTTTCATCGACGACATCCTGATTTACAGTAGGATTTGTGTGGAGCACAATAGGCATCTCAAGGAGGTGTTGGCGACGTTGAGAAAGCACAGACTTTACGACAAGTTTAGCAAGTGTACATTTTATAAAGTCATGTTTCTGGGGCATATCATCAACGATCAGGGCATATTAGTTAATAATGACAAGATTCGGGCTATCATTGACTGGAGGACACTCGAGTCTATATCTGATATCTGGACTTTCCTGGATTTAGTAGGATATTACAGTTGTTTTGTTCAGAATTTCTCACTTATTGCAGCATCGAAGACGAGGTTAACCAAGAAGGATGTCAGATTTGACTGGTTACAAGAATATGAGGATGTTTTTTGGGACAAAAGAGATAATTAATGTATGCACCAGTTTTGGCATTACCTGTGGCAGGTAAAGGTTTCTCAGTGTACACGAATGCATTAGGCACTGGGTTGGGTTGTGTGTTGATGCAGGATGGACACCTAGTAACCTACTTATCTTGACGATTGATACCCCACGAGGGGAACTATTAGTGCACGACTTTGAGCTTACGATGGTCATGTTTGCACTGAAGGCTTGGAGGCACTACTTGTATGGTGAGAAGTGTGTGTTGTTTACTGGCCACTCGAGCTTGCGTTACCTATTCACTCAAAGGGAGTTGAACATAAGACAGAGGATATGGTTCGAGTTACTGAAGGATTACGATTTTGCCATTGAGTATCACCTAGGTAAGGCGAATGTCATAGCTGATGCGGTGAGCAGGAGCAGTATTGAGAGCCAGACAGTACTGCGGCATATGACACATGATTACAGGTTGCTTGAGGCTGCTTCGGTGTTGTGTGTGACAGAGTCTATTGCTGAGCTACACATTTGTTTTTAGATACAAGTTACCACGGTGTCTCTCGAGTGGGTTGCTGAGTTGCAGAGAGTTGAGGGCCAGTATTTACGGATCAGTGGACTATCTCAGGATTCAGGGTGCACAGAGTGGATTGAGGGTTCAGACTAGTGCTTGAGACACGTTTATGGATACCGACGATACTAGAGCTTAGGGACAACATTCTGGAGGACGCATACTGGTCGCGATATGCGGTTCATCCTGGTTGGGCCAAGATGTATCACGACCTACAACGATTGTTTTGGTGGCTAGGGATGAAGGCTGACGTGGGGAGATACGTCCGAAGTTGTCATATTCGCCAGTAGGTGAAGGCTGAGCACAAAAGACCAGCTGGGTTGCTACAGCCACTGCCCATTCCTCAGTGGAAGTGGGAACATGTGACCATGGAGACACGACGCAGTTTGGATAGTTATCGACAGGTTAACAAAGTTGGCACATTTCATACTGATTGCCATGAGATATTCGGTTGCACAACTGAGCACTATCTTCGAGATAGAGATTGTTAGATTGCACGGTGTATCGGTCTCCATTATTTTTGACAGAGATGTAAGGTTTGCTTCGAGGCTTTGGGAGAGTATGTAGGAGCATTTGGCACTCGACTACAGTTTAGTACTGCGTACCATCGTCAGACTGACGGGTAGTCAGAGTGGTTGATTTAGATTCTCGAGGATATGCTCAGGGCATGTATATTATAGTTTGGCAGATTGTGGGAGGATTATCTGCCGTTATGTGAGTTTACTTACAAAAAAGGCCATCAGGTGAGCATCGAGATGCCACCGTTTGAGGCACTTTATAGTAGGCCCTGCAGGTCACCAGCATGTTATGCGGTATTGGAGGATACATCGGCTATAGGACCTGAGGTTGTTGTAGATCACACTAAGGACGTGAGGCAGATTAGGCAGAGACATCAAGTGGCCAAGGATAGACAGAAGAAATATGTGAACAAGTATCACGTGAATCTGAATTACGAGGTTGATGATATGGTGTATTTGAAGGTTTCTCCGTGGAAAGGACATAAGAGATTTGACATTAAATGGAAACGGGCACCAAGATTTGTTGGACCATACAGGGTCAAGGCACGCATCGACAATGTAGCTTACGAGTTAGAGTTACCATCGCAGTTTGCTGGGGTACATCTGGTATTTCACATTTTGATGTTGAGACTGGCTAGGTCGGGGCAAAGACCTATGGTTGATGTCAGGTAGGTAGAGGTATGACCTGATGGCACGTATGAGCAGCAACTAGTGGAAATTGTGGATAGGAGGACTCAGATTTTGAGAAACAGGGAGATCCCAAAGGTTTTGGTTTGTTGCAGCATCATGGGACCGAGGGACTCACTTGGGAGATTGAGTCTACGATGCGACGACGATACCATCAGCTATTTGCCAGTAAATGTTGTGTTAGTTATTTAAATTTCAGGACAAACTTTCACGTAGTTCGGAAGAATTGTAAAGGCTCAAAGTTAATAAGCATTTATTAATGACGTGTATGCAGACATGGTTGACAACTCAGATGCTCATGGGACCTGAAATTAGGCCAGGGTGCGCCTGGAGCTAAGTAAATAGTCATTTTTGTGCTGTTGTGCTTTAATTTGCAATGCTTATGTGTAATTAGGTTTATCAGCATCGCGATGCGCGTAATTTATTGTGTTATTGACGTGTGAGATAGTGTAATGGGTATTCGCCCCGATTAAGGTGCAGACATGGGTACTGGGTAGGCGAATGACAGTACACTAGGTTGGGTAGACATATACACATGGGAAATGATAAAATACAATTAATAATTAATAAATAATGTTGTATATGCATTCTTGATGCGAGAGTACGCAGGAGACGCGAGGGTACATATGAGACTCGGGTATCGGAACACTCGAAGTTACCACCCAAGTCAAGGGAAGAGTATCACCACCCAAGTCACATTAAGCTGGACCATTTGACTATACGATGATGATTTTACATTGAGATACACAAGTGAGGGATGATGACTTGAGAGTATAAATATGTGGTTTTGCCACCACTCTTCACCTTTTCTCTCTCCACATCCTCTCTTTAATGAAAATGGGACCTTGTGAATAGGGTTTGTTGGATTTCAAGAGTACATTTGAAGATCCAAAGGACAAGGAATTCGATGATCCGACGTTAGAATCTCGTTCTCTATCACAATATCTACTTTTCGGTCACAATAGTACGGGTTTTTACGTAGGTTTCGGTTATGGATTTCGAGCACACTGTATTGGGCAATGTTGCTATGGTTAGGGTGATGGTTTTGGATAAATTGTGGAGTTTTTGTTGGTGAAGTGTATTGGTTTTGGTTGTTGGAAAAGAAATTAGGGCTTTTAATCGAATTTGTCGGTGTTTTGATTCCGGACGATTTTCATCTAGGGGGTTTGTACCATGGCGGCGAGCTGACGGGGACTCAAAAACCACTAATAGGCGTTACTGGTTCAGATGCTGCCGTAGCGCCATGGGGAGAAAACTCCCACAGTGTCACCTGCGGCGTCCAAACCAGAGACAAAATTATCACCCACGCTTTAGTTTACGCCGTAGGGTTTTATTCTAGGCGGTATGGGCCACAGTGTCCAGCACGCCATGAGACACGTCGTGGGACTGTTGAACATGGCGGCGCCACCTGCGACTTTTGGAACAGAAAATTAAATAAAAATTTAAAAATTAATTTTCTAAAATGGGTTTTAATTGGGATTTTTATTGGAGGTTTATAATCAATTTAATGGAGATTTTAAATTGATAAAAATAGATTTAGTTAGGATTTGGAATTTGGAGAAATTTACAGATAATTTTGATAATCAAACTTTGGATTGATTGAGTGAGGATTTGGCATGCATTGTGGGCATGATTTGGATGAAAATTGGGATTAGTTGGAGTGCAGTTTGAGGTGTGTAATATCCCTAATGAAATTACTTGAGTATTTTCTTCTTTTGGCATTTGAATTCAATTTATGTTATTTCAATATTTTATTCCTGGTTGTGGTTTTAATAGACGGACGTTGAGCGGGCTCCCTTCGTGCCATTCCAGTGTGTATGGCCACTAGGCCATAACATGTGTTGCTCGATTGATCTTGGTGAATAGGACGACCTGAGGATCACGTTGTGGCACGTGTCGGTGCGTTGTAGGTGTAACGTCGACCACCGAGCATATCCAGATACTAGACTTGCTTCAGTGGAACTCGCTGGCAGTACTCTTTGGAAGAGTCGGAATTATGGAACTAGTCTGGTCCTAGGCTCTAGGAACACACTTTGAGCTTTCACTTTTGTCTATCCATGCAATGATCACAGTTGTCTATATTTATTTTCGCATGTTTATTTAATAGTTTTATTTAAATTCCAGTATTTACTTTTAGTATTGCTCATTTAATTTCCTAGTGTATACTCACTCTAGACTCGTCATCTATTTTCTGTGATGGCTTAAGTGCAAATCCTAGTACGAGTCGAGGCAAGGGCAAGCTACCAAAGTACCGGTGATTCAGAGATATATAGCCCGACTTGTACGTTTGTATTATATGTACTCGTTTTCATTTTGGAAATATGGGATTGTGAGATACTTTGTATCTTTGATATTTTGAGACATGTGAGGTGTTTTTATTGATATATGGTTATGGTATGGGTTTTCCACACTAGGTTTATGTTTTATTCACACATTTTGATTATTATTATCTGATGTTAAAGTGATTTGTAAGACTTCCGCTGATATTTTAAGGTTAGGAAATGATTTTAATTGGTGAACTGAATTCTGTAACAATTTAAACAATAACTTATGGCTTAATGAGGTTAATAATGACTAAATGGTAAATATTATTCAATGTGCGGCACAACTGGCGCTGGTAACCAAGATTGTAGACCCATATTGGCCCTTGTGGCAGTTTATTGGAAAATGGGCCATTACATTGTCCACAACCAAGTTCTTGATAAGAGCAATCTGCTGATGATGGAATTGACACTCGATCCAGTCTCGGGGTGATGGTTGAAGATAGAAGGCCATAGTAGTTCAAGTGAGGATGATGAGGATGATGAGGGTGATGTGAGTGAGGGTTGTAGAGTTATGGGGTTCATACACAGAGAAAAATTCAAATTTTTTTTTGAAAAACCACAATATGATCACAAATAAGTTCCATTAAACAAGATCTAGAAAAGTAAACCATACTTTAATTTGTTATATCCTTTTATTTCTCTGATCTCCAAGACATTCAAGCGCGCGTCATCTATCAGAAATCCAAAGACAAACGATGACTATAATTTGGAGTGCTAGCCCCAAGATAGATAAAAACCGTTTTTCTTTCTTTCCAAAAATCTAGATAACTCTAAAATAGCAAAACCGAAACTCTTAATTCGTTTTAGGATATGACCATCTATTTATGTGTAGATAAACCATCACTTAAATCCTATTCATAATACAACTATTGTATTTAGGCAGTTTAATCAAATTATACATACACCCCTATTAATAAGTTATCATATAACAAATCATAAGGGCTTTTATGTCATGAATTTTATCATATAAAATTCATTACTCTTGACCAATTGAAATTGCACAAAGCCATTCTTTGTGTGAGATCCAATAGGTTCATGTGATGTTGGAAGTGAACTAAACACCATTTTGGTACACAAGTCATAAATGTTCTCTAACAAGATATAAGGACTACCCAAATAGCATGAATATCAAAATCGATACTACCTAATGAATAATATATATCATATCCTTTTATCGTGCAATATCCTTTAATTAAACATAAGGCATGAAAAGTTACCCTTAATGTTCAATCGAACTAGTCTCGATCTTTAGGTAGATTGAAAACACCCAAGTGACATTGATCATAGCAATTCACTTGGAATTTTCCATTTAACAATCTAACATATCGAGGGATCTACTAATATCTCGCTCTTTACGAGAGGGACAAAAATTATGTCTTGATTACACACCTTCACATATTGCTCACAGGATAACCAATCACAATCTTTATAATCGTCTGATTAAAGACAACATTTGATTATGTCAAATTACCATGCTCATAATATTGAAGTCTATGTTAATCTCAAGTCGAAGTATTAAATGATATAACTATCAAGAGTAACACATATGACTTAATCCATGTGGTGTTCTCATAGCGGGCCGATTCAATACCTTGTTCCCTAACAAGTTCTCATGATATTGATTCATATCCCTATAGTATGATCATCATATGACCATCAATCAAGACTCACACTAGTCTTAATTCATTATAGTTCCCAGTATAATGACCGATTAGGGACATTTAGGATATTTCAACAAATACCCATAGATCTTATTACAAGGTAAACATGCAATCACTTATAATAAAATATCAATTGAAAACCTCTATTTTATTAACTAAAATTATAAGATAAAAAATGTTGTAGATTGATCTAGGGCACATGCCCAAACAGGGGTGATGTTAGTGGGGGTAAGGGTATTTTGTTAGAGATTGAGTATGTTGACAGTGGGGTTGAGGGAGATGAGAGAGGGGGATAGGGGTAATGAGGAAGTTAAGGTAAATTTTGTTAGTCATGACAGTGTTGAGGAGGTTGTTATAGTGAGGGACCATGTCGAGGGCAACCTAGTAGGGAGGGGGTTGCAGTCGACGACCATGTAGTAGGGGATCCTATTGAGGAAGATGCTAAAGTTGGAACTGAAGGGGAATACATTATGGGTACACCATTAGAGGTAGAGCATGGAAATATAGGTACCCATTGGAGGCTGCTCCAATAGAAGTAGACAAATTATTGGGAATATGAACGACAATACTAAAGACCATGTGGAAGGTGAAGGAACACTTATTGCGCCATCAACTGGCGTAACTGAATCACCATTGATGTTGCAAGAAATTAACTAGTTGTTGGAGAAGCATTTTCATGGTTTGCAGGTTTTCATGGAGGCTTGGTTCAATCAAGTAGAGAACATGGTGCATGAGTAGTCACTCTTTGCTCATTTGTTGATCAACTTGATAAGGTCAGGAAGCTAACTGATGTGCTTACCAGGTCTGCTGTTAATGCTAGCTACGGCTTAAATTTGCTACATGGGGACATGGAAACACTATTAATCTGCATGCAAGATAAAGTGTATTGGATATGGAGTGGTTCGATGCATTGGTGGCAAAGTATGAAGAACAGCTGGACCAAAGGGAAATGCAGAAAAAATAGAAGCGCACATGGAAACTTGACCACGTTGACCTTGATGCCAACTATTAGTTTGCTCCCTTTCTGTATGATAACTATCTCATAACTTTCTCATTTTGGTATACAATGGTTTGTAATATTGTAGGTGTTGAGCTATGCTCCACCATGTATAGTATATGTTGGTATTTCGGTTGTTGAGCTATGCTCCACCACGTACATTTCGTGTTGGCCTTTGTGTTGGGTTTGGGGGTTCATACGCAATGAAAAATTGAAAACAATTTTTGAAAAACCCTAATAGGATCACAAATAAGATCTATTAAACAAGATGTACAAAATTAATCCATACCTTAATTTGTGGTTTCCTTCTTTGATTGTTCAATCTTCAAGACGTTCAAACGTATGTCCTCTATCAGAAATCCAGACACGAACGGTGACCGCAATTTGGAGTGCTAGCCCGAAGGGAGATAGAAAACATTTTTCTTCACTCCTAAAATTCATAGATCTCTAAAATAGCAAAAATAAAATTCATTTTCTCGTTTTAAGGTATAACCCTCTATTTATATGTAGATATGCCCTCACTTAAAATCCTATTCGTAAGACAACTACTGTATTTAAGCAGATTAAGAAAATTGCATATATACCCTTATTAATAAGTATCGTATAACAAATCATAAGGGCTTGTATGTCATGAATTTTTTTATATAAAATTCATTACTCAGGACCAATTGAAATTGTGCAAAACCATTTTTTATGTGTGACCCAATAGGCTCATGAGACGTTGGTAGTGAACAAAAAACTATTTTGTTACACAAGTCATAAGCAGTCTCTAGTAAGGCATTATTATGACTACTCAAGTAGCATGAATATTAAAATCGATACAACCTAATGAATAACATGTATCATATCCTTTTATCGTGTGATATCCTTTGATTAAACATAAGGCATGGAAAGTTACCCTTAATGTTCAATTGTACTAGTCTCGATCTCTAGGTAGACTAAAAACATCCAAGTGACATTGATCATATTAATTTACTTAGACTTGGCTATTTAATAATCTAACATATCGATGGATCTACTGATATCTATCTCTTTACGAAAGAGACAAATTCTATCTTGACTACACACCTTCACATATTGCTCACATGATAACAAATCACTATATTTATAATCGTCCGGTTAAAGACAACGTTTGATTGTGTCAAATTACCATGCTCCTAATATTGAAGTCTACGGTAATCTCAAGTTGAAGTACTAAATGGCATACCTATCAAGAGTAACACCTATAACTTAATCCATGTAGTGTTCTCATAGCGGGTCGGTCCAGTACCTTATTCCCTAACAAGTACTCATGATATCAATTTGCATCCCTATGCGCATGATCATCACATGACCATCAATCAAGATTCACACTAGTCTTAATTCATTATAGTTCCCAGTATAATACTGACTAGGGACATTTAGGATATTTCAACAAATAACCATGGATCTTATTATAAAGTAAGCACACGATAACTTATAATAGCACAACTAATGATAACGTCTAATTTATTAACTAAAATTATAAGATAAACAATTTTCGTAGATTGACCTAGGACATATGCCCCAATACTTTGCTCAACCTTGGAGCAGAGGTCAACATAATCTATGCTTTATTAAGTTTATATGGTATGTTATGCTATGGTTTACGTATGCTATGGTTTTAATGCAGGGGGTGCTGGGATCATCTCTTACATCACACAAGGCTAATCAATGGTACAAAGGGTTATGTGGTATGTGGCATATCAACGAATACTAATAAGAGAGCACAACCCTCTTAAGTTATGTTTGTTTTTGATTTCATTCTCTAGAATATGTAAAGGGATCCCAAGGACGATTCTCTATGACCCAAGTTAGGTCTAGAGAAATTGCCCCCCATGCTAAAAGTTCGCTGACCCATTCATACCTTAACAACATTTCACTTTTTGTCTGTCTTTTACTAAGCAATCCAAGCTACTTGTATGTGATGCTCTGTATGTAAGAGATTATTATTAATGAATTGAAATACAAGTAAATTTCCTAGAAAGGCCTCTCTATCTGTGATTTTTCTATCCTTTATTTTGCTTCTTCTCGCTCAACTGCATCAGTTTTTCTATGCTATGATATGCCATGCAATATGTGTTGTATGTTATGTGTTTTGAAATTTTCTTCAATTCCCTAGTTAGTAGTGGATCACTAAACCTTTTGAGTTTTTGAGCATACTCAACTTTGGGTAAAAGGTTGAGTATACTCACAATAATGTTATCACAGCACAAGCAAAATTAGATTAGAAAATGTAGGCTAGTCATCAAAATAACTTTTAAATAAGCTTTCATCGTAAACAATTAATATAATTGTTTGACGTTGATACGATGGAGATTGATCGAGTTTTGCATGCTTGGAGTTACTGCGAAGTAGACATAGTCATAAATAACAAGGTAATCCATGTACAACTTAGTCTATACACAATTCGAGCGTGTACTAACAATTTTAAGTTGAGCATACTCAATTCAATATGCTCAACTCAAAGTCGAGCATACACAAAGTTGGGTATGCACCAAATAATATTGTAAGAGCGCACACAAATTACAATGTCTTGAATGAAAATAACAACATAAACAACTAAAAAATTTTGAAGGTAGAAACCAAAGCAAAAAACATTAGACTTCAAAATAGCACAGAAGGCGTAGACTAATTTAAGGACTAACTACAAACATAACAACACAACCAAGTCTAAACAGTTTTTAAATGTACAAACCAAAGCAAAAAACAACAATCTTCACAATAATTTAAGCTACTTGGAAAACCTTAACGACATCTCCTTCATCTTGACGTCGAGAATTCGACTTTTTTTATACTGTGACAAATGCATTCTGAAACATTAGGGTCATCTTCCTCATGGTAGCGTCATGGTCCCGCGAACTCCCTTCTTTTTCATTCTTATTTCCACACAGATCAAAATCAGATAACTAAACCTTTTTGATAATCTCTTTCTTAACCACCTTCTTCTTTGTTCCATCCTGTTTCTTAGCCTTGTCTGCTGAGAAAGAAAGGCACCTCGCAGTTGTGCACGAAAAGAACAGTCAGCCCTTATTCGGTGACATCTTCTTCATTCGTTTCAGCACCAACTCACCCTTCTTGCATTGTAAACATGACTTCTCATGAGAACAATGTACAAAGGTTTGAGACCGATCCCCACAAAAACAACAAGGATTCGTAGCCAATCCCTGCAAACCAACAACCTAACACATAAACAAGCATGTTTGCAATCCAGATCTAAGGAAATGTGAAGTTACGGTTACTTGTCTCAAGCTAGCGATGTGTTCCTTTATCTTTCTTGTCTTTCTTTCTATGTTCTCTTTCATCCTTCCCTTCGTGTAGATCATGCTTGGGTTTAGAGCAAACTTGCTCCACAAGTTTCATGAAGAGAGAAAAAAAGAGTGATGTGAAGTGATAGAGACATAACTCACAAAAAGACAAAAAAAATGCATAACATTAAATGCATGAATGATGTAAGGTGACATTTGTGTCAATTTTTATATCCATTTTTAGAAATTCCTTCGATGACTGATGTGTGCCGAACGTGTCGATAAAATAAAATACCTAAACCAACTATTTTGTAGATAGTGGTAAGTGGTCGATCCCACAAAGATTGGTAGTCTTTCTAAGGTCAGAAACATAAAAAAGGGAAATCGGGGCTTTTAGAATGATTGAGAGAACTAAAAAGAACTATAGAATGAAAATAGTTTGTAAAGAACGAATATTAATAAAAGAAGTAACATAGGCTTTCAGCTTCTCGAACTTGTCTAATGACATGAAAATTCATGGGTCGTCGATCCATACAAAAATATGCAATTCAATTATATTCTAATGTAGCTATAGACCTGGTGACACATTTGGTTCCTCGCACTTCCTAGTCTCGGTAGTCAAGGTACGAACATTAACTACTTTTCTAACCAAACACGCAACCCCTAGACTCACGCGAATTAGTTTTAATGCATTAATTACATTACTACGATTCGTGAAGGTACCATACCTAGATAACTGGATCGCTAGTGCTCCAAATTTAGCCTAGATCCCTAAGACACTTGACCGGTCCTGAAAGGGACTAACCAACCAGTATGACCAATTGTAACTAGTACTAGTCTATTGCATAAGGATGAATGCTTCAACTCAATAATGTAGGGTAGTCAACCTAATATGCATGCAAGGGTCCTTCATACAATTAAATCTAACCCTAGATGAAGTTCAATGCCAAACAAAATATAATATAAGAAAATAAATAAATCGAATAGATCTTACAATGATTCCATCTCACCAACGACTTGTTCGATCCAAATTCGACCTAGATCCGTAAATGTTTAGCCGCAGAAGGTTGTAACGACCCAAAAAATGTGCTACGTCTATATGATGTTGTGTAGTACCTATTTATACTCATGTCTATGTGACAAGACGATGATGTTAGTGTACGAGTAGGGTTCTCCTCAAAAAACGTGCTGAACGGGGGTCGGGCGAATGAGAAATGGATATGTGGTGCCGGGGAAGCAATAATTGTTAGCGACCAGCAAATAAAACACAATAATTAATTAATTCGATAAATTGTTCAGGTCATTAATATTCGATTTGTACGCGATGGGTGAGTCGTGGTGCAGTCGGGAGGTGGAAACGTGGTAAAAAAAATATCGTGTTTCACCCAATAGAGTTACACATGCATGTTAGGTGGCTGAAGCGGTGGTGGCGGTTGGAGTGAACAGGAGCAGTTGGATGCACCTCGAGGCACACATTTGCATGTAGATGTAAAGGATTTATATAAATTCTTCTCTCTCCTCACCGTTTCATGCACTTTCTCTCTTTCTCGTTCTTTCCTCATTCTCGTGTCTGAGAGAGGTTCGACAGTTTTCAGAGCTCACGATGACGCGAAGGCGCGGTAAACACTGTGGATTAGGTAAGATTTCGACTCGCCACTTCGTTCTTGTCATTTTGACGTGGGTCTCAAATGTTTTCGTTCGAGTTGGGAATTTAGTAGAGTTCAGTTTTGGGAGATTTTGGTGGTGTTGAATCAGTAACGACGTCCCGAGGAGTTTGGGGTAGGATCAGAATGCGGTGACACGAGCTGGAGTGTTGGAAAACCCTAGATGTTTGTTTTGTCGTCGACGCCGCGAGGGACATCATAGAGCCAGTAAGCCATGACGTCAATCACAACGTCCAGACCAGAGAAGGTTTGGGAATTCGCGCTTTAAGTGACGTTGCCAGGGATTTTCCCCACTGCACCACTCACGGTGTTTGGAGCAGTGCCAGTTGTTATTTCACATATTAGGCGACACCACCAGGACTTTTGGCCCCAGCGTGATAGTGTTCACAACACAAGAATTCTTAAAATTTATAATAACTTCAAGTATCACTCGGGTATCCATATTGGTTCGAATATGACCCAATATCCGAGGAATTAACCCAGAATAGTTGAAATGAATAATACTTGGAAAATGGAGAAAATGACAATTAAAAATGGAAACAGAACTTTAACGCAACAAAATTGAATAGAAATGATTACCAGGTGTCTAGGAGATTGGTGACAAACATACAGGATCGGGTTGGGGAACGTTGAGAGCTGCGAACACGAGGTTTTGTGTTGTACTATGATTAAAACTAGTGGAAGTTTTGATATTATTTCATTTGTGCAATTACTTGGCTGTTATCTTTCTTGAGCAGTGTTTTATTGATGGAATGTGATTTCTTAAATTTCGTTTGTGATATCCATTCTTGGCAGATTATTTATTTGGTTTTCTCGGACTCCCAATGAGTAGTCTTTTAAGTCTAAGAGGGCAATATGGTGGTCACAGGTTCGGTGAGTTGGCTTCGTGGCCTCACTCAGAACTGTGATTACACGGATGTTTAGACTTGCCTAAATCCACAGGTTAGGGTTGGGAGTCGAACATTAGTTTACTATATTGTGAGCTACTAAGTGGTCGACTCATTCTAACTAGTTGGTAGTTTGTTTAACTCCAGGATCTGTTTGGAAAGTCTGATTGTTTACTACATGTGGCAATCTGATAGACTTGGAACACTTAGATGCTTTTTGTTTTATGCTCTAGACATTCATTTATTGTTGATATCTCAGTAATTCATTATCATGCTGTCTTTTATTACCTTTGGGATATCTACGCATGATATTTGATTAGCCATTTATTTGACATTTGAAATAATATTGGATATCTATTTGGTTATTATTGTTCCACTTCTGTACTCACCATCCTTTTTATGACGGTGGGTGCAGACTCATTGTATAGCAGGGCAGAGAAAGGTAAGGGACCAACAATAGGCGACTAAAGTGAAGGACTAATAGGTGATTAAAGCTCGCCAATTGGGTAGGTCCTATGTATATATATATGTTTTTGAGAACATTGAGATATGGGTTTATGAGAGATCTTGGGCATGTATATTATGATGTAATCTCCTCTGACTTGATGTTGGTATACATATGCGGGGTTTCCACATTCTATGTTATCCTGACTAGTATCTTAGAGTTATTTTTATTAGTTAGAGAATTAATTTGCTTCTGCTATATTCTGTATAACTTACAAAAATATAATGACTCAATTTAATTAACTTAATAAATGGTAAATGGTAGGGAAGGCTGACTAAGTTTACGTTGATTGCGCGAGTGTTGACTCGAGGTTTACGTAAGTCTAGGCCTGGCAGAGCCCAATTTAAGGTTATGGAATTCGGGCCGTTACAAGTGGTATCAGAGCCGAAGTTTAAAATACTCGACTTTTGATTAAATCACAACCGAAATAATACACAATTTAGCGGAAGTTAGGACAATGGTTGAACTTAGAGTGAAACCCTATGATCCTGACTTAAATCTTAGTTGGGAAGTGAGGAGAGTTAGAAAATTTAAAATTGAACTATAAGCTATTTGATTTGTTGTATATTTTTCTATCGGTAGCTATAGTTGAAACCACACCCAAGAGGGGAGTGAATTGGGTGTATCGAGAAGTTATCACCTTTTTAATATAATTTTAATAATCAATATGCTATATGCTCACTAAAACGCGAATATGAATGCTATGTAAGTGAAGGGGATAGAAGAGATGGAAAGAGACACGATTTATAGTGGTTCAATCCAATGATCTATATCCGCTATTTAACCTCCCCGGCTAAGATTTTAAAACCCCCACTTATATTGCTAATAAGTGTTACAATCTAAGCTTGCAAGCTAATGCCTAATCACAATTAGGACTTCCTACCTAGCTGCAACTAGGGTTTATGCCTAGCCTCAACTAGATCTTCCCTTCGACTTAGATTCCAATAAGTCTTACAATCATCCAATTACAACCAATAAATGATAATAATGAAATAACACTCTACAAAGTAAAGTGGCACCAAGTTCAAATACTAGCAAGCCTTCTAGAACCTAACCACTCTAATGCATGCAAGTATGAAAAAAAAATGAGAAATGCAAATATATCATTGATTTGTGCAAGTCTCCAACATGAAATCGTTTCAAAAACTAATTGAGTAGTACAAAACTGGTTTCAAAGCCAAATAAGAATAAGTTTCATAAAAATAAAGTTTAAGTGCAAACTTTTGCCCAAACCAATCTTAGGGTTTAATAAAATGAGTTTAAGTGCAAAACCCAAGATGAATGTGTTGAAAAACATGACAAATGATTTTTCAAGTCAAACACACAAAACTATGTAATTTAAGTACAAGAAAAGTTAGGAAAAAAGACTTTCTTACAACCCCAAGAAGGTGACTTGAAAATCAATTTTGGAGAGGTTGTAGTACACCTTAGAAAGCCTCAATAATGTTGGTTTTGAGAGTGATTAGATAGCCTCAAAAATATTACTTTTGTTCTTCACAAAAATCCAAGCTTCTCCTTTTGAAAACTTTGAGCACTTGTGTGTTTTCTAGCTTGTGAGGACAAAACAATGTTCTTGGTGGTTTGAGAATGTTCTACATTTCTTTTTATTAGTTTATGACCATTCTAGGGATTCTAGGGCTCAGATCTCAACAAGGATTCAAAATAAAGTGTGATTTTCAGCTTTATAAAAAAGTTGTTAGGAAAGCAATTAACGCACTAATCTTTAGACCTAGCGCACTAATACTGCACTTAGCGCGCTAATAAGCGCACTAACTGCAAGGACCTCAAAATAAATATTTTAGGCCCTTTGGTTAGCGACCCTTTATCGCATTCGGGACCCTACCAAACCTCATCTAACATGTCATACATGTTTGTTATGGGTCATATAGTTTATTTGGGTGGTCCAGATATTTTCACAAATCCCAAAAATAGGAAATCCTGGTTTCATGTCATGCGAGAGGATTTTCTGCAAATACACAGTTTTCTTTTCAAAAACCTTTCAAAAATAAGTTTTTCTTTTTCGAAAACTTCCACAATGGTTTTCAAAATGTGATGTGAACATAGACACATAGTTTAACATTGTTTAAACTTATAAGATTGAGTTAAGTGTTAAGTTCAACTTAAAACTTCAAGTAATCACTTAAAATTTGAAAATACATTTGAAAAGCTTGATGTGCATGAACTAATGCAATAGACTTGCGTAAATGAACTTGAATATCTTACATCAATGTTACAACATGTAGTACGATCTTTTGTCTTTGTTTCCTTATGTATGTCGAATCTTAAACTTATATGGCTTGAATACTTCAGATGTGATATTTTGCAACCTTTGACAAAACTGAAATAACTTGCTGAATAAATTGAATAACTTGCTGAATAAATCACTTAATTATTAGATAGTGAATAATTTGCTAAGTTAGGATTCATTGAAAAGTGTGCAAGAAAAACCAAATAAGTCGTGTGCCGTGATCAATAGGCGTGCTCGACGTGGTGGAGCTTAGTGACGTGTCAACCGATATGGCAATGCCCAAAATGCCCTAGGACATGGGGCCGTCACACCACCAAAAGGGGTGCATCCTAGCATATACCATAGGTAGGCTAGGGCTGTTGATCATAACTGCTAGTATAACAGTTAGAGTGTAGTAATGTGTGATCAACAAAGGTTGTTTACGGATATCGTTTCTCTGGGAAAGGTGTATATGAACACAATTACTTAGTCAAGTTCATTTTATTGTTAAGAAGGTCCCTTTTTAATTGATTATTAAAAACTAAAACTAATCTATTTTATCAAAGCAATGTAAATTGGTTGTGTTCTTATATTGAGAAAACTCTTAGTTCACAACTTTACCTAGGTAATGAAAATATGTGTGTGCAATGCATAATTAGAATAGACAGATTTCTTTAATATTCACTTTAACCACTATCATGGTGAAAAATATCCTAATGTGCAAACTAGAACTCTACTTATCAGTGTGAATAGCGCAAGTCTTACAAAACATTAAGTACCAAATCTTTAGAATCATAAACAATTAAGTTTATTATTCATGTCTCCTTAATAAATAACTATCTATCGATGCTATATGTTTTATGGTTAAGTTGAATTTGGCTTTAAAAGCTCCATGGCCATAGTTACTTCTAACTCCCTTAATTAATAAACACGTGATCAAGATGTTCATAGCACTAAGCATAGAATCAAACATAAATTCTAACCATTGCACAACTTAAACATTATAATCAAATCATACTGTCACAACCTAAATTTCTAAATTCTAGATTTGAACTGTAATCGGGTCACCGACCCGTGATGTGGCCTGAAAGTGGGTATCCAGACCAACACTCAGCTCGGGAACCGAGAAATATATTATAATTGATGTGGTAAGTGCTTAGTGTATTGTATGTACCTTATACCCAGAATTATTAAGTTCGATAGTGTCGACGATTTGACGCGCTCGAGGAAGCGCCTCGAGTTGTGTGTGAGCCTTGGGACCGGGTAGCTAGTAATATGGTAAGTCTTAAGTTATTTAAATGTGATTTAATGACTAAGCACATAGCCTATAGTATTTATTTTAAAGCAAATCAAATATGTAGCTTATGATTTGAAATTAAAAATCAATAACACTTGGACTGACCTCGAGATACGTGCTAGCACAAACTCCCGTGAAAGTGAGTGTTTGAAAGTGTGTCACTTGGCTGAAAATTAGTGGAATGTAGAAGTTGTTTAGGACCCTTAGATTGCATAGGGATGGACATGAAAGCATGGATGCAAACCACACTATATATATGAACACTTAAGTGTTTTTCTTCTCATTTGCATGTTTAATGCATGAGAGAAATCAGAGCTGTAGTGTAGTGAGTTTGATGGAGAGTTAGAGGTTAAGAAAAAGGGAAGATTCATCAATCTGAGTGATGCACATGATCTAGGAGTCAAACCACCACAATCTAAGTAAGATTTCTCATCTTTTATGCTTGCAACACATGGGTTTTGAACTTGAATCATAGGACTTTTGTGCATAAGTGATTTCAGAGCAATGGGTATGTGTTTTGAGTTTTCTTTGATCAATCCAAACACACCAATTCAATCCCTAAGCCCTAATTTTTGGATTTACAACTTTTAGCCAAAATGGGGGTTTTGTTCATGAAATTGAATTTGTGATTTTTGATCTATAAAACGAGTTTGTTTTTGAAAACTAACACTGGCTTTGGGTTCTCCATTTCGTTCTGAAAATCTTGGTATAAAGAAATTCCATATTCGATTTTGAAAATCAAGAGTTATGCTTTCTCAAAGTTCATGTGTTCTACATCATTTTCATGAACATGCATGCTTTAATTCCTTATTTTTGATGAATGGATGATTAATATTCGAAGTTCCTGGTGTATGATTGAAGAAGAAGAGTGATTCGTGCGTTAGGAACTCAGAAAATCAAGTTCTGATTTTCTGGGTTTCTGCTCCCAGTGCGTTGGGTGGTCTGAGCAGCACATTTCTGCAATTTTCCTAACTTTCCTACAACACCTAGCATGAGCCTAAACACATATAAACCAACCTAAACACATCCTAAAACATGCCTAAACACCTCGGGAACCTAGGAGACTATTCTGGGAGTCCAGGTGGGCGAGTCAGAGTGTCAAAAGGTTGAACTGACTAGAAAATTTACATGCTTGGTAAGTAATTTTGTCGAGGTTCTTTTCTACATTTCAATTCATTCCTTTACTGTTTTAGAGTCTATTTTGTACTGATTTGTGTCTATTTAATCAGGTATCATGAATTATGTTTGATTCTATCCATTTAAGTGGATGTTTTATCATGATGCTATGCCTTGTTGTGATTCATCGATTTCATTCCTATATATGTTCCTTGTTGAAGTTATAAATAAATCTATTTGTTTACTAACATGCTATTAATGTAGATAAGTTGTTGGAAATGTAGTTGTTCACTTGTTAGTGATACTGAGCTACTACTTGAGGTTGAAGTAACGTAGTTCATGACCAACAGGGTAATACCAGACTGCACTAGTTTCACCATCAATTACATGAGGACCTCGATGACCAATAGGGTGATCTTGGATGCACTAGTGATACTGACTATTACTTGAGGTTGATGTGATGTAACTTATAATGAACAGGGCAGAACCTGAGTGCGCTGCTATAGTATGATTACTTCGTGTTGGTTTGATTTAAGTTATTTAACGGTAGTATCATCTAACATAGCCTTGTTTTCATTATCCCTTCAGTACTTTATGCTGTTGATGCCTTCTATATATTTGGAAATGTGGTATAGACTGTAACGACCCTCAAATTTAATTGGTGACACGTGTCATGTGTTTTATAGGACCGTGACCTACTGTCGTGATTCTTCATATTACTAAAGCCTCGGGAGTCGACACTGAGGTATATTTTATTTTTTGTGATATTTGTATTATTATTTATACCCGAATGAGAACGTTGTGTCCTAGTGCGTGGTTTTCGTTTATAAATCGCTATGAATTTTTGTGTGAGATTCGGCTAGGAAAAACAGATAATTAAACACCAGAAAATGATAATTAGTGAATTATCAAAAATAATAAATAATTAAATAAAATGTGAGAGCGAGGTCTTGTCCGGGAATGTACACGGTGCGAGTTGAGAGTTGAAACGAGTTCGGGAATGATTGTTTTGAGCGAGAAATGAGGTAGTTTTAAGGTTGAAGTCATCTATTGAAGTCATTCTATTGTGTTAGAGTGGTTGGTTTGATTGAAGAGGAGCCATAAAATTTACCTCGAGATCCGTGCATATGAAAAGATGAGAGATTGGTATATAAACCAACTTTTATCTCTCCTCCCTTCATCTTATCATTTTTGTTGAACGTGAGAACGAAGAGGAGAGCGTGGGTTTCGTGGGTTTGTAGACGTGTTGTGATGTCGTGGAGCGACCGAATACGCGTAAAAAGTTGAGATCTTTACTCCTTGCATGTTGGTGTACGTTTTAACGTTAATTTTGTGGGTTTTTGTCATTACAATTTTGAACGAATTTTCGGAAAATACGCGTAATATATATATATATTGACTTTGTTTGTATTCCTTTCTATCACAGCATTACAAGAGCTACAGCTATAACTGGGATAGCTAGATGGATATAAATCAAATTGGTTTGCTCCTCAAGAGGTGTTAGAGGTTGGAAAAAATCAAGTAAATGGAGAGACAAGGGAATTGTGTGGATGGGAAGTTAGATGATTCTAACTATTCATCTCCAATGCCTCCGACCGGTTTTTACATAACGGGTGCCACTTTGGTGTGTTTGTTATTCATCATTCTTGATTTCTTTGTTGGCTTTCGCAATAGAAAGAAATGATTCTTCTCTCTAAATTCACTCACATTAACTCTTCTTTCAATAGCCGTAAAACTTCCACTAGATCTCACAAGTTCCATGCCTAATGTTGAAGACCAATTATCCAAGCTTACTGGGACTAGTTTCTTATGCATGTCCATGGGTTTCTTCATGCCATGCCTTGGAACAACTAGGGAGTCTGAATGCTACGCAAACATGGCTGCCATGAGCATATTGGCAATCACCGTTGCGGGTCAAATATCGCATTCAAATGCACACGGGCGTGATCATTACGTTTCGAGCCCAACACATAATTATCTTGTGTTGCATTGTGGTATTACTAATGGCACTCTGGTGTTGTGCTTTTAATATCCACAACCAGAAAGAGGTTTTGGCCGATCGTGTTAAAGATCACTTTAGAAAGGGCGAGAAAAGCATGCTTCATAGAGTAAAGATGAGCTATTTGTGTAGCTTTAACTCGAACACACGGTTCGTGCTTTGTTGAAACCGAGATAAGTACTCTTGTGGCTGCTCTTTGCTTGTTATCTTCGATTGTGCTTTGTTGAAAGTCTCATTTCAGTCCCTAGTTTCTAAAAAGCTAATATTGTGTGATGGACTACTATCGTGTATAAAGGATCTATGAAGAGTGTAGTTGTTAGCTAGATCATCTTTGTTCTTGTAGGCGAGATCAGCGATTATCTTTCGACTTCTTGCTTTGTTCGGTCATCAATCGGCCATTAACAATTCGAGAGAGAACTAGTGGCGAGATGCACAAAAAATTATATCTCGGAATCCAATATTACGCGGTAGTATCTTCGGTGATTCAACTAATTTTCTGAAGGATCTAATATTTATTTTTGTTAGTTTGCTTGTTCTCGTGGTTGTAATACCTTTTGCATTTGTGGAGGGGTGTTTTACACAAAATGGGATCAGGTTGCGATAGTTGTTGCAAGAACGATCCTAGCAAAAAGAACGATGAAGACGTAGAAGAATTTAAGGATTTGATTAACGAAAGAGAGCTATTGCTGCATGAGTGGACATTGAGGAAAGGCGTGCAGGACATGAAGAGATGGATAGAGAAAAACAAAAGTGTGAACCATCTCGTTAAACTACTGTCGAAAACCCCTCCATCTAATCATCCAGGGTCCTCCATGCAGCATTTAAAGGCTCACTACAATTTAGCAAGGCCAAGTTATGAAATGTCTTCTCTTCCTATTGTTCTTCTTGTAAGAATTGCTACTATATCTATACCATCTTTGAGTGGAAGTTTATTGAGTTCAATGGATGAAATCTTTGAAGTCATCGATTTTGTTGATAGAAAAATCAGTTCTTCAAGCTTTGAGAACAGGAAGAAGTCAATGCTCACAGAAGCCTTGTGGGAAAATCGAGAGTTTTGCAGAGTACTACTTCCCAAAATTATCACAATACATGGAAAAGATGCATTCCAATCTCAATCTGAACTAGACAAAGCAATTAGCATCATTCGGCATCTAAAAGAAGTCCTACGCACTGATTCTGTACAGAAGGAATTGGCTATGATCACAGACTTTCTACTAGTACGAGGTTATCGATCCTTTGATGAGTTGTATGGATACATAGAACAGATATACATTGACATGTTGAACGAAAATCTTGTTCAATTGCCAAATGCAATATTCAAAGAAATCATCGAAAACCATGCTGAAGAATACGAGGAGAAAGTAAAGTTTGCCTTGAAAGTTCTTTGCAAAATGGAACGATTAGAGGATCTAGTTCAGTGGTGATTCCCTTCTGGCACCGCAATATCTCACTTGACATCCGAAGAAGATCATCAATTTTCCTTCCCTGTCATGACTAGTGACAGAAGCGTTGTATCTGAAAGTAGCATCGGTTCGACTCACAACACTTAGCAATCCGTGGGAGTCTTCAGTGATAATTCCATTCTTACAGCAACTTGAGATGAAGTAATCCATGTAGAATAAAGTAGTTGATAATGCTTGATCAGTTGTACAAAGTAACATTCATATCTTACTCTTTCAATGAGTCATTTTTAATCTTTGTTTTGAAGAATGCTTTCACTTTCTTTAAAAGGAACAATCTCCATAATTTGTTTCCCAGTCTTTTTGTTTGCATGAAATTTTCTTTTCTTTTCATTTTTTGGAGAATTTGAAATAGTGTGCAGATTAAAATGAGGTATATGGTCGTGATGTTACCGAAGATTCATCTGTTTCATCATTTTTCACTCTAAACTTTCTTAAGATCATTGACTAACTGTAATTGGAGTTCATGAATTGCATTTCAAATATTCCTATAGGTTCTCTGCCTTAGCATTATAAAGGTCTACATACTAAATAAGTAGGATTTCAGATAAAAATGATGAAAATATACTTTTTATTGGAATCGCCTCGCTTTAACAATCTTCTTTTGCGACTGGCTAGACAGTCAGTATTTGAAAGGAAAAAATAGATATTCAAAAAGCTTATATAACTCATTGATTTGCAACAATCAATATTTTCAAATGAGCTGCTAATTAGCCATACGTGGTAAAAAGAACAATGACTTATATAACTCTTTCAACCAAATTTTCATCAATCGATATATGGTGGAGCAGAGAAAGTATTCCTTCAGTCTACATGGGTGAGAAGCGAGCCCCGCAAGGTTTTCTTCCCAACATTTTCTTAATGAATTTAAGTTTTCTTTGAGCATTAATACTGTTGACTATTTCTTTTAATCTCACAATCAAAAGTTCCATTCGATAGATTCAAAGCATCATTTGTCCTCATCAAATTAAACAAAGAGCCAAAATAGCACATTGGACAGGTTGGCTAATATATTATACATGCCTCTTAAACCTTATCAGTACTGGCCGGCTAGATCAAATGAAGATCAAATTTAGATACCTCAAGAACTAGAGAAATTCAAAGGAGAAAGAATGGAGGAGAATGTCAATAAATGTGCATATGGAGCGTTAGACAATTCAAACTATTCTTCTCCAATGCCTCTGATCGGTTTATACATTACAGCAGCCACTTTGGTATGTCTGTTTTTTATTCTTGTTGATGTTTCTGTTGGTTTTCGCAATAGAAAGAGATGGCTACCTTGCCGGTTTTTCTCTCTTAATTCAGTCACCTTGACTCTTCTGTCTATAGCCGTAAAACTTCCGGTAGATCTTACAAGTCCGATGCCCGGTGTTCAAGATCAATTATCTAAGCTTACCGGTACAGCCTTAATATGTAATTCCATGGCATTCTTCATGCCATCCCTTGGAACGAACGCATACTCCGAATGCTTCACAAACATGATCGCTTTGAGCATATTAGCAGTCACTGTTGTCGTCAACATTTGCATTCAAATGCACACTGGCGTGATCTTTTTGTTTCGAGTTCAACATAATTTGATTTTGTGTAGCATGATCATATTACTGATGACCCTATGGTTTTGCTCTTTATATGTCCACAATGAAAAAGAGGCTTCTATTGACAGTATCAAAGATTCCCTTACAAATGGGCGAAAAAGTATGTTCTACAGACTACAAATGTGTTACTTGTATAGTTACAGTTCAGACCCTCAATTTCATATGATCTATAAAACTGTGTATAATGTTTTTGTGAGCATGATTTGCACTCTACGTTCAGTTGTTGTAATCCTAAGTGCAGTAGGATCACTTGTTCCTAAAGTCTTGGAGCCTTGTGCAAATGGAGTTTCTGATTATAAATGGTCAATGAGAGCTGTAGTTGTTAGCCAACTCGTTACTGATGGATCAATTATACAATATGCATATCACTAAACTATAATATATATCATATGTGAATTCAATTACAAAGAATAAAATTAAATCATACCAGAGGCTTGCACTAAATAGCAATGTCCTAAGACGAATTTTCCTCCAATTCGGTGTATGAATGCTTCAAGAGGTTCGCCTCCGGATACAACTGGATTGATCTTTGATTACACACCAATCAAAGAACCTTTCTTGTGCAACAGTTTGATTTCTCTCAACAAAAAACTTGATATTTCTTCTATTTCGTACATACTTTATAGACAAATAATGCCTCTTATGAACAGTCACATGTCTCTTATGAACAGTCACATGCATGCCTGTTCACAAAACGTTTACATGCACCTGTTCACAAAACATGAACACTTACACCTGTTCACAAACAACTGTTCATGAAAAATTACAACTGTTCATGGAAAATTACAACTTTTCATGAAAAATTACAACTGTTCACATAAATAAGTAATTACGAAATTACTTAATAAAAAAAAATTATGTTGTGAGTTAACTAAGTTATTTTAACATTAGCCCCTCGGCCCAAGGCCTAATCAAAGATATATTAAATATCAAGTATTTAATATATATTAATCAATGAGGAATACCCATGGTCTTTACCTCCAACCCACATTCACTTAACTAATACTTGTAAGTGAAAGATATATTATAAGGAAAGAAACAAAAATGTTTCTTTCCCATGTGGGACTAATATTGGATACAACACAAACACTCATATAGTTCAACAGTTACTGTTATTGTTGCTGGTCTCGGCACATTTCTTAGATTCCTTACATGGTTTATTCTTCTACCCTCGCGTGACTTCAAAGCGTATCAAGAAGAATTTAAAGATACAGATTATGTGATTCTTCGAAATCCAATATTGCGAAGTGGCATTCAGGATTCCTGTGCAACAGTTGTAAAGATTGTCATGGACTTCTTCATGAAGTGGATACCATTTCTGGTCATGTTTCCCTATGTGGTTGTGTTATTATCTTTGACAAATAAATATTTTAAAAAGAAAGTCAGACATGATGAAGACGAAAAATTTAAGGATTTGATTGAAAATGAAAAAAGGGGATAAGATAAGTGGACGTTACACGAAGGAGTGAAAGACATGAAAAGATGGATTGAAGGAAACAAGCCCAACTCATTAAATCATTCGAAGAAAATCCTATCAAAAACTCCTCTGACAACAGTCTTTCACGAGTCACTAGCACACCTGTTAAGAAAGTTTTGTGATTCAATAAGGCCAGGTTATGAAATGTCCACACTTTCATTAGTATTTGTTGCAAGAATCACCGACATTTCCGTACCGTCTTCTTTAAGTGGATCTCTACTGCTAAGCTCATTGAGTGAAGTCTTCGAAGTCATTCAATTTGTTCATAGGAAAATGAGTCCAGCCTTTGAGAATAAAAAGAAGACTAAGCTTGCAGAAGCATTATTGAAAAGTGATAAGTTTAGTAGGCATTTACTTCCCAAAATAATGAAGAAATTGACAATGAAGATGCCAGAATCTGATTCTGAATCCGATTCTCAGTTGGCCCAAGCAATTGAGATCCTTAGAGGATTAAAAGGAGAACTTCCCACTGATTATGTTCGAGAGGAATTGGCTATCACACAGAATTCATACTGAACCACCAAGTTCATGGATCAGTTGAAGACTTATATGAGTGTTTAGAACGATTATTTGTTGATATCTCAATTGAATATCTTATTCAATTGCCAAATACAATATTCAAAGAAATTGTCGAATGTCATCTGGAAGAGTTTGAGAAAAGGATAAAATCGGTCTTGAAAATTCTCGGCAAAATCAAACAGTTAGAGGGCGTTGTTCCTTGGTCTTTTCCTGAGGGAACTAATATTTCTCACTTGATATCAGATGAAGGTACTGCCATGAAGAGTTTCATGACAGCTGCTGGTAGCATGCATAACATTGGCAGGGATTGTGGTAATCAATCTGATTCTAAAACAGCCCGAGATGAGATAATTCAGGTTGAATGAGTTCGCGATATGCTTTATATGTATGAAAATGTTAAGAAAATCAATGTTGTTTGCTTGGCAAATACTTATGTACTTTCTCTAACTAAAGAAAAGTGATTAAATGGTCTCAAAAGGAAACTCATAGATAAGCATAACTATACATTTTTTTTGGGTGAAAAGCGTGACTATATTTTAAAATCAAGAAACAATGTGTTCCCAGTTCATTACTTGGAACAAGTCACAATACTAAAGATTTTTAAAAGACAAGGAAAAACCAATGCAAGTGGGAAGCAACTTGCAGATGGAGAAATTTGTAATTATATTACAATGTGAACGAGGATCATTATTTAAAAATAGATTAAAAAAGAACAAACAAAAGATAAAAAAAATTAGTTATCCAACTTGTATATAAGACCATTGATTAAATGCATATAGATTCAACCAAGTATTATAGAACATAAGAACAAGTAATAATTCAAAGCGAGGCAGCTCAATAAACAGCAAGAGAAAGGAGAAGATGGGGATCTGTGTCGATAGAAAATTAGATGATTTGAGTTATTCTAGTCCGGTGCCTTTGATTGGTTTATACATAGCAGGGGCCACTTTGGTATGTTTATTTTTCATTCTTCTTGACGTTTTTGATATTTTTCGAAATAAAAAGAGATGGTTGCCTTGTAAGTTCTTTTCTCTCAATTCAGTTACCTTGACACTTCTTTCTGTAGCTGTAAAACTTCCACTCGATCTCACAAGTCCGATGCCCCGTGTTCAAGATCAATTATCTAAGCTTACTGGTACTGCTTTGATATGCATATGCATGGGCTTCTGCATGCCTTCCCTAGGAACTTATAGGGAATCTGAATGCTTCAGTAATATGGTTGCATTGAGCATATTTGTGGTTATAATTCTTGTCAATATTTGCATTCAGATGCACACTGGTGTGATCATTTTGTTTCGAGCCGAACACATTATAGCCTTGTGTTGCATGATGATTTTACTAATGGTGCTTTGGTACTCAGCTTTAGAAATCCATAAACACAATGAGTTTTCTCATGATTGCATCAAGGAAAACTTTGTGAAGGGCAAAAAAAGCATGCTACACAGGTTGAAGCTGAGCTATTTGTGGAGTTATAATTCCAACCCTCAGTTTATGCTTTGCAGATGGCCGTTGAGTAAATTTATAACTGTAGTATGTGTGATTTGTTCAGTTGTTATATTCAAGGTCACATTTCAAACTCTGGTTTCTAAAAAGTTAGAATTCTGCGAAGAATCGCCATCTGTTTATAAATGGTCAATGAGGACTATAGTTATTAGCCAAATCATCACAATTATATCAGGAAGTTTAGCCATCACCTTCAGACAACTCAGTTTGATTGGTTGTGTGCTAACTGATGAATTTGGAAAATTACAAGATGCTGTTAAAGATATAAAAACTATAATAGCTTGTAATCAAATATTTGAATATAGTTGTTTTCTATACGTAGTTTGCTTTTCGAGGTTCATAATCGAAATGCTCGTTATTTCAATTTCCTTCTTAGTTGCATGTCCATTTGCATATTTGGATGGGTTTTTTGGGTGGCTCATTAAAGAATGCAAATCATATTTTGGAAGTTGTCGCAATAGTCATAAAAATCAGAATGAAGAAGCAGTGGAAGAATTTAAGGATTTAATTCATGAGGGAGAAATGGGATTGGATAAGTGGACATTAAGGAAAGGTGTGAATGACATGAAAATATGGACAGAGAAAACCAAGGCCTTAAATCAACTCATTAAACTCTTATCAAAGATTCCTCCATCATATCATGATAATTTTCCTTTTCTCCAGTTAAAAGCTCACTTTGATTTAGTAAGGCCAGGGTATCAAGTCTCTTCTCTCACCATAGTTCTTCTAGTAAGAATTGCTACCATTTGTATACCATCAGCTTTGAGTGAGTCTATATCAAGCTCCTTGGATGAAGTATTCAAAATCATTCATTTCGTTGACAGAAAAATGAGTTCTTCAAGCTTGGAGAACAAGAAGAAACATGTGCTCGCGGAAGCATTATGGGCACGTGACAACTTTAACACCCTTTTCTACGAAATTGTCGAAAAGTTTGGGAATATTAATGATGCATTTCGAAATCAATCTCCGTTGGAACAAGCAATTGGGATCATCAAAGAGCTAAAAGAAGTCATGCGTCCGGATTACATAAGAGATGAATTGGCAATGATGACAGACTTCATACAAGGTCGAGCTTATGAATCCATTGATGCATTATTTGGCTACATGGAACAACTGTATGTTGAGATGGTTAAGTAGTTTCTGGTTCAATTACCAAATGCCATATTCAAACAAATGTTGAGTGCTATAACTGTGGCAAGCATGGGCACTACGCAAAAGAGTGCAAATTAAATGTCGAGTGTTATAATTGCGGTAAGTATGGGCACTATGCAAAGGAGTGCTATTCCGAGAAAAAGTAGAAGAAAATGCGAATTTAGTCGCGGAAGAGGAGACAAGAGAAGATGGTGTTCTCATGATGGCCTATAGAAATACCATTCCCGACAGCGATACGGTGTGGTATCTCGATACAGGTGCTAGTAACCACATGTGCGGGCACAAGCACCTATTCAAGGAGATGCGAGAGGTTGAAGATGGACACGTGTCATTCGGAGACGCATCAAAGATCCAAGTAAAAGGACAAGGTACAGTTCACTATTTACAAAACAGGCGGTACGGAAGGATCAATCGAGGATGTTTATTATGTACCTGATCTAAAGAGCAATATTTTGAGTTTGGGGCAATTTATGGTGAAGGGATACTCGGTATTCATGAAAAACCGGATACTACAATTAAAAGACAATCGAGGGCGCTTGGTAGCACGAGTCGAAATGGCCCAAAATCGCATTGTCTTTCATTTGCACTAAATCGAACACAGTGGAAGAGTTTGATCTATGTAGCCCACCCCAACTTATTTGGGATCGAGGCTATAATAATGCAAAGGGTTGCACTCTCGGTATGACATAATGCCATAAATTAGATAAATACTCAACCAAGTTGGTATTATTAAACCATTTATTTGCTATGCATATTAAAAGAATATAAATGGGTAGGCAGGTTAGAGAAGATCATATTGAGATATCTGAACAGGGAGGATAAGAAAGAGAAGGAAATGGTGAGTGAAGGGAAGTGCGTGTTAGACGATTCAAATTATTCTTCTCCAGTGCCTTTGATAGCTTTATACATAGCGGGAGCAACTTTGGCATGTTTACTCCTCATTCTCCTAGATGTTTTCACTGGTCAAAAAGAGATCGTTGCCTTGTCGGTTTTTCTCTCTCAATTCAGTTATCTTGACTCTTCTTTTGGTAGCAGTAAAGCTTCCACTAGATCTAACAAGTTCAATGCCACGTGTTTCAGATCAATTGTCTAAGCTTACTGGTACCACTTTGATGTGCTTATGCATGGGCTTCTTCATGCCCTCCCTCGGAACTTACAGAGAATCCGAAAGCTTCAGTAACATGGCAGCATTAAGCATATTCATGATTACAATTGTTGTCAATATTTGCATTCAGATGCACACTGGTGTGATCATTTTGTTTCGAACCGAACACATTATAATCTTGTGTTGCATTATGATTTTGCTAATGGCACTTTGGTACATTGCTCTCGAAATCCATAATCACAATGAGGTTTCCCATGATGCCATCAAAGAAAACTTTGTGAAGGGCCAAAAAAGCTTGCTACACAGGTTGAAACTGAATTATTTGTGTAGTTATAACTCCAACCCTCAATTTACGCTTTGTAGATGGCCGTTGAACTCTCTTGTGTCTGTGGTTTGTTTCCTTTCCTTTTGTGTTCAATCGAAGGTTGCATTTCAAACTTTAGGTTCTAAACTATTGTACTCCTGTGAAGGACCAATATCTTCTTATAAATGGTCAATGAGGACAGTAGTTATTAGCCAGATTATGACAATTGTTATAGGTACGTTGGCTATCAGCTTTCAACGATTCAGTTTGGCTGGTCATCAACTACATGATTTTGGAATACTAAAAGATGGAATAGAAGATGCAGAAACTTTAATAGTTGGAAATCCAGTGTTGAATAGTAGTAGTTTGTTAAAAAGTTTGCTACTGATATGGAGGCCAGTATTCCAATTACTTGTGATTTCGATTTCATTTTTAGTTTCATTTTTGTTTTTATTTCTGGATTGTTTCTTAGAAAGGTCCATTGAGAACAATGAGGATGAAGAAGCAATAGAAGAATTTAATGGTTTAATTCAAGAAGCAGATGTGGTGGTGGATAAGTGGACATTGAGGGAAGGTTTGAATGATATGGGTAGATGGATAGAAAAGGCCAAAGCCCCAAATCAGCTCATTAAACTCCTATGGAAGATGCCTCCGTCACATGAAGACGAGTCTCCTATTCACCAGCTAAACGCTCACTATGACTTAGTGAGGCCAGGGTATCAAATATCATCTCTTTCCGTTGTACTTCTTGTTAGAATCATTAATAACGTTGCAATACCATCTTCGCTGAGTAGATCTCTATCACGCGCATTGGATGAAGTATTTGAAGTCATTAATTTTGTTGGTAGAAAAATGAGTTCTCCTAGCTTCGAAAAAAGGAAGAAGTGTGTGCTTGCAGAAGCATTACGGGAAAGTGATGCCTATAACTGGATTCATCCCAGGATTTTGAAGAATTTTGGAGATGAAGATGCATTCCAAAATCAATCTCAGTTGTACCAGACAATTGGCATCATCAAAGGACTAAAAGAAGTGATGCGTGCTGATTATGTACGAGACGAAGTGGCCATGATGACAGACTTCATACAGTGTCAAGCTTATGGATCCATCGAGGAATTGCATGGCTACATCGAGCAATTATTTGTTGACATGGTAAATGAGTTTCTTACTCAATTGCCAACTGCCATATTCAAAGACATCGCAGAAAGCAATGCAGAAGAAATTGAGCATAGAGTGAAATCAGCCTTGAGAGTTGTATGCAGAATGGAACAAATGGAGCCCCTCATTCAATGGTCATTTCCTGTTGGTACTACTACTACTCATTTGATATCCGACGAACTTCCTGATGTGTGACTGTTAAGGCTAGCCAAGATCTCTATGTTTATATTTTTAAGTTTCTCGATTTTTTATGAAATACTCGTTTTTGCTTTTCTATTTGAAACAAAAAGTTCAAATCGATGATCAAAGTTCATAGAGATTTTTGTTTGAAGTTAATGAGATGAAAATGTGGCTCTACTGAAAATGCAAGAAGTTCAGTTGTATTTTATTTCTTTCACTATGTCTTGTAATGTGCACATACATCTCGATGAAAAATTCAAAGGACACCAACAGCTATATAATAAATGTTTGGATCAAAAGTAAGTGACATGTTTTTCTATCTCTTCCGTTAATTACTTATACATAGATCACAACCACAAGTAAATCTAAAGTTTAAACTTTTAAGGATAAATTTAAAACATTTTTAGATAAACAATGACTGCAAACTTGAACACTAAAATAAAATATTGATCCCATACATTTAATTTGCCACTACCAAACCAAAGTCTGGGCACAGTGTTCTAAATTTTCCATGAATCAAAGTAAGCTTGCAAGGCCAATGAGTTAAAATTCAACTGGCCCATTAAATGAGAATCTCTACGCAGACATTTATTGTAAGAATACTACTTTTTACACGCCAATTTTGCACGCACTTATTGGGAGTCCCTTAGATGCACATCGAGTTTTGTGCGCACACACTTCGATGCAAAAAACAGTTAAAATTAAGTGTGCGCATGTAAAAATAGCGTGTGAGACGTGGGTCAAAAAGAACATTTTTCTTATTGTAAACTGTAAACTACAGAAATAGAAGAATACTTATATAAGAAGTGAACCTTAATTACAAGATTTTAAGAAAACATTTTATTGATAGAGAACTGTAATTAATTTTACAAGTAAGCTTGAGTAGCAGGACTTGTTTAGGAGATCAACCAAGTGTATGTTGTAGCAAAATGACTCACTTTGCACAATGTTTCTTCATCGTTGGTGGCTTCAGTTATTTCATTATCAGGTTAAGCAGGGAAAGTTCAAGTGCATGGCATGAACACATTAACTGAGAATTTCTTTAATTTAATTTGCAGTGACTTCAGCTACTTGCAGTTTTTTTTTTCAAGACAGCAACTTGTAGCTAGTTTCTTATTATTGTCATCTTCAGCTACTTGCATTTGATTTACATGTATTTTTAAATTGACTTTAGGACAATTCATTGAATATAGGTTCAACCAATTACATTTTAGGCCAATGAAACCATAGTTGTTTGCTGTTCAGCTAGATGCATAACAAGATCAAGTGAAGAGTCTGAATAGAGAAAGCTGGTGAGAGGAGAAAATGGGGGGACAAGGGAGCTGCATGGATGGGAAGTTGGACGATTCGGGTTATTCTTCTCTGGCGCCTTTGCTCAGTTTATACATAACTGGGGCTCACTACAACGTTTTCTAATCCAATATTCAAAAGGTCTTGTTTCTTACGTTTAAAATATTATTCGAGACAAATTACAGATGCGTCTTTTTTGTTTGTTACAACACTAATTTTTCTACTATATGCATGTATTTATATGGACTTGGTTGGTTCAAATGAATCGGATGGTGAAGTAGAGGAAGAATTTAAAGATTTGATTGACAAAAAAGAGGTCATGAAGTTGGATAAGTGGACATTAAGGAAAGGTGTGAATGACATGAAAAGATGGATGGAGAAATCCAAAGCCTCAAATCAGCTCATGGAGCTTCTATCAAAGACCCCTCCAACACAACAGGCTGATTCTCTATTACACCTGTTAAAAGTTCAGTATGACTTAAAAATGCCGGGGTATCAAGTATCTTCTCTTTCAGTGGTACCTCTTGTGGGAATTGCTACCATTTCAATGCCATCTTCTCTTAGTGCATCTCTGTCGGGCGCTTTGAATGAAGTTTTCGAAGTCCTTCAATTTGTTGGTAGAAAAATTAGTACTTTGAGCTTTGAGAACAAGAATAAATATGTGCTTTGCAAAAGCATTGCAGGAAGGTAACGACTTCGAATGGCTTCGCAGGAGTATTTTTGAGAAGTTTAGAAGTCGTGACACATTTGAAAGACTATCACAGTTGGGTAAATCAATTGCGATCATCAAGGGAAATGTCCTGATTATGTAATATGTGAAATTATCATAATGACAGAATTTCTACTGATCCCGACCTACGGATCCATTCAAGAATTGTATGGATGCATAGAACTACTATTTGTTGACATGCTAAATGAGTTTCTTGTTCAATTGCCAAATGCCATATTCAGGGAAATAACTGAAAGCAGTACCGACGACTGTGAGGAGACCGTTAAAGTTGCCTTGAAAGTTCTCACCAAAGTGGAACCATTAGAGCCCCTTGTTCGTTGGTCATTTCCAACTGGATCCACTATTACTCATTTGACATCCAATGAACTTTCTACCATATCGTGATTGTTGAACGCAACATTGCATTTCACTCTAGCAGATATTTTGGCTCTCACTTTGTTCTTAAGGCTATCTAAGATGCAATAAAGTTTGTTGTGTTGTTTCAAGAGTCAATGAGATGACCTACGGTTTCATTGGGAAAAAAGTGTATTCTATTTCAATCACACAAGCACAAAGGATTGAATGGCATGCTTTTTAGATATATAAACTTTAGATAATCACAACTGTTCTAGGTACACTGCCCATCAGCTTTCGACAATTCAGTTTGGCTAGTCATCAAATAAATGATTAGTTTCGACGATTCAGTTTGACTAGCTTTTGGGATACTACTTAATAAAGTTGAAGATGCAGAAACTTTATTAGTGAGGCCAGGGTATCAAATATGAGTCTCCTATCAGTTGCACTTCTTGTGAGGACCATTGCTAGCAAAGCTATGTCATCTTGTCAGAGTGAATTGCTATTGAGCTCATTGGATGAAGTATTTGAAGTCATTCATTTTGTTTGTTGAAGAATGGGTCTTTGAGCTTCGAAAACAAGAAATCAGTGTGCCTATAACCAGCTTCTCCCCACGATTTTGAAGAAACTTGGGCTTGAAGATGCATTACAAAATCAATCTCAGTTGGACCAAAAGAATTGGCATCATCAAAGGATTAAAATAAGTGTTGAGTGCTGATTATGTGCGAGATGAAGTGGCCATGATGAGTTGATGACAGACTTCATATAATGTCAAGCTTATGAATCCATCGACGAGTTGCGTGGCTACATCAAGCAATTATTGTTGACATGGTAAAAAAGTTTCTTACTGATCAATGCCAAATGCCATATTCAAAGACATGTGAAAAGCAAATTCAATGAAGAAGAAATTGAGCATAAATTGAAATCAGCCTTGAGAGTTCTATGTAGAGTGGAACAATTGGAGGCCCTTGTTCAATGGTCATTTCCTGTTGGAACTACTACTACTCATTTAATAGCCGACTGTTGAATTTTTCCGTCTCGCTTTACGTTACCCACCAGCGGCTGCCCACGGCACTTTCTCCGCGAGCCATTGATCTCCCCAGTACTGATATTGTCTCCAACTTAACCACCCTTCATCTTTTAGGTGTGGGGTTTTATCTCAAAAGGCCTCAGTACTATTTGAGGGGAGACAATCACTTATATACTTCATTTAGAAGTTTCACTTATCCGCTGTGGGAAATCTCACCACTGACGAACTTCCTGGTGTGTGACTGTTAAGGCTAGCCAAGATCTCTATGTTTATCATTTTTAATTTTCTCAATTTTGTATGAAATGTTCTTGTCTTTTCTTTTCTATCTGAAATAAAAAGTTCAAATAGATGATCAAAGTTCATAGAGATTTTTGTTTGGAGTTAATGAGATGAAAATGTGGCTCTACTGAAAATGCACAAGTTGAGTGTATTTTATTTCTTTCACTTTGTCATTTACTTTATAGATTTGAAAAATAAGTAGAATTTTTATCCAACTTTAGTCTGCCCTTACTTTAACAAAGTTCTGGGCCCTGTTTTCTAAATTTCCTCATAATATAATGTAAGCATGCAAGGACAAAGAGTTAGTAAAAAAAATACAGTAGTGGCCACTTGTGGTTTGGCAGACACAGAGGCCAATGAATTGAATATAAATTCTTCAAAACTCAACTGGCCCGGTAAAACTAAAACTGGCCAATGAGAATCTCTATGCAAACATTTATTTCAAATTGCAATCAGCACAACATTACATGGACTTGTTGTTTTCCATGTTTATATAGTTAAAATAGAGTTTTTCTTTTTTCTTGGCAGTAAAGGATAAGCGCCATCAATTAAACAAAGACTCAACCAAATAAATTGGACTTACTACCAAAGTTACATACTTTGCAAATGATTAAAAAACAGTTCTCTAGGCAAGTTTAGTGAACATCAGTTTGAAATATATCTCATCAACATAGGCAGATCAAGAAAGAGAAGAGAATGGGGAGTCAAGGGAATTGGGACTTGGATCATTCAAGTTATTCGTCTCCGGTGCCTTTGATCGGTCTATACACAGCAGGAGCCACTTTGGTATGTTTACTATTCATTCTTCTTGATGTTGTTGCTGGTTTTCTAAATAGAAAGAGATGGTTGCCTTGTCGATTTTTCTCCCTCAATTCAGTCACCTTGACTCTTCTTTCGGTAGCTGTAAAACTTCCACTAGATCTGACAAGTCCGATGCCTCGTGTTTTAGATCAACTATCTAAGCTTACTGGTACTACTTTGATATGCATATGCATGGGTTTCTTCATGCCCTCCCTTGGAACTTACAGGGAATCCGAATGCTTCAGTAACATGGCCGCCTTGAGCATATTCGTGGTCACAATTGTTGTAAATGTTAGCATTCAGATGCACACTGGCGTGATCAATTTGTTTCGAACCGAACACATTATAATCTTGTGTTGCATGATGATTTTACTAATGATACTTTGGTACCTTGCTTTTGACATCCATAGCTACAATGAGATTTCTCATGACGGTATCAAAGAATTTTTTGCAAAGAGCAAAAAGAGCATGTTATACAGGTTGAAGGTGAGTTATTTGTGCAGTTATAACTCCAACCCTCAACTTATGATTTGCAGAATGATGTTAAGTGCAGTTGTGTACTCACTTTGCATGATTTCTTTAGTTGTTGTATTGAAGGTCACATTTCAAGCTTTAGTATTTAAAAAGTCGGCATATGGCGAAGGATCAGTATCTGTTTATAAATGGTCGATCAGGATTATAGTTGTTAGCCAGATCATCACAATCGTGACAGGTAGTTTAGCCATCGCCTTTAGAAAGTTCAGCCTGACTGGTCATCTGTTAAATAAATTGCAAATACTACAAGATGGAGTTCAAGATGCTGAATTTATTCTAGGCAGTAATCCAATGTTCAGATCTGGTTGTTTGATGTGTTTTATATCGTGGTGGAAGGCAGTTTTCAAGACATTTGTTGTTTTAATTGCATTCTTAGTTGCAATACCATTTGTAGTTTTGGATGGACTCATAAGCAGGATCACATACAAATACAAATCGCGTGATGGGGGTTGTTTAAAAAGTTCCGACGATGAGAATGAAGAAGTAATGGAAGAGTTTATTGATTTCGTTGGTGAAGGGGATATGAAGTTGGATGAATGGACACTGAGGAAAGGTGTGAATGACATGCAAAGATGGGTAGAGAAAATCAAAGCCTCAAATCAACTCATTAAGCTGTTATCAAAAAGAACTCCATCAAATCAAGCCGAGTCTCCTATTAACCTGTTAAAAGCTCACTATGATTCAGTAAATCCAGGATATCAGATCTCTTGTTTTTCCATAGTACTTTTAGTGAGAATTGCGACAATTTCGATACCATCTTCTTTGAGTGGAAATCTGTTGAGCTCCTTGGATGAAGTATTTGAAATCCTCGTTTTTGTTAGCAAAAAAATGAGTTCTTTAAGCTTTGAGAACAAGAGGAACTCTCTGATTGCTAAATCATTAAAGGAAGGTGGCAACTTCAACTACCTCCTCCGCAAAATGGCCAAAAAGTTTACAAATGATATGGCGTTCCGAAGCCAATCTCAGTTTGTCAAAGCAATGGCGATCATCAAAGGGTTAAAGGAAGTCTTGCCTTCTGATTACGTACGAGATGAGTTGGAAATGATGACAGACTTTATACAATGTCGAGCTTATGAAACCATCGAGGAATTGTACGAGTACATAGAACAACTCTATGTAGACATGGTAAAAGAGTTCCTATTTCCACTGCCAAAAGCCATACTCAAAGAAATTGCTGAAAGCAATGCCGAAGACATTGAGAAGAAGGTGAGATTTGCCCTGAAAGTTTTTTGCAAAATAGAGCCACTAGAGGCCCTTGTTGAATGGTCATTCCCTGTCGAAACTACTATTAATGATTCGGTATCTGATGAACTTCCTGCTGTGTGACTATTAGAAGGTATAAGTTGATTATGCTTAATAATATGTAGTACTACCATGTGTTAAAAGAATTATGTATTTTTTATAAGCTTTGTATTATTTCTCAAAAAGTTGATGTGGAATATTTTCTTATATTTCTTTATCCATAACACCCTTTTCCTTTACTTATAAATAAAGGTCAAAAGCACAAGTAAATTTAACTTTTGAGGATAAAATTATAACTTTTTTTCATTTTTGACAAACCATTTCCACAGACTTGAACAATAAATAAAAAGTGAATTCGACAACTTCAGTTTTCCCCTACTTCAACAAAACCTTGGGACTTATTTCGTAAAATTTCCATGAACCAACATAAGTATGCAGAGGCCGATGAATGAACAAATATAGCACAGTAGTGCCTACTAGTAGTTAGGCAGACATGGGGGCCAATGAATCGAATATACTTATTCAAATGTTCAAGTTGAAATTAAAATTGGCCGATGAGGATCTCTATGCAAATGTTTGAAGTAATTTTATTCTGCACAACATTTCATGGCATTGGTTTTTTCATGTTTATAAATTAATAGTTTTCCTCTAGCGGGCAAGGATGACCACAAGCAATTAAATATAGACTCAACCAAATTCATTGACTTACTAAACAAATTATATTTTTCGTAAATGAAATAACTATAACTCACTAGGCAAGATGATATATATACATAAATCAATACAAGCAGATCACGAGAGAAGAAAATGGAGATTCAAGGGAAGTGTGTGTTAGATGATTCAAGTTATTCTTCTCTGGTGCCTTTAATCGGTTTATACATAGCAGGAGCAACTTTGGTATGTTTGCTATTTGTTCTTATTGATATTTTTGCTGGTTTTCGAGATAGAAAAAGTTGGCTACCCTGTCGATTCTTCTCTCTCAATTCAGTCACTATGACACTTCTTTCTATAGCTGTAAAACTTCCACTATATCTCACAAGTTCGATGTCCCGTGTTCAAGATCAATTATCAAAGCTTACTGGTGGTACTACTTTGATATGCATATGCATGGGCTTCTTTATGCCCTCCCTAGGAACTTACAGAGAATCTGAATGCTTCAATAACACGGCTGCCTTGAGCATATTTGTGGATACAATAGTTGTCAATATTTGCATTCAGATGCACACTGGTGTGATCATTTTGTTTCGAGCCGAACACATTGTTATCTTGTGTTTCATGTTGATTTTGCTAATGGTGCTTTTGTACCTAGCATTAGACATCCACAGCCACAATGAGATTTCTCGTGATGGTATCAAAGAAGAGTTTGTGAAGGGCGAAGACAGCATGCCACACAGAGTGAAGGTGAGTTATTTGCTCAGCTATTACTCCAACCTTCAATTTATGCTTTCGAGAATGCCGTTAAGCACCCTTGAGTCTGTACTTTGCGTGCTTTCTGCACTTGTTCTGTTGAAGGTTACATTTAAATCTTAAGTTTCTAAACAGTTTGATCTTTGTGAAGGATCAATATATGTTTATAAGTGGTCTATCATGATTGCATTTGTTAGCCAGATCATAACAATTGCTATAGCAAGTTTAGCCATCGCTTTTAGAAGATTCAGCTCGAAGATGGAGTTCAGGATGGAGAATTTCTAATAGTCACCAATCCGATGTTCGGACTAGATTATTTGTTGTGGTTTAGATATTGTTGGAAGGTAGTACTAACGATAATTGTTCTTTCAATTTCATTCTTGGTTGCAATACCATTTTCGCTTTTGAATCGACTAGTATGGAGTGTCACATATGAATGCGATTACAAGGATGAGCATAAAGAAGCAAGGGAAGAATTTAAAGATTTAATTAGCGAAGGGTATAAGAAAAACCAAAAGCCATAGATGAACTCATAAAACTTTTATTGACGACTCCTCCATCTCTTGAAATTAACCAATTTCCTATTTGCCAATTAAAAGCTCACTATGATTTAGTAAGACCTGGGTATCAAATTTCTTCACTTTCCATATTACTTCTCGTGTGGTTTGCGACCGTTTCTACACCATGCCCTCTGAATGGATCTCTACAAAACTCTTTGGATGGAGTTTTCGAAATTCTTCATTTTGTTGACAGAAAAATGATTTCTTTGAGCTTTGAGAATAAAATGAAATCCATGATTGCAAAAGCGTCGTGGAGAAACGACAAATTCAACGTCTTTTACAAAATCGAAAAAGCAATGTGGATCATTAAAGGACTAAAAGAAAAGATTCACTCTGATTATGGACAAGATGAGTTAGCCTATGATGACTGAGGTTATTCAACTTCGAGCTTATGGATCTATGGGAGAACTGTACGGGTACATAGATGGACTCTATCTTGACTTGGTTAAAGAGTTTCTTATTCCATTGCCAAAATCCATACTCAAAAAAATCATTGAAAGTGTAGAGTATGTTGTTAGAGTTGATGTATGTATTAGCAGTTACATTTATGTAGTCAGTTACATTTGTTGTATGTAAAGTGTGTACAATAGAGTTAGTTATAACTGAAAGTCTATATAAGGGATACTCTCTGTACATTACGATGTAAGATTAAGAAATAAAATTCTCAGTGTATCTGAGACTTTATGGGGAAATTGTTATTTAGAAAGCAATGTCGAAGACATTGAGAAGAAGGTGAAGTTCGCCTTGAAAGTTAGAGATGCTTGTGGCATGGTCATTCCCTGTCGGAACTACTATTACTCATTTGGTATCCAATGAACTGTTCCAGGTTGTATAAGTTGATTATACTTTTTGTAATGTACTACATTGCATGAAGAGAATTCTAATGTTTTTATTACTTTTCTTGTTTGTAAGAAACATTCTTGCCTTTGCTTTTCTTAGTATTTGAAAACAACAAGAAAGCCTCAATCCAAAATTAGTATATTTAATTGCATGCTTTCTAAATCCTTTAATTCCTTTTTAATCAATGTGTCCCAAGTTAACTTAAGTCTGCCCCCACATCATTGAGTTTCTACAGTTTCTAACTTTATATTAAGTCGAGTTTTCTAACTATGACATTTACAAACTGTATTTGGAGGTATTCAAAACACTGCGATAGCCTTCCCTAAGCTCTACCTGCCAATTGACTTTACGAGTTGTTTCCACATATCTACCTAAACATCCTCATTTTCGCTACACACATTATATGTATGTGTTGTTTCTTTATTGTCCATCATTTACTTACATAAGTTGGTTGAAACTTGAAACCAATTGATCATTAAATTGATTGGTTTAACTCTTCACATTCAATTAAATGCAACATAGTCATGATAATAATAGGCATCTTAAATTATGTTTAGGCAAAATAATCCTAGCCTTTCAAGCTAGTCAAATTAATGCCAACTGTAAACCAAAAAAAATATAATAAAATAAAAATCAACCTTTCTCACTCTGTATGCTGACGTTGCACACACGTAGCAATGTACAGTCAGCACATCCGCCACGTCATCTTCACTGTTGGACGCCCAAATTGCAACGCTGTTTAGGAACCACCGTTATCATGCCCTAATCAAAAAATCGTTTCGATCAAAACTAAAAACAAAGAGAACTTCATCTCTAAAGCAAAGTGAGGTTTTTAGTTACCCTTAAGCGATGTTTTGAGTTCAATTCTTGTGAATAAGGTGCTACATAAGGGGCCGACAGTGCCTTAGTCGATGTAGTTAGTGCCGGACACCATATGAGAAACTAAAATAGAAAAAGAAAGTGAAAGTAGTCGCACCTCATGGTTCTTTCTGAAGACAACGAAACTCAACGAATCCTAACGAAGAGGAATCGATGAGAAATGGATTACGGTTGTTGATGCAAGTGATGGAAGTGTAGATTTTGCATCCACTATTTTTCAAAGGAAAATATTAGAATGACAACAAGTAAGTCACAAACGAAGTCACATCGGCCCACATGAGCGTCCACAAAGCCTTGACACTCGTGATATACATTAAAAGGTGTATCTCTACGTCTCAAGACCGACATAGACAGCTCAAAGGCTAATGTAATTTTCCCTGCGGTCATTCCAGCACTCTTTGTCAAAATGTCCACAAAATTAACCTAAGAAAACTTGACTAGTGTTTGTCATTCTAACGCATTTTGAGATGCGTATAGATAGCTCAAAGGCTAGTGTAATGGTTGTCAAAGAATGGGAAGCGGCCCCAATTCAAGAGCATATTTTTGTAACCAACAAAATTAACCTAAGAAATGGATTACCTGTTTACGTGCGTGCGATACATTTGGGAATGCGTGCACAATGCACAAACAAGTGTTTATTGTTTTTGAGTTAACTCAGTGAGTTCCAATAGTATGTTCCTTAGATTGAGACCACCTCCCATTTTTTCATTAAAAAGAGTCCTTAATAGTTAATAGTGTTTGGCCGAGAATAAAAATAAGTGTTCCATAGCTAAAATACAGTTTCAATAGTAACCCCTTGATCCACAATATCATTAAAAAATTTAATTTAGTGGGTGAAATATGTCATAGTTATAGTTTTGTCAAAGGCTTCAAGCATTGCTGAGCTGACTTGTAAGAGGCAAACCATCTTATTAAAGAGAGTTATTATTATTCAGGTCCGATTTCGCTACTTTTACAATTCATGTCGTACTCGTATAGATAGAATAAAAAATAAAGAAATTCAAAGAAAAGTAGAAGTAGCACCAATTGATACAAAGATATTATGGAAAGGCAGTTGCGGTGTTTTGAACATCAACAAAGACTACTTATAAATGCCCCAACTAAAAAACTTGAGTGAACAAATTCGACAATGTAGGGTAGACCGAATTTTAACTTGGGATGCATTAATTAGGAATGATTTGAATAGTTTGGAATGCTTACCATCAATTGCACTAAATCGAAAACAATGAAAAAGTTTGATCCATGTAGCCGAGCCCAATTAATTTGGGATTGAGGCTATGTTGTTGTTGTTGTTTGTTGTACAATCCATTTCATTCTTTTAGCTCTACACGTGTTGTCATCTAATTCAACCAACCACGTAAACTACCCGAAATGCATAGATTATAACTATACGAACCGAATCCTTGTCTTTCTCCATTTAAAAATAACCAATCTTTGCACATCTTTACTTTGAATCTTTTTTTTTTTTTGGTAGGAACTTTGAATCTTTTTCTGTTCAATGTCCGTATCCCTCAAAATTAGGAAGTTACTTGTTATACATCAAATACAAACTCTAAACCCCTACCCTACGTCGGACCAAATACTTCCATCTATACCTCCCATTTTTTTCATTTAAAAAGAATCCTTAATACTGTGTTGTTCTAATCCAATGCAAAGACTGGACACAAATGTCTATATACATTGTTACATAAAATATATAAAGCTCATGATTCTTCCTTGTTTCTGATTAATATACGTATAATAAAACGCCACGTCCTTTCCATGTCACAACACAGAGCACTATGAATTAAATATGAATTCCTCCAATAAAGTTAATTATATATTAATGTGTTGCTAACTTGCTATGAGGCCTATGATCAATATTGATTAGGTGAGTCCAAGAAGATCAAAGTGAGCTACATCTCAAGTAAGAGAATAATGGGGAGACATGAAGAGAACTGCTTGGATGGGAAGTTAGACGATTCGGGTTATTCATCTCCGGTTCCTCTGATCGGCTTATACGTATAGCAGGAGCCACTTTGGTATGTTTACTTTTCGTTCTGCTTGATGTTATTACTGGTTTTCGAAATAGAAAGTGATGGCTACCTTGTCGATTCTTCTCTCTCAATTCGGTCACCTTGACACTCCTCTCTGTAGTTGTAAAACTTCCACTAGATCTAACAAGTCCCATGCCGCGTGTTGAAGATCAATTATCTAAGCTTACTAGCACTATCATGTTATGTATTAGCAAGTGCTTCTTCATGCCTTCCCTTGGGACATATAGCGAATCCGAATGCTTCAATAACACGGTCGCCTTGAGCATATTCGTGGTCACAATTGTCGTCAATATTTGCATCCAAATGCACAATAGCGTGATCATTTTGTTTTTAGTTGAACACGCTGCGATCTTGTGTTGTATGGTGAATTTACTAATGGCTCTTTGGAGCTTTGCTTTGGAAATTCATAGCCACAATGAGATTTCTCATGGTAGTATCAAAGAAGAGTTTGTGAAGGGCAAGAAAAGCATGCTACATAGGTTGAAGGTGAGTTATTTGCGCAATTATAACTCGAACCCCGAATTTATGCTTTGTCGAATGCCAATAACCACATTAGTGTTCACCTTATGTTTGATTTCTTTAGTTGTTCTATTGAAGGTAACGATTCAAGCTTTAGTGTCTGGAAAGTTGGGCATTTGTGAAGGATCATCAGTATCTGTTTATAAATGGTCTATGAGGATTGTAGTTGTGAGCCAAATCATCACAATCGCCATAGGTAGTTTAGCCGTCACCCTTAGAAGATTAAGCTTGATTGGTCATCTACAATATGGTAGATTTCAATTACTACCTGACTTTCAAGATGTAGAATTTATACTAGTCACCAACAAAATTTTCCTACTTAGGCATCAGTATTTCACTGCTACTTGGAAGAAAGTACTCAAATTTCTTGCTATGTTTATTTCATTCTTAGTTGCAATCCCATTGGTCTTCTTGGATGGTTTACTACTGAGGATCATATTTCGATACAAATCATGCTGTGGAAATCATTTCAATTACCACAACGATGAGAATGACAAAGCGAGGGAAGAATTTAGTGATGTAATTGGTGAAGGAGATTTGAAATTGGGTGAGTGGACATTGAGGAAAGGCGCGAATGACATGCAAAGATGAATGAAGAAAACCAATCCCTTAAATCAACTCATTAAGCTCTAATCGAAGAATACTCCGTTGCACCAACTAGAGTCTCCTCTTTGCCGGTTAAAAGCTCACTATGATCAAGCAAGTTCAGGGTATGAAACATTTCTTCTTTCGATAGTACTTCTTGTGACGATTGCGACGAGCTCTATACCAACTTCTTTGAGTGCATCTCTTTGGAGCTCCTTTGATGAAGTATTTGAAGTCCTTGATTTTGTTAGCAGCAAAATGAGTCTTGCAAGCTTTGAAAACAAGAAGAAATCCGCGATTGCAAAAGCGTTAAGGGCATACAACGACTTGAACTTCCTCGTTTTCAAAATGTTAAAAAAATTTAAAAATGACGAGGCATTCCAAAACCAATCTCGGTTGGATAAAGCTATGAGAATCATCGAGCGGTTAAAGGAGGTGGTGCCCTCTGATTATTTAGGAAATGAGTTGGCTATGATGACTAACTTCACACTAGGCCGAGATTACGAATCCATTGAGGAATTGTCCGAGTACATAGAAGAACTCTATGTAGACATGGTTAAAGAGTTTCTTGTTCAGTTGCCAAATGCCATGTTCAAAGAAATCATTAAAAGCAATGCCAAAGACATCGAGAAGAAGGTGAAGTTTGCATTGAAAGTTCTATGCGTGGAGCCATTAGAGGCCCTTGTCAAATGGTCATTTCCTGTTGGAACTACTATAACTCATTTGGCGTCCGATGATCTTCCCGTTGCTGTGTGAATGTTGACAGAACCATTGCATTTCTCCAAGAGATCGCAGTGAACCCGAGTTGAAAGAATCTTGAGCGCGCCATTATGAGTTTTTTTTTTGTATTTTTTGGCATGCAATGGATGGCATGCATGGTTACATTGGGCTCACATGTTTATGTAAATTGGTTACACTAGTGTTCTGTTTATTGGAAAAATTCTCCATGTTTGATTCTCAGTGAGCATTCCTTTTGTGTTACATAGTTTTGTGTCTTTAATTTCATAAATGAAGATGGAGACTTGTGCAAGGTATTTGTGCAATTTGACATTTTAGATAAAAGTGAGCAATTGTGAAATAGAAACAATATATAAGAGATCAACCTTCCTAGAATTAAAAAAAAATATATTGTTGAAAGAGAATAGTAATAAATTTTGACCAATTAGCTAGAGTAGCAAGACTCTTGCTGGGTAAATCAATTATAAGTCCATACTATGGTGTAAACACAGTAACTCACTTTGCACAAAATTTCTTCATTTTTTAAGTTGATTTCAGCTATTTCTATATAATTTACATGTAGTTTGCATTGACTTTATGAAAAGTCATCAAAGGTAGCCTCAACCAATAACACATCATACCAATGCATAAGCTACAGTGGGTCATTGATTGTTCTGTTTCTTTCATAGGAAAATCAAAGTGAGAGTCTCAATATACAGAGCTAGTGTTCAAAGGAAAAATACATGGGAGGACAAGGGAATTGTGTGGATGGGAAGTTGGATGATTCGGTTTATTCGTCTCTGGTATCAATGCCGTCAGGTGAGTTTCAATCATATCAAGATAATTTTCCAATGTGCATCGGAGACCAAATTTTTTAAAAATTTTGAAATATTTTGGAGATCTCTCGGGTATCCAATTGGATCCAAATATGATCCAATACCCTAGAAATCAACCCAATTACACTAATTTGATAATTATGAAAAATTGGGTAAATTAGAATGATATTAATAGGATTTACAAATTTGGGTGAATTTACAGACTTTGAGAATTCGAGTGGGATAGTAGAGGTACGCGAGGATCGGAGGTTTGCGATTAATCGAGGTACGCTATCGTACGATTGTAAGCCAGATAGGAAGTATGAATTAATTCATTATTCAATTATATTGAATTGAGCCTTTATTGGAATTCCATTCGTTATTTCATTGGTTGAGTGTCTTGGCGTAAGTGTGTTGCGAGGTATTCTTGGGTCCATATGAGTGGGTAAGCGTGAACACTTCTACAGTTGTGTTGTTCCACCCCACTGATAGCAAGTTATACCCTGAGTACTGGATTGTTTGGACACTGCGGTGTCTTTGGTTGGTTTGTCACTATAGTGACAGTAAATGTGGTGCTGTGGTACTGCATTGATTTTGACCACTTATAGGTCTTCTTTGATTTTGTACACACTCAAACTTTGTTGCTCAGCTTGTCAGTCTGTTTATCGTGCTATTTGTTATATTTTCTGCTTTTCAATATCGCATGATATTTGGACTATTTATTTGAGAAATCTTGAATTACTGTTTAATTTCTTCTGGCATTACTTTCTCTTTTTCAAGCACTCACCGTCTAGTTTGTGACGGTGGTGTAGATAGTGATAGAGTAGAGACATGTAAGGGGAAGGAACTGATGCTAGGTGATATTCTCTGAGGACTCTCAGAGCGATCCTTTCCTTTACTCAATGTAGGTTTTATTCTTTTGATTGTGATTATGTATTATAAGTTTTGTTAAACACTGGGACATGTATTTAGAGATTGAGAGACTAAGGATATCATGTATGATCACTTTGTATAGCTTTGATCACCAGACATGCATGTATTTATCCATTTCTCAGGGTTTCCACATGAGTAGGATGTCCATTATTTCTGATTTCCATTTTATAGTTATAGTTGATTATAGTAATTTTCACTGCGAATTTCCTGATAACTTTATAATCCTATAACTTTGAGAGTAAGGACTCGGGGTCCACGTAGGTCTAGGTCGAGCAGGACCCAATTTTATGGGGAACTGGGGCAGTTACATAGAATCTTCAGATTTTACTTTCTACTTTACTGTACTCATTGTCCTTTTTATGACGGTGGGTGCAGATCCATCGTCTAGTTGGCCTGGTAAGGAGAAAATCGGTGACTACTTCTGAGCCAGTGGCCCGATCCAGCAGCAGACGTTGTAGGTCTTTTGATGTTTTGTGTATTTATTATTTGTTTTTCATATACTTTTAAGTTGTATATTTGGGTTGAGAGATTAGGCTCCCCGACTGATGCTTGTAATACTATGTTTATTATCATGTGATCGTGACTTCTTGGTTTCCACACTTAGGATTTATCTCATAATGTTTTCGCTATAATGTTAAGACTTTTGTTGAATAGAATGCTTCTGCAATAATATCAAGACTTCCGCTGTAATTAATGTATTGTTAAAACGTTTTAATTAACCCTAAGTTCAAGAATTAGTAGGACTAGTGTATTACGTATCTTAAACACGAGAAACATGGTGAATAGTTTTTAGAGGCTGACTAAAACGTGGTTAAGTCTTATGTGGTGGGATTAGGGCTTAATTGCGGGATTAGGCTGGGAGGCGCTGTGTTTAGGAATTTCGAGTCGTCCCAATTGATATCAGAGTCTAAGTTCTCGATAAGTAAAACGGAACTTGAATAAGATACAAACCTTAGATGTGGAAACTAGACGATCATTGCCTAGAAACCATTTTGTTGGAAATTGAGTGAAAGTAAGCTGGAGATTTCTATGTGTACGAGTATGTTTTATATGTATGTATACGCAGTATTTACATAGTAGCTGATACCGAGTTTACTGTCAACGTGCAAACATCGATGACGGGCACACGCGAGAGTGACAACGCGGGTGATAGTGGCAACCAACCTCTTACTTTAGTTAAGGATCTTTAGAGGTTGTCTGACCGTCTAGCGGCTCAGGGACAATAGCTAGCCGACTTCATGGCATTTTTTATGACACACCTGACGACATTGATACCGGTTGCCCCTATTATCACTCCAGCTACTACTATTGGAGCGCCCCAGGATTTAGACACTCCGGCTGCACTGATAGAGCCTGTGTACCCCATCTGTCAGAATTGTCGATTTTTACGACACTAGTAGTAGTACCAGCCCAGGATACACCCGCATCTTCTGCTGTTGAGGCTAGTAGACTAACACAGGACGCCAAGCTGGTGAAAGAGTTTATCCGTTTACTACTGACTTACTTCTAGAGAGAGAGATTACCAAAAGATTAAGAAATGGATGTTGTCGCAGGAGAAACTTCATCTAATGTTGGGGATAAAGGAAAGACTGTAGCCGATCCTTTCGTGCTACATCTGGGAAAAGGGTGTCGACGTATAGTGGCACACCACAATTGCGAGTTGAGGCAGTTTCATTTCTTGGGCAAACTTCAAGAAGGAGTTTTATAAGCAATATTTTTTGGCTACCATGAGAAGAGAATGATGAAGAAGTTCATGAACTTGCGATAGTTCGAGGGACAGTCGGTGATGTTATACCCGGACCACTACGACTACCTGAGGTAGTTTACTAGGGATATCGTTTTGGAATATGCTAACGATGCTTTCTACTTTGGCGATGGTTTGAGGCCAGACGTAGCACACCACGTTGTCAGCACTGGAACTTGATTAGCAAACCCTAGCTCACAAGACATATGAGTTGGGCAAAGAGGGAGAGCAGTTGGGTTGTGTAGAGGGTTAGAGCATCGATACATAATATAGGAGACAGAAAGACAAAGGATAGAGGAGAGGAAACGAGTGATTTCAAAGTACAAGACTAGCGATGCCTGTTACCTAGACACAACCTCACTTCGATGTACCTACCTTGCCAGCTCCACCTATTTTTGTATCGTCGCCTCCATAGGCCCACCAGATACAGGGACAGACCTACGCTACGCATGCAGGACAGAGGAAACCACCTACGTGTTACAGGTGTCATTAGGTTGGCCACATTTTAAGACAGAGCCCATAGCCCACGAGTTATCACCATGTGGCACCACAACCATAGGTCAGAGAGAGAGTTCATGTAGTGGCAGTGCCAGACCAGTGGGGGCATGCGATCGTATTACGTTTAAGTTTTATTTATTCAATTCCGCATTTCGTGTGCACTGTTTTCATCTAAGCACAAATGTGATTTGGTCTTGTTGATTTGCGGGAGAGTTGAGGATAGGACTGTCGATGGTGAGCTGATTTAGAGTGTGGTTTAGAAATTGAAAACGTAATGACATGAGTAGGAGTAGTGTTATTTGAAAAAGAAAACCAAAAACTCCCTAGAAAGTTATGCCTAGCAAAATTCCTTGAGTACTATGACCAAAACGACGTATATAATTGTGATGAGTATGTGGTAGTTGTGTGTGGATTCATGTGAACTCAGGTTAAAGCGGTCGGTGGACCCACTTATGGAATTTGAGAAATACAAGCTTTGGGGCTAGTATCATTTGAAATTTTGGCTAGGATAATTGTAATGAACATAAAAATTTGCTTAAATTTGAAAGAAAATAACGATTAAGTAAAGATGAATTTCGGGGACGAAATTTTCATTTTGTTGGAAATATTTGCCACGGACCAAAATTTTAAATTCTATATTTGGACCATAACTTGACCTGAGAGTGTGTATGCAGACCAACACTCGACCTAGGGATTGAGAAGTATATTATAGTTGATGTGGTGAATGCTTAGTGTATTGTATGTGTGTACCTTATACCCGGAATTATTAAGTTCGATAATGTCAACGATTCGGTGCACGTTGGGATGCGCCTCTAGTTGCGTGTGAGCCGTGGGAGTGGAATGCTAGTAATGTGGTAATTTAAATGTAATTTAATGACTAAGCACATAGCCTATAGTATTTATTTTAAAGCAAATCAAATATGTTGCCTATGGTTTGAAATTAAAAATCAATAACACTTAGACTTACCTCGGGATACGTGCTAGCACACACTCCCACTCCCATGAAAGTGAGTGTTTGAAATTGTCAGTTAGTTGGAAATTAGTGGAATGTAGGAGTGATTTAGGGCCCTTAGATTGCATAGGGATGGACATGAAAACATGGATGCAAATCACACTACATATATGAACACTTAAGTATTTTTCTTCTCATTTGCATGTTCAATGCATGAGAGAAATCAAAGTTGTAGTGTAGTGAGTTTGCTGGAGAATTAGAGGTTAAGAAAAAGGGAAGATTCATCAATCCAAGTGATGCACATGAGCTAGGAGTCAAACCACCACAATCTAAGTAAGATTTCTCATCTTTTATGCTTTCAACACATGGGTTTTAAACTTGAATCATAAGAATTTTATGCATAAGTGATTTCAGAGCAATGAGTATGTGTTTTATTCATGAAACTGAATTTGTGAATTTTTTATATATAAAACGAGTTTGTTTTTGTATGGCTTTGGGTTCTCCATTTCGTTTTGATAACCTTGGTACAAAGAAATTCCAGATTCAATTTTGAAAATCAAGAGTTATGCTTTCTCAAAGTTCATGTGTTCTTCATCATTTTCATGAACATGCATGCTTTAATTCCTTATTTTTATGAATGGATAATCAATATTTGAAATGCCTGGTGTGTGATTGATGTTGGAGGATGTTCTAGACCTTTGGTGGAGGAGAACAAGGGTCTAGGGGAAGAAGGAGAGTAATTCGCAAGTTGGGAACTCAGAAAATCAAGTTCTGATTTTCTGGGTTTCAGCGCCTAGCAGTGGATAAACTAGCCAGCGTGTTTGGGAACTTCTCTAGCGCGCTGGGTGGTCTAGGTAGCACATTTTTGCGATTTTCCTAACTTTCCTGCAATACCTAACATGAGCCTAAGCGCATTTAAACCAACCTAAACACATCCTAAAACATGGCTAAACACCTTAGGAACCCAGGGGATTGTTCTGGGAGTCCGAGTGCCCGAGTTGGACTATTAAGAAGCCAAATTGACTAGGAAATTTGCGTGCTTGGTAAGTAATTCTGTTGAGGCTCTTTTCTTTATTTCAATTCCATTCCTTTACTGTTTTACATTCTATTTTGGACTGATTTTTGCCTTTTTAATCGGCTACCATGAATTGTGTTTGATTTTATCCATTTAAATGGATGTTTTATCATGATGCTATGTCTTGTTGTGATTCATCAATTTCATCCCTATATATGTTCCTTGTTGAAGTTAGAAATAAATCCATATGTTGAATAATATGCTATTAGTGTAGATAAGTTGTTGGAAATGTACTCTTGTTGTTCATTAGTTATTGACACTGAGCTACTATTTGAGGTTAAAGTGACGTAGTTAATGACCAATAGGGTATTTACCAGACTGCACTAGTTGCACCCATCGATTACATGAGGATCTCGATGACCAATAGGGTTATCTTGGGTGCACTAGTGATACTGACTATTACTTGAGGTTGATGTGACGTAACTTATAACTAAAGGGTAGTACCTGAGTGCGCTGCTAGAATATGATTACTTCGTGTTGGTTCGATTAAAGTTGTTTAACTTTGGTATCATCTAATATAGCCTTGTTTTCAGTATCCCTTCACTACTTTATGCTATTGATGCCTTTCTATATATTTGGAAATGTGGTATAGAATCTCCAGATTTTACTTTCAACTTTATTGTACTTACCGTCCTTTCTATGATGGTGGGTGCAGATCCATCGTCTAACAGGCCCGATAAGGAGAAGATCGGCGACCATCTCTGAGCCAGTGGCCCGATCTAGCGGCGTACGTTGTAGGCCTTTTGATGTTTTGTGTATTTATTACTTATGTCATTCATATACTTTTGGGCTGTATATTTGGGTTGAGAGACTAGGTTCCCCGACTGATGCATGTATTACTGTGTTTATTATTATGTGATCGTGACTTCCTAATTTCAACAGTTAGGATTTATTTTATAATACTTTTGCTATAATGTTAAGACTTTCGGTGAACATAATGTTTCCGCTATGATATCAAGACTTCTACTATAATTAATGTATTGCTAAAATGTTTGAATTAACCCTAAGTTCAATAATTGGTATGACTAGTGTATTACTTATCCTGAACATGATAAACGAGGTGAATAGGTTTTAAAGACTAACTAATATGTGATTAAGTCCTATATGGATGAGATTAATGCTTAATTGCAAGATTAGATTGGGCGGCGCCATGTTTAGGAATTTCGGGTTGTTACTCATTGACGCAGCGTAAACGCTCAAACAAGGAAAAATCCTTAAAGTTTTTGAAGCAAATCGAAATTGAAATAAATTCATAATAATTGATAATGATTACAGCCCTAATCATGGCTTTATATAGCCCATTCAAAACTCTAATCCTTCTACGACTCTAAACGTAATCCTTCTACGACTCAAAACGCCTAATCCTTATAAGACTCTAAAAAAGACTTAAATAAAGTAAATTACGAAAATACCTTAACTGAACAAGAAATTAGAAAGTTCTCGATAGAGTCCTAAACAAAGGAATTTGGATATGCGAAAGCCAATCCAATAGAGCAAAGCTCGCGGGACAGCTGTAGAGCACGAAACGCCATTTTCAAAAAGGTATTATAATAATCAATCAGATTCCTGGATCAAAAGTTATGGTCCCACAAAGCATCTGCAACTGCCACGACATCATTCTCTCCTACCTGAGAAAAACTCAACCTTGAGTTTTTTGGATATAAAGGCGCATCATCTGTATAGAATGGAAAAACATCCACCATATTAAATGTCTTGGATATTCCCTGATATGCCCTTTCTGCAGCAACTCCTGCACCTTGTCATACAAGACCTCACTCTCCTTCAAACTCATTTTGTAATGTGGGAGGTTTGGCAAACTAGCTCCAGGAATCAGGTCATTGTGGTGCTGAATATGGCGCATACGAGGTAATTCATCTGGTAACTCGTATGGTATAATTTCAGTAAATTCCTCCAGTAATGTTTTGACCTGCTTTGGTATCTTAGAAACTGACTCCTTCTCATTCCCTACAAGGATCTGTCTCAGCACTAACGCATGCACCACCTGTGACTCCTTAATTGCTTCGTCCATCTCATGCTCAGTTTGTGCCATTATAAGGTAAGACAGTTCCTCTACTTTAGAATCTTGGAACAGTTACTTGCCTTTAAAGGAAGCAAGTTAAACGTTACTCCCTTCTTCTCCAATTTATACACATTATGTCTCCTAGCGTGTTGTGCATTAACATCAAACTGCCAAGGTCGTCCAAACAGTAGATGACAAGCATCCATATCTACCACATCACAATACACCTCATCCTTGCAAGTACTAATAGAAAAAGGTACCCTGCAGCACTTTGTCACCTACACTTTCTCAGTTGCCTTTATCCAGCCTATAGATTAAAGACAGGGATACTTCTCCATCTTCAGTTTCAGTGCCTCGGTTGTACCTCTACCAATGATGTTCTTACAGTTTTCACTATCTATGATCAGTTCAAGCACCTGGCCATTAATAGTGCATCTCATCTGAAACAGTCTGTGCCGCTGACTGCCATATTCTAATTTAGGAGTTAACATCAGCCTCCTCACCACACAATTCTGTCCGTCTCCCTCATCATAATCATCACAATCATCATCCACTCCATCAGGACCACAATAAACTTCTTCATCTCGTTCAATCACATTAATCAGCTTTCTATTAGGACATTCATTCGATCTGTGACTAGACTGCCCATAACGATAGCACTTGTCCACAATAGGCTTAGCATAAGGATTTGCGGTTGCCTTTTGTCCCTCTTTCTGTTCAGCAGGTTTTTTTCCAAGTTCCTTATCTTCCTTCTGTTCAGTACCTTGATTCCAGCTCTGGGTGGACTTACTCCGCTCTGTAAAACTCCTTGAATTTTCCTCCCCGCTGTTATTCCTCTAGTAATTATCACTACCAAAGGTTCGCCGATGGCCCTCATGTCGACTTCCAGCTCGGTCCTGCATCACTAATTCAACCTTAATGGCTAAATTTTTCGCCTTGGTGACAGTTTTTATAACCTGCACTCCAATTTTCTCCCGAACTTGCAGTTTTAATCCATCCAGGTATCGTGTAACCTGATGAACCTCGTTCTCCCTCAAATCATTCCTTTCAGCCAGTCGCATAAAATCTGTTATATATTCATGAACAGATCTTTGACCCTGACAACAACGCTGATATTGCTGAAACAAGATATGCTCATAATCTGGAGGAAGAAAATCTCGCTGGAGCAACTGCTTCATTTTATACTACGTTCGAACAGGCTGTTTACCTTCCCTATAATGCCTACTCTACAGCCACTCCTACTAGGTAGATGCTCCACTCTTCAACCGACATGCCACCACTCTCACCCTTTTCTCTTGAGGAATATACATATACTCAAAAAATGGTCTACTTCGGCGATCCAATTAACAAAGTTCTCAATGTTCAGATTACCAAAGAAACTAGGAATATCCACTTTCAACCTGAAGTCGCCTCCTTCATAATAATTACGATTATGATGATGATTATTATTATTATTATATTTACCACCTCGATCTCTCCTAACAGGTTTACCCTAATCCTCGGCCAGAACCATATCCTCCTCTTCGTCACTGGAGTCACCACCAGGAACCCGACATCTAAAATTCGCAGCCACTGGTGCAATAAGAGCATTGTCTCGAGCACGCTGATCTCTTGGACGTTGTTCACCATCACCCTCGTGTCTGTTGGCATTCACCCCAAGGGCGTCAAATATGTTAATCACCACATCTAGGCACTCGTCTATACGTCGAAATTGTTGATCGAGATTTGTCTCCAAGGTTCTGATTACCGCCTCTTGAGCCTCCACTTTGGTTCGCAGGGATTCAACATCCGGAACGACGTTCGGAATGTTACCGCTTCCATCGGACATCGTTAGTACGAACGGAATTCACGCTCTGATACCAACTGAGGCAGCGTAAACGCTCAAACAAGGAAGAATCCTTAAGGTTTTTGAAGAAAACTGAAATTGAAATAAATTGATAATAATTGATAATGATTACAACCCTAATCATGGCTTTATATAGCCCATTACAAACTCTAATCCTTCTTTGACTCTAAACGTAATCCTTCTACGACTCAAAACGCCTAATCCTTCTAAGACTCTAAAAATGACTTAAATAACGTAAATTACGAAAATACCTTAACTGGACAAGAAAATAGAAAGTTCTTGATAGAGCCCTAAACGAAGGAATTTGGATTTGTGAAAGCCAATTCCAGAGAGCAACGCTCTCGAGACAACTATAGAGCACAAAACATCATTTCTGAAAAGGTATTATAACAATCAATCGGATTCCTAGATCAAAAGTTACGGTCCCACAAAGCATCTGCAACTGCCACGCCATCACTCATACTTTGCATAATACTCATACCATAGGATCCATTGATCTCTAAGATTTTAATGACCCTAATTTAATTTGTCATTATTGTTGATGTGGTTGCAGCGTCGATGACAGCTCAGATGCTTGTGCGACCCGCAGATAGGCCATGGCACGCCAGGAGCAAGGTAAATAGCAGTTTTTGTGCTATTTTGTTTAATTTGTAATGTTCATATGTAATTGGCATCGTGATGTATGTATTTTAATTTGTTATTGACGTGCGAGACAGTGTGACGAGTATTGGCCTCAATTAGAGTGCGGAGGTGGGTTCCGGGTAGGCGAATGATAGTACACTAGGTTGGGTAGTATACAAACATGGGAAATGATAAAATACAACTAATAATTAATAATTTACGTCGTATATGCGTTTGTGAAGTGGGAGTACGCGAGAGACTCGAGTCTACGCGCGGGAGTCCGGTATCGAAACACCTGAGGGATGGTTGTTTTGGTAGAGCAAGGATAGGTCAAGGGTGTTAGTCACCATGCAAATCACTAAAATCAGGACTATTTGACCCACTAAGAGCCATTAAATGAGGTCTTATGATTAACAAACACTCTTGGATGACTTTGGGGGTATAAATACCTTTATTTCTACACACATATCACCTTTTCTCTTTCCTCAATTAGCCAAATCCAAAAATTGGAAGGTGGTAAGGGTTTTTGTAAGATTCTAGAGCATAATTGGAGGTCTAAATGACTAGTATTCGATGATCCGAGGTTAGAATCTCACTCTCCATCTCATTTCCTACGTATTAGGTGTGTTTTTACTGATTTTTATATGGGTTTCGGGGATTGGATTTCGAGCATACTAGTTTTGGTAGTTTTGGTAGTGTTGCTATGGTTTTGGTGTTGATATTTGTGATATTGAAGAGGTTTTATTGGTGTTGTTGTGGTTTTTGGAAACAAAATAGGTTTTTTGGTCAGATTTGTCAAGATTTTGGTTTTGGACAATTTCCATCTAGGGGTTATAACTGTAAATGATTGATATGAAGTTATATGAGATGTTGGGATGGGTTTGGACCACGGTGACGAGTCGAGGGGCTCAAAAACCTTATTAGGCGTCACTGGTTCAGACGTTGCTAAGGATGCCATGGGGAGAAAGCTCCTACGGTGTCAACTACTGCATCCAAACCAAAGACCAAACGCCCACCCACTTTTTTTTCACGCTGTGGGGGTATTTTTCTTGACTGTGTGGGCCACCGCATCGAAGGCGCCACATTTGTACACGGCGACGCTTTCTGCGGCGTCCGAGACAGAAAATAAATAAAATTTAAAAAATAAAATTTCTGAAATGGGTTTAATTGGAGAATTATAATCAATTAAATGTGTATTTAAATTGATGAAAATTGACTTAATTAGTAATTCAAATTTGGGAAATTTACAGATAATTTTGGATAACAGACGTTGGTTTGACTGACGGGTGAATTGGCATGCATATTGGGCATAATTGGACGACATTTGGATTAGTTGGAGTGCGGTTTGAGGTGTGTAGTATCCCAATTGAAATTACATGATTATTTACTTATTTTGGCTTTTGAATTTATATTCCTGTATTTCAATATTCTATTCTTAGGTTATGGTTTATATGGACATACGTTGAGGCTCTCCCTCTGTGCCATTTCCGTATGTATGCTCACTAGGCCATAGTATGTGTGTCAGGGATGCATGTGTGGGTACGTCATTGGTACTACGCCGTCCACCTAGTAGATCCGGATAGTGGCCCTGCTAGAGTGGGACTCATTGATAGTATTCTGTGGACAAGTCTGAATTATGGCGCTAGTCTGGCCCTAGGCTCTAGGAACACACTTTGAGCTTTCACTATTACTTATCAATGCGATGATCATAGTTGCCTGTATTTATTTTCACATGTTTATTTAATAGCTTATTTAAATTCTAGTATTTACTTTCACTATTGTTCACTTAATTTCCTTGGGAATACTCGTTCTGGACTCATCATCTGTTTTTTGTAATGGCTTGTGTGCAGATCCAAGTACGATTCATGGCAAGGGCAAGCTTCTAGAGTATCAGTGATTCAAAGACGTTGAGCCCGACTTGTACGTTTGTATTATATGTATTTATTTTCATTTTTGGATTTGGGATTGAGAGAGTACTTCAAAACCTTGTATTTTGATATTTTGAGACCTTTGAGGTATATTACTTGATATATAATGATTTTCCTGGGTTTTCCTTACTAGGTTTATGGTTTATATAACATGATTCGATATTTATTAACTGAGTTAATAGGTTTTTTTAAGACTTGCGCTAATATTTTAAGGTTTTGGAGATAATTTAACAGAAAACATGAGTTCATTAAGAAATTTGAATAGTAAATTATGGCATAATGAGGTTAATAACGATTAAATGGTGGATATGATTCAATGTGATGCACAACTAGAGCTGGTAAGCCAAACTATGGGCCTGCATTGGCCCCTATGACAGTTTATTAGAAAATGGGCCATTATATTTTGGAATCAGAGCTTAGGTTTAGGGAAACCTAGGGCTCAAATTTGTGGTATAATTTGAGGATAAACATGATGAATAAACTTTAGATTTAGAAACCCAAAGGAATTGCCTGGAGTCCTAGTTAGGAAGCGATGTGAGATAGGTAGAAAGTAGGGTTATACGTGTTATGTTTTTCTCTATGTATTACATACGATAAATGTATATTCGTACTGAGGCCGACTATAAGCACGTTCTTCGATGCATATATCGATGGACAGGCAACCTTCATATACTATTCAACCTGAGGTTGGGGATACCAGTGATCTGACTAGGTAGACATTGACATTTGAGTCATTGGCGTGGATGGTTGACGATAGGTTCACACTATTGATTGACATTATGAGAGCTCGAGATGCTCTGGAGGCTACTACAGTTCCTATGACAGTTGTAGCTGCACATTTGGTTACTACTCCTGCAGTTATGGCTCCTACTATTGTAGAGACTCAGGGGTAGGCTACAATATCTGAGACACAGGCCGATAGGGCTGCACTGGTGGTTGTTCTGACAGAGACTACAGTAGTCATTACTCCATTGACTACCGAGCAACCAGCTGTGGCGTCTACTTTAGGGGGTTTGATGAGGGTGGAGGCCAAGAAACTATAGGAATTTCTTAGATTCTCACCAGGGTACTTTTACGGAGCCGAAGATCTAGAGATAGTTGGGAGGTGGCTATTGGCTCATGACAGGCTACACGAGTTGCTATTGGTTGGGGAGATTGATTGATCGAGATTATCTAGTTTTTGTTTGAGATCTGTTGCTGCTGTATGGTGGACTATCTATAGAGCAACTCATCCTAATGTTGCTACCTGAGTTTAGAGTGTTGTTCATGGATAAGTACATTCACATGGAGGTCAGGATCAAACTTAGGGAGGAGTTCTTGACTTTGGTTCAGGGTGAGATGTCTATTACCAAGTACAAGGAGAGGTGCAAATATCTTTTGTCGTACTCCATGGATTTGGCGAGGATCGATAGGTTGCAGATCTATTACTTTGTTAGAGGCTTAGATGAGGGGATAACGACCACAGTGGTATTGAGTGGAGCGGGTACGTTGATAGAGGTATATGACAAGTCGTTCTCACACGAGACATACCTGGTTTAGAGGGCTAGTCGATTAGCAGTTCAGGTTGCGCTGTGGGGATAATAGGGTCAACAAAGTCAGCCAACTCAGAGTTCTCAGTCTAATCAGAAACCAAATAGACAAATGAGAGATTAGGGCCAACAAAGATAAGGGCAGATACCTCACTGAGGTGATTGGCAGTCTAATCAGGGTCGTAGAGGCGAAAGAGATCGTAAGGATGACCATGATAGGCATGATGATCACGAGGTAGCATATTCTACGGCTTCTGCACTATTTGATCAGACAAGACAACAATAGAGGTAGGAAAGAGGTAAGAGAGGCCAGAGTTGAGGCTATAGTCAGACACTAAGTTAGAGTACTACTGGTAGATCAAAGACTCGTACTTGTTACTATTGTGGTCAGGTCAAATATATTGTAGCTGATTGTACCAAACTAGCATCAGTACCACCACAGACTGAGCAAGCCCGAGATATGGCCTAGACTGCGACTTTTGGGGTTGTACAGCAAGACCGGGAGGTTACCAGATAGCTCGTAGATGGTATGTTATCTGTATGTGGTATTTCCATGCATGTTATGTTTGATTTAGGCAGCACACTTTCTTTTATTTCTGGACGCATGGTAAGTGAGTTTGGGTCAGTTGCACAGACCTTAGCCAGACATCTTATTCTTAGTACGACATTTAGGGATAAGATTTACCCTAACCAGATTTGCCAAGATTGTGTTATGGAGATAGAGGGACATCAATTACTGGCTGATTTGAGAATATTGGAGTACCTGGAGTTCGATGCGATGTTCAGTATGGATTGGTTATCGTCTTATCACGCACAGATTGATTATTTCATTAAGACTTTGACGTTTTACATCGAGGGGATTCTAAAGTTTTCATTTGCCAGAGTTGCGGCTGTATTACCTATCACTCGAGGCAAACTAGCGACGTCACAGAAGATGGAAGCATACGTGGCTATGGTTGAGCCAGATCTTAGGGCAGTGACTAGGGTTAAGGATCTTCCTGTCGTTTGTGAGTTTGCAGATGTATTTCTTGAGGATTTGCTAGGATTACCACCATTGAGAGCTATTGGGTTCATTATCGAGCTGATTCTAGGGATTTAGTCGATCTAGAATAGGCTGTATAAGATGTCAGCATCAGAACAGGAGGGGTTAACCACTCTAACATGTCACCTTGGTGAGCCTCAGTTCTTTTTGTGAAGAAGAAGGATGGCTTGATGTGGATGTGTGTGGATTACAGGAAGTTGAATCAGGTGACGATTCTAATTCATTACCCACTTCCCCAGATCGATGACTTGTTTGACCAGTTAGCATGAGCCAAATTTTTCTCGAAGATTGACTTCAGATCAGGTTATCACTGGTTGAGGATTCGAGAGGTTATTATTGAGAAAACTGCCTTCAGTACGAGATACGGGCTGTACGAGTTTATAGTCATTCTGTTTGGGCTGACTAACACACTGACGATCTTCATGGATTTGATGCATAGGGTGTTGAGGCCATTCTTGGATCGATACGTGATCGTATTCATCGATGACATCCTGATCTATAGTAGGAACCGTGTAGAGCATGAGAGGCATCTCAGGGAGGTGTTCGTGACGCTAAGACAGCATCGACTGTAGGTTATGTTCTGCAAGTGCGCGTTCTGGCTAAGTGAAGTGAAGTTCTTGGGCATGTCATCAACGATCATGGCATATCAGTTGATGGTGACAAGATTTGAGCTATTATTGACTAGAGGACACCCGAGTCTGTATCTGATATCTAGAGTTTTTTGCGTTTGGCAGGATATTACAAGCGATGCGTAGAGGATTTCTCGTTGATTGCAGTGCCGATGACGAGGTTGACTAAGAAGGATGTTAGATTTGACTGGTCACAGGAGTGTAGGGATGCTTTTTGGGACCTAAAGAGGAAGTTGACTTCGGCGCTAGTTTTAGCATTACCTGCCACAGGTAAGGGTTTCTCGGTATACACTGATGCATCAGGCACTGGGTTGGGTTGCGTGTTGATACAGGATGGACACCTAATGGCCTATTTATCTCGATGATTGAAACCCTACGAGGGGAACTATCTAGTACACGATTTGGAGCTTGCAGCGGTCGTGTTTGCACTGAAGGCCTAGAGGCATTACTTGTACCCTAAAAGGTTCGTGCTGTTTACCGACCACCAGAGTTTGAGGTACCTGTTCAATTAGAGGGAGTTGAACATGAGATATAGGAGATGGCTCGAGTAACTGAAGGAGTATGACTTACCATTGAGTACCAACCCAGTAAGGCGAATGTGGTAGCTGATGCATTGAGCAGGAGCGACATCGAGAGCCAAACGGTATTGTGGCATACAACACATTAGCATGAGTTGCTTGAGGCTGTATCGATGTTGTGAGTTCTTATGATGTCTCTCGAGCTGGTTGCTGAGTTGCAGAGAGCTAAGGGCCGGTATTTGTGGATCAGTGGACTGGATCTGGATTCGGGCTGCATAGAGTGCTCTAAGGGTTCAAATAGGTGATTGAGACACAAGGGTCATTTGTGGATATCGTTGGTATCGGAGCTCAGGGACTGCATTCTTGAGGACGCACACCGGTCACGATATATAGTTCATCTGAGTCGGACCAAGATGTGTCTTGATCTGTAGCGATTGTTTTGGTGGCCAGGGATGAAGGCTGACATCGGGAGATACGTTCAGAGTTGTCATATTTGCCAACAGGTGAAGGTTGAGCACAAGAGACTAGTTGGGTTGCTACAGTCGCTGCCTATTCCTCAATGGAAATGGGAACACGTGACCATGGACTTCATCAGTGGCCTACCGCAGACTACGAGACGACACGATACAATTTGGGTAGCTATCGACGAGTTGACGAAGTTGGCACATTTCATACCGATCGCCATGAGATATTCGTTTACACAGCTGAGCATTAGCTTTGATAGGAAGATTGTTAGATTGCACGATGTATCGGTTTCCATTATTTTTGACTGAGATTAGAGGTTTATTTCGGGCTTTTGGAGTGAATGCAGGAGCAGTTTGTCACTCGATTACAGTTTAGCACTGCGTACCATCCTTAAACTGACAGGTAGTAAGAACAGTTGATTTAGATTCTCTAGGATATGCTTAGGGTGTGTATAATACAGTTTGGTTGATCATGGGAGAATTATCTACCTTTATGCGAGTTTGCTTACAACAACAACTATCAGACGAGTATCGAGATGCCGCCATTCGAGACACTTATGGTAGGCCCTATAGGTCACCAGCATGTTGGGCGACACTGGAGGATACAACGACTATAGGACCTAAGGTTGTTGTGGGTCACACTGAGAAAGTGAAGCAGATTATATACAGACTTCAAGCGACCCAGGATGGACAAAAGAAGTATGCGAATAAGTATCACACGAGTCTGAGCTACGAGGTGGATGATATAGTGTATTTAAAGGTTTCTCCATGGAAAGGGCATAACAGATTTGGCATTAAGGGGAAACTGACACCTATATTTGTTGGACCATACAGGGTGAAAGCACGTGTCGGCATTGTAGCTTATGCGCTGTAGTTACCGTCGCAGTTAGCTGGGGTACTGAGATGGCCCCTCTCCTAATCTAGGGCACCACCCGGCCTAATCTCGTAATTAAGCCCTTAACTCGGTCCGTAGGACTTAACTACGTATTAGTTAGCCTTTTTAACCCAATTGCCAATTGATTGCGTTCAGGATAAATAATACACTAACCCTACTAATTTTAAAAAATTAGAGTTTAAAATATTTAACAATTAATTTAGTTAGCGAAAGTCATAACATTTCAAATGGAAAAAAAATTTAATAGTCCTAAGTGTGGAAACCAGGAATAATGATCACAATATATATATATATGAACTATGTGGCAAAACATATAAACAGTATGATAATCAAAAGTCGGGAAACAAACGCTCAACCCAATATATACATTCCAACAATATGAAGGACATAAGTAAGTGAAATATACAAAATATCAAAAACCTACAGTTAGGTAGTAGTACGCAAGCTCAGAAGTAGTTGCCAATCTTCTCCATGTTGGGTGTACTGCTTGACGGATCTGCACCTACCATCATAAAAAGGACGATAAGTATAAAAGTATAACAGTAATTCCCAAATGATTTATTTACTCATATTTCCAAAATAAATGAACGGTATTTAAAAGCATAATGGTAGTCAAGAACGCTCTAAATAAACATGCTAGAAAATACCGGGAATTCAAATGAAACTGATACAGGTTAAGCAGTCCGATCAAGGTCCGGTCGGAGGTGAGAACTATCACTTAGCCTTTTCAACTATTTATATGGAGTTGTGCTCTACATATTATTATTTTCTAATAACCTCAAATGGCGGAGCTGTGCTCTACGCGTATAAATCATCTATCATAAATCTCGTCTAACACCCTGGTTCATTACAGTGTGAGTCACGCTAGTATAGTGGAGAGTGCTGACATCCCAAAGGTCCTGTGACCCCGTGAGCCACCGACTCTATAAGGTGCAATGGACCCTAGATTCTAGCACTACTTTTAAATTAAATAAAAGACTCGGTAAAGGAAATCAAGAATAGAAATGTTACAAGCACAAATAGACCGAGAGTACAAGTTTCTAACATAATTATAAACTCATCTAATCCTAATAGCATGCTATTTGCAAATCGAATATGAAATAAACACAAGGCAGACATATGCGTATGGATAGAATCGATGAATTTTAAGGAAATGAGATATCATGATAGCAAGTCTCAATATGAGGAAATTTCCACAACAATTCATGACATGCAGAATACAAGGCAAAATATAGTCAATTTGACTAATCAAAAATAGTACAATAGAAATGAAACGAAAATAAATAATTCAAGTGGGATTACTCACAATTTACACAATTTCCTAGTCAATCTGACCTCTCGACATCCCGACTCATGCACCCGAACTCTCGAGAATTCCCTTTAGTTCCTGAAGTTCATTTTATATCATTTTAATTGATTTAAAGCCACATTAAATTGATTTATAATATTTAACCAAACATTAGAATTTTATTCTAATTTTTTTAGATGTGGCACATTTTTCGAATTATATCGGGGTACCAAAAATGCCCAAAAAGTCCTGAAACCACTTTTCTCAATTTTCTATATTTTCTATAATTTTCTCCAATTTTTCTGATATTTTCCAACTATTTTCCCTTTTTTTTTCCTGAAAATAGTATATAAAAATATAAAATATATATTTTAATTAATTTATTTTTATTATTTTAAATGGGTGGGCCCCACCTGAATCAGTCTTGTTCAGGTGGTTGGCCCGGCATTGGGCGGTCCGACTCGTGTAAGGGGACGCACGCGTGCGCGAGTGTGTGCACTTCCCAGAGATGTTAAACGTCTTTTGTTTCCTACCTTTTTTTTCCCTTTCACCCCTTCTCCATCACCAATCCACAACCACCTCAAATGGGCAAAAATTTCACCAAAAAACCATAGAATTAACATGAAAATCTCAGATAATTCATACATGTCCCTTTTTACCCATTTTTTTCTCGGAACACCTGAAATTCAACTATAAAATTAGATTTAAACCATAAATTTACATGAAATCCAACCTCAAATAGTATAAGGATCATCAAAATCAGTAACAAACCCAAAAAAATCTGATTTGTTTTGAAAATCCCATCTTTGAGCTTAGTTTAATGGAGATTTAGACAAGTTTGATGATTACCTCAAGCTAGAATCCTCTACTCCAGCTCCCCAACTTTTCAATTTGCCATAATTCACCTTTCTAAATCCTTAGAACTCATTGTTTTAAATGTTTTGCATGTATAAATAAATCCCTCTCATTAGTTCATCATTTATACATAGTTGTGATTCATCAACTGTGCAATATGAATCTCGAGGCATATCCTAGGATTCTTGTTCACTCAGTCCAGCTATTCCAGTGACACTAAACTGTGACACCATTGCCTTTTAGATCATCAAAATGCACATCTCTAAGCCTATTTTAAGGCCATTCATTTTCCTTCAAACTATAGGACTTAATTAATCCAAATCAATTTGTCACATTGATTCTTAAAATTAGTATATGGACCATTTAATTAATTCAATTCATGTCCTACTAACTCTCAACTACCCGGCAGCCAGTGGCTCGTACCCCAGCTACCTAAGCTCGCATGCAATTCGAGGCACACCTCCGCTCGTGTCTCGACTTCTATGGCTGCAAGAACTGACTTAATTATCCTACACATATACACAACACTAGGCATATACTATTTCAAATATAAATTATACCTCAGCCACGTGCCACGGTTAGTGTGTGTATCTCACATGGGTCCTACGTCATGGGTCGGTGAGCCTGATTATGACCAAAATTTAGGATTAGAAATTTGGGTCGTGACAAATATTTGCCACAAAATGGAGATTTCGTCATTGAAATTAGATTTACCTCGAGTGAAACCTTATTAAAACGCACACAGTAGGGAGGTATCGCTTAACCAATCCCTCTAACCTCACTCACGTGAACCCGTTCTGACGTGAGTAGGTGATATTTACTCCCTAACTGGTGGTACATAGTTAACCTAACCTGTTTATGGTCATCTCGTAAATTATAGACTCACACCGAATCTTTTGGGAGTAAATTTCAGATTCACACTGAATATACACACATAGCTCGATATTTTACTTGAATTTACGTACCTACTTAGAGTGATATGATAGATACCAGATTTACACAGTATTGGGCACACAACTATATATCATTTTTCGAAGGGTATATTCATACCAAATTCCTTACCACTACTCACACAGAGTACTTCCTAATAATTGGCTCTCTGTTACGGTGTACAAAGCTACTAGGGTCTTCATCTCCTTACTAGACACCAATCGACCTCTCGTGGTATCAGCTCTCGGTGTATTACCTAAGTGTATGAACATCAGACATCTCGAAAAGTGCTTCGAATTCTAACATCTCAAGGACTTTAAAATCGATAGATAACTCAACCTCACTAATCTTGACTGGGACTCTCTCAACTAGACTATTAGGGTAATCCCTATCCACGACTGCGGTACTCAATATCAATTGTACTCTAAGCCTAACCGGTGTCAGTTTTAGGATGCCTATCGTGCGACCAACAATGAAGAAAAAGATAGAACCCGAATAAAATAAAACATAAGACTCTATACCGACGATAGAAATCGTACCCTTTATGAGACTCCGTGTAGCACTGACATCTGGTAGGGCTACCATGTGAATTGCATCATGGCTCTACGGTGGGTACAATACTACTCGCTGTAGGCACTCCCTTACTACATGTCCCACCTGTCTGCATTTGTAACATGTGATCTGTCTGCGCTGACCAAACTACTGCTGACTCTAACCCTGCATCTCTCTCTGTCCCTGACGGGGTCCCTATCGGCCTCTACCTCGATCTCTACCACTTTGCTGTTGTGGTCGTGGTGTTGACAGTGTTGGATGTGCAGCTCTCGTTGGGCTGGCAACACTGGCCTGATTGGTGGTGGCGGCAAAGAGCGCGTGCCACCTGAACTCTGTATGCTGGTGTAGTATGAAGTGTAGGGTGTGACTCATGTATGTGGTGTAGATTCCCTAACTCCTTAAAACCTCTGCTCCATCTCCTCTGACCTTTACCCCTCTATCGTCTCCTCTCATACTTGGCTATCTGCTCAGGGGTCAAGGTTAGACTGAAACACTCTTGTCGGCAACCTTACATAGGTAGTAGGTCTCGTCTGAGAGCACATACTCATATATCTCACTGAGTGTCCTTGCACCTGTGCTGACTACGTGGTAACAAATATCTGCCCTCAAACCAACCCAAAATTATCTACGTCCTCCATCTCATCTCAGAATAAATCCCCAGTAAACTGTCGTAGATATCCGTATATGTCTCGGTACTGCATGACTGACTCATCTGCCTCCTGTCTCAGACTCATGAACTCTCTCCTCAGTCTCATCATCACTGCCGGTGGAAAGTACTGCTGATAAAACTTGGCCATGAAGGCCTTCCAAGACTCAAAATCTCCATCAGTAGCTACTGTGGTGCGCCACCAGACATCAGCGTCCCTCTGTAGTGTGTAGGAAGACAAGTCTAGGCATAGTCGATCCTCAATGACAAGAATCCGATGTAGCTTCTCCTGTGACAGTATCCATCCCTCTATCTTCTCAAAATCTTTAACTCCGTCGAAGTACACTGGCTGAAGTCGGAGGAAATCCTTCACTAGCTTGATCGCTGCTGCTGAGCCAGAAGGTGTAGGTGTGGGAGTCGACGTCGCCTCTTCAACCTCTGTTGTCGAAACGACCACGAATGGAAGAGTCGACATCGTTGGAGCCGCTAGTGTAGGAGTGGGAGGCTCCGGCTATGCAGTGATAGTAGCAGTAGTGTCGGGAGCTGCCGTTGGTGTAGGTGGAGCAAATTTGGCAGTCATCATTGTAATGAAATCGACCAACTGTTGTCCCTGAGCTGAGACACGATCAACTAGCTTTTGAAGATCCTTCGCTAGTGTAGGATACTGGCTGTTGCTAGCACCCACATCAACGGTCTCTCATGCGTCCGTCATCGGTGTCTGCACGTTGACAGCGAACTCGTATTAGCTACTACGTAGAATATCTCGTATATATACATTATGAAAATAACAGGTATATATAATTACAATCGGCTTACTTTCACTCAATTCCCAACAAAATAGTCTCTAGGAAACGACCGTCTGGTTTCAACTTCTAAGATTTATGTCTTATTCAATTGTGTATTACTTGTTGAGAACGTTGGTTCTGATACCAATTGTGAATTTGTTATCACAATTTTAGACAACTCTATACTCTGTCCTAAGGTTCTAAAGCCTATGCTCTGATACCAACTGAGATGACCCCTCTCCTAATCTAGGGCACCGCCCGGCCTATTCGTGCAATTAAGCCCTAACTCAGTCCGTAGGACTTAACTACGTATTAGTCAGCCTTTTTAACCCGTTTGTCAACTTGATCCCGTTCAGGATAAATAGTACACTAACCCTACCAATTTAAATAACTTATAATTGTTTAAAATATTTAACAGTTAATTTAGTTAGTGGAAGTCTTAACATTTCAAATGAAAAAAAAATCCTAAGTGTGGAAGCCAGGAATAACGATCACAATATATATCTTTATATATATGAACTATGTGGTGAAACTTATAAACATTATGACAGTCAAAAGTTAGGTAACTAATGCTCAATCCAATATATACATCCCAAAAGTATGAAAGATATAAGTAAGTGAAATATATAAAATATCAAAACCTACAGTCAGACAGTAGTACGCAAGCTCAGAAGTAGTCGCCAATCTTCTCCTTACCGGGTCTACTACTTGATGGATCTTCACCCACCGTCACTAAAAGGACGGTAAGTAAAAAAGTATAACAGTAATTCCCAAATGACTATTATACTTACATTTCCAAAATAAATGAACTGTATTTAAAAGCATAATGGTAGTCAAGAAAGCTCTAAATAAACATGCTAGAAAAATACTGGAAATTCGAATGAAACTGACACAAGTTAAGCAGTTTGATCTAGGTCCGGTCGACGGTGAGAGCTACCACGTAGCCTTTTCCACTATTTATATGGAGCTGTGCTTTACATATTATTATTTTCTAATAACCTTAAATGGCAGAGCTGTGTTTTACGCATATAAATCCTCTATCATAAATCTCGCCGAACACCCCAGTTCATTATGCCGTGAGTCGCGCGAGTATAGTGGATAGTGCCGACATCTCCGAGGTTTCGTGGCCCGTGAGCCACCAACTTTATAAGGTGCAATGGACCTTAGATTCTAGCACTACTTTTAAAGTAAATAAAAGACTTGGTAAAGAAAATCAAGAATAGAAATGCTACAAAGCACAAATAAACCAAGTGTACAAGTTTCTAACACAATTAAAAACTCAACTAATCCTAACAACATGCTATTTGCAAATCAAATATCAAATAACCACAAGGCAGACATATGCGTATGGAAAGAATAAATGAATTTTAAGGAAATGAGATATCATGATAGCAAGTCTCAATATGAGGAGATTTCCATAACAATTCATGATATTCAGAATACGAGGCAAAATATAGTCAATTTGACTAATCAACAATAGTAGAATAGAAATGAAATGAAAATAAATAATTCAAGTGGGATTACTCACAATTCACGCAATTTCCAATCAATCTGACCTCCCGACACCCCGACTCGTGCACTCGAACTCTCGAGAATGCCCTTTAGTTCTTGAAGTTCATTTTATATCATTTTAATTGATTTAAAGCCACATTAAATGGATTTATAATATTTAACCAAAAGTAGAATTTTATTCCAATTTTTTTAGGCGTAACACATTTTTTGAGTTATATTGGGGTACCAAAAATACCTGAAAAGTCCTGAAACCACTTTCCTGCCTTTTTCTCAATTTCATATATTTTCAATAATTTTTCCCAATTTTTCTGATATTTTCCAACTATTTTTCCTATTTTCTAGAAAATAGTATATAAAAATATAAAATATATTTTTAATTAATTTATTTTTATTATTTTAAATGGGTGGGCCCCACCTGAACCGGTCCGGTCCAGTGGATGGACCGGCCTGGGCCAGTCTAGCCCGTGCGCATGTGCGTCCCCTTCCTAGAGACATTTAACGTCTCTGGTTTCTTGTGTTATTTTTATCCCTTTCACCCCTTCTCTACCACCGATCCACAACCAACTCAAATAGGCCAAAATTTTACCCAAAAACCATGGAATTAACATGAAAATTTCGGATCATTCATACATGTCCCTTTTTACCTACTTTTTTTTATCGAAACACCCTAAACTCAACTGTAAGATCAGATTTAAATAGTAAATTTACATGAAATCCATCCCAAATGATACAAGGATCATCAAAATCAGGAACGAACCTAGAAAATCTAATTTGGTTTGAAAATCCCATTTTTGCACTTAATTTAATGGAAATTTAAACAAGTTTTATGATTACCTCAAGCTAGAACCATCTACTCCAGCCCCCCAACTCTTCAACTTGCCAGAATTCACCTCTTTAGATCCTCAGAACTCATTGTTTTAAAAGTTTTGTTGTATAAATAAATCCCTCTCATCAGTTCATCATTTATATATAGTTGTGATTCATCAACTTTGCAATACAAATCTTGAGGCACATCCTAGGATTCTTGTTCACTCAGTCTAGCTATTCTAGTGAAATTAAACTGTGACACCACTGCCTTTTAGATCATCAAAATGCACATCTCTGAGCCTATCTTAAGGCCATTCACTTTCCTTCAAACTATAGGACTTAATTAATCCAAATCAATTTGTCACATTGATTCTTATAATTAGTATTTGGACCATTTAATTAATTCTATTGATGTCCTACTAACTCTCAACTACCCGGCAGTCAGTGCCCCGTACCCCGACTACCCGAGCTCGCATGCAATTCGAGGCGTAACCCCGCTCGCGTTTCAACGTCTATGGCTGCAAGAACTAACTTAATTGGCCTACACATATACACAATACACCATTTCAAATATAAATTATACCTTAGCCACGTGCCTTGGTTGGTGTCTGTATCTCACATGGGTCCCACATCATGGGTCGGTGAGCCTGATTACGGCCAAAATCTAGGATTAAAAATATGGGCCGTGACAGGTACATCTGGTATTTCATGTTTCTATGTTAAGACTGGCTAGGTCGAGACCGAGACCTATAGTTGATGTTAGGCAAGTAGAGGCATGACCTGATGGCATATATGAGGAACAAACAGTGGAGATTGTGGATAGGAGGACTCAGATTCTGCAGAACAGGGAGATCCCGAAGGTTTTGGTTCGTTGGCAACATCACAGGACTGAGGGACTGACGTTGGAGCTTAAGTCTACGATGCGGCTACGGTACCATCCGCTATTTGCCGGTATGTGTTTTAGTTTAATTGATTAAATTTTGGGACAAAATTTCACCTAGTTGGGAAGAATTGTAACGGCCCTAACTTAATTTGTCGTTATTGCTGACTTGGTTGTAGACGTGGATGGTAGCTTAGATGCTCGTTGGACCAGCAGATAGGCCAGACCAGGGCGCACCCAAAGATAGTTATATAGTAGTTTTTGTGTTGTTTTGTTTAATTTGTGATATTCATATGTATTTAGGGTTATTGGCATCTCGATGTGTGTATTTTATTTTGTTATTGACGTGTGAGACAATGTGACAGGTATTCCCTCCGATTAGCGTGCATACTCGGGTACCAAGTAGGCAAATGACAGTACACTAGGTTGGGTAGTCATACATACATGGGAAATGATAAAATACAACTAATAATTAATAATTAATGCCGTATATGCGTTTGTGACACGAGAGTACGCGAGAGACATGAGTCTACGCGGTGGAGTTAGGTATCGGAACACCCAAGGGATGGTTGTTTTGGTAGAACTAGGATAAGTTAAGGATGTTAGTCCCCATGCAAGTCACCAAAATTAGGACTATTTGAGCCATTGGATGAGGCCTTGTGATTAACAAACACACTTGGATGACTTTTGGGGTATAAATATCCATGTTTCTACACACAAATCACCTTTTCTCGCTCCTTCATTAGCCAAATCCGAAAATTAGAAGGTGGTAAGGGTTTTGTGAGATTCTATAGCATAATTGGAGGTCTAAATGACAAATATTAGACGATCTGAAGTTAGAATCTCGCTCTCCATCTCATTTCCTACGTATCGAGTGTGTTTTTAAAGATTTTTACGATCAGGGATTGGATTTCGAGCATATTGGTTTAGGCAGTGTTGCTATGGTTTTAGTGTCAATATTTGTGATATTGGAGAGGTTTTGTTGGTGTTATTGTGGTTTTTGGAACCAAAATAGGGTTTTGGTCAGATTTGTCGAGGTTAATATGAAGTTATATGAGATGTTGGGACGGGTTCGGACCACGGTGATGAGCCGAGGTGCTTGAAAACTCCTTTTTGGTGTCACTGGTTTAGATGCCGTCAGGGGCACCATGGGGAGAAAACTCCCATAGCATCACCTGCGGTGTCCAAACCACAGACCAAACTCCCACCCATGATTTATTTCACGCCGTGGGACATTTGTACATGGTGGTGCCACCTACGGCAACCGAGATAGAAAATAAATATAAATTTAAATATAAATTTTCTAAAATGGGTTTAATTGGTGGATTATAATCAATTAAATGGGGATGCAAATTGATAAAAATGGACTTAATTAGAATTTTGAATTTGAGAAATTTACGGATAACTTTGGATAACAGACTTTGGTTTGACTGACATTTGGATTAGTTGGAGTGCGATTTGAGGTGTGTAGTATCCTAACTGAACTTACTTGAGTATTTACTTATTTTGGCTTTTGAATTCATATTCCTATCTTTCAATATTCTATTCTTGAAATGTGGTTTATATGGACGGACGTTGAGGCTCTCTCTTTGTATCATTTCCGTGTGTATGCCCACTAGACCATAACATGTTTGTCAGGGATGCACATGTGGGTGTGTCGTTGGTACTACGTCGACCACCTAGCAGTTCCATAGACTGGCCTTGCGTGAGTGGGACTCGCCGGCAGTATTCTGTGGAAAAGTCTGAATTATGGCGCTAGTCTGGCCCTAGGCTCTAGGAACACGTTTTGAACTTTCACTATTACTTATCATTGCAATGATCACAGTTGACTGTATTTATTTCCGCATGTTTATTTAATAGCTTATTTAAATTCCAATATTTACTTTCAGTATTTCTCACTTAATTTCCTTGGGAATACTCACTCTAAACTCGTCATTTAACTTTTGTGATGGCTTGAGTGTAGATCTGAGTACGAGTTGTGGCAAGGGCAAGCTTCCAAAGTATCAATGATTCAGAGACGTTGAGCCTGATTTGTACGTTTGCATTTGTATTTTTTTTTTCATTTTGGGATTTAGGATTGAGATAATACTTCAAAACCTTGTATTTTGATATTTTGATACTTTTTAGGTATATTGTTTGATATATGATGATTTTCATAGGTTTTCCATACTAGGTTTATGGTTTATATCACATGATTCGATATTTATTAACTGAGTTAATAGGTTTTTTTAAGACTTCTGCTGATATTTTTAGGTTTTGGAGATAATTTAACAGATAACATGAGTTCATTAACAAATTTGAATAGTAAATTGTGGCATATTGAGGTTAATAAACGATTAAATGGTGGATATGATTCAATATGAGGCACAGCTGGAGTTGGTAAGCCAAACTGTGGGCCCGTATTGGCCCCCATTGCGGTTTATTGGAAAATAGGTCGTTACAAAACTACTCCATATTCATCATTGAAATCAACATCATACAATTCATAAACATCCCTGGATCAAACACATTCTTCGGTGCCTCAAGGAATCTAATATACCTGTAGTAGGTCTCATGCCTCTACACCTTTGATATCTCACTACATCTCTCTGATGATTTGCAAATAGCATAAATTTTTGTTGCCCATTTAGTCTGTCTTGAATCATTCTCAGCGTAGTTTGCTCATATCTAAGCAAAGCTTCTATGTACTGTGTTTTATCCTCTCTATGTTGCCGTCTCATCCCAACTACCAACACCACCTACACGGGCCGAGGATACGCCGACTACGACCTCTAAGACAACTACTAGGGCGACAACTGAGGCGAGACAATCTCGCAAGTTCTATAGACGTCATCCAACAGAGTTTTATGGGGGGTACAAATCTCGAGGCTATGAAAAAGTTTATGAGGATCTATAAGAAGATCCACGATGTTTTGGCCACACTAGAGCATATTAGGGTGAGCCTCTCATCAACATTCATGTTTGGAAAAGCTGATGCTTGGTGGCATATCATGGTAGCTACGAAGGGGAAGCCCAAGAACTGGGTTAAGTTCAAGGAGGTTCAAGCAGAAGTACATCCCTCCTTTAATCAAGAACATGAAGAGGAATGAGTTTTAAAACATCAGGCAGTATATCAGGGAGTTGGTGATGAAATATATGGGCAGGTATATGTAGTTGCTGGAGTATGGCGGGGCGTACGTAACACTAATGTGGATCAAGCCTATTACTTCACACATGACCTTTTGAGCGATGTTGGAGGTATGGTGGTGACCACTGACCTGGGGACTTTACAGGTGGCCTATGAGAGGAGTTTTGCAAGTGAGACTTACTTGAGCACACGTACCGAGGTGGTAGTCGAGACTCCAACATTACTACCATCAAAATTCATATTAAGAGGCGACAAGAAGAGGTAAAAACCATGACAATCCAAGCTAAGAGATTGAGGGAAGAGTGTGGTATCTGTAACATCTCAGTCCTATCAAGCGCGCACTGCGCCAATACCATCTGCACCAGAATTGAGTTATGCCAGTACACTTCTACAACCGACACTCAGGTTCTTAGTAACTGCAGTATCAATAAGCTGAGGGTAGTGATAGTGGCATGGGTAGAGTCAGTGGTTAGGGGCAGAGGCATGGCCAAGGTCAGGGACAAAGATATGGCTAGGGACAGGGTCAGAGGTCTAGTTAGATACAGGGACAGGGACAGAGATATGGCCAGTCGCAAAGGCAGGGTCAAAGATTGCCACCACGACTAGGACCGCACAAGGCATGTTTTAAGTGTAGATAGACATGGCAATTTTTCATTGCATATCCATGACTAGGTAGAGGACATTCGCAGCAGAGCCGCGAGCAGGTTCATGCCGTTGCCACACTAGATTCGATTGCTACTTGCAACTTGATTGAGATGAGTTACATTTGTAGACACTTTATGAATACTATGATTGACTCTGATTCTACAGTATAATTTATTTTTGGTCTCATGATTGATGAGTTAGGTTTGAGACCTATTAGACTAGAGAAACACTTGATCCTTAGCACGATAATTAGGGACAAGATATACCCAAACTTTTTGTATGTTGAATGTTTAGTGGAGATAGAGGGTTATGAGTTACTGATAGATCTGAGAGTGCTAGAGTTTTTAGAGTTTGATGCATTGTTAGGCATGACTTGGTTGGATGCCTATCATGCACAGATTGATTGCTTCGGCAAGATGGTCACCTTTCAGATTCTTGAACAACCAAAGTTTAAACTTCACGGCATGCTGACTCAGCTACCAATAAGCAGAGGTAGAGCTACTTCTAGCATCGATGTCGAGACATTCTCTAGCATTATGAGTATGGTAGAGAGAGTGGAGACTTGGATTGAAGAGGTACTTGTGGTATGTGAGTTTCCAGATGTGTTTCTTACGGAGTTAACAGGTTTACAACTGCCTTGTGAGATTATTTCCATCATTAATTTGGTCCTTGGAACCATACTTATATAAATTATGTCGTACCAGATGGCTCCTGGGGAGTTAGAGAAGCTGAGAGCCCAGCTTGATGAGATGTTGGAGTTGGGATTCATTCACCCGAGCATGTCACCTTGAGGCGCGCTAATCTCGTTTGTGAAGAAGGATGACACCTAGAGATTGTGCATTAACTATCGAAAACTCAATAGGGTTATAGTGAAGAACAAGTATCCACTTCCTCATATTGATGACTTGTTCAACCTATTGATAGGAGCACAATGGTTCTCGAAGGTTGATTAGAGATATGGATACCGTCAACTAAGGATTAGAGCAGAGAATAAGGAGAAGACTGCTTTTCGCACTCGATACGGCCATTATCAGTTTAATGTCATGCATTTTGGGCTAATGAATGCCCTAACGACGTTCATTGATCTCATGCATCGAGTGTTGAGCAAATATTTGGATAGGTTCATCATAGTGTTTATCGGCGACATTCTTATCTACTCTAGGACTAGTGCAGATCACGAGGAGCATCTTAAGATGATTTTGTAGATTTTGAGGGAGCATAGACTGTATGCCAAGTTCAGTAAGTCCAAGTTTTGGCATACAGAGGTCAGATTTGTTGGACCCATTATCGGAGCTAACGAAGTATCTGTTGACCCCGCTAAGGTCAGAGCAGTGATTGATTGGCCTACACCAAGATCAGTGACATATATTTGCAGTTTTCAAGGATTGGCAAGCTATTACAGACGTTTTGTTCAGGACTTCTTGAAGATTGCAACACCGATGACGTACTTGACGAAGAAGGAGATCAGTTTTTAATGGAACAACAGTTATAAGCATGCCTTCAAGAATTTGAAATAACATTTGACTACCGCACCAGTGTTGGTACAACTTGAGTTAGGGAAGGGTTTTGAGCTGAGTACCAATGCTTTTAAGGTGGTTTGGGTTATGACTTAAAGTAGGACGATAGGGTGAGGTTGTGTCTAGATGTAGGACAATAAGGTGATAGCTTATGCGTTTTGAAAACTGAAGATTCACAAAAAAAATCTTTCCTACTCATGACTTAGAGTTAGTGGCAGTAGTTTTTGCATTGAAGATTAGGCGCCATTATCTCTACAGGGACAGATTTTTTTTATTGACTATAAGCGTTTGAAGTACCTCTTCACTAAGAAAGAGTTGAATATACGACAAAAGTGTTGGATTAAGTTCCTCAAGAACTATGAATCCTTTTTGGAGTACCACCCATGGAAGGTCAATGTCGTTGCAGATGCGTTTAGTCACAAAGGGTCAAATTTGGAGATTGTGACTTGCCACATGACACGCGAGTACGGGTTACTCAAGGCAGTTAAGTTTACGTATTCTATGGATTTCTCAACCGACACATGAGTGTTGATTTGTGGGTAGATAAGAACTTAGATAGTGCCTATACAGAGTGTACTTAAGGGTCAGGACGCGAATGAGCTGTACCAGAGGTTCGTTGAGTTTGCTCAGAGTCCTGATCATCCAGATTGGAGTATGTCGATACACTTATGCCTGAGATTTAGAAAGATACCGTGGATTACGTTAGTGACTGCATTACATGATGAGATACTTTATGAGGCACATTGCTCGCATTTTACGGTTCATCCCAGATGGACTAAAATGTATGCAAGTGTGCGTTATCTTTTTTGGTGGTCGGGGATGAAGACCGATGTTGGTGACTACGTTCGAGCGTGTGAGATATGCTAGGAGGTTAAGGCTGAGCATCAAAGACCCGGTGAGTTATTACAACTACTTCCTATTCCTTATTGGAAGTGAGCGTATTGCCATGGATTTCATCAGTGGGTTACCTTGATTTCAGCGCAGTTAAGATAACATCTAGGTGATTATGGACAGGTTGACTAATAGAGCGCACTTTTTACTGATCTCTATTACATATCGGGTAGATAGGTTGACGAGTTTGTACGAAAGAAAAATAGTGTGACTATATGGTGTACCATTGTCGATTGTATCAGATAGAGGGCCACAATTTACATCATGGATTTAGCTGAGCATGCATGCACAGTTCGGCATGCGGTTGGATCTCAGGACCGCATGTCACCCACAAACTGATGGATAGTCAGCGAGACTGATCCAACGCTCGAGGATATGTGTACTACAGTACGACAGTTCATGGGAGGAGTATCATCATCAGTGTGTGTTTGCCTACAATAACAGTTATGAGGCTAGTATTAGTATGACACTGTTTGTAGCACTCTACGGTAGACCGTGCAGATCCCCATATTGTTATAAGGCCAAAGATTGTAGTGAATCACACAGAGAAGATACGACTGATCAAATTTAGGTTGAAAGGTGTGCAGGAGAGGCAAAAGAAATACTATGACATGTACCACGATGAGTTAGAATATGAAGTGGGAGCCTATGTGTATTTGAAGGTTTCTCCACTTAAGGGTTGCAAACGGTTTTGGATCAAAGGAAATCTTGCGCCGAAATTCATTGGTCCATTCAGAGTGAAGAAAAGAATAGGCAAGGTTGTGTACGAGTTGGAGTTGTCACCTCAGTTGGATGGAATTCACCCTGTGTTTCATATCTCGATACTTCGATTGGATAGATCGAGAGAGGGCAAATGACCAAAAGTAGACTTGAGCCAGATAGACATGAGGAAGGACATCATGTATGAGAAACAACCTATAGAGATTATGTACTATAAGGTGAAGACATTAAATAACAAAGAGTTCCCATCAATCCTTATCAAATGGCAACATTATAGGGACAAGGAGCTGACGTGGGAGCTCTAATCTTACATGTGCATGCACTTCCCATACCTCTTTTTGAGATTCGGTAAGTGTTACCTTGTTTCTTGTTTAAATTTAAGGAAAAAGTTCTTATTAGTTTGGAAGACTGTAAAGACCCTAAAATCTAACTTGTGTCATGTGTCATTTCAGGGTGGTAACGTGAGACCCAATCGCCGTGGTATTCTTGTCCAATTCTTGGGCATTGACACCGAGGTATATATTTTTTTTCTGGTGTGTGTATTATGTATTTTACACCTGAAAATGAAATCCAGTTGTCCAAATGTGTTAGGACGTATCTGTTAATGCGTTTGAGTTACGAATGAAGTTTCCCTAGGGAAAACATGTCAAAACGATACCGGGCGAATGAGATACGGGTATATTGGTGTCTGGGAGGATAGTCATATTAATGAGGGACTTAATAATGATTAAATTTAATAGGAAATCATAGCGTAGTCGATAGGATTGTCATTGCACGTGACGGTGCGAGTTATGGTGCAAGCCGAGTATCGAAACACCTGAGGAAAACCAATTATTTGTGCTTGAAAGGATAAGACCAAGTAACCAAGTCAACCATGTTAGTCAAATAAGTTAGTAGATGGACTCATTGTGGTCCACAAGATGTGCCTAGTGATGGACAAGTAGGTTAAGATGACATAATTAGTATAGATTGGTCCAAAAATGGTCAAATGACTACTTTTCTCACTTGAACACAACACAAATCCGAATTTGGGGGGTTTTTGAAAGAGGGTTTGGTATTTTTAAGGGTGATTGAAGTCAAGTGATTGATAATTAAGGTGAGATCTCTTTATATCTATCAATTCTCGTCGTTTTAGACTGAATTTTTGGGTTTTTATCGAAAAACGTGGCAACCACCTTAGCTTACAAATTTTATGGATTTTATGAGGTGTTTTAGGTGAGGAATTTATGGTTTTTGGTATAAATTGGTGATTTTTTGGTTGTAATTGTGGAATTTGGTGTGGTGGATGATTTCAGTATATTTGAAGGTGAATTAAGTTGATATTTGAGGTCCCTAAGAGGATGGGATTGGCATGGAGCACGGCGATGAAGCCTAGGTTGTGACTACAATAAAATCTAACTCGTGCCATGTATCAATTTAGGTCGTACGTGAACCCTTGCCATAATACAGTTATCCAATTCCGGGTCGTCGACTCCGAGGTATGTTATTTTTGTTCAGTGTTTTCTATTATATTATGTTACCTGAATGTATATTCCAATGTCCCAAACATGTGAGGAAGTTTAAGTGTGAGCACTGGTGTTGGGAAACGGGTTTGGCTCGAGAGGAGCGTGAACAACGGGTTTCGGGCGAACAGTTGTTGGGTAATTAGCAGTCTGGAGGATAAATTTGAATTAATGAGGAATATAATTATAACTAAAATTAAAGTAATTGGACCTTGCTTAACTTGATCCGGTAATGAGAGATACAATACTTGCATTTAAATCCAATGGAATAAATTTACTAACTTCATAAGAGGACAAAATAAAATGCTCCAATTGACTTTTGTCTAGTTTTGTTCAAGTGGTAGGTGTGAAGCCACATTGGAGAGTGTAGGGTCATTTATTTGGGTATTAGAATTTCTTGTGGTCACATTGTGTCTTTATTGTGAAGTGAAATGGGTGGTGAGAGAGGGGAAAAACTTGGAGTTCTTGGTTAATGGTGGTGGTTTTTGTGACTCTGGTGAAGTGGGTACAACACAAAGAGAAGCTAAGAAGTTAGGTACTCATTTTCCTCTTTAACTTCTTATTAATCCTTAACTTAATATGGTTATAGATAGTAGTGGGTTCTTGTAATACTTTATAGAATAAGAGGTGGGTGAGTTTGGAGGACTCAATAGCCCCATTATATGTGGCAATACATTGCCAAGTCGCTGCCATTAACGACAACAATTTTGCTGCCATTAATTACAACGTGTAAATCAAGGGGCTTTTGCGGCCCTTGATATAAAAAAGTATGTATATAATAGCATACATATAGTTATAATTATAAATAAAAAGAAATAATATATATAATAACAAAGTGTACGTTTATATATAAATATATGTACTATGATCTTTTGGAGAAGTATATATAAACATGTGCGTAATCAAGCATACATTTTTATGTTAGAATAAATGTGTTTTCTATATATGCACTATGATCTTTTGGAACATATTTATAAAAAAAATAATTATAATTATGGTTAGATGTTAATTTGTGGTGCCATTTAATTTCTATAGACCATTGGTACAAGTAATAGGGACATCTACGATGTCAATGATAATTTTTCGAAACCTCTTGGTAATAACCATTGGTCTAAACATGGTAAAAACACGACTTTAACGCAACGCAATTATATTCAAATGACTACCAGGGAATGTAGTTCATTGACGAACATACGGGGATTGATTTGGTTGCGTGTAGGAGGGTTTGAGTGTGTGTTTAGCTCGGATACAGGTAGGTAAACCTGTGAGGAATTTTACAGTTGTTTATTGAGCTTTAAATTGTTATTGTTATTGCTCTATTCCTATTTTTTTGGAAATTCCATTTCTTTGAGTTGTCCGAGGGCAAGTGAGTCAACGTGATCCTTTAGTAGGACGGGTTATTTGAGGTAAAATGTCAAAGCCACAAACTCGAGATGCACGATACTATTTTCAGTTCTATACAGGGTAAGCGTTCTTACCTGGACTACTAGGGAATCTCATCCGCATGGACTTACGATGACTTGAGTGTACCGTGTCCTAAACTCCGAGTCTTGTAGGTGTGTACCTCGACTCAACAACCGTTTTGTCAGGACTACTTGCGCCTCTCTATTGTTTTCGAGACACTCATTTTTTATTGCTCAATTGATTTATTTATAGTCTTATTTAGTCATGCATTCCCTGTCCTTTCTTTCTATCGGTATGAATATGGATTGATGTTTTATTTATTTTGAAATGTTGTATTTATGTCTTGCTTGACGTTACTTACTTGGGCTCATCATTATTGTGTTTGACGGAGTGCAGATCTACAGTCTAGTAAGGGAAAGGCTCCACAGCTTGGAGATTTGGTTTGAGGATATGGAACAGTTCTTCTACTTGTTGGATATAGGTGATTCTTTTGTATTATTGTATATAATTGTTTTGAAACATTTGGAACTTAGGGTTTTTGAGAGATCTTGGGCATGTATATCTTGTTGTACTCTCCTCTGACTATTTATTGATGATAATATGCATATGCTGGGTTTCCACACTCTAGGTTATCTTAACTGGTATGCTTTGAGGATATTTCGATTAGTTTGAGATTTAATTGCTTCTGCCATAATCGTGATAACTCACTAATTGATTAACTCAAGTTCTAATTGCTTAATGAATGGTAAATACTAAAGGAAGGTTGACTAGGCTTGCGTGACTCGGCAAGACTGGCTCGGAGGTTCACGTAATTTTAGGCTGGGAGGAGCCCAGTTTAGAATTTTTAAACTTGGGCCGTCATAGAGGTTCATGACAAACCCAGGATAAAGTTTTTGGCACAGGGGTCGCCAGGGGCGCCGTGAGGAAAATTTTCTTATAGAACCAGGGTAGTGGCCTACCGTGGAGACCTGCAGTGATGGGTGCTGTAAGGGAATGGTTACCATAACACCACCCTGCACATCAGGATAGTGCCCTATCCTGAAGTCCCAACTTGATGGGCGTTGTTAGGGGATAATCCCCACAACGCCACCCACAGCGTCAGACCCTTGTTTTTAATAATTTTCCTAAATTTTTGGAAAACCTTGATGATTTTTATATGGGTATAAACACCATTCTAAACATGGGAATACGAATCTAATACAAACAAATTTGATCCGAATGATTATTAGGCTCAGTCTTTGATGAGCGTATAAGTATCAATTTGGCGGCATGTCCGAGTCGAGAGTGCATGTAGTTTGGATACAGGCAAGTAAACCAACTAGGAAATGCACAATTATTACATTTTAAGCTTTTGAATATTATTATTCATTGCTTCATCATATTATTCTTGGAATTCCTATTCTAGTTGAGTTGTCAGAGAGCCAAGGGAGTTAAAGTGTTTTTAGAAGGACTGGTTATCTGGGTGATATTCTAGAGCCATGACCTCGGGACATTGCTCTGGTTTTATTGGTTCTATACGGGGTAAGAGTTCTTAGACGAAATACCTGAAAGTTTCTCATCAGCGTAAGTCTAGGTCTGTTAGGATTTACTGCGACCTAAGACCCGAGTTTGCTAGGCTTTGCTACAACTCAATGACCCTGTCCCCATGGCGCACACACACGGTGGTTAGGACTACTTGGCGCCTCTCTATTTTGATTTCGGGACACTTATTTATCGTTGATATTGATTCATTTAAATTCTTATTATTATTCATGCGTTCTACAACTTTCTTGTTATCTACATGAATTTAGACTATTTTAATTATTTCAAAATATTTTTTATATCCTACTGGTGTTACTTACCTGGGCTCATCATTCTTGTAATCAACTGAGTGCAGATCTATTGTCGAGCCAGGGAAAGGTGCCAGGACTTGGTGACTTACTTTGTAGACATTGGAACAGCCCCCCTCTCGCCTTGTTATAGGGTTTCTTACACTTTTGTATTATTTATATACATGATTTGTTACATAAGGATACTTTAGGATTGTCAGATATACAGGGACATGTATGTGATTTCATTACACTATCCTTTTATTTGATATACATGTGACTGTATATTTGCAAGATTTTCAAACTCTAGGTTCTCTTGACTTAATTGATTTAGAGTTGTTCAATTTGTTTAAGTTAAAACGCTTTTGCTATATTAATAAAACTTGCAAATTTAGAATAACTTAACTTAAACTGAAAATTATGTTACATAACATGAGAATAATGGAAAGGAAGACTGACTAGGCCTGCGTTGACCTTGCGAGAGTGGCTTGGGAGTCCATGTTGGCCTAGGTCGGGCGGGACCCAATTATGCTGGAAACTGGGGCTGTCACAGTGATCTTTCTAAAGTGCTTGGTAGTGATGTGTTTTGAATAGCCATCCTTATCCACATGAAATCTATCCCTCGGAATTACTTCCAAACCATTTCTTATTAACTCATAGGGAAATTTGTAGTTGTATTAATACTCCAGCTTAAGAAATTCTTCATTTCCTTTATTATGAAAGTCTAGTAGTCCAAAATATAGATTTATTCTTTTGGGAAAGTAATCCATTGAACGTCCTCTCACAGTAGATACTATCTTATTCTCGCTTCCATGCCCGCTTGCGTAAAATTCTTGAATCAAAATTTCACAACTTTGTTTCGTAGGAATATCCTCATCATGTATATGATTATAGTCCCTAGTCAACATCCCCTCTGTTCCTCTCTCAAATGATCTCCAAAATCCTAGGCCCATACTACAATTCATTTTTCACATTGAATCCCCTCTCTGGGATTATCCTCCTACCCTTTTTCAAATCACTCCGAAATCTAAAAAGAGCTTTCTCATTCAGAAAATGTCTCCTATCATAGGTAAACTCCTTATTTATGTGAATGGTCTCCGCATCATCCTCCTCCATTGAAATGTAACTAAATGTTGAAGGTAGAGTAGGTTTTCTATGTGTTCTTGTCCTCAGAGTGTTAATCGAAGCTCCCGTAAGCCTAATTGGTGTAGGTAAAACTTTGAATTTTTTTTAAGGTTGCTCAACTACTATTTTCTTTCCCTTTTTCTCTCTCAAACTTTTAATCAACTTCTAACCATTTGTACTCAATAAATAATTAGAAGCACGAAAAAATGATATTTAAACTTATAGATTATTTAAAACCATATATTGGAAATAATTCAGCAAAATTAAAATATTCTACTTATTTAAGGAGAAATGTAACACCCAGTCCCCAAAATTTAGGATTTAATTACTTATTACAGTAATTAAATAAATTAAATATGGTGTATGTGTTATTGCTCCTATTATGTGTAGTATTTATTAATTACTAAGGAAGTTACTTGGGTAATAAATAAAGTAAATTGTTAAAATTTGTAATTTTGATGGAATTACTATGGAGCCTAGGATGGTCCTACCACTATAGGCATACCAAAAGATAGAACCGATATAAATAGTAGTTACAACCTAGTTGTAACTATTTTCAACCACTTCACAAGAGAGGCTAAGCTTTAATGTAGGAGAGGAGAAGTTGGAGTTCTAAAGAACTACAACCACTTCTCCAAGCTTAGGAAACCAGTAAACTAAGGTAAATCCTATAACCCAGCTTGTAAACTTTGAATAAAATGAGTGGATTTGAAGGTTTTACACTTATAATTGTGTTATTTATGGTTTCACTGGTCATACATGTAGATTTCGTACTTATTTTGTTATTTTGACTTAAAATGGTGATGAACAAATGGTTTCTTGTTGGATTTTTGTTGAATCAGAGATTGGTGATGGTTTGTAACCATGGTTTCGATTCTTGAACGAGTTTGGGTTAGATTTGATGAATCATTAAGTCTTGATGAAGTTTTCCAAGTTTTTGACAAAATAATTATTGGGCTTGAAATCATGATGGATTTTTACAAATCAGAGGTTTTGTTGATGGGAAACAAGTTTTGGGACCCAATTTACTCAATTTTGGGTCAGGCGAATGTCTGGGTGGGTTTGTGTAACGATCTAAGTTCTAACTTGTGCCACGTGTTAATTTAGGTCGTACGTGGGCCCATTTGTCATGATACAGTCGTCAGATTCTCACTCGTCGATGTCGAGGTATGTTATTTATGTTCAGTGTTTTGTATTATATTGTATTACCCGAATGTATAATTCCAATGTCCTAAACCGGTGAGAGTGTTTGAGTGTGTTGGTATGGAGAACGTTTCAGTTCGAGGGTTTCGGGAAATAACGGGTTTTTCGGGCGAACGCTAGTCAGGTAATTAGTAGTTTGGGGGACTTAATTGAATTAAAAACATTGACAAAATATAAAATAAATAAAAAATAAAAGTTGTAAAATGCGTTCGATACGTTGGTACTTCAGGGATGACGTGACGAGTGAGTCGTGGTATGGAACGGGTACGAGAACATGAGTATTGTGTGAGAAAAGGCTAAGTTAAGTGAGGAAGTCACCTATTAGAGTCATCTAGTTGAGTCATGTTTGGTGGATGGATCAACTGGTGACCATTGGATGACTCTTGAGATCCGTGTGTGAGTTGGATTGAAAGGGGTATATAAACCCCATTACCACATTTTCTCTCTCATCTATCTTCATTTCTCTCTCTCTCTCTCTCGTCATTGATCAACAACAAAAATGGTGTGGGTTCTGGGGGTTCTCGACGCCGTTTAACGCCATGGGGTCGACTAATCGCGAATTCTAAGGTGAAAGTCCGATTCTCTACGTGTATATCTACGTTTTGGCAGTGTTTATATTGGTTTTCGTCGTGATAATTTCGAACAACGATTTTAGAAACTGATTTTTATGATTTGTTTTGTTGGATTGGTGATTAAATGGATGATCAAAACATAATTGGTGAAGTGATTTTAAAATTTGAAAGTATTTGGGAATTTCGCTGAATTTTTGGGATTTTTGGAAAATTTTGGATGATTTCGGCAAATAGATGGTTTGGTCAGGACAACGCGAGCTGGGGTGTCAAAAACCCCATTTTAGAGGCATTTTGGGTAGGACGCTGTGGCGATGCCGTGAGCATTAGCTCACAGCGCAACTCACGACGTCTTAGGCAAGGGCTTCAGGGGCCCACGCCGCGAGGACACCGCCATGACCTATAGGGTTACGGTGTCACCCACGGCATGTTGGGTAAAGAGCCTTATTTTTGATGCCGTGGAGATGCCGCCCAAGCCAATGGATGCCATGGCATCCTGGTGGCGTGACACTGTTCACAGGGGCCAATTTTTATAAAATTTTTGAAAACTTTTGGGGATCTCTTGGGTACCCAAATGGGTTCGAATACAACCTAATACATGGGTAATCGACCCAAATAGGTGAACGAATAAAATTATGAAAAATTGGATAGAATAAGGGTAATTAATGAGAATTTCAATTTAAATGTATATTAGGGATTTTGAACATCGATGGGACACTCATCATAGGAGATGTGTCGGTGGTCTGTTGAGTGTGTATTAGTTGGATTATAGGTAAGTAAACCAGGGAGAACTTTTACAGTTATTTCTTGAGCTTTAATTTGTTGTTATCTGTTTATTAGCATATCTTTTGAAATCTCTATTGGTTGAGTGGTCCACTGGTAAGGGAGTTATGGTTACTTTTATCTGTGATATAAGCTCTTATCTAGACGCTGTTGATATCTCTTAGTTGAGTATACATTGGGGGCTCTTATCCGGGTCTATAGATATCTCATAGTCGCAAGGGTTAGGGCTGGTAGGCTGTGTTTTCGTCCTAAACTTGAGTCTTGTAGGTTTTACCTCGACTCAACGACTATTGTCGGGACTCCTTGCTATTCTATTTTGTAACTCAGACACTCACTTTTCGATTGATCTATTTACAGTTTTATACGTTCATGCTTTCCTTATTCATTTCTTTCTATCAGCATGAATGTGGACTAATGTTTATTTATTTCAAAATGCTGTATTATTGTTCTTCTTGGTGTTACTTAGCTGGGCTCGTCATTCTTGTATTTGACTGAGTGCAGATCCATAGTCCAGCAAGGGAAGGCTCCAGATCTTAGTGATTTGCTTTGAGGATACTAAAGCACGCCTTTCCACTTGGCCGAGTAGGTGATTTTTGTATTATTGTATATATATGTTGTTTTCAAATATGGGTTTAGGTATGTGAGAGATTTTGGGCATGTATATTTATTGGGTTGTTCTCCTCTGACTGATTATTTATGATGATATACATATGTGGGGTTTCCACACTTTAGGATGACTTATCTTTATATGGTTGTGATTACTTGATTAGTTTGAGTTTTTTCTTCCGTTATATTGATGATAACTCACTAATCAATGTTATAAACTGGTAAAGGAAATTTTAATTGATAAGGAAAGGCTGACTAGCTTTGCGTGATTCGTCAAGACGGGCTCAGAGTTTCACGTAAGACTAGGTTGGGTGGGGCTCACTTTACGGTTTGAAAACTGGGGCCGTCACAATTTGGGTTGTCAGGACTGCGTCAAGGAATTGACGACAAGTCAACCTGCACGGCGCCGTAGGAACAGAAGCCACGGTGCCACCTACGGTGTCGGGCTGCTGTCCATGTTGTTTTGCATATTTTTTTTTCGATTTTTTGCACAACTTCAAATTTCCATGACTTATTCGTTTTAACTCCATTTATGACATTCGGCACACTGTTAGAAAACTTATGAAAAGCGTAACTACATAGATTAGATAAATAACCAAAAACAAGATTTTAACTAATTCAAAAATGTGCTGAAAGTCAAGAGTACCATTGATGTCTTAAATACGAGTTCAAATGTGAACCTCGAGTTCATACTATCCTATGGTCCAGAATCCTTAATAAACTTACCTTAGAGTATTACAAACCTTACAAAGTATATGTTGAATGTAGATACTTGAGGACTACGACCAATGACTTATTGAGGTTAAGGAATTGGATAGGAAAGCAACATTTGAGGTAATTGGGTGATGTGCTTTATTTTCAATTATGCTATGCTTTTAGTATAACTTAGGTCTCACGTAAGTTAGAGACTTAGGTTGGGATGTCATATGCTATTGACATGACTTCTTGCTATAATCTATTGTTGCATGCATATACCTATCGTAGGAACTCGTCATTGTGAGGACCACACTTGTTACCCAAATGCGTTTGTTAATGACAACACTTGGATACTGAGTCGTCATTGTAAGTACCATGAACCACTTTGATCATTATTCATCGTGTTTGTAGTTGGCTTACACGAGCTTGTTAGTATATACTAATATTAAAAACATAGAGAGAGTAATGGTTGTTTCTAAGTTCCGGGAACTATGGATTGTTAGGGGTATATGTAAGGGTGATGGCTTGGACGAACACTACTTGTGTTGAGAAGCTTAACTAAATGACACAAAGGCCAATGTGTCGGTAAGTGAGTCTATCCTCACCAGGATCGGGAAATCGGTCACTTATAATGATGTCAATAGTATGTGGGCCTAATGGAAAACCATGACTTGCATTGATATTATGAAACTTGCTTATGTAAATGCTTATTTCAAGATATCCCTGAGTTGAGATTATCGTTCCTTATCTCTTTACTTATTGGTGCATGTTAGTTATATACTACATTTGGTATTACTTGGATGATTGACAGTAAAACGGGTCCTCACCTTACTAAGCCTTTTGGAACTTCGCTCACCCCACTATTCTCCCCTCAGGTACCTCATCAGTTGTTGTTCGGGACAAAGGAAAGGGCATTGCCATAACATAGAAGGTATTTCTTTGTGTTTGCAAGGTTGCTTACTACTATTTTAATATGTTTTGAGCTTCAGATGTATTAAAACAGGGGTCTTTGTTATGGATAGACTTTATGAAACCATAAACTTGTTTTAGTTAGTTGTGAGACTTTCTACACTTATTCCACAACTTTGTCAGACTTGAAAGGTTTTTATTCCGTAACATTATATACCTTGTTTAGTCTATTGTAGATTTTCTTATTATTATTCCATAGGTTAAGGCTTACTAAATCATAGCTCAACTCGTTGGGTTATATCGAGGGTTTTGGGTATGGTTTAGGTCGGGCTTCTTTAATAGTGGGAATTGGGGTTGTCACAGTTGGTATCAGAGCTTTAGGTAGTAGAACTTAAAGTGATAGTATGTAGGACCTAGTGCTTATCCTAGGAGTGTTTGTCAGTGTGTATGGGAAACTCCAATTGGTATTTAGTCTAGGTATTAGAACCTAGGAAAGATCACAGTTGACTTTAGGATTTCAATTGACTAAAGGTATGAATTAGAACCACAGTTGGTATTGAAACTCAGGAAATGTGACCTAAGAGTTATGAGTTAAGGTTAAGTTAATGTCGTTATTGGTATAGGACTTTGGCTACAAGTAACTTATCGAGTATGACTAATTAGCTATAGGATGGGCTAGGTGAAAATGAATAAAAGAAATTTATAACACTATTTGATATGTGTGGTATTATTCCTTAGATATATCATTTCTTACTCCACCCTTATTCTTGAAATTGGAACTAACCTCCTTTGTTTACTTACAGTGCACGATGAGAACTCAAGGTGAGGCTTCTCATGGATTTGGGATGGATAAGGATAAAGACGATGGACATTGACATGCTTTGATAAAAAGCTAGATGGTTGAGATGGCTAAGAGTCATTGCAAGGAACTTAAGGACATGTCTACAACACTGGAATGCAGGATGACTAAGAGTAGCCATAGGATGTTAGGTGACATATCTGTGGTAAATGACCGATGTATGAATTAATGGATGCTATTAGAGGATAGAGAGCACCACCAACACAACAGTAGATGCCACCACAGGCATTGCCATGGATGCAACCACCCGTTGAGGGAGTTGGTTTAGATCTAGGGGTTCCCTAAGAAAGAGTAGATGCAGCTCAGTTAGAGGCACGAGAAGAAGTAGACCCAGCAGCACCAGACCAGGTAATGGGTGCAAAGACACTCAAGATGTTGAAGGTTCAGAACGAATTCATGAAACATGATGTTCCTCATTTTTATGGAGATGATGATGCATTTAGGCAGAATAGCGGATTCTTGTTATGGAGAAGAAACAGGAAATTCTAAAAACTGATAGTGGTACCATAGTATTCTTGGTGTCATATCTCTTAGAGGATAGGACACACAAGTGGTGGAAGTCCGTGAAGAGGACAGAGGGACCAATCGAAACATGGTTCGGGTTCAAAATGGTATTCTATTGGCAGTATTTTCCTCCGGTGGCTAGAGAAGGCCAGTGAGGGAGTGTGAGTCAGATTACAATGAATTTTTTCATACTTTTCACCTAAATATGTGGCAACCATGTGGGAGAGTCTCCAGGTTTATGCATGGTTTGGAAACGCACATTAGGACTAGTGTGGTTGCATATCTTTTTGAGACTTATGCACGGGCAGTGGCAAGTGCACTACATTGTGAGGCGGTGTACTTATTAGATGATGACAGGGAAAGTATGCCTCCACTATGGTTAGTGTCTAGGGACAATTATCAGAATGTTAACTAGAACAGGCCTTGGTGGAGTCTTTAGGGGAACCTTCAGAAGAAGAGCAGGAGTAGAGAATACTTTAGCGGGTTCACTCGCGCCAATATAGCATTGAGGGCACCACGCATTTTCTCTAGGGACCACTACTCACATTCCTACACCCTCGACTACACGTGGCACAGTGACTAAAAGAGAGGAATCGATAGGACCGAGTCATAGTGTCTCAGGACTAGTTGCACAACTGGCGTAGAATTTTTAGACACCACGATCGATAAGTTTTCATTATGGGAAGGCAGACCATTTTCAAAGGAAATGTTAGAGTCATGAGTGCCTTACGTGGGCAACATGGCCCCACCCATGAAGAATAAAGCCCACACAGTTGTTGAAGTGGATTTGGGACCCACTGGAGAGTTCATTATAGGTAACATCATTAATTTCGTAGTTGGGATATTCTTGCATTTGACTTACTTAAACCAATTTAAATTTCAAAACTCTAAGGTAGGTGGTACTGTTCGGTTAAAGATAAGTGGTCCTAACACAGGGTACTATCGGTTAGAGATAAGTGGACTTAACACAACATGAGATGACTAGATCACTAAAATGGAGGATTCTAATTTAAAGTTTAACTCTCGAACAATTACGCAAAAAATGTATGGATCCGAACTAGGATACCAACGAATCTTGCTCTTAAACAGAAATATTTAGCCGCCATGACTGTGAAGTGAAGTCACTTGAAAACTCAGAACAAGTTGGAAAGGCTTATATAATCTTAAATGTTGAACTCTTGGTTTAGAAATACAAAGGGAATGATTTCAATTTGAAGATGATTACTATAAATCGGTTTTCGTTGTGACACTGAAATTGTTTCCTTGAGAAACGACCTTTTATTTTTGGACTATGATTTTGGTGGAAACCTTAAATTTTTGCTTGTCATGTTTTGTTGAAAATTACGAGGGAAAAGTTCACTTGCATCCAAGAAAGAAGGTTGAACCGATTTATGAACTTTTAATCGCTTTGATTGGTCGGAAGGTAATTTTTTAAATAAAATAAGTCATTGAAAAGAGTTCTACCCAGTATATTTAGATATGGTTGGGATTTTCTTGAATGAATGATTTCAAGACAATTTTGGGATTGATTTTTTTTCAATCAATCATCATTTCTTGAGTTTGGATCAGTTTGTACGAACAAAGGGTAAGGATCTAGTCAAACTGATAATGGGTATGTTATTAAAAGCAAATAGCGGTTTGCATGGCTTAAATGACTTGCCTAAGCTTGGGGTGCATATGGGTGTGTACAATTTTTTTTAAACCTTAAAAGACTTAGGTAAAACAATTAGTTGAAATACCTCGAGGTATGCTTTGAGAGAATGATTGGGGTTGTTCGTAAAAGAGAGGTAGTGTGCCAAACAAATGAATAGGAATTCAATGATTTGCTATACTAATAGTTCGTATAAGAGTGGTAAAGTGTCGACCAAATTAACAGGAATTCGAAGATTTCTATATTCTAAAATAAGAAAATCGTGACACTCAGAGATATCATGTCGGTTGTTGCCGCATGAGGGCATAGCGATTATGGTCACTAGAACCATGATCTGAACTTGTTATCGTGATAGTAGGTGCTAGAGCGAGACTGGGAACCCCAGTGGTCGATGCCACACAGGGATATGACCACTGTAGTGGAGGAAGTCGTAATTTATCTCCTTTGTAAATAATATCGTGACAGTAGTGGCTAGTATGAAAAAACAAAAAGAAAGTTAACTTTAGTGGATTTCGTCACAAAAAAAACACATGACGACTGATGACATGCTAGTTATAGATGAATTCCTAACTGACACTACGGTGTTAATTGACGCTAGTACAAGAATAAGATGATAGATTTGATGATCGTCACTCAAGAAACTAAGGCTATGTCAGATCGGTGGCAAACAAGTTGGGAAATGGCGTAAAGAAAAAATGGAATGAGCTGTTTGTGAGCATCACTTTCATCATACTTACGGGTATACCACCATCTTAATTTCGAGAACAAAATTTCTTAAAATTAGAGATATTGTAACACCACAGTCCGTAAAATTCAAGATTTAATTATTTATTACAGTTATTAAATAAATTAAATATGGTGTATCTGTTATTGTTCCTATTTTTTGTATTATTTACTAATTACAAAGGAAGTTACTTGGGAAACAAGTAAAGTAAATTGGTAAAAATTAAAATTTGGATGGAATTACTAAGGAGCTAAGGATGGTCCTAGCACTATAAGCATACCAAAGATAGAGGGTTGGGATTGGTCACCCAGACCCTATATTTGAACCCATATAAATAGTAGTTACAATCTAGTTGTTGCTATTTTCAACCACTTCACAAGAAAGGCTAGGGTTTAGTGTATGCGGGGAGAAGTTGGAGTGCTAGAGGGCTACAACCACTTCTCGAAACTAGGGAAACCACTAAACTAAGGTTAATCCTATAACCTAGCTTGTGCATTTTGAATAAAATGAATGAATTGGTTATGTAATCTAAGATTTGCGTTATTCCTTTATTTTTCAAAATGGATTTCAAGGTCTTACACTTCTAATTGTCTTCTTCATGGTTCCATTGGTTGTACATGTAGATTTGGTACTTATTTTGATGTTTTGACTCAAAATGGTGATGAACACATGGTTTCTTGTTGGCTTTTGGTTTAAATCCGATATTGGTGATGGTTTTTAAAAATGGTTTCGATTCTTGAACCAGTGTGGTTGGGATTTGATGATTCTTAAAGTCTTAGCAAAGTTTTCCATGTTTTTGACAAAATAATTGTTAGGCTTGAAATCGTGATGGATTTGTACATATAAGAGGTTTTGTTTATTGGAGACAAGTTTTGGGACTTAATTTACCTAATTTTAGGTTAGAGGAATGTCTAGGAAGGTCTAGGGGAGTTTCAGAAGCCACCCCGCATGATGCGGCAGCTAGCGCTATGGACATAGAAGCCATGACACCACCTACGACGCTGGGCTGCTCTCCTTGTTGTTTTGTGTATCTTTCTTCGATATTTTGTGCAACTTCAAATGGCCATAGCTATTTCATTTAAACTCCATTTTTGACATTTTGTAGACCATAGGAAAGCTTGTGAAATGCTTAACAATATGGATTTGATAAATTACCTAAAATGAGACTTTAAGTAATTCAAAAAATGTATTGAAATTCAAGAGTACTGTTGAAGTCTTGAATGTGAGTTCAAATGTGAACTCTGAGTACGGACCAACCTATGGTCTAGAATCCTTAATAAACTTACCCAAGAGTATAATGAACCTTATAAAGTGCATGTCGAATGTCGATACTCGAGGAACACCACTAAAGAATTCTTGAGGTTACGGAATTGGGTAGGAAAGCAGTGTTTGAGGTAGGTGGGGATGTGCTTTATTTTCAATCATGCCATTATATTATATTAATTAGGTCTCACATAAGTTAGAGTCTTGGTATGGAATGTCATATGTTATTGACATAACCTCTTGCTATAATGTATTGTTGCATGCATATACCTAACGTAGGAACTCGTCGCTGCGAGGACCACACTTGTTACTCAAATGCATTAGTTAATGCCAACACATGGATACATGAGCCGTCGTTGCGAGCACCATGATCTACTTTAATCATTATTTATCGTGTTTGTAGTTGGTGTAACGGCCTAATTTTATTTACGTCGTTATTATTTATTATTTTCATACTCGAACGCTAGCTCAGATCCGCGTGGATGCTGCAGCTAGGTTAGGGCATGCCTGATTAGGTAAATTATAAATTTTCGTGTGATGTTTACCTATTTGTGGTGTTGGATATTCAATTATTTTAATTTGCATCGCATGTGTGTATTTGTATTGTTATACTAAACGAGATAGTTTAACAGGTATTCACCTCAAAAAATGTATAGATATGAGTATCGAGTGGGCGAATTACGGGTACATTAGGTTAGGAAATGTTACACATAAGACAAATAAATTAAATGTGATAAATAATAAATATAAACCATAGCCTAGTGAAAAATTGTCAAGATGGTAGGTGACGTCGCGAGTCGTTATACGAGCCAAGGTACTGCAACATCGGAAACCAAAATGTTCAAGGATAAGTCTAGGTGATTCATAAGCTATTGGAGTCATAATTGTGAGTTGGATTGCCTAAATCATGCCCCTAGGATGTCCTCAAGATTCGTACATCACTTGAGATTAGATTTAAGGTGATAAGTATTGACTTAGTGATATAGATATCTAATTTTCTCTATCTTCAAGCATAAGATCCAAAAGTTGGTGATAGAAATGAGGATTTTAGTGTGATTTCTTTGTGGTTTTGGTGAGGATTTGTCCAAGAGAACAAGAAATCAAGGTGAGATTTTAAATTTATCTCTCCATTCTTCATCTAATGAACTAAGTTTTGGTGGTTATTAATGGAAATTCGAATTTTGGTTTAGAGCTCACTGATTTTTGGTGATTTCCAAGTGTTTTGAAGTTGTTTTGAACAACTATGGGTTTTTGTATTAATGGTTGTGATAGTTGCTGAAGATATTGTGAAAATTTGATATTTATTGGCAATTTTGATGATAAATTGATTATTAATTTGTTGGTGTAAGTGGGTATTTAAGAGTGCTCTATGATTGGTTTGGAAGCCCATAGGTGATTGGAATTGGCTTGGAGCACAGTGAAGAAGCAGGGGGTTCCAAAAACCCCCAACTCAAAAAGATTGCCTGGCGCCGCCAGCAGGACCGAAGGGAGTAAATTCCATGGCACCACTCACGGCGTGTTGGGCAGTAACACACTACCCAGTTTGATGTTGTGATGGTGGCCATGGAATTTATCTCACAACGCCTCCTACGACACCAGCGGGGCAGAATATAATAAACAAAAGGAGAAAAAGAGAAATTTGGCAATTACGTCAAATTTCACTTGGACTAATGTAAGCCTATCCCGGGAATCTCCATTGGGTAAAATGTGAATAAATATTTACAGAATTTCCCTATAAACATAAATTACATTTTTCGAGGTTTAGAGAATTAATGGTTTATTTGGACACAAGTGATTTAGGAGGATATAGCTGGGTGCCAGACGCACATCTCAAGAAGCGAGCGGGTTGTTTCGGAGGGATTTGGGGCACAGTTTGAGGTTTGTTATAAACTCAATTGAAAGTCACTTGAGTGTTTATTTATTTCATTTATTACTTCCATTTCATTTTATTCAGTTTTTCATATCTCTGTTACTGTTTGGACGGTTGGTTGAGTTTGGTCCCACCGGATTTATCTGTTGTGTGTTTGTGGAACACTGACCATAACATGTGTACTTGGAGTCCTTGGTTGATAGTTTATTTGAGTTTTCTTTGGTCGTACATGTGTCGGTGCCTCGTGGTTCTACACTGGCCACCGAGAGGATTAGGGATTGTGCTAGTTGAGTGGGCTTATTGGTGGTACCTGGGTAAATTCGAAGTATGGTTATTGTCTGACCGGGACAAGCACACATGTTTGAGCTTTACTATTACTTATGCAGGAAATGATCAATTTACAGTTGTTTGTTTTCTTTCCGCATGTTTATTTAATAGTATTTATTGATTCGTTTACTTTATTACCTAAATTGCTCAATAAAGTTCCTTGGAATTTACTCACTTGGACTCGTCATCTATTTTGTTGTGATGATTGAATGTAGATCCTAGTATGAGCAAGGGCAAGGGGATTTTAGGCGACTACCTATGACTTCCCACTGTCTTGATTTTATTTGTACGTTTTATGGTATTTTGTTTATCGCTTTCATTTTGGGCTACTGGGGATATGTAAGAGATTGGTACATTTATATTCTTCATTTTAAGACAGTTTGCTATCTTGTACACATTGTACATTATGTTGAGTTCTCTACTTTAGGTTGATCCTTAGTATGACATGAACTTCACATATTTTACCATGATAATCATGTCTGATAAGTCTTCCGCTAAAATGATTAATAATTATGTTTTAAACATATGAAATGGTAAATTAACAAACTTGGTTGACATTAAGGCTAATCAAATGTATAAATTGCTCAATTATATAATAAAATGATAAACGTTAGCCACATTATAAGGTATGTGACGTTGTAAAGAACGTCTGTGGCACATGGGACCCAGTGGGTCAGTGACATGGCTGGGTTGTGGGGCAGTGGTGGACCATGTGGTAGGCATGGGAATTTTGGGCCGCCACAGTTGGTATCAGAGCGAGGTTCGATGGAGCCTCGGGAATAGTTAAAGAAGGAGCATAAAACTTCATGAATAAATCTTATATGTGAAAACCTGATGTACTTGCGCTAGATCTCTAGTAGGGAAGTGATCGTGAGACAGGTTGTATTAGGGTTATATACGTTATATTTTAATTGTATACTAGATATGATATGCGTATATATATATATACTGAGGCTGATTTGGCACATGTTTATCGATGTAGATTATGAAGGACGGACCACCTCCTACTACTTAGCTTGAGATTGGAGATACTAGTGATTAGACTAGGGATACTTTGATAGTACACTCACTTGCCCAAAGTATGGACGATAGATTTGGCGTACACCAGGCCCAGCTCACGAAGATTGTTCAGATGTTGATAGCTCAAGCAACAACGATTCCATCTCCCACTTCCATTTTGGCTTCACCTACTGTGTAGGCAGCTGTAGCCCCAACTACACCTCAGAAGCTGGTTCAGGCGACAATTTTGGAGACACTAGATGAGGGGGTTGCGCCAACAGTAGTACCTGTGAAGACGTTAGTTTCTACTTCAAAAACTACAGAGCCGCCTACTATTGCATGCACTTTTATAAGCATGATGTCTGCAGAGACCGAGATGGTGAAGGATTTCACATGATTTCAGCCTGGCCATTTCTAAAAAGGGGGAGACTAGGAGGCAGCCGAGAATTGGTTGCTATCACATCAGCGCCAACATAAGCTAATGATGGTTGAGGAAAAAGATCATTCACGATTGTTGAGTTTCAATTTTAGGGGTGATGCAGCTGTCTGGTGGACCACATATACAGATACTCATCGGGATCCTTCTACTTCGGCTGAGTTCAGATAGTTGTTCTATGATTAGCAAGTGCCTATTAAGGTACAACTAAAGTTGAGAGTAGAGTTTCTAGCTCTGAAACATAACAACATGTTAGTTCTTTATTATATAGAGAGGTAATGATATTTGTTGCAGTACGCCATGGATTTGGCAGGGACGGGGAGACTCCAGATATACTATGTTTGGGGCTTAGATGAGATGATTGCTAGCACCATTATGTCTTGTAGAGCCCGTAGTTTGCAGAAGATTTATGATAGAGCTCTTTATTAGGAGACGTACTTTCTGTAGAAAAGTAGCCTATAGGTGTCCAAGTATATCAGGGTCAGTCTAGGAAGAGCCTCAACAGGATCAGAGGCCGAAGAGATAAAAGAGACTGTGATGGCCCTAGTTCCATAACCCTAAAACTGAACTCCGCCCAGTCTAAACTTATGTAAACTCTAAGTCTTGGAGGTAATATTCCCATGACTCAACTACCCTTTGATTGGGACTACTAGCGCATTTCTATTAGTTTCGTAGACACTCATCTTCGATTGATTCAAATTTATTTACAGTATTTATTTATTCATGGATACCCTGTACTTTTCTTTCTATTACCGTTAATATAGATTGCTATTTTCTTTCGAAATACTATAAACATCCTGCTTGGCGTTACTTACCTGGGACTCGTCATTCTTGTGTTTGACTGAGTGCAGATCCATAGTCGAGCAAGGGAAAAGCTCCTTAGCTTGGTGATTTACTTTGAGGATAGCTGAGCAATTCTCCTAGGTTATTGACGTAGGTTTTCATTTCTTTTGTATTACTGTATATATTTGTATCACATTGGAATTTGGGTTATGAGATATCTTGGGCATGTTTACATGGTTATTACTCTCCTATGACTTGACATATGGTTGATGGTATACATATGCAAGGTTTCGACACTCTAGGTTGTCCTAACTCATGTCTTTGAGGTTGTTTTATTAGTTTGAGATTTTAAATGCTTCCGTTTATCTTTGAATAACTCACTGATATTAATAACTCTCATAAAAATTGCTTAATAAATGATGAACGGTAACTCAAGACTGACTAAGCTTACATTGACTGCGTGAGGATTGACTCGGGATCTACGCAAGTTTAAGCCAGGAAGGGTCCAGTTTTATGGTTGTGGAACTAGGGCCGTCATAGTCTCTTTGTCTCTTCGACCTCTGATCCTATTGAGGCTCTTCCTAGACTGACGCGATATACCGCCGACAGGTCTCATGTTTTAAGTGATGTTGCTAGAAATTCTCCTACTGCGCCATTCATGGCGTGGCATTGTTCATCAGACAAATTTTTTGATTTTTTTACAAAAACCTTGGGAATCTCTCGAGTATCTAAATGGGTTCAAATATGGGCCAATACTCGGGTAATTGATCCAAATTCATAAATGTAAAATTATTGAAAATGGGATAAATTGGAGGATAATTTACAAATTCTGTGATCAATTGGTCAACAGAGATTGTAGGACAGTGATAATCACACATGGGATTCATAATGGACGACTTAAGGCCGTGTAAGTGCATAATAACTTTGGACAAGGGTAAGTAAACCAGTGGGGAGTTTTACAGTTATTTCTTTGAGCTTTAATTTGTTATTGTTATTGCTCTGTTCTTATTTTGAAATCCCATTCTGGATTGAGATGTCCAAGGGCAAGTGAGTCAACGTGATCCGCGGGAGCGTGGCCTACCGATGTAATATGCCAGAGCTAGGAGCTCATGATACATGATATTGCTTGTGGTTTTATACTGGGTGAGATTTCTTTGCTAGATTGTCATGGAACTCTGCATCCGCGTTGACTTCAGGATGGTGTGAGTGTACGACATCCTAAACTTCGAGTCTTGGAGGTAATATTCTTATGATTCAACGCCCTTTGGTCGGTACTACTTGCGCCTTTCTATTATTTTTCTGGACACTCATCTTCGATTGACTCATATTTATTTATCGTATTTATTTATTCATGCATTCCCTGTACTTTTCTTTCTATCAACATGAATATAAACTGCTTATTTACTTTCGAAGTACAATAAGCATCCGGTTTGGCGTTACTTACTTGGGACTCGTCATTCTTGTGTTTGATTGAATGCAGATCCACAATTGAGTAAGGGAAAGGCTCCTCAACTTGGTGATTTACTTTGAGGATAGCGAAGCAGTTCTCTTTTGGCATTGACGTAGGTTTTTGTTTATTTTGTATTACAGCATATATTTGTTTCATATTGGGATATGGGTTATTATAGATCTTGGGCATGTATACTAATAGTACTCTCCTGTGACTTGACACATAGTTAATGTATACATGTGCAGTGTTTCCATTCTCTTAGTTGTCCTAACTCATGTCTTTGAGGTTATTTTATTAGTTTGAGATCATAGCCCGACTCGTTGGTTATCTGGAGGGGTCTAGTTAAGGTTTAAGTCGGGCGGCTTTGATAGTTGGAATTGGGGTCGTGATAAGAAATCTACTTGAAAAGTGTCTTCGTTAAAGAGTTTTTTGAGATTTAGGGATCGAAGAACAATTTAAACTCATAAACATTGTACTTGTAAATTCAAGTCTTTTCAAAATGAAAACAAACCCTCAAAGTCATTTGAAACTTATTTTCAAACTAATTTTCATATAAAAATTATTTGGTCGATGTAGAACAAAATTGTTGAAATTTCAATATTGAGAATCAGTTCATCACACTATATCTACACCATCAAAATCATTGAAGTGATTGAATAATAAAACCAATTTATCAAAAAATTTCAAAATCAAGATTTTTGCAAAGATAGAAATCCAAAAATTTATGAAAAACTAAAAATTTGTAAATAAAAAGCTAGGGTTTTTCATAATAACTTTCTTGAGATTGACTCCCTTAAGATTATAACTCTAGAATTCCTTTAAATCACTCCTCCAAGCTTCCAAATCGAATTCCTTTTGGTCAATCCCTAGTTTGGCTCTACACTCTGAAATCTTACTTCAAACGGGTTGAACGAAACAAGAATGAGGTGGGGAACACTTAAATACATTAAATCTTAGCTTAAAAGGGTTGAATCTAGGAAAGAAATTGGTCTCTAGTTCAAATGGGTATGATAGTTTGTGGTGAAATGATTTATTGTTGACGATTTGGAGTTTTGTTTTAAAGAAATTAAATCAGGCCTGACGATTTAGGGTTTAAGTGGAATTGCTGACAAATCGCTACGTAAATTGGTGAGAAAATGCCTCTGCTCACCACCGATGTGCCTAACGATTTTCAGTTATATCGTGGATTCACTGACGAATCGCTATACTTAAATTTAAACTAAAACTTTGTACACTGTAACCAGTTTATCCAACGATTTCCAGTACAAGCTGGATTCACTGGCAAATGGCCAGAGAGTAAAAACTATTTACTCGGTTTCATACATATCTTCTATATATACCATATATAATAAGCAATATAAAGGTAGAATTCATAAAAAGAATTTAGAAATTTGAATAGGATATGTAAGTAATCAATTAAATTCATTAATTTATAAATTAAATAAATAATGTAAATTACAAAAAGGACAATAATTTACAAAGTAGGACAAAATGCAACTCAATCACCCTTATAGTTGAATCTATTTTGGAATTGAAATTCAAAAAATATGTCCAAACAAGAGTCAAAAAGTAAGAGAATAAAAACAACTAACTGATCCTAATACTAAAACAAAATCAAAGATAGTTAATAGGTTGCCACCCATTGTGCACTTTTGTATATAGTCATTGGCTTGACCTAGCCAATCTATAGTAAGTCAGATCTATAAATTTAAATGGTGGATTGTCCACTTTAGTGTCATTCCAAAAAGTATTCACCATCAAATTAATTGTTCTGTTCAGAATATCCATCATAGCTTGTGAAGTAACTAAGAAAGGTCGCCTTAAAATTAACGGAGGATCTTCATTGACAAAATGTGGCATAACCAAGAAATCTACAGGTAAGATATACTTATCCACTTGAATAGGTACATTTGTAACCACCCGTATTGGTTTGATAGAAGAACCATTCGTCAAAGGAACTCTTTCAGACGGAAGTTTATCCAATTCCAATTGAGGCATGGGATTTCCATTATAACCAATATCACACATAGCTTTAAAGTACCAAGCCCATTTGATTTTTATATTCAAATATATATCTCCCATATCATTCAGCTTGATAGGGCCAAAACTCAGACTTTTCTTCTTATTATTCTTTTTAGCTTTCGAATTTTCAGGCTTAATTATATTCTTCTGAGCCTATGGTGGTTTAACTCTCCACTCTTGAGTTACCTTTTTTTCACGTGAAGTGTCTTCAACTTGTTCTTTGTTTGAGTCATGATTTTCATCCTCCATTGTTAATGCATTAATTGCATACAATTCAATAATTACGTTACTATAATGATTATGTTATAAGGAATTGTCGTCTTGAATATCATTATTAAGCAATTCATCATCACTATTATCTCCTTCATTTTATTTGAAAGTGACAATTTTATTATGAAATTTCGTAGACATTGCTCCATCAAAGATATCTAACTTAGTTTTAGCAGTTTTAAGTAAAAGTCTACCAAACAGTATAGGTGGAGAATTAGGTGATATAGAATCTCTCATTTCCATGACATAAAAGTTTGCGGGAAATACTAAGTCATCTACTTTGACTAAAACGTCTTATAATAAACTGTAAGGTTCAACAGTTGTACTATCAGCTAATGTGAGATTAATAAGTGTCTTAGATAATAAAACTATATTCAATTATTTAAGAAGTTTAAGTGACATCACATTAATTGATTCTCCGATATCACACATGGCATGCTCCGATATCACACATGGAAAAATCAATAAAAGATTTTCCTATTTTAATAGGAATTCCAAATATTCCGGGATCGAACCATTTCTTAGGTATTTTTTTCTTAATTAAAGTTAACACCTTCTCTCCTAGGTTTTCCTTAGATTCTTCTAAAAGCTTGTCTTTAGATTCAGAAAATATGTGTTCTTTATTTTCTTCCTTGCATTAGCTAATCATTGTGGAACAAAAAAATTAGAGTTCATGTCTTCATTCAAATTATCAGAAATCTTATCTTCTTCTATATTGACTACTTTAGAAGTTTGTAGAGATTTTTCATAGGCTTCGATTCTGGCTAAATGTTATCAAATCTGAATAAGGAAGAGTAATGTGCTTTGTACGCTTCAACTCTTGGCCATCAAACCAGGATACCTCAGGATCGAAAACTATTCAATAATGGACTTATTTCTATTTTTACGACTCTAGCTACATGGTTATGAAGGAACGATGCCAGGGACTGCTTGGAAAGAAAATAACAAGTCACTGGGCAAGTTGGTCTAATTCTTGCTTGGTGTTGTGGGTGACATCTTCTACTTAAAACAAGATATAACACCCAAAATTTCTAAGATTATAATTTAACCCTATTATCGGGTATATTTGGGTAAATATATTTGACACTTGTGTGATGGTGTGTTTATTGTGTGTATTAAAAATTATTTAATTAACTTAAGTTACAAATTAGCCTAAGTTAATGGAAAAGAACTTGTTAAATAATATAAATAAAGAAAATATGCAATATTGGTAAATAAGACATGAGGACATTTATGTAAAATACAATGAGGGATGGTTTTAATATGGACCTGTGGATTGTCCAAGAACTTAAACGCATCTAGATGAGATGTAAGGTTTGGATTTGGTCAAGCAAACTCTAATCTCTACAACAACTAGATAAAGAACATCTAAGGCTTCTTGCCATTTTTGTTTTGAATAAGCTATGGGAGGAATAGAGGAGGGAACCCTAGGAGGCTTTGTTGGTGGATTTGGTGGAGGAGAGGGAATTCACACCAAGTTCTCACAAAGATTGGTAAATCACTTACCTTTCTTGTCTATTCTTCCACTCTTTCGGTCTACCTATGAATTTTGGGAACAAATCATGGTTTTCATGATGGTATAAGGTAGGAGATGAAACTTTATGAATTATATTGTGATTTGAGTTCATCTTTACCTTTATTTTCCCTAGTTTCAACAGCTTAGTGATTAGAGAGTTGTTTTTTTGGTTTCGCTCAAATGGATTAACAAACCTATGTTTTAATTGATTAATAAGTTGTATATGGTTTTAAACGATGTATTTACTACTGTTCTGATTGAACTTGAAACCTTGAGGTTTAATGTGAGTCGTCGGAGAGTTTGGAATTTGGATTTCGGTTCTAAAATTCTGAGTTCATGCTCAGCGCAACACTAGCGCCTTGCTTATAGGAAGTACGACGCTGGCCATGACGGTGATTGGGAATTTCAGATTTTGATCCAGCGATTCCTCAACACTATGACTTACAGTGTACGATGCGAGCAAATAACTGAGATCGAATTCTAGTTGACCAGACGTCGAAGATGCATTGATCTCTCGTCACCCTATGGGTAAGCCCATGGTGCTAGGAAGGCATTGGATGTTTTTCCAGAATTTAATTATATCTCATTGTTTTCCAAGATTAACAGAGTTTTATCAAGGTTTATATCATCGGGAAAAGGGTCAGGGCAGTGGTAACTAACCCCGATAACCTTTATCATCGTGGCAATGGCGTGACATTAATTCGCAAGTTGATTTAACTATATTCTCAAACATTAATACAATACAATAAAATGACTTATCTAAAGTAAGCTTGTTGATGATAACAATATATACCTATACCAACAAGGAAAATCAGTTAGGGAACTTCTAGGCAAAGATTTGGATAGGATAGGAGCCCTTTGTGGTAAGTGGGTTTGCTCTATTATCAATCATACCATGCTAGTAGATACGCTAAGATTCATTTTGAACCTTTCTTTCCATGTCCTTTTTGAGCTCCTTATTGTTTAAATGTCTGTGGAACTGATATTCGTTGAATGATTGTAATTGATGCCTCGGAGGGGAGGGCCGATGGCCATTGGTAACCTCTCTCCGCTATTTTATGATAACTTAATGTGTATAACTGTTTAAATATCATAAGTGTTTCCTTGATGTCATTTTTAGCTGTTCGGGATCTCCCTTGATGTGCTATATAGGTGTTCAGGTCATGTTTATTGAAATACCAAGTTTTCATTTCCTTTGACTCTAAGGTATTCATGAATCTTCTTTTAGCAATCCTCTTTAAATTTATCATGATGGGCATTGTTGTTTTTTTATTCCTGCTATATTATTACGTTGTTTATGATGTTCTAAAGTGCTCAGAAAATGAAAATAGGTCTTATGACCTAAAATGTGAAAAATCTAGTTCTGAATATACTAGATATTACATGGATAATTAATAGTAGAGCACATTTTTGCTCTACTGAGTGCGTTGGATCTTTTGCTCAACTACTTTTCCCCCTTAGGTACCTAAATTGTTGTCTAGGCCAGGCAGTCCAGGCCCATCAGGGGTTGGGTCGTCACAGTTGGTATCAAAGCGTAAGTTAAGCGAGCCTAGAAACAATGTGGGTTTAGGAGAACCTAGAGTAATCTCAGTCGGTATCTAGTTTTAATATTTATACTTCAGAAAAACCATAGTTGGTGTCGAGGCTTAAGGTAATAGGGCCTAAAGTGAAAGGTGTAGTTCTATCCTAAAATTTAGGTTAAGACTCACAGTTAGAAATCATAGTTGGAACTTAAAAAGTATCTAACTTAAGTCATCTTAAGGTCTAAGTAAGTGTCAAACTTATGAACCCAAAGTTTCCCAAAAGTCTTGAAAACTATTTGAAAAAAATTTGACTTTACTATTCCAGACACTGTGAGTGATGCCACCAGGTTATAAGTCCCACGGCATCACATAAAGCGTGAATTTTTCGAGTCACTGGTTTGGACGCTGCAGGTGACGCCACCAGGGTTTTGACCCACAGCGTCATCTGAATCGTCAATTCCCCAAACCGATACTGGTTTGCACGCTGTGACTGACATCGTGGGAGAAAAGTCTCCACGGTGTCCCTCGCGGCATGACACCCTGCACCTATTTCTGGGGTATTTCGGAACCCCGACTGGCGTCGCTGCGTTTGAGCCTATCCCAAACTCTTAGGGACGTCCGAAACAACACCAAACCCACTTCGCCTTGTGTCAAAACCCCAACAAAACCTCATTTCGAAAATTACTCAAAATATCACCAAAACTTCTCAAAAGTTACAAACTCTTCAAAATCATCAATCCAACTAACAAATCACCAATTGATTACAAAATCTTCACCTAAACTCGTGTACGAAATTTCTCAAAAATCTCGTCCGAATTCCTCGCGATGAAAACCTGCAAAATTGACGTCAAAATATAGGGAATCATGAGAGGAATCGGGATCGTTCCTTTTTGCATGCAGTTGATCGATCTCCGATGTTATGCCAAGCTCGAAATCACCAAGAACCCAACGTTCCTCGTTTGTTCAAAATGAAATGAGATGGAGGAGAGATAAAATGTGGCGCCTTATATATCTCATCATCATCTGCCCATACGAACAAATCTCAGTGCATATCTAATGATCTCCCTTAAGTCCAGCCACCAACTATGACATGCTTGTGTGACTTCACTAGGTGACTACAACTTCATAACTTAACCGTTTCTCACTCACATCTTGCATTCTCGGACCCGTATCACTTCATGACCAGCACGTTGTGCGTTCGCAAACACAACAACGCACTCATATATTAATTAATTATTTACTATTTTTAGATAATTCACTAATTATCAATTCTTGGTGTTTAAATTCTCATATTATACCCTAAAATTCTCATTTTTCCTAGGCGAATCTCACACACAAATCCGTGGTGATAAGCAAAACAAAATCACGCACTAGGACACAGAGTTCACATTCAAGTATAAATACTAGTAGAAACATCACAAAAAAATGAAATATACCTCAGTGTCGACTCCCGATGCTTGAGTAATATGATAAGTCACGATCTTGAAATACGACACGTATTACCAATTAAATTTGAGGGTCGTTACACCATTCTCCCTTAGTCTTATGAGTGTTAATATCCGAGCAAGAGTCCACCGCAACTTCTATAACCAGATTGAACTTGTTAAGTCCTTTCCTTTTTATAATGTTTGATACGTTTATTCTCTCCTGATTTATTGAGGGTGATCTTTTTTATTTGTTCTACATCTCTAGAATTGAACAAATCATCAATTTGTTCCACATCCCACTCCCGTTTCATAGGTATTAATAGATCACTGATCTCCATTTCCTCAGGCCCATTAATTGGATCTATGGTTATTTTGAAATTTCCTTCCTCCTTTAGCGAAGGTTCCCCTCATACTTTAATTCCCCTTTCATCACTAACTCTCCAATGACGACTGTTCTCGAGAACTATTCTGAATGTCATTATCCCCTCCAAGTGTAACTAGGATTATGCGCAATATTGGCTTGCATAAAGTCACACCTTGGATAGTATTTAACTTTGAAGACCCTTGCAACCAAACTACTCGGATTGCTAATGATGAGCCAGCCTTGCTCAGCTAACATAGCTAAGTTGAAACAAAGGAGGTCCTTAAACCATTCCCCCCTCTTCCTTTCAAGTGCATAGTCGTTCCCATCTCATCCAATTAATTCCTTTTTCTCCTCCTTTTTCAAACCCCACCAAAAAGAATTCATCATCTTTTGTAGAGAGTCACATATGGATGTAAGGATGACAAGCGTGCCCATACAGTAAGTCGAGATTGCTTGGCTAATAGATTTCAGTAGGACTTCTATCCCCGCCATAGAAAAGAATCGATGAGTCCAAGATGAAAGCAACTTCCAGAGTCGTTCTTTCAAAAAAGAAAAAAACATCACATTTCTCCCTCCCTATCAACATAGGGAGTCCCAGATATTTACTGTTACCAATAATGGTATATATACCTGTTTGATATTTACTGTTACCAATAATGGTATATATACCTGTTTGGTTTCTGATGTATGCCTCGAGTTATTCCGAGACATTTGAGGAAAAGAACATAGCAGATTTATGCAAATTGAAAGCCTGACCAGAAGCTTATTCATATTGATCAAGCAAGTTCCTCATATAAGCTGCTTCCTTAATAGTGGCACTGAAGAAGAAAAAACTATCATCAGAAAAAAGTAAATGAGTAATCGGAGGAGCATTACGTGTAACTCTACATCCATTTACCTTCTTCTCTTGTTATGCCTTACATAGAATTGTCGATAGTTTTTCTGCACACATGATAAGAAGGTATGGTGATAATGGACATCCTTGTCGAATCCCTCTATGAGGTGTGATTGGACCTATCAACTCCCCATTCTGGTCCACCTAAAAGTTTGTTGATTTCCCAAAGAACATCACCATGTTTACCCACTGCTCATCAAATCCTAGTTTTAGGAGGATTTTCTCCAAGAATTGCCAATCAACCCTGTCATACGCCTTACTGATATCGACTTTCAAAGCCACATCCCAAACTTATTTCGGGTTTTACATTTCATAGCATGTAATGTCTCAAAGGCGACAAGAACATTATCAACTATAGACCTTCCAGGGACAAAAGTTGATTGATATTCAGAAATAATGGAATTTAGGAAAGGTATGAGCCTATTTGCCAATACCTTAGCCATGAGTTTATAAAGCACATTGAGTAAGGATATTGGTCTCAAGTCCTTCATAAGTTCTGGTTTCTCCACCTTCAGAATCAACACTACAGTTGTATCATTCAACCCATCTGAAAATTTTGTTGCAGTGAACCAGCTGGCACAATTGTTATGAATTTCCTTTCCCATCAAATCCCAAAACTTTTAGAAGAAAGCTAGGTTGAGTCCGTCTGGTCCTGGTGATTTATCTGGATGCATTTAGTTAGTAGCTATTATAAAGTCCTCCAATCGAAAAGGGGCTATTGGTTTTCGATTCATCTCTAGCGAAACTTTCGGCTGGACCGCTTCCAGTACTTTAGTAGGATCAATGTGTAAGGAATAGAACAAGTCAATGAAGTATTCGACTACAACTTAATATTAGTTGGGCATTACCTTTAGATCCTACATCATTGAACAAATGTAACAACCCTTTACTTAATTTGATGATTAGCATTCACCCAAATCGCAATTAAGTGGAATTAAGTTTAGAATTAGGTTTGGTGTATCTTGAATGGAGTATATATATGTGTGTGTTATTATGATGTAATTGTGTTTGAATGGCATGTAGTATATTTATAAATTAAATAGTAAATAGACTAGCTGGATAACATGGGTATGGGTGAAGGTATGGACACTCGGCAAAGTCGCAAGAGTGCGAGTACGCTTGAATGAACTCATTGGCACTCGAGGATAGGAGCCATATATATAATGGGTCATATGTGTAATATATATATAAATTATTATAAAAATAGAAATTTGGATAAACATTAAATGACCTTGAAATACGAATCATAAACCGCCTCTACATTCTTCGAGTTCGATTTCTCGAGAAAGAGAGAGAAACAAGGCGTTAGGCGGTTGGACGAGACGAGAGGAAAGGGAGACAAGAGAAGAAAGAGTTGTGAGTATTGGAGGCGCGACGAGATTGCCGACGAGTTTAGGTTGTCTTCCTCACGAGTTCGGCGAGTTTAAGTTGTCTTCCTTGCGAGTTTAGGTTGCCAACGAGTTTAGGTTGTTTCATTAATTTCTATTTAGGAAAATAGAGAGATCAGTGGGTTTTTGGTAGACAAGAGTAGATAATTGATTTTGGTTAATTAGGTGATGTTAGTCCTTACGACCTCTGATTTGTAGAAGAATTGATGATTGGTGATGAATTTGATGGTTATGAGGTTAATTGGAGGTTTTTGGATTGTTCATGTGACGGCCTCAATTCCACGAACTTAAAACAGGACCCCTGCCTGGCTTAGACTAATGTAGACCCCGAGTCCCTCTTGCACAGTCAACGCAATTCTAGTCAGCATTATTTTACCTTTTCCCATTTATACAATAATTTAAGTGAGAATTATTAATATTAGTGAGTTATCCAAAGATAAGCGGAAGCATTTAACATCTCCAACTAATATAACAACCTCAAAACATAAGTTAAGATAACCTAGAAATGTGGAAACCTAGCAAATATATACATAATTACCAAAAGTCATATCACGGGAGAGAATATCATCATATCCATGCCCAGGATCTCTCATTTCCCAAAACCCAGTTTCAAAATATATAACATTATAATACAAACAAATCTATATCGAGTCCAAAGATATAACAGCTTCGCTATCCTAAAACTAAATCACCAAGCTGATAAGCTTTCCCTTTGCTCGACTCTGAATCTGCACTCAGTTAAACACAACAATGACGAGTCTAAGGTAAGTAATGCCAAACATGATGTTTACAGTATTTCGAAAATAAATAATAGTCTATATTTATGCTGATAGAAAAAAAGAACAAGGAATGCATGAATAAATAAAGACTGAAAATAAATCTGAAAGCAATCGATAATGAATGTCCAGGAATTAAAGGAAAGGCGCAAGTGTTCTTGACTTAGTGAAACAATCGTTTGAGTCAAGGAGAAACATCAATAAACTCTTTTAAAGTCAAGGAAATTCATCATTCCAACTCGAAGTTTAGGACGTGATATATCACATAGTCCTAAATTCATGCGAATGTAGAATTCCTTAGCAATCTAGTGAAATAATTCCCATTTCGTACATATATAGGAACCAAAAAATCAGTTCGGGAATATCTAGTTCCAAGAAATAACGTGCATCCCCTCAAATCTCAAGGATCACGCTGACTCACTTGCCCTTAGACCACTCAATCTGGATAGAGTTCCAAAATAGGACAGAGTAATAAAAAAAATAAATTAAAGCTCAAAGAAATAATAGTAAATTTTCCCACTGGTTTACTTACCCGTGTCTAACGCTACTACGCACTCACACGCTTCTAATAACTACCCTGCATACCCAATTATATTATGGTCAAGCTCTAAGTGAAATCACGAAACATCGTGAAAATTGCGACCAAAGTACGCATAAGAGCTAGTTCCAAAAATAATTATTTATAACTTCAACTAACATCAACTAGCTAACTTGGAGTAACTTTTTAACCTTGAAAACCTTAATATTTGCAGTACTGACCAAAAAGAAACTTGTAGTATGCATTTTGCACTTTTCATAGACTCGAAAAACACTCAAATCAAATAAAAAACAGAGGAGTTATAAATTTTCCTATATGGTCCATTAACAATGAAAACTTTATTTGTTTTGAACTAACAAAACTTCTCTAAATCAATATTTTCGCAGTTAAATCCTCAAATCACGCCAAATAACACCACGAAATCATTCAATACCAATTTTCAATTATTTTCACAATCTGTTAAGTCAACTTAAATCGAAACCAATATTCAATTCATCCAAAATCCAAATATAAATCAATATCAACTGCAAAAACATCTTCAAAACTGTTATCAACTAAGTTGCATCACTTCAAATCACAAAAACCCTATCCCATGCAGGTGGAATTTACCCAAATTGATGCAAATCAACTTAATGCGTTAATTCACAACAATTGATACCAATTCTTATGAAAAACACCATGAAAAAAACCAAAAAATCACAAGATTTCTAATTGAATTGAGGAAAAACACCATGAATTGAGATTTTACTAGATTTCAGACCGAACCACTCATTTCCACCGCGACAACTTGGATCAAAATAACCGTCTTGTGATGATCTACTGTTTTGCAAAGAGAAACTGAATGAAAATCAGACGTGTGGAGCTCCACATATGGGAGAAGAAGTCGAGGGTTTTAGAAACATCGAAGCATATTTGTTTATGTTGAAAACAACTAATCGATCAACTTATATATATATATATATATAAACCCTCAACTGTTTCAGCAGCTTAATTTTTTTTTCATTTATTAATTTTCATAAATCTCTATTTTTGACGATTTTTAACTTTTGGTGCCCATTTTGAATCTGATTTTTCATCAAATTGAGCCAAACTCTCAGTAAAACAATCCATCTTCATAAAACGCCAATAACACTAGTCTGTCACACCAAAACCTCATATCTCTTAACTTTGTCCATGACGTACCAACCTCTCATGGACCAATTTTCTTGCCATACTTAACCAAACTTGTCATAACACATTTAATTATTATATTATGTCAATGTTTATATTCAATTTTTCCCTTGGACATCTAATTACTCGACCACAGTTCGTCCCGACTCTCGAAAATCGCATTTTCTCGAGCCGAACCTATTTCTCCGCATCAATGCTCTCACTCAAACGCCCTCACATGTTTGGAACATTGGAATCTAATATCGGGTAAATAAAGAATAATACAAAACACCAACCAAAAATAACATACCTCAGTGTCGACTACCAAGAATTGTTCACATGTATCACGGCAAGAGGTCCATGTACGTCCTAAAATGACACGTGGCACGAGTTAGATTTAAGGGTTATTATAGTTCACGAATTCTCCTATAATTCTTGATGAAATATTATAATTTCTACTGGAAATCAATGAATACGTGGTGTGTGATGGTTGTGGATAGCCTCTCTGAGGTTTGCGGGGGTTGCGATCACCATGCGTGTGACGGCCCCAGTTCCACAACCCTAAAACTAGACTCCACCCGGCCTAGACTTATGTAAACCACGAGTCAATCCTCACGTAGTCAACACAAACCTTGTCAGCCTTACCTTACCTATTACCATTTATTTAACAATTTAAGATGAGATTATTAATATTAGTGAGTTATTCAGAGATAAACGGAAACATTTAAAATATCCAACTAATAAACAACCTCAAGACATAAGTTAGGATAACCTAGAATTATGGAAAACCCTGCCAATATATATTATCACCAAATATCATATTACAAGAGAGTAAATCATCATATGCTTTCCTAAGATCTCTCATTCCTAAAACCCAGTTTCAAAATATATATAGAAAGTAATACAAAATATTAAAGCTACATCGAGTCCAAATGATCAACAGCTCCAAAATCCTCAAAGCAAATTACCTAGTTGAGGAGCTTTCCCTTTGCTCGACTATGGATCTGCACTCCGTCAAACATAAGAATGACGAGTTCCAGGTAAGTAACGCCAAATAAGGTGTTTACAGTATTTAGAAATAAATAACAGTCTATAAACAAAAGTACAAGGAATGCATGAATAAATAAAAACTGAAAATAAATCTGAATAAATTGATAATGAGTTTCTACGAATCAAAATGAAAGGCGGAAGTAGTCCCGACCAATGAAAAAGTAGTTTGAGTCGAGGAGAAAACACCTATTAGACTCTTTTCGAGTCGAGGGAATTCACTTTCCTAACTTGAAGTTTAGGATGTGGTAAATTCACACTATCCTAAAATCCACGCGAATGGATTTCTTCAGCAATCTAGTGAAGTAATTCTCATTCCGTATATAGGAACCAAAAGATCGTAATGCGAATTTCAAGTTCCAAAAATAGTATCGTGAATCCCAAGTTCCTATCGCTAGGGCATGACCGTAGGTAACCCGTCCTCTCAAGGATGGCATTGACTTATTTGACCTTGGACCACTTAAATAGAATAAAGTTCAAAAACAGGATAGAACAACAACAATAATAAATTAAAGCTCAAAGAAATAACTGTAAATTTCCCCATTGGTTTACTTACCCGTGTCCAAAGTTAACGTGCACTCACTTAATTCATCCAACAAATCCCTAGGTGTGTCTATTACTGTCCTACAACACCTGTTAAATAAAAGCCATCATTTATCCCTCAATTATACCATTTTCCATAACTTTATTCACTTAATTAATTTGGTCAATTACTCGAGTATTGGTCTTTATTAGAACCCATTTAGGTACTTGAGAGATCCTCGAAGTTTTCAAAAAAAAATGAAAATTGGTTAGATGAATAGTGCCACGGTGTGAGAAGCCTCGTGGGCCAAATTGCCTGGCGGCGTCGTCTAAAGCGCGAGTTCATCAGCCTCTTTTGTCTGGACACCGTGGTTGAAATCGCGCACAGCGTTCCTCGCGACGCTAATTCCTGAAATCATCCAAGGTTTTTTCGACACCTCGGCTCACTTCGCCGCGTTCCGAGCCTATCCCAAACTCATAGGGACGCTCCAATACACTAATTCCAACAATTGTATCGACCAAATAATGGTCTATAACCCAGGTGTAAAAATTAACTCAAAAATCACAAAAATTCCCCCAAAATATAAAACTCATCCAAACAATAACAAACACATGGTTGTGCTCCACACCATTCCATTAGTCCATAAAAATCGTCAAATCACTCAAAAACCAACTTCTAAATTTGTCATCCTAATAGACAACAACGAAAACCCTCAAAAGACCCGTCAAAATGACGCACACCTCTCAAGGAGTAGAGATGTTATCTAGGATTTCGCATTTGCTAACTCCTTGACGTCGTTGCAAGCTCGAATCCAAACGAAAACCAAAGCCATACTTTCGTTGCAGTGAGAACGAGAGGAGAAATGAAAACGATGAAGAGAGATAAACCAAAAACTTAATATATATCCCCTTCATCCCAACTCACGCACGTATCCCCAGAATGATCTTGAGATTTCAATCTCACCAATCAACCTCCACTAACACCAAACTAACACACAACAACAACACAATTTGGGACTTCACCCCATGCACTCTCTTCCATATGTGGTTTCGAACCCCTCGTTCACACTGCGACTCACATCGCTGTGTGCCTAACAACATACCAAGGCCTCAAACAGGTTACCCAACATTTAATTATTATATTTTAATTTGTTTTGTCAGTGTTTTATTCATATTTATCCCCCAAACAATTAAATACCCAACCACAGTTTTCCCCAACGCCTGTAAAACATATTTCCTTGATCTGAACCCGTTTATCCACATTAATTCACTCACACAAATGTCCTCACACATTTAGGACATTGGAATTTAAATTCGGGTGAAAAATAATAATACAAATACCAACAAAAAATAGCATACCTCGGTGTCGACAACAGAGAATTATTCACATGCATCATGGCATGATGTCCACGTACGACCTAAACTGACACGTAGCACGAGTTATATTTTTAGGGTCGTTACAGTCTTCCCAACTTATTAGAATTTCTTTCTCGAAATTAAATCGAACTAAAGGAAAGACTTACCAAGCTCAAAAGAGGTAGGGAATATACTCGCTCATATATGACTTCAGTTCCTACGTTAATTCCTCATCCCCGTGGTGCTGCCATTTGACAAGAAACGCTGGGACCTCTTTGTTCCTCAAAACTTTCACCTTCCGGTCCAGAATCTGGATAGGTTGTTCATCATACGTGATATCCTCCCTCAAATCTATCTGACTCAGATCCATCATTAGCAGTCTACCCTCTTTCGACCTATCCAATCGAAGCATCGATACATGAAATACTGGATGGATCCTTAATAACTGATATGGCAACTCCAACTCTTAAGCAACTCTGTCTATCTGCTTTCCAACTCGAAATGGACTAATAAATCTTGGCACAAACTTCCCTCAAATCTCAAACCTCTTATAACCCTTCATCGGAGATACCTTCAGATATACATATTCTCTAACTTGATACTCTAACTCCCCGTGACACATGCCGTAGTACTTTTTTTGCCTATCCTGTGCACCCTTATTAGATGTATCTTCTCTGTATGATCCACTACAATCTCAGGCCCAATCAATGCGACATCATGTAGCTCTGCCTAACAAGATAGAAATCTGCACGGCCTCCCGTACAATGCATCAAACGGTGCCATACCAATACTGGCCTGATAACTATTATTGTAGACAAACTTACAAAAATGAAGATACTCCTCCCATGATCCACCATATACCAGCACCACATTCTCAATATATCCTCAAGAATCTGGATCAGTCTCTCAGGCTTTCCATCAGTTTGTGAATGATAGGCGGTTCTGAGATCTAACCGTGTACCGAATGTGCTTACATGCTATGCTAGATATGAGATGTAAACTGTGGCCCTCTATTAGATACAATTGATAGTGAAACACCATGCAATAAAACTATCTCTTTCTTATACAAACTCGTTAACCTATCCACCCAATGTGTGGTCGAAATCAGTATGAAGTGTGCAAATTTTTTCAACCTATCCACAATCACACAGATGCTATCATGTCTGCGTTGAGATCGAGGCAAACCACTGACGAAATCCATGGCAATATGCTCTCATTTCTATCTAGGAATCGGAAGTGGTTGTAATAACTCGACGGGTCTGCAATGCTTTGCCTTAACTCACTAACAAATATCACCCCTTCTAACATAATCAGAAACACCAGTCTTCATCCCTGACCACCAAAAGAGACGACGCATGTCTGCATACATCTTGGTTCTGCCCAAATGAATAAAACATGAGCGGTGAACCGTAAAACGTGAGCGGTTGCCCTCTGAATTACAGACATGAGTCTATCGACTAACTCCAATCTGGATGATTTGGACTCTCAGCAACTTCATAAATCTTCCGTACTGTTCATCCCTCTGTTGACCATCAAGTACATGCTGAATAGATACAGTATGAGTCCTCATCTACCCACAAATCAACACCCTGGTATCGGCTGGAGTATCAATAGAATACATCATCTCGATCGCCTCGAGTAACCCGTACTCGTGTGTCATATGGAAAATAACCGTCTCCGAGTTCACTTTTCTATAGCTTAGTGCATCAGTAACAACATTAGCCTTCCTCGGGTGATACTCAAAAGAGAAATCATAATCCTTGAGGAACTCAAGCTAAAGTCTCAGTCTCATATTCAGGTCCTTCTAAGTTAACAGATATTTCAAGCTCTTATGGTCAGTAAATAACACAAATTTCTCCCCACATAGATAATGACGCCAAATCTTCAGTGAAAACACCACTGCTGCCAATTCCAAGTCATGCGTAGGTCATGAACCTTTAGCTGTCTGGACACATAGGCAATCACCCTACCGTCTTGCATCAATACATAACCCAAACCAACCTTTGAAGCATCGGTGTTCAACTCAAAGCCCCTTCCTTGACTCACGTAACACTAGTACTGGTGCAGTAGTCAGACGACGTAAAGTCAAGAACGCTAGCTCACAATCATCGTTTCCACTAAAAATGAACCTCCTTCTTCGTCAGTTGTGTCATAAGAGCTGCAATCTTCGAGAAATCTTCCACAAAAAGCTTATAACATCCCATCAAGCCAAGAAAACTATAGATATCTGACACTGATCTTGGTATAGGCCAATCAATAACAACTCTGACCTTAGTAGGGTCCACTGACACTCCGCTAGCCCCGACGATATGTCCTAGAAACTTGACTTTCGCAAGCCAAAATTCGCAGTTAATAAACTTGGCGAACAATCTATCTCCATCAGTAGTTGCAAAATCATCATAAGGTGCTCCTCATGATCCTCACGAGTCTTAGAATAGATAAAGATATTGTCAATAAACACTATGACGAATCTATCCAAATATGGTCTCAACACTCGATGCCTCAAAACCATAAACATGGCTGGCGCATTAGTCAGTCCAAATGGCATGACTATAAACTGATAATGCCCATATCGAGTGTGCAAAATAGTATTCTCCTTATCTTCCTCTCTAATCGTCAGCTAATGATAACCATATCTTATATCTATTTTTTAGAACCATTATGCTCATGTCAGCTGATTAAAAAAATCATCAATCCGAGGAAGTGGATACTTGTTCTTCACTGTCACTCGGTTAAGCTATCTATAATCGATACACAATTGAAAGCTATTGTATTTCTTCTTCACAAATAAGATCACTGTTCCTTAAGGTTGTCTAAGGTAAATAAAATTCAACTCCAATGCTCATCTAGCTGCGATCTCAACTCCTCTAACTTTTTTGAAGTCATACAGTACGGTGGAATGGATATCGGTTTGGTACCCGGAACCAAATCGATAAGGAAATCAATTTCCCTAGGAGGTGGTAAACCCGGTAGCTCTGCTGGAAATACCTCAGGAAACTCTCTTACTAAAGGTAAATCCTCTATCCTAGTCTCAACTTTCCTAATCGTACCCAAAACACTAGCAAACGTCTCCACCTCACTGTTGAAAGCTACTCTGCCTATGGTCAATGGCAATCTAGTCGAAGTCCCTTAAAAACTAAACTCTGGATATTCCAAAATCTGAAAGATTACTCTCTTACTAAAACAATGGATCTATGCATGATAAGCACCCAACCAATCCATTTCCAACAACGCATCAAACTTTAGGAACTCCAATACTCTCAGGTCTGCAGGTAAGCCATGACCCCCTATCTTTACCGAATAACCCACACATACTAAGTTCGGATAAATCTTGTCCCCAACAGCCATGCCAAGGATTAAGGGTCTCTTTAGTCTAGTAGGTCTCAAACCATGCGACCTACTAGACTAAAGAGACCCAAAATAAATGATACCGTAGCGACCATGCGACCCAAAATAAATGATACCGTATCAACCATGCGACCCAAAATAAATGATACCGTAGAACCAGAATCAAACATGGTATGCATAAAATGACCAGAAATATAAATTGTACCTTCCACAAGGTTATATGTAGTTGTCTGGTCTGGCGCAAATACATTGGAATAGCCCCCCGGTTCTGCTGCGATTGTCCTCTACCCAGTCGTGGACAAGAACCAATGAAATGACCTGTCAGACAACACTCAAAACAAGTTCCTTTTGAACCTAAACTAGACGGAACGCCCTAGTCTTTTCTCTGTGATGGACCAGAACTCTGACCCTGGTCATATCTACTGCCCTATCATAATCTCTTCCCCTGACCACCACCTCTGCCATCAGTCCTCTACTTTTGTTGTCTTTGAGGACCTAATAATCCTAGCTACTATGGTGTACTGACATAATTACGTACTGGAGCAGGTGACATAAGAGTAGTAGAAAGTGAAGATGCAACAGATGCTGCACTCTATGCTCAGCTTCCCCAACACCATAGTCATGGCCTCTTTCTTCTCAAATTACCTCCATAATGGGCCCCAGTCTTTACTGATGCTAAGGGTGTAGTTTAAACTTTGACATGGTTGCCCAAAAAAGCCTCACTAGCCATGCTTCTCTCATAGGCTTCCAGTAAAGTCTTCAAAGTTGTAATAACCACTATAGATCCAATAGAAGCTAATAGACCATAAACAAAATAATACTCCTGATTAGTGTCGGTGTCCACTATGTAATCAGCATACTCCATCAATCTTAAGTACTGGCCTATATACTGGATTACTGACTCGCCAACTACTTGTCTAATATTTCGGAACTCAGCCCTTTTCATGTTATGGACAATAGAAGGAATGTATTTCTCATTGAACCTCTCTTTAAACTTTGCCTGGTCCTTGGGCTTACCTTTCAAAGCAACCATGCTACGCCACCAAGCATCAGCCTCTCAAAACAGCAAAGCTGATGATATAATAGGCCTCATATGCTCCAGTGTAGCTAATACATCATGAATCTTAGTGTGACTCTGCATGTATTTCTCTACAACCTCTAGATTTGTACCTCTATGAAACTTCTCCAAATGGTTTCGCTGAAACTCATGAGCCTATTTCGCCTCAGCGATAGCCCCAGTACCCTTCTCCCCAGAAGTAGTCGACAAATCCCCAGCCGGTGTATCTACAATAGGTGGTACAATATCAGCATGAACCTGTGCCACCCTAGTTACAGAAGGTCTTGTCAGCACTACCGGTGCTGTAGGTATAACCTGTGTATCCACTAGTGTCAAAGGAGTAGAGGGTGAAGGTGTAGCCTGAGTCCTCAACAACCTGTGGATCTCCTCCAGTTGTTGCCCATGTAATGAAAGTAACTAAGACATCTCGTCTAGTCTCCCCTGAACATCTCCTGAACCACCATCACTAGTATTAAGTTGTTCAACCATGGCAATATGAAAATATAGGGAGTACATGATCATACAAGAGTCAAGTTTTACAAACTTAAGCTCTGATACCAACTAAGATGGCCACAGTTCTACAACCCTAAAACTGGACTCCGCTTGACCTAGACTTACATAAACACTGAGTCAACCCTCATGTAGTCAATACAAACCTAGTCAGTCTTATCTTACCTGTTACCGTTTATTTAACAATTCAAGAAGAGATTATTAATATTAGTGAGTTATTCAAAGATAAGTGGAAGCATTTAAAATCTCCAACTCATAAACAACCTCAAGACATAAGTTAGGATAACCTAGAATTATGGAAAACCCTGCCAATATATATTATCACCAAATATCATATCACAAGAGAGTAAATCATCATATGCTTGCCTAAGATCTCTCATTCCTAAAACCCAGTTTTAAAAAATATATATAGAAAGTAATACAAAATATCCAACCTAGATCGAGTCCAAAGGATCAATACCTCTAAAATCCTCAAAGCAAATTACCAAGCTGAGGAGCTTTCCCTTTGCTCAACTGTAGATCTACACTCCGTCAAACACAAGAATGACGAGTTCCAAGTAAGTAATGCCAAGCAAGGTGTTTACAGTATTTAGAAATAAATAACAGTCTATATTCATGCTGATAGACAGAAAAGTACAAGGAATGCATGAATAAATAAAGACTGGAAATAAATCTGAATCAATCGATAATGAGTATCCAAGAATCAAAAAGAAAGGCGCAAGTAGGCCTGACCATTGAAAAAGTCATTTGAGTCGAGAAGAAAACACATATTAGACTATTTTCAAGTTGAGGGAATCACCTTCCCAACTCGAGTTTTAGGACGTAGTAAATTCACACTATCCCTAAAATCCACGCGAATGTAGAATTCCTCAGCAATCAGTGAAGTAATTCTCATTCCGTATATGAAAACCAAAAGATCATATCGTGAATTTCAAGTCCCAAAAATGTTATCATGAATCCCAAGTTCCTGACGCTAAGGCATGACCCCAGGTAAGTCGTCCCATCAAGGATCACGTTGACTTCCTTGCCCATAGACCATTCAAATAGAATAGACTTACGAAACAAGATAAGGTAATAACAATAATAAATTAAAGCTTAAAGAAATAACTATAAATTTTCTAACTGGTTTACTTACCCGTGTCTAACGCTAACACGCACTCACACGTCCTTAATTCATCCTACGAATCCCAGGTGTGCCTATTACTGTCGTTCAACACATGTTAACCTAAATCCATCATTTAATCCAAAATTATCCAATTTTCCTTAATTTTATCGTTTACTTAATTTGGTCAATTACTCGAGTATTAGTCCTTATTGGAACCCATTTAGGTACTCGAGAGATCCCCGAAGTTTTTGAAAAAAATATGAAAAATTGGTTTGATCCGTAAGTGGCGCCGTGGACCAAATTGCCTAGGGATTGAAAGTCACCGAAGAGGGGGTGAATTGGGTGCGATGACCAAATGATACTTTTTAAAACTTTCTTTGCTAATTCACTAAGTTAGCTTGGCGAGTTGAGCTAAATGACAAAGTGTAGTAGTAACGAACAATAGCAATGCGCCGAATAATTCAAGTAAATTGTAAGGTACACTAAGTCCAAGTAAATTGTAAGGTACACTAAGTGAAGGAGGTAGAAGGGATAGAAATGAGACACACGATATATAGTGGTTCAATCCAATCGATCTACACCCACTACCTAACCTCCACAGTTAGGATTTTCAACCCCCACTTATACTACTAATAAGTGTTACACCCTAAGCTAACTAGCCTAGTGAATGCCTAACCTCAACTACGTCTTTTACAAGATGCTTTATCGCAATAAGGTCCTATACAACCACCTAACCGCAACTAGGAGTTTCCCACCTAGACTCACCTAAGATTTTCCTTTACCTAACCGCAACTAGGATTTATGCCTAGCCTCAACTAGGTCTTCCCTTTTGACTTAGATCCCATTAAGTCTTAAAATCAAAGTTTGATGAATACAATGAAAGTGTACTTTACAAGATAAAGCGACATAAGTTGTTCTCCTCTCACAAGCCAAATATAATCATAATATGAATGAGACTTTGCCAATTGAGATGCCTTGCAAATTTAAGTTTTTATAGGCTAACTCTCAATATTGAAATCAATTAAAAAGAGTATAGATTAAGCTCAACTTAGTTCCAATAAATGGCTAATTGATGCACAAATAAAAGATATAATTTTAAGCTCAAGTTGTGCAATCAAAACCTTAGATCACAAACAAGTTTAGATTAAGAACAAGACCCTTATAAATATGTTGTTAAAACAACACAAGCTAGAAACCACAAAATTAAGTATAGATTAAGCACAAGTAGGTTTCAAGACAATATGGTGTACTATGAAAAATCACTATTAAGCTCAATGTGGTTTCTCTAATTTCATGCACTTTGAAAATCAAGTTAAAGCCCAACTAGTGCAAATTAGTCTTAGGATTTATGACATCAAGATTAAGCTCAAAATCTAAAGACAACTATGTTCAAGAACACTACAAATGATTTCCAAACAATACTCCAAACAAAAAGTATAGATTAAACCTAAAAAGAATAGGAAATCAAGAAATCATACAACCCCAAATGTAAGATCTAAAAATCAGTTATGAGTAAGAGTTGTAAGCCTTAGAACACTTCCTTTGACATCACTTGATGTGCATAGGTTTAGCCCCAACAATCCTCAAGTGAGTGTATGTATTAGATCTTTACTTTTCTTGCAAAATCATTATCTTTGAGCACTTTGTGTGTGCTTCGAGCAAGAGATGTTTAATGTGTGTTCTAGGTGTTTTGTAATATTCTACATTCTGTTATAAGTATTTATGACTGTTCTAGGGATCCAAGGACTAAAATTTCATCAAAGATTCAAATTAAAGTATGATTTTCAGCTTTATAAAAAAGCTGTCAGGAAAGAAATTAGCGCGCTAATTTTCTGACCTAGCGTGCTAATTGTCAGGGACCTCAAAATAACTATTTTTGGCCATAGAGTTAGCGACCCTTTATCGCATCCGGAACCCTACCAAACCTTATATAACATGTCATACATGTTTGTTATGGGTCATATAGCCTATTTGGGTGGTCCGAATATTTTCTCAAATCCCGAAAACAGAAAATCCCGGTTTCATGACATACATAGGGGCTTTTCTGCAAATATTTTTAATGTTAATTCAAAAGCCGTCTAAACACATACCAGTGCATTCAAAATCGATTCTAATAGTTTGTACACTTCAAATACATGTTATAAAACACATTTGTATGATTTAAAACATTTTGAAACTCGCGGAATTGAAAATCTCGAAAATCAAGACTTTAAGTAATTGAAACACCAAAAATAATGAAATGCATGATTCTAATGCATTTGGCTTATGGAATTGAACTCTTATACCTTACAAATGATGTACATAACTCCATACATGATATACGATGCCTTTTTGTCCTAATCACTTCTTGAGCTTTTTCGGTGTCTTTTCTTCCACTTCATTTGAACTTGTGAAGTTTAGTTTCTTTTCACATTGTGAGTCTAATAGAGTTTGTTATGCTGAAATACTTGACAAACTTATTAGTACCATTTCACATTATTTGTTGACATCAAAATATCGGGTGAAGTGTAAGTATAACAACACTTAGTCCAACAATATTGTCTAAAGCGTGAGTTCATTAGCCTTTCAGGTCTGGATGCCATGACTAAAATTTTGGGTGAAATTGCTATTAGCGTTCTTCGTAACACTAGTTTCTAAAATCATCCCAAGTTTTCGACACCTCGGCTCGCTTCGCCACATTCTGAGCATATCCCAAACTCATAGGGATGCTCTTATACACTAATTCCAACATTTGAATCGACCAAAACAATGGTCTATAACCCCAGTGTGAAAATTAACTCAAAAATCACGATGATTCCCCAAAATATAAAACTCATCCAAACACCTAAAGCAAACACATGGTTGTGCTCCACACTAATCCATTAGTCCATATAAATTGTAAAATCGCTCGAAAAACTAACTTCCAAATTTGTCATCCGAAAATATCAAGACGAAAACCCTTAAAAGACCCATCAAAATGGCGCACACCTCGCAAGAACTAGGGATGTTAGCTTGGTTTTCACTTTTGCTAACTCCTAGGCATCGTTGCGAGCTTGAATCCGAACGAAAACCAAAACCTTACTTTCATTGCAGTGAGAACGAGAGGAGATATGAAAATGATGAAGAGAGAGAAGCCAAAAACTTGATATATATATATACATCCTCTTCATTCCAACTCACGCACGTATCCCGAGAATGATCTTGTGATCTGGATCTCACCAGCCAACCTCCAATAATACAAAACTAACACACAGCAACAACACAATTTGGGATTTTACCCCATGCACTCTCTTCTATACGCAGTTTCAAACCCCTGTTCGCACCATGACTCGCACCGTCGTGTGCCTAACAACATACCAAGGCATCCAATACATTACCCAATATTTAATTATTATATTTTAATTTATTTTTTCAGTGTTTTATTCACATTTGCCCTCTGAATAGCTAAATACCCAACCATAGTTGCCTCGACGCCTGTAAAATATATTCCTTGAACCAAACCCATTTCTCCACATCAATGCCCTCATACATACGTCCTCACACGTTTGAGATATTGGAATCTGAATTTGGGTAAATAAATAATAATAATATAAACACCAACAAAAAATAGCATACCTCGATGTCGACGATCAAGAATTGTTCCCATGCATCACGACAAGATGTCCATGTATGACCTAAATTAACAAGTGGCACGAGTTAGATTTTTAGGGTCGTTACAATGGAGCAGCTACAACAGAGCATAAATGATGCTCTGTTGCAGAGACTCACCAGCTAGCGTGCTTGGCACTAGCTCTAACACGTTGACCGACTTGGGAAGGACAAATGTGGGAATGGCTGCGCAACGCACTACCCAATGTAAACAATGGAAAATGGTGTAGGTTAAAGGTTTAATTTCCTAGGGTTATGAGCTTAGACATGGGATTTGAGTTAATAAATGTCAGATATAGTTTGACATTAGTTAATGTGATATAGGTTTTCGAGAGCAAGCAAATGGTGGTGAATCCCGAGAGCTAAGGAATATGTGAAGGTCACCCAAGAGGGGGGTGAATTGGGTTACCGAGTAGTTATCGCTTTTTTAAAACTTTATGCGTAAATAACAATGATAATGCATACACCAACAATAAATATCTATGCTATGTAAGTGAATGGGATAAAAGAGATGGAAATAAGACACATGATATATAGTGGTTCGATCCAACCGATCTACATCCACTACCTAACCTCCCCGGTTAGGATTTTCAACCCCCACTTATATTATCAATAAGTGTTACACCCTAAGCCAACTAGCCTAGTGAATGCCTAGCCTCAACTAGGTCTTTTACACGATGCCTTATCGCAATAAGGTCTTATACAACCACCTAGCCACAACTAGGATTTTCCCACCTAGACCCACTTAGGATATATTCTCACCTAGCCGCAACTAGGATTTCCCTCTCAACTTAGATCCCACTAAGTCTTACAATCAAGATTTGAGTAATACAATGAAATACACTTTACAAAGTAAAGTGGCACCAAGTTCAAATATAAGCAAGCCTCCTAGTGCCTAACCACTCTAATGCATGCAAGTATGAAAACAATTGAGAAATGCAAATAAATAACTGATTTTATTTAAAACTCAAGTATGAAACAGTTTTAAATAAGTTGATAAGAGCAAATCCGGTTTCAAATCCAATGAAAAAGAAGTTTGATAAAAATCAAGTTTAAGTGCAAACTCTTGTCCAAATCAGTCTAAGGGTTTAATAAATCAAGTTTAAGTGTAAAACCCAAGACAAGTGTGTTCAATAACATAACAAGTAATTTTCCAAGTCAATCACACAAGAATATATAATTTAAGCACAAGAAAAGCTAGGAAATTAGAACTTTCTTACAACCCAAAGAAGATGACTTGAAAATCAATTTTGGAGAGGTTGTTGTACTCCTTAGAATGCCTCAAGAGTGCTGGTTTTGATGTTGACTTAACAGCTTCAAACTATAGCTTGAAAACTCCAAGCTCCTCTTCTTGAAAAATTTGAGCGCTTGTGTTTTTCTTTGTTTTCAAAACCCAATTTGAGTGCTTAGTTGTTTGAGAGTGTTCTATATATTTATAGACCAGTTTATGACCGTTCTAGAGGATCCAAGGGCTGAGATTCCATCAAAAATTCAAATTAAAGTGAATTTTTCAGCTTTATAAAAAAACTGTCAGGAATGCAATTAGCGCGCTAATATTATGACATAGCGCGTTAACTCTACACATAGTGCGCTAATAATAGTATTAGTGCACTGACTGCAAGGACCTCCAAATAATTAATTATGTCCCTTGTGTTAGCGACCCTTAAACTCGTTTGGGACCCTACCAATCCTAATATAACATATTATACATGTTTGTTATGGGTCATATAGTCTATTTAGGTGGTCCGAATAATTTCACAAATCTCAGAAATGAAAAATCTCAATTTCATAACATCCGAGGGGCTTTTTTACAAATATGCAGTTTTCTTTTCAAAAACATTTCAAAAACAAGTTTTTCTTTTTCAAAAACTTCGACAATGATTTTCAAAATGCAATGTGAGCATAAACTCATAGTTTGACATTATTTAAACTTCTAGTCTAAGTCAAGTTTTAATTTTCACTTTAAAACTTCAAGTAATCACTTGACATTTGAAAATTCATTTGAAAAGCTCGATGTTCATGAACTAATGTAATAGGCTGCGTAATATGAACTTGAATACCTTACATTAATGTTACATCTCGTGAAAATTCATTTGAAAAGCTAGATGTTCATGAACTAATGCAATAGGCTTGCGTAATATGAACTTGAATACCTTACATTAATGTTGCATCTCGTGATCTTGATCTTTCGTCTTCATTCCTTTATGTATGCCGAGTCTTGAACTTGAATGGCTTGAATACTTGACTACTTGAGATTGTAATATTTTGCAACCTTTGATGAAACTGAAATACACTTGATAACCTTATTACTACGTTTTCACCTTGTTTGTTTCCATCAAATCTCGGTCAGAGTTAGAGTGACTAACCACTTAGTCGAACAATCTCCCCCTTTTTGATGATAACAAACAATGTGAACTTGACAAGCATAAAACATAATACAAGTGTATGAACATCACATTTATTGTTATACAAAATTTATATTCTCTCAAGTTCAACACTCTTTCTCTCCCGTTTGATACCATCAAAAAGTGGGGCATGTTAAATTATGATACCAGAAGAATGACGACCCCGTTTTATGAAAATGATACCAAATAAGGGCTCCCCCTATCAATATGCATCATATTTAAGCTTAAGGAGATAATTGAAAACATAGGCTCCACCTATCAACATGCATGTTCAAGTTTGTGATACTAATATATTTCTAATTTTGGGTACAAGTCTTACCAAAAAAAATTTAGATACCAACAAAAATGGGTATTAAGTCTCCCTATCAATATTATTCAAACTATGTAAAATTCTCCCCCAATATAAAATAGTGCATACATGAACTCGATTTAGCAGTCTGGGCCAGGGGGTATTTGTAACGGCGGGTTATTTATTAACGCCATTATTTACCTTATTTCAGATTAGGAAGCCAGCTCGGACGACATGTGGATGTCGCGGATAGATTAAGCATGTTTTGGACCTAGGTATTAACTGTGTATTGTTGTTTTCTAATTTCGGTGATTTATTAATATTTTTATTTTCTTTATAATGATGTATTATCCGTCATCGGTGTGTACAGGTAGTATTGGTCAGGTGAGGTTGAGCGCCGGGGTCCGTTTCATAGGACAGGCCAACGCGGGGTTTGGTAGCAGTGAGGCCGGGCGTTGGGGTTTAATTAAACTTAAATTATTTAAACATGCTAAGACCGGACATGGGGCACGTGGTGCCGAGTGGTCGGGAAGTTAGTGTGACTCTATTTACAAATTTATGGAATTTATTGATGCCTAGAATAAATTATATAAGTTAAATCAAATTGAAATAAATAGAACCCTATAGTTTGAAATGAATAATCAGCATTCTTGGGATCGACCTCGAGACACACAACGAAAAGATACAAGGAAATTGGTATCATGATAGGGTGTTCAAGAACTGTGTGACACAGGGTGATCAGTGGCTGTAACGGCCCGTTATAATTTTATCCCGTTAATTAATCAATTTCAGAATATGACACCAGCTCGGACGCCACGTGGACACCGCGGATAGGCTAGGCATACCTCGAACCTAGATATTGACTGTGGATGGTTGTTTTTCTAATTTTGGTGATTTATTAATATTTTTCATTTTCTTTATAATGATGTATTATCTGTCACCGGTGTGTAAAGGTAGTATTTGTCGGGCGAGGTTAAGCGCTGGGGTCCATTCGTAGGACAGGCCAACGCGGGGTTCGGTAGCAGTGAGGCCGGGCGTTGGGGTTTAATTAGATTTAAATTATTTAAACATGCTATGGTTGAGGATTTATTTAATTAAATGTAAATATATAATCTTAGACTAAGCTAAGGAAATTAAATTGGGTACGCTAAGTGTGGGACCGCCTCGGGAAACATGTCGGACATGGGGCACAGGGTGCCGAGTAGTCGAGGAATTAGTGTGACCATATTCACAAATTTATGGAATTTATTGATGACTAGAATAGGTGTTATGAATTAAATCAATTGGATTATAATAGAATCCTATAGTTTGAAATCATTAATCAGTACACCTTGGATTATCCTCGAGATTGACAACAGATAAAAAACTAGGCAATATGTGTCATGATAAGGTGGCTAGGAGTTGAGTGAGACGGGCTAGACAAGGACCGTCTTATCAACCTCGAGATATGTGTGCAGTTTAGATTATATTATCACTATATATATACCACCGATCAAGACATGCAAACCACATTCTCACCATTCTCAACTAAAAGATTTCGGATTTTGAGAGAGAAATCAGTATGGAGATCTCAGCTAGGGAGTTTTGAGGCTAGATTTGATCATCAATCAACAAACTTGAGGTAATCAACTCACCTATTTCTTGGATTTTTGATGGAAAGTGTTGCATGTTGTGGTATATATGATTTCAACGAAAATTTGTGCAATTGCCACTGTTTTTACTAGATTTGTGGACTTTGAAGTTGGTTTTGATGATTTACATTGATTTGGTTCGAATTTGTGGAAAAATCGAGGTGATTTGATAAATTTTAGGTTATTTGCACGTATTTTGATCCGAAAATTTGGGGTATATTTTGGTGGATTTGGGGAGGAATTTTGAAGTTTTAGAGGTCTTCAATGGAGTGAGAGTGAAGAGGAATTGAGAGGAGTGAAGAAGAGAGCCAATAGAAGAAGAAATAAGAAAAAAATAAAGAAGAACCAGAGGCGCACAGCGCCTCTCGTGGGAAAAAGAAAGAGGGGGGGGCACGCACGCGCGCATGCGTACGTGCACCCCTGAGGCTGGCTGGGCCAGCCCAGGCCCATCCTAGGTGGGCCGGGCCAAACCGACTCTTGCCCAACCCGGGTGGGCCTGGACTGGGCCCGACCTGGACTCGGTCCAGATGGGCCGAACCGGGCCGACCCGGTTCAGGGGACCCACCCCATATACTATTTAAATAATATTTTTTTATTTTATTATTCTAATAAAAAACAGTTTTAAATGAAATAAAATAGGAAAATAATTGATAAAAATATCAAAAAAAATTGGGAAAAATTCTAGAAAAATATAAAAAATTTAGAAAAAGGTAGAAAAGTAGGTACAGGACTTTTCGGGTATTTTTGGAACCCCGACACAGTCCGGGAGAGGTACCACAACTGAAAAAAAATTTAAAACATAATATAATATCATAAAATGATATGATATGTTTCCAAAAAGTATACAACACTATAAATGGACTTCAGGGACTGGGAAACTATAGCTCGGACATCGGGGAGCTAGGTGGGCGTACTGACGGGTTCGGGAAGTCGGAGTGCATATTTTTGGGTACGTAAAACCCAACTGAACACCACTACTGCATTTACTTATTTATTTCCATTGAGTTTTATTTCCTTGAAAATCTGTGAGTTATATTCCTACTGGGACGGTTATGGTTCCGTCTATGTATCTACGGCTAGTTGAGGTTGCTGGCTAGGTGTGTAGTGCGTGATCTAGGAACTCAATAGACGATATCCCAAGTTGGACTCCATTTCATGCGTTCGATTAGCTCACTAGGGCTAATGCCGCTGGGATACAGTCGTAGGGTCGGAGGCATGGGCCACGACCAGGGCTCCTAGTCCTAGTACACACTTAGTGGCTGTGTTCACACCCCTTTGTCTATCAATGTGTTTATATACATGCGTTTAACTTTGAGCAGTTGTCTGCATATTTTCCTTCATTCCGCATGTTTATTTAACACTACTTATTGGCTCTGTTAATTATTTTCATTAACTATTTATGCACAGTGGTTTTCCTTGGGATTTTACTTACTGGGCTCGCCACCTGCCTTTTTTGTCTTTGGTGAGCATGAGATCCTAGTACTAGCAGGGGCAAGGGGATCATCGGCGATTTCATCTGACTTGCCTACACCGATGCCTGCTGGTACGTGTGATGTCTATATTTTGATATTTTGTATTATCTTTTGGGTTGAGAAACTGGATACACACTTGTACTGGTATACACACTGTTATAGTTGATCGCCTGTATGCACAGTACAACCAGGTTTTCCACTATAGGTTTGATCAGTAAAAATTTTATATATATATATGAATGCATTTTGTTAAACTTTAAATTCTTCCGCTGTTAATTTCTTTGAAAATGCTAAATTAAGTGACTTTAACAAATTACATGATAACTACCTAAAGTACGAAGGCAGAGAGAGACACGTGGCAGCGACTTCCGGAGCTGAGGCAGGGGGGTAGCTGACCATGGGGTGGCCCGGGAAATTCGGGGCCGCCACAGTGGAGGTTGGATTGTCCTCGAGATGCGTGTACACAGTAGATTAGATAACCACCTATATATATACATTGATCGATCAACATGCAAAGAAGGAAAATATTTTCACCGAATCATTGGGAGATCTGTGAAAGAAATTGAGGTTGGGGAAGGTGAATGCCAGCAATTGGAGGTTGAATTCAGGCATTGAACAACGGATATAAGGTAATTTGTCCTCATTTTTGTTTATTTCCATTAAAATGGATGTTGGAGTGAAATTTCAAATTTTGACGATTTCATCACTGTTTTTGATGACTATGGTGTTATTGAGTTTGGTTTTGATAAATTAGATCAATTGGAATCAAATTTGTGGAAAATTGAGATGCATTTATGGATTTCGAATTTTTGGGTATATGCATGTAATCCGGGAATTGGGTTGGTTTTATGTTAATTTGTGGTGAAATTTTGAGGATTGGGAGGTCTTCAATGGATTGAGAGTGAAGAGGAATGGAGAGGAGAGAAGAAGGGGCAAAGATTGAAGAGGAAAAAAAAAAAGAGACGGGTTCGTTTCTGGTTAAAACCAGAGACGAAACCGTCTCTGGAGGAAAGGGGGAGGGGATGACGCACGCGCGTGCAGCGCGCGTGCGTCCCCCGAAGCAGGCCGTGCACGCGCGTGCGTCCCCCGAACCAGGCCGGACTAGCCCAGGGCTGGTCCAACCACCTGGACCAGACTGGTCCAAGTGGGGCTCGCCCCTAATAAAAAAACCGTTTTAAATGAAATAAAATAGGAAAATAGTTAGAAAAAATATCAGAAAAATTTGTAAAAATTCTAGAAAAATTTAGAAAATTAAGAAAAAGGTAGAAAAGTAGGTACGAGACTTTTCGAGTATTTTTGGAACCCCGACATAGTCCGGAAGAGGTATTACAACTGAAAAATTAGAAATATAATATCATAAAATTATATAATATGTTTTTAAAAAGTGTAAAACACTATAAATGGGCTTTAGCGATCGGGAAATCATAGCTCGGACATCGGGGAGCTAGGTGGGTGTACTGACGGGTCCGGGAAGTCGGAGTGCATATTTTTAGGTACGTAAAATCCAACTGAACACCACTACTGCATTTACTTATTGTTATTCATTTGAGCTATTTTATTGATAATCTTCGAGTCCAATCTTACTGTAATGGTTGAGGTTTCCCGTCTATGTATCTGAGGGTGTGTGGTTGCTTGTTAGGTGTGTGGTCTAGGACACAGTTGTAGGGTTGATGGTGTAGGCCACAACAGGGCTCCTAGTCCTCAGTACACATCTTTGATAGCTGGTTCACACCCATTTGTATTTCTGTGTGTTTATATTCATGCGATGAGCTTTGGGCAGTTGTCTGCATTTCTTTTTCTTTCCGCATATTTATTTAACACTCTTAATTGGTTTCCATTTACATTCTTTAATTATGATGCACGGTGGTTTTCCTTGGGATTTTACTTACTGGGCTTGTCATCTACCTTTTGTGATGGCTGAGCGCAGATCCTAGTACTAGCAAGGGTAATGGGATTCTCGGCAATTATATCTGACTTCCCTGCGCCGAGGCTTGCTGGTACGTGTGATGTCTATATTTTGATATTTTGTTTATATTTTGGGAACTGGGAGACTATAGTTCACACTTATATTTGTATATATTAACTGTTATAATTGATCGCCATATGTACAATACTTTTCGAGATTTCCATTATAGGGTGAAACAGTAAAATCTATATATATATATATAATTCTTTTGCTAGAAATGAAGCTTCCGTTGTAAATCATAAATTTATATTAAATGGCACGAAATATAAGAGAATGTCAGGTAAGTAGATAGAGAGCGACGTGGCAGAAGTTTCTGGTGCATTAGCAGGGGAAATGGGAAGCCACGGGGCAGTCTCTGAATTTGGGCCGCCACAGTTTGGTATCAGAGCAAGGTCGATAAGGTCGTAAATAAAATAAGTTAACGAAAGAGCATAAACTTTAAACCAAATTAGATGTGGAAACCCGACGAATTGCCTATAACTTTTAGTTGGGAAGCAATGGAAACGGGTAAAGTTAGGATTGTTATGTGATATGTATTGTTGTATTTGTATATATTATACGCATACGTATATGGGGAACTGATTCGGACACGAAAATCAATACAGACTACTATGGATGATAGACCCCTACCATTACTTCTCCGACTACACAGCAGGAGGCTGGGGAGACCAGCGATCATACCACTAGAGAGGTAGCTGATTTGCGAGCCATGGTACAAAGAGTTACAGATCAGCAGTTACTGCAGCAGGCACAGATGGCTGAACTCATGGAGTACATACGGAACTCGAGGATACCTGCAGTAGCACCAACAGCTGAGTTAGCTGCAACTACCCCTTCGGCTGCGATTGCACCAGCAGTGGATACACAGGCAGTAGGGACTGAGATATTGAGAGAGAGAGAGAGAGAGAGTTAAACCTGTTGTGGTACCAGCTGTTGCTACTGAGGTGACGCTTACTACTACAGAGTCGTAGGGCATTACTTCGACTGCCAGGAGTAAGATGTCAGAGACAGCGAAGATGGTGAAAGATTTTATGAGGTTTAACCCTACCTACTTTACCGGCGTTAGTGATCCAGAGGTTGCAGGACGGTGGTTGATGACACACCGGCGCTTACATCAGTTGTTAGAGGTGCCGGAGGCGGATCAGCCACATATTTTAGGGTACTATTTGAGAGGTCAGGCAGCAGTGTGGTGGACGACCTACAAGGACACGCATGCCGTACCGTCTACATGGGTAGAGCTCAGACAGTTGTTTTTGGATGAGTATATTCCTACCGAGGTGTAGTTGCGACTTAGGGAGCAGTTTCTGGCATTAAGACAAGGTAACATGACGGTGTCACAGTACATGGATCGATTCAGGTATCTTATGATGTATGCCATGGATGTGGCTAACACCAAGAGACTTCAGATTTATTATTTCATCATGGGTTTGGATGAGAGGATAGGTGGAGTAATTGTTGCGAGTGGAGGCGAGACTTTACAGGCTATCTACGATAGGGCATTGGCTTGCGAGACATATCTACGGCATAGGGGTGAGCTAGTAAACAAGTCTGGGCAGTGTTCTCAGTCTGATCAGAGCCCGAAGAGATAGAGGGATCAGTCTGACCGATAGAGACACGATCAGGTTCGTCGAGATAGGCGTCGTGAGCAGCAGAGAGGAGCTAAGAGACAGGTGGTGTATGCTACTACATCTGCACTTGTTGGGCAACAGCGACAACAGTCGCAGCAGCAGTATCATGAAAGGGATCAGGGTCGCCAGGACAGGGGTCAGAGAGATCGGGGTCAGAGCCAGAGATTCGATGACAAGCAGATTGGGAGGCGTGAGACGTGCAAGTGTTTTAGGTGCGGTCAGAGGGGACACTTAAGGGTCAACTGCAGATCACCGTCGCCACGACGAGATCAGGGTATGGATAGGGACAGAGTGCATGTGGTGGCACAACCAGATTCGGGAGCTACCAGGCAGCTAGTCGAGGGTAACAGTAGACTAGTTCATGCTATGTTTGACTCGCGTAGCACATTATCATTTATTGCTGAACGATTAGTTGGGGAGTTAGGGTTAGTTGCACACACACTTGAGACCCATCTTGTTCTCAGCACGGCTTCTGGGGATAAGATTTATCCTAGCCGGATAGGTTGGGACGTCATGATATAGGTTGCCAGACATCAGTTGCCAGCTGATCTTCGAGTATTGGAGTACTTAGAGTTTGACGCACTATTTGGAATGGATTGGCTATCAGCGTATCATGCACGGATAGACTGTTTTGGGAAGATGGTAGAGTTTAGTATTCCGGGTTTGCCAAACTTTTCATTGAGCGGGACTGCGTCGGAGTTACCCATTACGAGAGGTAGATTAGCGACTACTCAGGAGATGGAGGAGTTCGCTGTGATTATCGAGCCTGAGACTAGAGTACCAGTTAGGATTGAGAATGTACCAGTAGTCCGAGAGTTTGCCTACGTCTTCCTAGACGATTTACCGGTTTACCACCACCACGGGCGATAGAGTTCATTATAGAGTTGATACTAGGGACCCAGCCTATATCTAGACGACCTTATCGGATGTCACCGATGGAACAGGAGGAGGTCAGGAAACAGTTAGAGGACTTGTTGGCGAAGGGTTTCATTCATCCGAGTATGTCACCGTGGGGAGCGCCAGTATTATTTGTGAAGAAGAAGGATGGATCGATGAGGATGGGTGTAGATTATCAGAAGTTGAATCAGGTGACAATAAAAAACCGTTACCCACTTCCGAGGATCGACGATCTATTTGACCAGTTGACGAGTGCACAGTTTTTCTCGAAAATTGAGTTACGCTCGGGATATCTCCAGTTACGGATTCAAGAAAAGGACATTAAGAAGACTACTTTCAGTACCAGATACGGATTGTTCGAGTTTACAGTGTTGTCGTTTGGGTTGATGAACGCTCCAGCAGTTTTCATGGATTTGATGCATCTCGTGCTGAGACCTTATCTGGATCGATATGTAATAGTCTTCATTGACGATATATTGATATACAGTCGAACGCGAGAGGATCGCAAGAGTCATCTTCGAATAGTATTGACGACGTTGAGAGAGCATCAACTATATGCGAAGTTCAGTAAGTGTGAATTTTGGATGAGGGAAATCAAGTTTCTAACACATGTTATCAGAAGTTAGGGCATCTCTGTTGAAGGAGATAAGATTAGAGCGGTGATTGACTGGAAAAGACCAGAGACTGTTTTGGAGATACAGAGTTTCTTGGGTTTAACAGGATACTACCGTCAATTTGTTCAGGATTTCTCCACGATTGTAGCACTGATGACGCGGTTGACGAAGTGACGGCCCCGCTTCTAATCTAGGGCACCGCCGACTAATCCCGTAATTAAGCCCTAATCACGACACATAAGACCCAATTACGAATTAGTTAGCCTTTACCACTGTGTTCTCTTGTTTAAACAATTATTTTATTTAGCGAAGTCTTTAATATTTTTTTTTTTTTTTTTTTTTTTTTTTTTATAAATCCTAAGTGTGGAATCCGGGAAATAACGATCACCATATATATGCAAGTAAACGGCGAACATATATAAACAAAGTGAAAGCCAAAAGTCGGGTAATCTAACACTCATCCCAATAACATCCCAAAAGATAAAGACATAAGTAAACATAATACAAAAAGTACCCTACGTGTACGGGCAGCTACGCTCGGAGCTCGAGGTAGTCGCCGATCTTCTCCTTGCCGGCACTGGTGCTTTGCTCGACGGATCTACACCCACCGTTACAAACTAGACGGTGAGTATGATGATATTTAAGTGATAAGCGGGGAAATCTAATACTACATTTCCAATTTAAACAAAAGGTATTTAAAAGCATATGTAGTGAAGAAATGTTGAATAAATAATGCAAGTAAATACCAACGTTAACATATACACAAACCGACACAGAGCTAAGTCGAGATGATCTACGTCGGTCGGCGGTGAGAACTATCACCTAGCCTTTTCCACTCTTGTATGGATTTGTGCTCAACATATGATAATAATCTCTCTTTTTTTTTCTAATAACCTCAAATGGCGGAGCTGTGCTCTCGCGTATTTAAATCAATTATACTTGCCTACAACCCGTGGTCCATGCCACGTGTGCCGCCCAAGTGTAGTGGCGAGTCGGAGACCCAGAAAGACCGAAATCCTCGTGAATCCGCGCATCTCGTGTGCAATGGACACTAGATAATCCCTACTTTAGTTTTCAAGAATATATATCCTAAAATGTTATGATTTCAACATAAGTTAGGCTACAAAGCCCCAAGGGAAGTAGAACACAAGTCCAACATAACAGATAACCCTATAGCATGCATTTTCTAAATATCCATTAGCCACATTCCAAGACGAAAATTGAGCATATAAGGAAACATGGAGTCAATGATATAATAAACAAGGCATCATGCTATATTGATATTCAATATGAATAGAAACAAGGAAAGCATGATGTGGGAAATAAATTAGCTAGTCTACAAATAGACCGGAAATTTATAAATGACTGGAATGAAATAAAGTAAAGAGTTCCCACAGTTTCACTTACTAGTCACAGGATAGCTATGGCTATCCGACCTCGCGACACTCCGATTAGCGCTCTCGAAATCCCGTAACACCCCTAGGTCCCTGAAAGGTCATTTCATATCATTTATTTATTTATTTTTAATACTTTTATTACATAGATATATTTTATATTATTATCATTATTATTATTTTTGTATGTATACATATGTGTATGTGTATATATATAAATGTATACACATATATAAATATATATATGTATATTATTTATTTTTTTATTATTTAATTATTTATTTATTTATTTATTTTATTTTTTCTAAATTCCTAGTTAATTTCTATAATTTTTTTATATGAGCATTATTATTTATATAGGTCCCTATGCATGTGGGCTTTTGGCAAACATTAAAGGCCCACATTTTATGCACATGAATGTGACTGTGCACAACAAAAGCCCACCATCATACACATTTTAGGTCCCAAGCCCATATACATGGACTTGGCCCATATACATGCATATACATATATATGTTTTTGGCACATATACATGCATATGGTTTTTTTTTTTTTTTTTTTTTTTTTTTTTTTATTTTGGATGGCCCAAGCCCATATACATGGACTTGGGCCTTCACCACCACCTCTAACTTGTGCGTTCAAGCACAAGCTTTCTACTTGTGTCTTGAACGCACGTTAGAGAGTGTCTTTGGTTCGGCCAGCAACTCATGTTGGCCGAACCAAGCACCTCGTTGGTCTTTTGCTCGCGCATTCGTCAACCGGCTTCGATGCTCCATCGACGACCGTTGACGCCATGTTGATGTCTTACCAAATTTTCTAAAATTAAAATATGCATTAATTAACAAAATTAAACATGCATTTGTAAACTACAACTCAAGAACTTCAAAAACATACCCAAAACTGAAAATTTTAATCCAACCAAAACCTCACTGATTTTCGAAACCTCTTTTGGGATCGCAAGTGTTTTTCAATAGAGAATCCAAATATGAACTTTGTTTTCAAAAACAACATTATTTACTAGCTCGAAAATTCCCAAAATCGAAATCATAAGAAAATTCTATTTTTTTGGCAAAAACTTACAATATCCGAAAATGGATCTTGTTGTTTGAGATTAAGGTTTAAAATTGCATCAAATCTACATCGAAACACTTTAGAATCATCCCCACAGAAAACCCCTTTGATTGAACTCAAAAATACTACAACTTCAATGCATGAGGAGGAAGGAAGGTTACCTAGTTGGTGTTCTTTGATGGGAGGTGTTTGATCCCTTGATTTGTGCTATAAAAACTCCTTTAAATCTACCAAGTTTTTCAGCAAGAGAGTTCTCTACAACTCTGAATTTTCAGCCAAAGACATGCATTATGAAGCAATGTGTGAGAAAATATGCTTTTTTATAGTGGGGTTTTGATCTAATGTGTTCATCCAATCTCTATGATATCTTGTGGCCATCCTTTGCTCCTACTCTCCACTAAAATCCAGCCTTGTAACACACATGTGTGACACAAGTGTATGGGAGTGTGTGCTCACACGAATCTCGAGGTAAGTCTATGTGTGTTGTATTTTCCAACCAACTATAGGATTCTAATTTGATTTTCTCAATTACATAGAACCATATACATTTTAATAACTCCATAATGCATATTAATCTTTTATAAATTCATATTAATATAAAACAAAACTCTCAAAAGTGCCAATTACCCAGTTCCCCGGCTCGCACGCAACTCGAGGCACTTTCCTCGTGCGTCGAACGTCGTATTTTTCAACTAAATTAAATAACTTAATTTATGTTAAAGTAGATTTGAAATAAATTGTTATTTGCTAGCCTAGTCTCGCTACCCCGGTAATTCCACTAGGTACCCGTACTTGCACGCACTCCAAGGCGTGTTTCCGCTCGCGTCAACTCGGCGTCTATGGTTTGCAAACAAATTTACTTAATTAGTCTACACACATACACAACACTAGGCATACACTAGTACAAATATAACATTTACCTTGGCCACGTGCCTCAGTAAGTGTGCGCATCTCATGCGGGCCCCACGTCACGGGTCGGTGATCTTGATTAAGCAAGTTAATCAAGATTAGAAAATTGGGCCGTGACAAATATTCCCAACAAAATGGAAATTTCGTCCTCGAAATTAGATTTAACTCGAGGAACCTTACTAAAGCGCACACCGCGAGGATGTAACTATTTTCCCCGTCCCTTTAACCTCACTCACGTGGACCGTTCCAACATGAATATGTGATACTAACTTTCTCTTGGTGGGCACACTGACTAACCTAACGATCTATGGTCGTTACGTAAATTACGGACTCACATGAGAATCCTTTTGGGGCGAGATATCGATTCATACGAGAATACGTACACGGTTCGATATCTTGTACGAATTTACGGACCCACTTAGAGTGATAAGGTAGACATCGGATTCACATGGAATTCGTGCACACGACTTCGATATCATTTTCCGTCAAGCGTAGACTCACCTAAAGTCAAAACATGTGACTCGCTCAAGTTCACACAAAACCCGGACTCACATAAATCTATGCACACGAGTTTACTCGACTCGCATAGAGTCTAGACTCACATGAGTTACGTCACATAGTCTACTCTCACTCGCACGAGTCTAAACTCACGCGGTGTCTTGACGCACGATCTATTCTTACTCGCACGAGTCTGGCACACAACCCCTTTTCCCCTAGATTCACACACGTCCTAGCACCTCGTCGCCGCCACTCGAAATATTGATTCACACGAGTCTTTGCACCTGACAAGATATCCTTTCAAAGGTTAAGACTCACACGAGTCGGGGCCCGCACGAGTTAGGAGTATCACACATAGTTTGCTCCTCCCCTTCGAAAGTTGACTCATACAGAGTCGTCGCACACAACTAAATATCTATCATACCTCGAAGGGTGTATTCACACAAAATTCTTCACCACTACTCACATAGAGCACATTCTACTAACTAACTCACACAGAGTCTCCCAAGTCGACTCACCTAGTGCCACCGCTAACTCGACTCACACTAGAGTCACCATTTACAACTGACTCACCTAGAGTCTATTCTAACTCAGACTTACCTAGAGTTCACTTAGGTCGAACATAAACTACAGACCGAACATAATAAAATCAAGCTAAGATGCAAAATAACTCATACCCGCCATAGGTTGTCGCGTCGCTCGGGATCCGAGAATTTGCATCAACGTGGGCTTTCTCTCATGAGCGGGTGTGCATCACTAAGTGACATGCACGTCAGCGAGGACAATACTTAGCGGTATGCCCTGGTTGCCTACAATGGTAACATAACCTATGTCCCTCGCCACGTGGCCTACTCGTACTCGTCAGCTGTGGACGGTATGCGGCAATGTGTCCGTACCATGCAACGATAACATAGTCTCTGCCGCGTGACTCACTTGTCTCCACTACGAAAACCACGTATTTGTTGTCGTGGTGCGATGGTCCGGAAGAGCAAGTCTCATGGTGGGTGGTAATCTTGGCCTAATCGGTGGTGGTGGTAAGGAACGTCCTCCCCCTGAGCTCTGTGTTGACGCGACATAAGACACTTGAGGTACCACCGATGTGAAACGTGAAGTCACCCCCGATCCATGGAAGCCTCTATCCCATGTCCTGGGTGCCTTGCCACTCCGCCGCCTCCTCTCGAAATCTGCGGCCCGCTCTAATGTCAATCTCTCGCTACTAAGCTAAGCTTTGCCTGTCAACTATTACACCAAGGTAGTAGGTCTCGTGGAAAAGTGCACGCTCGTATATCTCGGTGAGTGTCCTAGCGCCGTGCGACTACGTGATAGCCAATGTCGCTCTCGGACTGCCCCAAAATGATACACATCTCCCAACTCATCTCGGACCAAATCCCCATGCAAAGCGCCTCGGATACCGTATCTATCTCGGTACTCCATAGCCCGACTCATCGCTCTCTGCGCCTCAAACTCATAAACTCTCTCCTCGACCTCATCATGATATTGCTTGGCGGAAATGCTGCGATAAAACTTGGCCTTAAAGGCCGTCCATGACTCAAAGTCCCCATCGGTAGCTATGGTGGTGCGCCACGAGACGTCGGCATCTCTCATAGCGTATAAGAAGACAAATGCGGGCGTAATCTATCCTCGATCCCCAAAATCCGATGTAGCTTCTCTGTGATAATATCCATCCCTCAATCTTCTCAAAGTTTCTCTCCCGTCGAAGTACCTTTGGTTGAAGGCGGAGAAAGTCCTTCACCATTGAATCCCTGCTGCGAGCTGAAGGTGTAGGTGTGGGAGTCGGAGTCGTCACTGCTACCTCTGCCGTCGAAACGGTCACTACCGGAAGAGTCGGCGTCGCTACCGTGCCCTGAATAATAGGAGGGTCTGGTATGGACGCAGTCGCTGGAATGGTGGATGGTGCAGTAGTAGGTCCGGTCGTCGGAAGTGTGGTAGTCGCAGGAGTAGTGGCGACGGCACGAGTAAGTGCGGTGACCTGTGCTGTCATGAAGGTCATGAAATCAGCCATCTGTTGTCCCTGTGCCGCTACTCGATCCGCCAACCTCTGATAGTCGTCGTTTGATGTAGTAGGAGGCTGACTACTACTAGCACCCATATCGCCTGTCTCGCGTGCATTCGTCATCGTCGTCTACATGTGGATAACGATTTCCTATTAACTATTACGAAGTCTATCACGTATATACGTATACATATTGAAAAAAAGATAGCATATATATACAAATTCCCGACTCACTTTCACTCAATTCCCAACAAAATAATTTCTAGGCAAGGTTCATCTGGTTTCCACTTCTAGGGTGTGTATTTTATTCAAATTTATGCTTTCCTCCTTGATAAATGATCTTTGATACCAATCAGGAAAATTGGTATCAAAATCATTATTCAACACTATGTTTTGTCCCTAAGGTTCTAAAGCCTAAGCTCTGATACCAACTGTGACGGCCCCGCTTCTAATCTAGGGCACCGCCCGGCCTAATCCCGTAATTAAGCCCTAATCATGACACATGAGACCCAATTACGAATTAGTCAGCCTTTACCACCTGTGTTCTCTTGTTTAAACAATTATTTTACTTAGCAGAAGTCTTTAATATTTTAGCGGATTTTTTTTTTTAAAAAAAAATCCTAAGTGTGGAATCCAGGAAATAACGATCACCATATATATGCAAGTAAACGGCGAACATATATAAACAAAGTGAAAGCCAAAAGTCGGGTAATCTAACACTCATCCCAATAACATCCCAAAAGATAAAGACATAAGTAAACATAATACAAAAAGTACCCTACGTGTACGGGCGGCTACGCGCTCGGAGCTCGAGAGGTAGTCGCCAATCTTCTCCTTGCCGGCACTGGTTTGCTCGACGGATCTACACCACCGTTACAAACTAGACGGTGAGTATGATGATATTTAAGTGATAAGCGGGGAAATCTAATACTACATTTCCAATTTAAACAAAAGGTATTTAAAAGCATATGTAGTGAAGAAATCTTGAATAAATAATGCAAATAAATACCAACGTTAACATATACACAAGCGACACGAGGCTAAGTCGAGATGATCTACGTCCGGTCGGCGGTGAGAACTATCACCTAGCCTTTTCCCTCTTGTATAATTTGTGCTCAACATATGATAATAATCTCTCTTTTTTTCTAATAACCTCAAATGGCGGAGCTGTGCTCGGCGTATTTAAATCAATTATACTTGCCGACAACCCCGTGGTCCATGCCACGTGTGCCGCCCAAGTGTAGTGGCGAGTCCCGGAGACCCCGAAAGACCGAAATCCTCGTGAATCCGCGCATCTCGTGTGCAATGGACACTAGATAATCCCTACTTTAGTTTTCAAGAATATATATCCTAAAATGTTATGATTTCAACATAAGTTAGGCTACAAAGCCCCAAGGGAAGTAGAACACAAGTCCAACATAACAGATAACCCTATAGCATGCATTTTCTAAATATCCATTAGCCACATTCCAAGACGAAAATTGAGCATATAAGGAAACATGGAGTCAATGATATAATAAACAAGGCATCATGCTATATTGATATTCAATATGAATAGAAACAAGGAAAGCATGATGTGGGAAATAAATTAGCTAGTCTACAAATAGACTGAAAATTTATAAATGACTGGAATGAAATAAAGTAAAGAGTTCCCACAGTTTCACTTACTAGATCACGGGATAGCTACGGCTATCAGACCTCCTTGACACTCCGATTAGCGCTCTCGAAATCCCGTAACACCCCTAGGTCCACGAAAGGTCATTTCATATCATTTATTTATTTATTTTTAATACTTTTATTACATAGATATATTTTATATTATTATCATTATTATTATTTTTGTATGTATACATATGTGTATGTGTATATATATAAATGTATACACATATATAAATATATATATGTATATTATTTATTTTTTTATTATTTAATTATTTATTTATTTATTTATTTTATTTTTTTCTAAATTCCTAGTTAATTTCTATAATTTTTTTATATGAGCATTATTATTTATATAGGTCCCTATGCATGTGGGCTTTTGGCACACATTAAAGGTCCACATTTTATGCACATGAATGTGACTGTGCACAACAAAAGCCCACCATCATACACATTTTAGGTCCCAAGCCCATATACATGGACTTGGCCCATATACATGCATATACACATATATGTTTTTGGCACATATACATGCATATGGTTTTTTTTTTCTCTTTTTTTTTTTTATTTTTTTTTTATTTTGGATGGCCCAAGCCCATATACATGGACTTGGGCCTTCACCACCACCTCTAACTTGTGCGTTCAAGCACAAGCTTTCCTCTTGTCTTGAACGCACGTTAGGAGTGTCTTTGGTTCGGCCGACAACTCATGTTGGCCGAACCAAGCACCTCGTTTGTCTTGCTCGCGCGCAGCCGATGACTTCGATGCTCCATCGACGACCCGTTGACGCCATGTTGATGTCTTACCAAATTTTCTAAAATTAAAATATGCATTAATTAACAAAATTAAACATGCATTTGTAAACTACAACTCAAGAACTTCAAAAACATACCCAAAACTGAAAATTTTAATCCAACCAAAACCTCACTGATTTTCGAAACCTCTTTTGGGATCGCAAGTGTTTTTCAATGGAGAATCCAAATATGAACTTTGTTTCAAAAACAACATTATTTACTAGCTCGAAAATTCCCAAAATCGAAATCATAAGAAAATTCTATTTTTTTGGCAAAAACTTACAATATCCGAAAATGGAACTTGTTGTTTGAGATTAAGGTTTAAAATTGCATCAAATCTACATTGAAACACTTTAGAATCATCCCCACAGAAAACCCCTTTGATTGAACTCAAAAATACTACAACTTCAATGCATGAGGAGGAAGGAAGGTTACCTAGTTGGTGTTCTTTGATGGGAGGTGTTTGATCCCTTGATTTGTGCTATAAAAACTCCTTTAAATCTCCCAAGTTTTCCAGCAAGAGAGTTCTCTACAACTCTGAATTTTCAGCCAAAGACATGCATTATGAAGCAATGTGTGAGAAAATATGCTTTTTTATAGTGGGGGTTTTGATCTAATGTGTTCATCCAATCTCTATGATATCTTGTGGCCATCCTTTGCTCCTACTCTCCACTAAAATCCAGCCTTGTAACACACATGTGTGACACAAGTGTATGGGAGTGTGTGCTCACACGAATCTCGAGTTAAGTCTATGTGTGTTGTATTTTCCAACCAACTATAGGATTCTAATTTGATTTGCTCAATTACATAGAACCATATACATTTTAATAACTCCATAATGCATATTAATCTTTTATAAATTCATATTAATATAAAACAAAACTCTCAAAAGTGCCAATTACCGGTTCCCGGCTCGCACGCAACTCGAGGCACTTTCCTCGTGCGTCGAACGTCGTATTTTTCAACTAAATTAAATAACTTAATTTATGTTAAAGTAGATTTGAAATAAATTGTTATTTCCTAGCCTAGTCTCGCTACCCGGTAATTCCACTAGGTACCGTACTTGCACGCACTCAAGGCGTGTTTCATTCGCGTCAACTCGGCGTCTATGGTTTGCAAACAAATTTACTTAATTAGTCTACACACATACACAACACTAGGCATACACTAGTACAAATATAACATTTACCTCGACCACGTGCCTCAGTAAGTGTGCGCATCTCATGTGGGCCCCACGTCACGGGTCGGTGATCTTGATTAAGCAAGTTAATCAAGATTAGAAAATTGGGCCGTGACAAGAAGTTTTTCCTTTACACTGATCATCAGAGTCTGCGCTATCTTGTCACACAGAGAGATCTGAATATGCGTTAGAGGAGATGGTCAGAGTTGTTGAAGGATTATGACTTCACGATCGAGTATCACCCTGGCAAGGCCAATGTAGTGATAGATGCTTTGAGTGGATGCGGAGTTGACGGTCAGACTCGTACTCGACTTATGGGACTATTGGAGGCAACATCAGTGGTGAGTATATCGGACATTTCTGATACGCACGATGTTCAGATTTGTGGTCAGATGAGAGTACCGACAGTGTGACTAGAGTGGGTATCGGAGTGTTAGAGGGCTGATGGCCTTTATGAGCGATTCAGTGGTTTAGCGTGGGATCCCGAGTGCACTGATTGGACAGAGATGGCGGATCGATGTTTGCGGCACAGAGGTCGACTATGGATACCGGCGGTACCAGAGATTAGAGATAGTATATTAGAGGATGCTCACTGGTCGCATTATACAGTTCATCCGGGCAGAACCAAAATGTACCATGACTTGTGGAGATTGTTTTGGTGGCCGGGGATGAAGGCTGATGTTGGCGATTATGTTCGAGGGTGTCATATATGTCAGCAGGTTAAAGCGGAGCATAGACGACCAGATGGATTGCTACAGCCGTTACCCATTCCTTAGTGGAAATGGGAACACCTTACCATGGATTTTGTCAGTGGATTACCGCAGACATCTAGGCGACACGATGCAATCTGGGTAGTGATTAATAGACTGATGAAGTCGGCACATTTCATACCAGTTTCCATGCGATACACGTTCCCTCAGTTGAGCAGATTATTCAAGTAGGAGATTGTTAGACTGCATAGGGTGCCGGTCTCCATTGTATCTGATAAGGATCCCAGGTTTACTTCGAGATTCTGGGAGGCGATGCAGGAGCAGTTTGGCACTAGGTTGCAGTTTAGCACGACGTATCATCCCCAGACAGATGGCCAGTTAGAGAGATTGATACAGATTTTAGAGGACATGTTGAAGGCTTGTATTCTGCAGTTTGGAGGTTCGTGAGAGGATTACTTACCACTGTGTGAGTTTGCTTACAACAATAGCTATCAGGCTAGTATCGGGATGCCGCCATTTGAGGCACTTTATGGGAGGCCCTGCAGGTCACCAGCTTGTTAGGCATAGCTGGAGGATACAGCTACGATAGAGCCGAAGATAGTTGTTGATCACACAGAGAAGATTCGACAAATCCGTCAGAGGCTTCGAGTGGCACAGGACAGGCAGAACAAATACGCGGATAGATACCACGAGAGTCTGAGCTATGAGGTTGGCGATATGGTTTATCTGAAGGTTTCTCCTTGGAAGGGCCAGTAGAGATTCGGGATTAAGGGGAAACTGGCACCGAGATTTATTGGACCTTATCGAGTTGTAGAGAAGGTTGGCAGTGTGGCGTACAGATTAGATCTACCAGCGGAGTTGGCAAGGATTCATCCTACCTTTCAAATTTCAATGTTGAGATTGGCTAGGACCAGGCTACTGTTGGGTTTTGGAGTTCATGCACAGCGGAGATTTAAAAACTATTTTGAGAAAAACCCCAACAGGATCTGAATTTGATTAATCATACCATGAAAACTTAATCATACCTCACTCGCAATGTACCTTTCTGAAGGTTAATCGATCTCTAAGGCGCTGCCAACAACGAACGCCCTCTATCAGCAGTCCACTCACGAACGGCGGCCGAGATTTGAAGTGCTAGCTTTGAGAGAATACCAAACCTTTTTGTTTCTCTCCAAAACAATCCAGAGCATACCAAAAAACCCTATGTCGTTTCTTAAAACGAAAAATAAAGTTTCAGCCGTTTTTAAATCTTTCTTACTTGTATTCTAACTCAAAGCGTCTATTTATACAACCCTTGTATATAGACGGTTAAGTAAATTACACATATACCCCTACTTAAAGAAGTATAAGTGTAATACACTACAAGGATGTTTCTGTCATGAATTTTATCATATAACATTCATTTTTCTGAACCATCTTAAAATCTCGCAAAACCATTCTCAGTGTGCGACCCAATAGGCTCATACAACGTTGGCAGTGTACCAAAACACATTTTGGTATACAAGTCATAAGCGGCCTCTAGCAAGACATTATGACTACCCAAGTTGTCCAAATATCAAATCGATACAACCTAATCAATAGTGTATATAACATCCTTTTGTCACACGATATCCTTTTGATCAAACATACGGCATGGAATTGTCATCTAACATGTTCAATTGTACTAGTCTCGATTTCTAGGTAGACCGAAAACATCTAAGTGACATTGATCAATATCAATTCACTTAGACTAAGCCTTTTAACAGTCTAACACATCGAGGGATCTACTGGATATCTCTCTTTATATGAGAGGGACAAATTCTATCTCGATTACATAACTTCACCATATTATTCACACACGGTAACCAATCACAACCTTTATAATCGTCAGGTTAAAGACAACGTTTGATTGCGTCAAATCAACTTGTATTCCTAATGTTGAAGTCTCTGGTAATCTCAAGTCAGAGGACTGAGAAATATACCTATCATGAGAAACAACTATAACTTAATCCATGTGATGTTCTCATAGTGGGTCGGTCCAGTACTTTATTCCCTAACAAGTACTCATGATCTTGATTCGTATTCCTATACGTATGATCATCGTATGATCATCAATCAAGACTCACACTAGTCTTAATTCATTATAGTTCCCAGTCTAATAATCGACTAGAGACATTTAGGATATTTCTGTAAATACCCATGGATCTTATTATAATGTAAACATGCAAATCAATTATGCAAATCAATTATAATAAACAGTAAATGAAATCCTCTATTTTATTAACTAAAATGTATTCATAAAGACTATTAATGGATTGACCTAGGGCACATTTTCCAACATCTCCCACTTGCTATAGGGCCAATCATTAATGCATCTAATGCCTAATGATCTAACATGACCATCATGTTTCGCTTGTGGAAGAGCCTTTGTCAATGGATCCGCAACGTTATCTTCAGTAGGTACTCTGCAAATCTTTACGTCTCCCCTCTCAATAATTTCTTTGATGAGATGAAAACGCCTGAGTATATGTTTGGATCTGTGGTGTGATCTAGGTTCCTTGGCCTGTGCTATTGCCCTGTTATTGTCACAATACAAACAAATAGGGTTAGCAATACTTAGAACTACACCTAGTTCAGAAATGAACTTTCTGAACCAAACTGCTTCCTTTACTACATCGGACGTTGCAATATACTAGCTTCTGTTGTAAAATCTGCCACAGTCTCTTGCTTCGAACTTTTTCAGCTTACTGCACCCCAATTCAAAGTAAACACATATCCAGACTGCGATCTAAAATCATCTATATCAGTTTGAAAACTTGCATCTGTGTAACCATTTACAACTAGATCATTTTCAAAACCTCTATAGACCAAGAACACTTCCTTAGTCCTTCTTAAGTACTTAAGGATGTTCTTTACTGCTATCCAGTGACTCTCACTGGATCGTCGATATCTGCTTGTAGTGCTCAAAGCATATGATATATCAGGTCGAGTGCATAGCATGGCGTACATGATAGATCCAATAGCAATTGCATATGGAATCTTATTCATACGGTCTCGCTCATCATTTGTCTTAGGACATTGAGTCTTGCTGAGACTTATGCCATGAGACATTGGTAACAATCCTCTTTTAGAGTCTTGCAAACTGAACCTATTCAGCACCTTGTCTATGTAAGCACTCTGACTTAGAACGATTAGCCTCTTAGATCTATCCCTATAGATCCTTATTCCTAAGATATAGGCTGCATCTCCTAAGTCTTTTATTGAGAAACACTTCCCTAACCAAGACTTGACACTCTGCAATGTTGGGATATCATTTCCAATGAGTAATATATCATCAACATACAGTACCAGAAAAACAACTACACTCCCACTGACCTTCTTGTATACACAAGGCTCATCTTCGTTCTTAATAAAACCAAAATCCTTGATTTCTTCATCAAAACGAAGATTCCAACTCCGAGAAGCTTGCTTTAATCCATAAATGGATCTTTGAAGCTTGCATACCTTCCTAGAATTCTCAGGATGTACAAAACCTTCAGGTTGTGTCATATACACGTGCTCAAGCAACTTTCCATTAAGAAATGTTATTTTTACATCCATTTGCCATATCTCATAGTCATAATATGCAGCAATGGCAATTAAAATTCTTATAGATTTAAGCATGGCTACTGGCGAAAAAGTTTCATCATATGCAACACCTTGAGTCTGCCTGAAACCTTTTGCTACAAGTCTTGCTTTGAAAGTATGTACTTTGCCATCCATGTCAGTTTTCTTCTTGAAAACCCATTTACATCTAATGGTCTTACCACCTTCAGGTAAATCAACCAAGTACCAAACTTGGTTACCATACATGGATTGCATCTCAGAATTCATGGCACTTAGCCATTTATCTGAGTCTGGTCCAGACATAGCCTCCTGATAAGTGGTGGGCTCATTTTGATCCATAAGCAACACATCACGACTATCAGTAATGAGAAATTCGAATCTCTCTGGCTCATGTCTTACCCTACCAGATTTACGTGGGCCTTGTGTCACTTGCGGAGGTTCAACTGGTTCAGAAATTTGTTGAACTTCCGGTAGCGGTTCAGTGTTTATTTGTGATTCTTGAACTTCTTCAAGATTTATTTTTCTTCCACTAGTGTCTTTTGAAATAAACTATTTTTCCATAAAGGCACCATATCGAGCAACAAATATTTTGTTCTCAGTGGGATTATAAAAGTAATATCCTTTTGTTTCCTTAGGATACCCCACAAATAAACACTTATCAGATTTAGGTGCTAGTTTTTCTGAGACTTATCGCTTTACGTAAGCCTCACAACCCCAAATCTTAAGAAAAGACATACTAGATCTCTTCCCGTACCATATCTCATATGGTGTTTTATCAACCGCTTTAGAAGGAACTCGATTTAGAGTGAAAGCTGCAGTTTGTAATGCATAACCCCAAAAGGATAATGGAAGATCCGCATGACTCATCATAGATCGAACCATATCTAATAAGGTTCAATTTCTCCTTTCAGAAACTCCATTCCATTGTGGAGTTGTTGGTGGAGTCAATTGGGAGACAATCCTACAATTTCTAAGATGATCATCAAATTCTTGGCTTAAATACTCACCACCTCGATCTGATCGAAGTATTTTGATAGTTTTACCAAGCTGATTCTGCACTTCATTTTGAAATGTTCGAAACAACTCAAATGATTCAGCTTTATGTTTCATAAGATATACATAACCATATCTGCTGAAATCATCAGTAAATGTAATGAAGTACTGATAACCTCCTCTAGCCATTGTGTTTATAGACCACATACATCAGTATGTATTAGACCCAATAAATAACTTGCCCTTTCGCTGTGTCCAGTAAAGGGACTTTTAGTCATCTTTCCTTGTAAACAAGATAAGCACGTTTCATATGTTTCTAAATCAAATGAATGTAGAAGTCCATCTTTATGGAGCTTCTTTATGCATTTCTCATTTATGTGCCCGAGACAACAATGCCAAAGATAGGTTTGATTCAAATCATTTGACTTAAATCTCTTTGTATTTATGTTAAAGACTGGAGTATCAGTTGACTTTTTCATCCTTAGAATATAAAGACCATCACACAAATCAGCATTTGCATAAAATATTCCTTTACGAGAAATGGAACATCTATTATTCGCAATAATAAAATCAAAACCATCTATATCCAAGCATGAAACAGAAATGATGTTTTACGCTCAAAATGAGCACATAATAACAATTATTTAAAGTTAAGATAAGTCCACTAGGTAAGACTAAGTCATACGATCCAACAGCCAGGGCAACAACTCTTGCTCCATTCCCTACGCGAAGGATGACGTCTCCTTTTTCAGCATCCTACTTCTGGTGAGTTCCTGCACATTTATACAAATGTGATATCCACATCTCGTATCCAATACCCAGGAATCACTAGTGGATAAATTAATTTCAATAACATAAATACCTGAGGTGGTAGTCGCACTACCCTTTTTCTTCTTTAGATCTTCCCAGATAAAGTTTGCAATTTCTGAACCAATGTCCAAGTGCATGGCAGAAATGACAATTTCCTTCCTTTTCCTTTTGGTGCTCTGAAGCAGGAACAGACTGGGGCTTGACTCGTTCCATAGGCTTTGCGACAGGTGCAGCAGCAACCTTGGCAACTTTAGCCTTGCCTTTGCCTTTCTTATTCATTCCCCTTCCCTTTTAGACCATCAGCACATTACTAGAGGGTTTCTTGATATTTTGTTCAGCAGTTTTGAGCATCAAATGCAACTTTGAAATTGATTTCTCCATATTATTCATATTGTAGTTCATCACAAATTGTGAGTAACTTTCTGGTAATGAATTTAGGATCAAATCCGTAGCCAACTCTTGGCTTATGGGAAATCCAAGTCTATCAAGTTGGTCAACATAACCCTTCATCTTCAGAACATGAGGACTAACTGACACACCCTCAGTCATCTTACAAGAATGCAGGTTCTTGACTGTCTAAAACCTTTCTTGCTTAGCTTGCTGTTGAAACATTTCCTTCAGCGTTACAGCCATATCGTAGGCTTCCATTAGTTCCATGTCCTTCTGAAGTTCAGGAACCATAGTTGCCAACATAATGCATGCAACATCAGTAGAATCGTTGACATGCTTATTATGCGCATCCTTCACAGCTTTCGTAGCATTGGCTGGTGGGTCCTCAGGGATTGGAGCATCCAGAACATACAACTAGCATTCATGCTTGAGAACAATTCTCAAGTTTCTTAACCAGTCAAGAAAATTAGTCCCAGATAGCTTATCCTTCTCAAGGATAGATCGCAGTGAAAGGGGATTATTGTTACTTGAAGAGGCCATTGATCTACAATAAAGATTATGCAGAGTTTATTTTAGTATAGAGGAATAGACTCCCACTAAATTAACAACCCTCCTAAAACATATTGTTTATTTAGGGGACTTAAATCCATATTTCACCTAATTCTATGACAGCTATGGCATGAAAAAAGAACTAGATTATTTAGGTAGGTAACAGTTACCAATTACATCTTATGTAATTTTAGATACTTTTATGAGATACAGGACATCTTATGTCTTAGCATGTTTTTATCTCATCATATGCCTAAAGCCCAAAACTATTTTGATAGCTTTATTAAGTCGGACCAATTTAAACATTTAGGTAACTCTTACCCAACTTATCTCACCAAGATAACACAATACACCCAACTATGGCTGAAACTATATTAGTGCGATCGAGGCCTTGATAAGTGTTTAAAATTAGATGGCACAAGACTTAAGATTTAATAGAGGGATTTTATTTAGTTTTATTGATTTTTTAAGTAAACAATGAAATATCATATATTTTATTGATTTGTAGAGCCACTAAACAATTTAGGAAATTTTTATGCTATTCACTAATAGAAGAATTTATTTGCGCTAGGATTAGTTAGACGGCGGTCCCGCTATAGAAAATCATATTTTTCGCTGATTTTACTATACTAAATTTACCCCTTAATTTATCCAAAATTAAGTCAATTAAAACGTTTTTAATTAACTCGGGCCCACATCTAACTAATCATCTTATCCTAATCCAATTAGGACTTTAGTTATTTGAATCTTAGCATATCACCAATAACAAACTTCTCCATATTTATCTCCTATCCAATAAGGATAATGAAACCGATTTTGCATATATCTCCTAATCTAAATGTTATCTATCTTTATCAAATAGAAACTTCATAACAAAATAGATATAACAAGATAAATAAATAATTTCAAAAATTAATTATTTGTAATTTCGATCTTCATCCAAATAATCACAAACATGTAATTGAATCATGAACTACTATCCCAATCGAACCTAATTGTGTCATGGATCATAGAACACGAAACTCAATTCATTAAAATTATTCAAATTAACCTAACATGGTTATTAGTGTGTACGAAACTAATTTCAATTAAATCACGAATATACGTATTATATACACAAAACATGATAATAAATCTCACAGAAAACTTATATATATCATATATACATCAACTATTAACATGCTTTCAATCATATATCATAAGAAAACATGCAATGAGCTTAATGGAATCAAACTCGAAGGCTCTGATACCAATGTTGGGTTTTGGAGTTCATGCACAGTGGAGATTTAAAAACTATTTTGAGAAAAACCCCGACATGATCCGAATCTGATTCCATTAAAACACGTTTATACTATGAAAACTTAATCATACCTCACTCGCAATGTACCTTTCTGAAGGTTAATCGATCTCTAAGGCGTTGCCAACAACGAACACCCTCTATCAGCAGTCCACACACGAACGACGGCCGAGATTTGAAGTGCTAGCTTCGAGAGAATACCAAACCTTTTTGTTTCTCTCCAAAACAATCCAGAGCATACAAAAAAAATTCTAAGTTGTTTCTTAAAACGAAAAATAGAGTTTTAGCCCTTTTTAAATCTTTCGTACTTGTATTCTAACTCAAAGCGTCTATTTATACAACCCTTGTATATAGACGGTTAAGTAAATTACACATATACCCCTACTTAAAGAAGTATAAGTGTAATACACTACAAGGATGTTTTTGTCATGAATTTTATCATATAAAATTCATTTTTCTGAACCATCTTAAAATCTCGCAAAACCATTCTCAGTGTGCGACCCAATAGGTTCATACAACGTTGGCAGTATACCAAAACACATTTTGGTATACAAGTTATAAGCGGCCTCTAGTAAGACATTATGACTACCCAAGTTGTACGAATATCAAATCGATACAACCTAATCAATAGTGTATATAACATCCTTTTGTCACACGATATCCTTTTGATCAAACTTAAGGCATGGAATTGTCATCCAACATGTTCAATCGTACTAGTCTCGATTTCTAGGTAGACTGAAAACATCTAAGTGATATTGATCAATATCAATTCACTTAGACTAGACCTTTTAACAGTCTAACACATTGATGGATCCATTGGATATCTCTCTTTATATGAGAGGGACAAATTCTATCTCGATTACACAACTTCACCACATTATTCACACAGTAACCAATCACAACCTTTATAATCGTTCGGTTAAAGACAATGTTTGATTGCGTCAAATCACTGTATTCCTAATGTTGAAGTCTCTGGTAATCTCAAGTCAGAGGACTAAGAAATATACCTATCATGAGAAACAACTATGGCTTAATCCATGTGATGTTCTCATAGCGGGTCGGTCCAGTACTTTGTTCCCTAACAAGTACTCATGATCTTGATTCGTATTCCTATACGTATGATCATCGTATGATCATCAATCAAGACTCACACTAGTCTTAATTCATTATAGTTCCCAGTATAATAATCGACTAGGGACATTTAAGATATTTCTGTAAATACCCATGGATCTTATTATAATGTAAACATGCAAATCAATTATAATAAACAACAAATGAAATCATCTATTTTATTAACTAAAATGTATTCATAAAGACTGTTAATGGATTGACCTAGGGCACATTTCTTAACAGCCACGACCCATGGTTGATGTGCGACGGGTGGAGATTCAGACTGACGCAACTTACGAGGAGCTGCCGTTGGCGGTATTAGATCGTAAGATCCAAACTCTAAGGAACAGGGAAATATCGAAAGTACTCGTACAGTGGCAGCATCACGGTACGGAGGGACTTACCTGGGAGTTGGAGTCGACCATGTGAGAGTGTTATCCCCAGTTATTCCACGGTTTGTTCTAAACTGACTCAAATTTTGGGACGAAATTTCTTTTAGTTGGGAAGAATTGTAATGGCCGGTTACTTATTAACGCCGTTATTTACCTTATTTCAGATTAGGACGCCAGCTCGGATGACACGTGGATGCCGCGGATAGATTAGGCATGTTCTGAACCTAGGTATTGACTGTGTATTGTTATTTTTCTAATTTCGGTAATTTATTAATATTTTCATTTTCTTTATAATGATGTATTATCCGTCACCGGTGTGTAAAGGTAGTATTTATCAGGCGACGTTGAGCGCCGGGCCATTTCGTAGGACAGGCCAACGCGAGGTTCGGTAGCAGTGAGGCCGGGCGTTGGGGTTTAATTAAACTTAAATTATTTAAACATGCTAAGGTGGAGGATTTAATTTATAATGAAATATAAACATAACTTTAGGCTAGATTATAAATTAAATTGGGTACACTAAGTGTGGGACCGCCTCGAAAAGCATGCCGGACATGGGGCACGGGGTGCCGAGTGGTCGGGGAGTTAGTGTGACTCTATTTGTAAATTTTTGGAATTTATTGATGCCTAGAATAAATTATATAAGTTAAATCAAATTGAAATAAATAGAATCCTATAGTTTGAAATGAATAATCAACATTCTTGGGATCGACCTCGAGACACGCAACAAAAAGATACAAGGAAATTGGTGTCATGATAAGGTGTTCAAGAACTGTGTGACATAGGGTGATCAGTGGCAGTTGGATTGTCCTCGAGATGCGTTTACACAGTAGATTAGATAACCACCTATATATACATTGATCGATCAACATGCAAAGAAGGAAAACGTTTTCACCAAATCGTTGGGAGATCTGTGAGAGAAATCGAGGTTGGGGAAGGTGAATGCCAACAATTGGAGGTTGAATTCGGGCATTGAACAACGGATATAAGGTAATTTATCCTCATTTTTGTTGATTTTCCATTAAAATAGATGTTGGAGTGAAATTTTAATTTTTGGAGGATTTCATCACTGTTTTTAATGAATATGGTGTTATTGAGTTTGGTTTTGATAAATTACATTAATTGGAATCGAATTTGTGAAAAATTGAGATGTATTTGTGGATTTCAAAATTTTGGGTTCATGCATGTAATCTAGGGATTGGGTTAGTTTTGTGTTGATTTGTGGTGAAATTTTGAGGATTGGGAGGTCTCCAATGGATTGAGAGTGAAGAGGAATGGAGATGAGAGAATAAGAGGCAAGGATTGAAGAGGAAAAAAAAAAGAAGAGAAACGGGTTCGTCTCTGGTTAAAACCAGAGACAAAACCGTCTCTAGAGGAAAGGGGGAGGGGATGACGCATGCGCGCTGCGTCCCCTAAACTGGGCCGGTCTTGGTGGGGCCCGCCCCTAATAAATAAAAAAAAAATCAGTTTAAATGAAATAAAATATGAAAATAGTTGGAAAAAATATCAGAAAAATTTGTAAAAATTCTAGAAAAATATAAAAAATTAAGAAAAAGGTAGAAAAATAGGTACGAGACTTTTCGGGTATTTTTGGAACCCCGACATAGTCCGGAAGAGGTACCACAACTGAAAAATTGAAAATATAATATAATATCATAAAATTATATAATATGTTTTCGAAAAGTATAAAACACTATAAATGGGCTTCAGGGACCGGGAAATCATAGCTCGGACATCGGGGAGCTTGGTGGGCGTAATGACGGCTTCGGAAAGTCAGAGTGCGTATTTTCGGGTACATAAAACCCAACTGAACACCACTACTGCATTTACTTATTGTTATTCATTTGAGCTATTTTATTGATAATCTTTGAGTCCAATCTTAGTGGGACGGTTGAGTTTTCCCATCTATATATCCGAGGGTGTGTGGTTGCTTGTTAGGTGTGTGGTCTAGGACACAGTTGTAGGGTTGATGGTGTAGGCCATAACAGGGCTCCTGGTCCTCAGTACACATCTTGAATAGCTGGTTCACACCCATTTGTATTTTTATGTGTTTATATTCATGCGATGAGCTTTGGGCAGTTGTCTGCATTTCTTTTTCTTTTCGCATGTTTATTTAATACTCTTAATTGGTTTCCATTTACATTCTTTAATTATGATGCACGGTGGTTTTCCTTGGGATTTTACTTATTGGGCTCGTCATCTACCTTTTGTGATGGCTGAGCGCAGATCCTAGTACTAGCAAGGGTAAGAGAATTCTTGGCAATTATATCTGACTTACCTGCGCCGACGCTTGCTGGTACGTGTGATGTCTATATTTTGATATTTTGTTTATATTTTGGGAACTGGGAGACTATAGTTCACACTTGTACTTGTATATATTAACTGTTACAGTTGATCGCCACATGTACAGTACTTTCCGGGATTTTCACTATAGGGTAAAACAGTGAAATCTATATATATATAATTCTTTTGCTAGAAATGAAGCTTCCGCTGTAAATCATAAATTTTATATTAAATGGCACGAAATATGAGAGAATGTCAGGTAAGTAGATAGAGTGACGTGGCAGAAGTTTCTGGTGCATTAGCAGGAGAAATGGGAAGCCACGGGGCGGCCTCGGAATTTGGGGCTGCCACAGTATTAGCGCTCTAATTTCCAGACCTAGCACGCTAATTCCTCTTTGGAATTTTAGAAATAAAAATTTTGAATTTTTGACACAACTCCGATTCACCTCAAACTTCATGGACACGTCATTAACATCATATAAAGAGGATTAAAACCCCTAAAACATGTGTAGAAGGTCCAGTTCATGAGAAATGCCTAATTCACGCCGTGCCAATGACTTTGGCCTAAAAGCTCGGCTACATTGTATTCATTTATCATGGTCCTACATATAATGCATATGAAATGCAATCATGACATAAAAAATAATAATATAAGCACACTATGTGTATGTGACTAATGCAAGACCTATCATGCTTAACTCTTATTCATAAACTATTATTTAAGCACATTCATGTTCCAAAGTAAATCTAATTCACTCTATGAATCATGGACTTTGGTACCCATACACCTTTGTGTTCCATAAAATGTGTATTATATACATTCTTTTCTACCCATACTAGTTTAACTCTATTGGTCCTATTTATGACACATTTGTCAACATTATGAGATCTATTGCATTTTAAACATCTCTTAGACTCAGCCAATAGCTTTCCATAGCTCAATAGGCTTGCACCATAGCCTATGCCTCTCTTGTTGAGTGCACGTCGTTGTGCGCCCAACATCATGTCAAACATCTTAGTACCACTTGTGAACTTGGTCACCGTAGTGGTCAAGTCCTCTACTTCTTTTGCTAAGCCATTTTTCTCATTTATGGCCAATTCTAAGTTATGTTGGAGATCATCAATAATCTCATTTTGAGATTTAATCTCACTAATCGCTTTGATCAAACTCTTTTTGAGTTGTTTGGTCTTTTTGATCTCCTTTTCTAATTCATTCCTAAGGTCATGAATAATAGACATATCATTCAATGCATTTACATCATCATAATTAAAAGAGATAGAGTCACTTACCTCACTCCTTGCCATAAGACAAAGGATAGCCTTCTCATTTTCTGACTCGGAGTCGGAGCTAGATGATGATGATGAGTCGTATTTCTTGCCTTTTCTCATGTACTTGCATTCCAATGCTTTATGTCCCGGTTTGCCGCACTTATAGTAAATCATCTCGCGTGATTTGCTTGCATTGTTTGCACCTTTGTACTTCTTGTACTTGTCTCTTTTGTATGTTGCCTTCTTAAGCTTTCTTGATAGCATGACTACTTCTTGTTCAATAGAGTCACTCTCACTTGAGCTCACATCATCTTTGGTCGGTAAGCAAGTTGCTTTCAAGGCATGCTCCTTCTTTGACTCTTGTTTGGTCATTCCACCAAGTGCTTCTAATCTAGCATGGTCCTTTAGCTCGAACTCATGAACCGTCAATTCTCCACATAATGCATCAAAAGTGTAATTTTTAAGGTTTTGAAACGATTGAATAGCATACTTCTTCGCATCTTATTCCTTAGGCAAGCCTCTAAGGAACTTGTACATTGAGTTCTCTTGATCATAATGCTTTCCAAAGTTTTTGATCTCATTCAAAAGCTTCATGAACCTTGTAATGGTCGTGGTTATGTCTTCATAGTGTTCTTCAAGAATCCTCAATTTAGTGTTCTTGACATGTTGCGTCCCTTCAAAATGCACTTCAAGTTTTTCCCACACTTCTTTGGCCATTTGACAAGTGCTAACTCAGTTGAATTCGTTCTCACTAATGCACAAAACAAATGATTCACAGCTTGATCATTTGAGAGCTCAATCTTGATCTCCTCGGTGGTGTATTCTTTTAAGGGCTTGTTTGGTGGAGTGTAGCCATTCTCAATTGCATCCCACAAAAATCTATTTTGAGCTCTAATGTAGACCTTCATCCTTACTTTCAAATGAGCATAGTTTGTCCCATCAAAGTAGGGAGGCCTAATAGATGAGTTGTCTTCCGTAGGGTGAGCGAAATCAAATATTTGCATCCTTGCGAGAAAACACTCAAAGATACGTTAGTAACACTTTGAGCAATAACCCGCTCTGATACCAATTAAAGGTCAGTCAAGAGGGGGGTGAATTGGCTTACCGAGTAGTTATCGCTTTTTTAAAACTTTATGCGTAAATAACAATGATAATGCATACACCAACAATAAAATATCTATGCAATGTAAGTGAATAGGGTAGAAGAGATGGAAATAAGACACACAATATATAGTGGTTTGATCCAACCGATCTACATCCACTACCTAACCTCCCCGATTAGGATTTTCAACCCCCATTTATATTATCAATAAGTGTTACACCCTAAGCCAACTAGCCTAGTGAATGCCTAGCCTCAACTAGGTCTTTTACACGATGCCTTATCGCAATAAGGTCTTATACAACCACTTAGCCGCAACTAGGATTTTCGCACGTAGACCCACCTAGGATATTTTCCCACCTAGCCGCAACTAGGATTTCCCTCTCGACTTAGATCCCACTAAGTCTTACAATCAAAATTTGAGTAATACAATGAAATACACTTTACAAAGTAAAGTGGCACCAAGTTCAAATACAAGCAAGCCTCCTAGAGCCTAACCACTCTAATGCATGCAAGTATGAAAACAATTGAGAAATGCAAATATATAACTGATTTTATGCAAAACTCAAGTATGAAACTGTTTCAAATAAGTTGATAAGAGCAAATCCGGTTTCAAATCCAATGAACATGAAGTTTGATAAAAAACAAGTTTAAGTGCAAACTCATGTCCAAATCAGTCCTAGGGTTTAATAAATCAAGTATAAAACCCAAGACTAGTGTGTTCAATAACACAACAAGTAATTTCCCAAGTCAATCACACAAGAATATATAATTTAAGCACAAGAAAAGCTAGGAAATTAGAACTTTCATACAACCCAAAGAAGATGACTTGAAAATAAGTTTTGGAGAGGTGGTTGTACTCCTTAGAATGCCTCAAGAGTGCTGGTTTTGATGTTGACTCAGCAGCTTCAAACTATGACATGAAAACTCTAAGCTCATCTTCTTGAAAAATTTGAGCACTTGTGTTTTTCTTTGTTTTCAAAATCCAATTTGAGTGCTTAGTTATTTGAATGTGTTCTATATATTTATAGACCAGTTTATGACCGTTCTAGAGGATCCAAGGGCTGAAATTCCATCAAAAATTCAAATTAAAGTGAATTTTTCAGCTTTATAAAAAAGCTGTCAGGAATGCAATTAGCACGCTAATATTATGACATAGCGCGCTAACTCTGCACATAGCGCGCTAATAACAGTACTAGTGCGCTGACTGCAGGGATCTCAAAATAATTAATTCTGTCACTTGTGTTAGCGACCCTTACATATAACATATTAAATGTGACGGCCCTAAATCTCTCGGGGTCGCCCCGTAACCCATACCCTCTGCTCGCAAGCCCAGCAGCTCCTGTCACGTCACCGGACACGTCATCACTGCTGCCACGTCAACGGCTCTGTGAAGTGACGCTCCATTTGACTAATCCTACTATATTAAGTTGTTTAATTTATTTAAACATCTAGTAGGTTGGAAATTTTAGTAACAATAGCGGAAGCGTTTAATTCGTATTTTATGAGAATTTATTAAGCCTAAGTAGTGAAAAACCCAGAGATAACACCATGTATATAATTGAGACGAAGTAAACAGTAAGCCATATGTGTTAAAGTTCTAGAGTTCCCAAAACCCAACAAAATAATATATACATACATGATATCAAACACGAGCTAGCAACGGCCTCAGAGATAGTCGCCTAGTACCTCATTTCCCTTGCTATTGCTCGTACCATAATTTGCGCTCAGTTGCCCAACACATACAACAATGAGCCCAGTGAGTAAATTCCCAAGAGAAGTCTACACGATAATCATGAAAGCCACAATAACCTGCGAGACATGTGAATATGACCTTGGCAACAGGGATCATATTCCCATGGCCGGCAGTAAACAACATTCACAACAAATATGACGATCACACACAATATAAAATAAAACAGCATTCGAGTAATTCGGTTCAACCAACAATATCAATTAAAACTAGATAGAGGTGTGACGGAGTCTACCAAAACTAGATCATACTTTGTGAATTCGGATGCCCAGGCTGAGCACATCAAGCCTAGACCACACCCGAACCACTAACGGTGACTGGAAACACATCACAACTAACTGAACATGTGCACCCCGCTACTCGGGTAACTATTCACCGACTGCGCCAAGTACACGCGCTACAATCTAGCCCACTCAATTCCGTACCACAACCATCCCGATTAATCCCCAACCATGTGAACAAATCAAACACCGACCAACACATGATCACAGTGCATAAACATGGTAACCAGATAAGTAACAAAACGATAAATGAACAATTTGATAAACAATCATTTACATGGACACACCACGAATGAAGTAAAGTGTAACATTCTCAAGAGTTTTATGTACCTGTAACTACGCACTCCGACTTCCCGGACCCGTCAATCTAACCCGCTTAGCTCTCCTATGCCCGAGCTATGGTTCCCCAGTCCCTGAAGTTCATTTATAGTGTTTTATAGTATTTAGAAATACATTATATAATTTTTTTATGATATTATATTATATATTAAATTTTCAGTTGTGGTACCTCTTTCGGACAATGTCGGGGTACAAAAAATACCCGAAAAGTCCCAAAACCATTTTCCTACATTTTTCTTAATTTTCTATAGTTTTTTAGAATTTTCCCTAATTTTTCTGATACTTTTCAACTATTTTCCTAATTTCCAGAAAATAATATATATTTCCGAAAAGTCCCCTTCCCAGAGACGATTACGTCTTTTTTCTTCTTCTTCATTCTTTCATGCTTCCTTTACTCTCCTCTCTATTCCTCATCACTCGTAATCCATTAGAGACCTTCCAAACCTCAAAATCTCACCGATCAAAATAACACCAAATTCTCGGATCAAAATACATGTAAATAAACCCAAAATTTACCAAATCACCTCAATTTTCCACAAATTCGATCCAAATCAGCAAAATACCACAAAACCAACCTCAAGAACATCTAATTCATCAAAAACAGTAATGAAATCCTCCAAAAATCCAAGTTAACCTCAACCCACGATTTTTTTCAAAAATTCACATTTATGAGGGATAAATTACCTTAGATCGATTGTTGTGCGGCTCAATCTCCTCACAAAGCTCAAATTCTTCCCTCCCTGACCTCGATTTCTCTTACCGATCTCCCAACAATTTGTTTGAGAAACGTTTTTATTTTGCATGTTTGATCGATTTAATTGTATTTATACATTGGTTCTAATCTGGCGTGTGCACGCATCTCGAGGAAGATTGGACAGTTCCTGATCACCCTGTGTCACCCAAATTTGAGACACCTTATCATAACAATCATTTCCTTAAATCATCTTGTTGTGCATCTCGAGGATTATCCTATGCATGCTAATTTTCCTATCAAACTATAGGACTTTAATTAATTCATTCATACATTTATTCAACCTTAGGTTAAATCATCTAATAAATCATATAAAAATCATACGTTAGTCACATTCACACACAGCTACCCCGCAACCCATGCCCCGTACCCCGGCTATCCCATACCCGGTACCCGATTCCCGACACGTACTTCGGGACATATACCCAACTCGTAGCCTTACCCGATATCAACTTACAAACATATGATATTTATATAAATAATAATAAATTTTCACATCACAATAATAGACATACAACATACACAAATAACACAATATAACCTGGGTACTCATATTCGAGTCAACCCAGCTGCCCATGTAACACCCGAATTACCCGTTAATCCCCGTGATTTACACTAATCCTGATTAAATTAATTTGGGCTGTTACAATTCTTCCCAGCTAGGAGAATTTCATCCCCAAAATTTAAGATAACCAATATCTCTTCTCGAAGTCGCAAAGCCAACGCAACTACCTGCTATTCAACCTGACACGCATAGTTTAAATGAACTACTCAACTTTAACCCTTCAGTGAACGAATCAACGAAAATTCTTTGGGAACACATCATCCTATTCCAGGGAAACACATCAACCTGACCCTGGTGAACAAATCAACTAGTCTTGTCTAACTATTTGGCCCTAGTGAACAAATTATCCTGTCCCAGAGAAACACATTAGCCTGGCCCTGGTGAACAAATCAACCAGTCTTCACCCAAAATCCTGGTGAACAAATCAACCAGTATCCCACTAAAACCTGGTGAACAAATCAACTAGTCTCCCACAATCTTCTAGTGTACGAATCAACTAGGACACACTAATTTAAGTGAACTAATCAACCTAGATGCAACGAATGCAGGGAATGTAACAAAACAACACTTATAATGAACACATCAACCTATACGCAACACACGCATATAAAAACACAATAATAACGTACCCTGCTCAAGCTGTCGGGTCGTCTCTTTGACTGACTGTGCCACGACATGAACACTCTCATCTGTATGTGGAATCTTTGGTGCTGGAAAGGCTCTACGACAATCGATAGTGATGTGACCTCTTTGACCGCACCTATAACATCTACGTTTGTCACTTCCTTCAGACTATCGACCCTTAGAGTGTTGTCTGCAACTCCGGTCTCTCTGATCTCAATCTCTACCTCTCTGATCCTGTGTATAAGGTTGTTGTGGTGCTGACATCGCATATGCCTTATCGTCTCTGTCATCAACTCAGTGTTGTCGATCCCGTGGTCTGTCCTCATATCATGGTCTACTACCATGGTGATCACTCCCACTATTTCCATCCGATGGGTCTCTCTGTCTTTTCGGTCCCTAATCAGACCGAGAACCTTGCCCAGACCTATCTATGAGCTCACCCCTAGGTTGTAGGTATGTCTCACGTGACAGTGCTCTATCATATACAGCCTGTAAAGTCTCAGCTCCATTCGCAACTATCACGCCACCTATCCTCTCATCCAAACCCCTGATGAAATAGTAAATCTTGAGTCTCTCGATGTTTGCCACATCTATGGCATACATCATAAGGTACCTGAATCGATCTATGTACTGCGATACTGTCATGGTACCCTGTCTCAGTGCCCGAAACTGCTCTCTAAGCCTCAATTGTACCTCGGTGGGAATATACTCATCGAGAAATAATTGTCGAAACTCTACCCACGTAGACGGTATGGTATGGATGTCGGTGTAGGTTGTCCACCAAACTGCTGCCTGACATCTCAAACAATATCCTGAAATACGTGCCTGATTCCCCTCCGGTACCTCTAGCAACTGATGTAAACGCCGGTGCGTCATCAACCACCGTCCTGCAACCTCTGGATCACTTACCCCAGTAAAGTAGGTGGGGTTGAATCTCATAAAATCTTTCACCATCTTGGCTACTTCTGACATCTTACTCCTGTTGGTCAAAATAACTGTCTGTTGCTCCGTAATAGTAGGCGTCACCTCAATAGTATCGGCTTGTACCACAACAGGTTCAGCTCTCTCTCTTAATATCTTAGTCCCTGTTGCATGTGTGTCAACTGCTGGTGCAATCGCAGCCGAAGGGGTAGGTGTAGCTAACTCAGCAGTCGGGGCTACTACAGGTATCCTCGAGCTCCGCATGTACTCCATAAGCTCTAACATATGTGCCTGCTGCAATAATTGTTGATCTGTAACTCTCTACACCATGGATCGTATATCCGCTACCTCTCTACTAGTATGATCACTAGTCTCCCTAACCTCCTGCTGAAAAGTCGAAGGGATGGGTGTAGGAGTCTGTCCGTCCATAGTGGTCTACATCGATTTTCGTGTCCTGATTAGTTCCTAATATACGTATGTGTATAATATATATAAATACAACAATACATATATCACATAACAATACTAACTCTACCTATCTCCATTGCTTCCCAACTAAAAATTTTAGTCCATTCGTCGGGTTTCCACATCTAATATTGTTTAAAGTTTATGCTCTTTTCTTAAATTTGTTAATTCAAGGCCCTATCGACCTTGCTCTGATACCAATTGTGACGGCCCTAAATCTCCCGGGGTCACCCCGTAACCCATGCCCTCCACTCGCAAGCCTAGCAGCGCCTGTCACGTCACCGGACAGGTCATCACTACTGCCACGTCAACAGCTCTGTGAAGCGATGCTTCGTTTGACTAATCCTACTATATTAAGTTGTTTAATTTATTTAAACATCTAGTAGGTTGGAAATTTTAATAACAATAGCGAAAGCATTTAATTCGTATTTTATGAGAATTTATTAAACCTAAGTAGTGGAAAACTCAGAGATAACACCATGTATACAACTGAGTCGAAGTAAACAGTAATCCATATACATGTGTTAAAATAATATATACATACATGATATCAAAACACGAGCTATCAGCAGCAACAGCCTCAGAGATAGTCGCCTAGTACCTCCTTTCCCTTGCTCTTACTCGTATTATGATCTGCGCTCAGTTACCCAACACATACAACAACGAGCCCAGTGAGTAAATTCCCAAGAGAAGTTTACACGATAATCATGAAAACCACAATAACCTGCGAGACATGTGAATATGACCCTGCCAACAGGAATCATATTCCCATAGCCGGCAGTAAACAACATTCACAACAAATATGACGATCACACATAATATAAAATAAAACACCAGTCGAGTAATTCGAATCAACCAACGATAACAATTAAAACTAGATAAAGTTGTGACGGAGTCTACCAAAACTAGATCATACTTTGTGAATTCGGATGCCCAGGCTGAGCACATTAAGCCTAGACCACTAACGGTGACCGGAAACACATCACAACCAACCGAACACGTGCACCCCGCTACTCGAGTAGTTATTCACCGACTGCACCAAGTACACGCGCTACAATCTAGCCCGCTCAATTCTGTTCCACGACCATCCCAATTAATCTCCAACCATGTGAACAAATCAAACACTGACTAACACATGATCACAGTGCATGAACATGGCAACCAGATAAGTAACAAAGCGATAAATGAACAATTTGATAAACAATCATTTACATGGACACACCACGAATGAAGTAAAGTGTAACATTCTCAAAAGTTTTATGCATCTGTAACTACGCACTTCGACTTCCCGGACCCATCAATCTAACCCGCTTAGCTCTCCTATGTCCGAGCTATGGTTCCCCAGTCCCTGAAGTTCATTTAGAGTGTTTTATAGTATTTAGAAATACATTATGTAATTTTTTTATGATATTATATTATATATTAAATTTTCAGTTGTGGTACCTCTTCAGGACAATGTCGGGGTACCAAAAATACCTGAAAAGTCTCAAAACCACTTTCCTACCTTTTTCTTAATTTTCTATATTTTTTAAGAATTTTCTCTAATTTTTTGATATTTTTCAGCTATTTTCCTAATTTCCAAAAAATAATATACATATACGCATGCGTCCCCTTCCTAGAGACAGAAATCGTTTCTGGTTTACACCAGAGATGATTTTCGTCTCATTTTTTTCTGCCTTCTTTCATGCTTCCTTTACTCTCCTCTCTATTCCTCATCACTCTCAATCCATTAGAGACCCTCCAAACCTCAAAATCTCACCTCAAATCCACCAAAATAACACCAAATTCTCAGATCAAAATATATGGAAATAAACCCAAAATTTACCAAATCACCTCAATTTTCTACAAATTCGATCCAAATTAACAAAATAATATGAAAAAAATCTCAAGAACATCTAATTCATCAAAAACAGTAATGAAATCCTTCAAAAATCCAAGTTAACCTCAACCCACCAAAAGCCACATTTTTTTCAAAAATTCACATTTATGAGGGATAAATTACCTTAGATCGATTGTTGTGAGGCTCAATCTCCTCTTCAAGCTCAAATTCGTCCCTCCCCAACCTCAATTTCTCTCACCGATCTCCTAACAATTTGTTCGAGAAATGTTTTTATTTTGCATGTTTAATCGATCGAATTGTATTTATACATTGGTTATTATCTGGCGTGTGCACGCATCTCGAGGAAGATCGGACGATTCTTGATCACCCAGTGTCACCCAAATTTGAGACACCTTATCATAACACTCATTTCCTTAAATCACCTTGTTGTGTATCTTGAGGATTATCCTATGCATGCTAATTTTTCCTATCAAACTATAGGACTTTAATCAATTCATTCATACATTTATTCAATCTTAGGTTAAATCACCTAATAAATCATATAAAAATCATACGTTAGTCACATTCACACACAGCTACCCGGCAACCCATGCCCCGTACCCTTGCTATGCCATACCCGGTACCCGATTCCCGACATGCACTTCAGGACATATACCTGACTCGTAACCTTACCCGATATCAACTTACACACATGTGATGTTTATATAAATAATAATAAATTTTCACATCACAATAATAGACATACAACATATACAAATAACACAATATAACCTAGGTACTCATATCCGAGTCAACCCAGCTGCCCACGTAACGCCCAAATTACCCGTTAATCCTCGTGATTAACACTAATCCTGATTAAATTAAGTTGGACCATTACAATTCTTCCCAACTAGGAGAATTTCATCCCCGAAATTTAAGATAATAAATATCTCTTCTCGAAGTCGTAAAGTGAACGCAACTACCCGCTATTCAACCTGACATGCAGAGTTTAAATGAACTACTCAACTCTAACCTTTCAGTGAACGAATCAACTAAAATTTTTAGGGAACACATCATCCTATTCCAGGGAAACACATCAACCTAGCCCTGGTGAAGAAATTAACCAGTCTTGTCTAACTATTTGGCCCTGGTGAACAAATCAACCTATCCCAGGGAAGCACATCAGCCTGGCCCTGGTGAACAAATCAACCAGTTTTCACCTAAAATCCTGGTGAACAAATCAACCAGTATCCCACTAAAACCTGGCGAACAAATCAACCAATCTCCCACAATCCTCTAGTGTACGAATCAACTAGGACATACTAATCTAAGTGAACTAATTAACCTAGATGCAATGAATACAGGGAATGCAACAAAACAACAATTATAATGAACACATCAACCTATACGCAACACACGCATATAAAAACACAGTAATAACGTACCCTGCTCATGTTGTCGGGTCGTCTCTCTGACTAGCTGTGCCACGACATGAACTCTCTTATCTGTTTGTGCAATCTCTGGTGCTGGAAAGGCTCTACGACAATTGACACTGAAGTGACCTCTCTGACCGCACCTATAACATCTACGTTTGTCACTTCCTTCAGACTGTCGGCCCTCAGAGTGCTGTCTACAACTGCGGTCTCTCTGATCTCAATCTATACCTCTCTGATCCCGTGTATGAGGATGATGTGGTACTGACATCACATATGCCCTATCGTCTCTATCATCAGCTCAGTGCTGTCGATCCCGTGGTCTGTCCTCATATCGTGGTCTACTGCCGCGGTGATCACTCCCACTATTTCCATCCGATGGGTCTCTTTGTCTTTTCAGTCCCTGATCCGACAGAGAACCTTGCCCAGACTTGTCTATCAGCTCATCCCTAGGTCGTAGGTATGTCTCACGTGACAGTGCTCTATCATATACAGCCTGTAAAGTCTCAACTCCACTCGCAACTATCACGCCACCTATCCTCTCATCCAAACCCCTGATGAAATAGTAGATCTGATGTTTCTCGGTGTTCGCTACATCCATGGCATATATCATAAGGTACCTAAATTGATCCATGTACTGCGATACAGTCATGGTACCCTGTCTCAGTTCTGAAAACTGCTCTCTAAGCCTCAATTGTACCTCGGTGGGAATATACTCATCGAGAAATAACTGTCGAAACTCTACCCATGTAGACGGTATGGTATGGATGTCAGTGTAGGTCATCCACCAAACCGCTGCCTGACCTCTCAAACAATATCCTGAAATACGTGCCTGATCTGCCTCCAGTACCTCTAGCAACTGATGTAGACGCCAGTGCGTTATCAACCACCGTCCTGCAACCTCCGGATCACTAACTCCAGTAAAGTAGGTGGGGTTGAATCTCATAAAATCTTTCACCATCTTGGCTACTTCTGACATCTTACTCCTGCTGGTCAAAACAACTGTCTACTGCTCCGTAATAGTAGGCGTCATCTCAGGAGTATCGGCTGGTACCACAACAGGTTTAGCTCTCTCTCAATGTCTCAGACCCTACTGGCTGTGTGTCAACTGCTGGTGCAATCGTAGCCAAAGGGGTAGGTGTAGCTAACTCAGTAGTCGGTGCTACTGCAGGTATCCTCGAGCTCCGTATGTACTGCATAAGCTCTAACATCTGTGCCTGCTACAATAATTGTTGATCCGTAACTCTCTGCACCATGGCTCACAAATCAGCTACCTCTCTAGTGGTGTGATCACTAGTTTGCCCAACCTCCTGCTGAGAAGTCGAAGGGATGGGTGTAGGAGTCTTTCCATCCATAGTGGTCTGCATCGATTTCAGTGTCCGTATCAGTTCCCAATATATGTATGCGTATAATATATATATAAATACAAGAATACATATATCACATAACAATACTAACTCTACCCGTCTCCATTGCTTCCCAACTAAAAGTTTTAGTCCATTCGTCGGGTTTCCACATCTAATTTTGTTTAAAGTTTATGCTCTTTCCTTAACTTTGTTAATTCAAGGCCCTATCGACCTTGCTCTGATATCAACTATGACGGCCCTAAATCTCCTGAGGTCGCCCCGTAACCCACGCCTCTGCTCGCAAGCCCAGCAACGCCTGTTACGTCACCGGACACGTCATCACTGCTACCACGTCAACAACTCTGTGAAGTGACGCTTCGTTTGATTAATTATACTATATTAAGTTGTTTAATTTATTTAAACATCTAGTAGGTTGGCAAATTTTAATAACAATAGCGGAAGCGTTTAATTCATTTTTTATGAGAATTTATTAAGCCTAAGTAGTGGAAAACCCGGAGATAACACCATGTATATAACTAAGACGAAGTAAACAGTAATCCATATACATGTGTTAAAGTTCTAAAGTTTCCAAAACCCAGCAAAATAATATATGCATTCATGATATCAAAACACGAGCTATTAGCAGCAATGGCCTCAGAGATAGTCGTCTAATACCTCCTTTCCCTTGCTCTTGCTCCTACCATGATCTGCGCTCAGTTGCCCAACACATACAACAATGAGCCCAGTGAGTAAATTCCCAAGAGAAGCCTACACGATAATCATGAAAACCACAATAACCTGCGAGACATGTGAATATGACCCTGGCAACAGGAATCATATTCCCATTGCCGATAGTAAACAACATTCACAACAAATATGATGATCACACACAATATAAAATAAAACAACATTCGAGTAATTCGGTTCAACCAACGATATCAATTAAAACTAGATAGAGGTGTGACGGAGTCTAACAAAACTAGATCATACTTTGTGAATTCGGATGCCCAGGCTGAGCACATCAAGCCTAGACCACACCCGAACCACTAACAGTGACCGAAAACACATCACAAACCCACCGGGCACGTGCATCCCGCTACTCGGGTAGCTATTCTTCGACTGCGCCAAGTACACGCACTACAATCTAGCCCGCTTAATTCCGTACCACGACCATCCCGATTAATCTCCGACCATGTGAACAAATCAAACACCGATCAACACATGATCACAGTGCATAAACATGGCAACTAGATAAGTAACAAAGCGATAAATAAACAATTTGATAAACAATCATTTACATGGACACATCACGAATGAAGTAAAGTGTAACATTCTCAAGGGTTTCACATACTGTAACTATGTACTCTGACTTCCCGGACCCGTCAATCCAACCCACTTAGCTCTTCTATGCCCGAGCTATGGTTCCCCAGTCCCTGAAGTCCATTTATAGTGTTTTATAGTATTTAGAAATACATTATGTAATTTTTTTATGATATTGTATCATATATTAAATTTTCAGTTGTGGTACCTCTTCAGGACAATGTTGGGATTCTAAAAATACCCGAAAAGTCTCAAAACTACTTTTCTACCTTTTTCTTAATTTTTATATTCTTTTAGGATTTTCTCTAATTTTTCTGATATTTTTCAATTATTTTCCTAATTTCCAGAAAATAATATATATATTTTATTTAATTTTTTTTTAATTTTTATTAAAAAAAATTTTATTAGGGAGCCTACCTAGACCGGTTCGGTCCAGGTGGTTGGACCGACCTGGCTGGCCGGTCCGACCCGGCTCGGTTCGGGGACGCACGCGCTGCGAGACGGAAATCGTCTCTTGTTTACACCAGAGACGATTTTTGTCACTTTTTTTTTCTTCCTTCTTTCACGCTTCCTTTACTCTCCTGTCTATTCCTCGTCACTCTCAATCCATTGGAGACCCTCCAAACTTCAAAATCTCACCTCAAATCCAGCAAAACAACACCAAATTCTCTGATCAAAATACATGTAAAATCCAAAATTAACCAAATCACCTCAATTTTCTACAAATTCGATCCAAATCAACAAAATACCATTAAACGAACCTCAAGAACATCTAATTCATCAAAAACAGTAATGAAATCCTCCAAAAATCCGAGTTAACCTCAACCCACCAAAACCCACATTTTTTTTCAAAAATTCACATTTATGAGGGATAAATTACCTTAGATCGATTGTTGTGAGGCTCAATCTCTTCTCCAAGCTCAAATTCGTCACTCCCCAACCTCAATTTCTCTCACCGATCTCCCAACAATTTGTTTGAGAAATGTTTTTATTTTGCATGTTTGATCGATCGAATTGTATTTATATATTGGTTCTAATCTGGCGTGTGCACGCATCTCAAGGAAGATCGGACGGTTCCTGATCACCCTGTGTCACCCAAATTCGAGACACCTTATCATTACACTCATTTCCTTAAATCACCTTGTTGTGCATCTTGAGGATTATCCTATGCAGGCTAATTTTTCCTATCAGACTATAGGACTTTAATTAATTCATTAACACATTTATTCAACCTTAGGTTAAATCACCTAATAAATCATATAAAAATCATAGAATAGTCACATTAACACACAGCTACCTGGCAACCCATGCCCTGTACCCCGACTATCTCGTACCCGGTACATAGTTCTCGACACGCACTTCGGAACATATACTCGACTCGTAGCCTTACCCGATATCAACTTACACACATGTGATGTTTATATAAATAATAATAAATTTTCACATCACAATAATAGACGTACAACATACACAAATAACACAATATAACCTGGATACTCATCCGAGTCAACCTAGCTGCCCACATATTGCGCGAATTAACCGCTAATCCCCGTGATTAGCACTAATCCTGATTAAATTAATTTGGGCCGTTACATTATACATGTTTGTTATGGGTTATATAGTCTATTTGGGTGGTCCAAATAATTTCACAAATCTCGAAAACGAAAAATCTCAGTTTCATAACATCCGAGGGGCTTTTCTGCAAATATGCAATTTTCTTTTCAAAAATATTTCAAAAACAAGTTTTTCTTTTTCGAAAACTTCAACAATGATTTTCAAAATGCGACGTGAGCATAAACTCATAGTTTGACATTGTTTAAACTTCTAGTCCAAGTCAAGTTTTAAGTTTTACTTTAAAACTTTAAGTAATTACTTGACCTTTGAAAATTCATTTGAAAAGCTCGATGTTCATGAACTAATGCAATAGGCTTGCATAATATGAACTTGAATACCTTACATTAATGTTACATCTCGTGAAAATTCATTTGAAAAGCTCGATGTTCATGAACTAATGCAATAGGCTTGCGTAATATGAACTTGAATACCTTACATTAATGTTGCATCTCGTGATCTTGATCTTTCGTCTTCATTCCTTTATGTATGCCGAGTCTTGAACTTGAATGGTATGAATACTCGACTACTTGAGATTCTAATGTTTTGCAACCTTTGACGAAACTGAAATACACTTGATAAACTTATTAGTATGTTTTCACCTTGTTTGTTTTCATCAAAATCCCGGTCAGAGTTAGAGTGACTAACCACTTTGTCCAATAATATGGAGTTAAATTTACGTAAACGTAACCAAGGTAAATGGGAAGAGGTTTAGCATGACGAATCGGCTTAGGGTTTGGACTTGTATTGGTCGGTCACCCATCACCGTGCCCCCAGTGACTTGGAAATATCTCGATCAATGCTTTCTATTTGAGTTGGTGGCACATCGATCTTGAATTATCATCTGCCAGTGGTAATTCATGAGAGATGTGGGAGTGCAACTCTTTGATTCAAATGAAATGAAAATATAAGTCACAGTACAATCGCAAAAAAGACTTGTGAATTTGCATTCAATTATGTATTGTTTATATTCTTTCAATACCCTCTTAAATATGCATTGGATCCATATCGTTATGCATATATTTTGTTATTTAGTTGATAATTGTTGTATTCTCAAGAGTCACTTACTAATCATGTAGAAGCTCACCCAATTTAACAATTCATGTTCTCGTTTGACTGCAGAAGAGAAAAGGAAAGGGAAGCTTTAGGTGTTTCAAAGACTTCGCTAGATGTAATGACACCGATGATTGTGTAATATATACTGGTTGACTATGTTTGTAATATATAACTGGGTTGGGTTGCACTTACTAGTCAACTGATTTTTGTATTATATAGTTTTGGTATGTTGTATAATTTTATCGAAAAAGTTATAGAATTCCGCTAAATTTGAATTATGTTTTAATCGATATATGCAATATACAGGTTATTATTAGGTATAAACAAAGGGGTGTTGGCTCTAGTTAGGCCTGATCTAGTATACCGGAGCTTAATTAGAGTTTCAGGCCGGAACTCCACTAATCAGGATAAGGGATGAAATTTGTTGCTTTCGAAACATTATCGAGGCATGGAAGTATTTTGTATCGGTGTCACCCTCTTTCAACCAGAACATCTTAGATCTTTGTTTCCAGTACGTCTTCTCTTGCAGTAGGATGTCACCAAGCCTTAATCCCTCAACATTGAGTTCAAGTTGGTCAGGGATGTGATCAAGTTTCAGTAGCATCTCTATTCTTCTCTTGCTTTGATCTATTCTTTTCACGTCTCAAATTTCTAATTTTAGATTTAGACCATAATCAGGGATTATCGACATGTGACATGGCCCGAGGGCGGGTCAACAATACGAAAACTCGGCTTAGAGACTGAGTAATATGTTATTTATGTATGTTGGATGCCTAGTGTGGTGTATATGTGTACATTATGTTAATTACTGTTCAGTTCAACTGTACTATCGATTCGACGCGAGTGAGGACACGCCTTAGAGTGCGTGCAAGTGCAAGTATCGAGTAGATTACCCAGGGTTGCGAAATTGAGCTAGGTAATATTATTTGATGTCTAATTAATCTTAGCCTAAGTTAAATTAAATAATTAAGTTGGAAAATGTGAGAGCACAGGTAAAGTGCCTCGAGTTGCATGTGGGTCGGGGCATCGAATGCTAGGTAGTCGAGGGTCAGCATGACCATTTGGATAAATTTTATAAATTAGTGTGACCAATTAATTTTGGTCTATGTGAATTAAATTACCTAAGTTAATTGAATTAAATTGACATTTTAATGTCCTATAGTTTGGGAGGAAAATTCATCCAACCTTGGATAGACATTGAGATGGGCAAGCTGATGAGAATAAGGAGATGTGTGTCACATCTTGTGCCACTGGAAGTGTTGGACTGCTTAATTAGGAACCTCAGGATAGGCCTCGAGATATGTGATGCACATTAGATTATAAAAAAGTATAAATAATAAGATATGAGTGCACTTTTCATCATTTCCACAAAATATATACATGCAATTAGGGATTTCCAAAGCTGAGGAGAGATTTGAGTCGAGAATTTGAAGCTTAAGGTTAGGAGATCATAGTTTGAGAGTTAGGTAATCACTTTCTCCAACCTATCACCATTAAAAGGAGATTAAATTTTGAGGAAAAACGGATTTGAATCCAAGATTTTTTATTTTAGATGTGTTTTTAATTCATATCAAGGTTAATTCAATCATTATTTGAGGTTTTAAGTCAGAATTTCGAAGAAAATTGTGGTATTCGTGGAAAATTGTGAAAATGGTTATGCATGACTTTGATTATGCAAATTTGGGAATTTTGAAGTTTTTAGGGTGTTTTTTATGTTGATTTATGTCCCCAATAGTCATGAATGGATCGGTGATAATGTGGGTGATGTCCAGGGTGTCCGAAACACAAGAATTGCCTCTGGAATTCTGGGTTTTCACATAGGTAGCGCGCTGGACACATCCCCTAATCCGCTGCCTATTTTGGGGAAGACGAAGCACTGTTCACTCAAGAACAGTAGTGCGTTGGAGAAATCTCCAGCGCACTAGCCACTGTTCATAGCGCTCATTTTAATTAACTGGATGTATGACCTACCTAGCCAACATATATAGACCTAAAATTATATTTAAAACATATAAGAGACCTAAGGAAACATGTCGGGAGTTCAGGTATGCAGGTTTGGGTTGTCAAGAGGCTGGTTGAACTAGGACTTTTTGCGTAAAAGGTGAGTTGACAGATTGGATACTTGTTTTATATTTCATTTTTGAGTTTTTTTCTCCTTCAGTTTGTTTATATATATCATTGTGATCTAGATGCCATGTTTGTTTTTACAAATCTACCATTTTGTGGGTACTTGTTGTGTCATTCCTTGTGTCCTATTTATTGATGTTCTGTCAATACATTTTATTGAAAGTTTGGATATAGATGTGTGTGACTCACAAGTTATACAACCCTGGGTGTCCGGATCTATTAAGTTGGTGTCACAGATCTATTACATGAGGTTGAATGTGAAATCCACGGCCAATAGGGGTAATACCGAGGTAATATGTAGGGTCCTATTACATGATGTCCATGTGGGGCTATAGGGTTGTACGACGTGCACATGTATCAAGCTTTAACCTGAGGTCGTTGGGACAGTAGTCCCTAACTAATAGGATAGTACGGATGTGCACTACTAGTTTGTTTTAGTATTTCGAGTCAGTCTTACTTGTTCTGGGGTATTTACAAGCATGTTTTATCTTAAGGCATTTATCTCTTTTTTACTGCTTTAAATACTTGTTCTTATACATGGAAATGTGGATAAGTGTTCCTTTCTCGTCAATAGTTATTTTCTAGTGCACACCGTTCTTTTTATGATTGTTGGTACAGATCCATCGTCCAATAGACTGGGTAAAGAGAAGATTGGCGACTACTTATGAGGCTTCAGCTTTCATCTATTTGACGTAGGTTTTTTTGATATTTTGTGTACATATTTTACTTACGTCTTTATATACATTTTGGGTTATATATTAGGATGAGTGTTAGTTTCCCCTAACTTTCATGATTAACACACAAGAATTATCGCCACCTTGTTATATATTTGTGTGATCATTATTTCCTAGTTTTTCACACTTAGGATTTAAATTGAAATGCTTCCGCCTAAGATAAAGACTTCCGCTGAATTTATAGTGGTGTAACATGTGTATTACTTATCTTGAACGTGAATATTTAGGTGTGTAAAGTGTAAAGGCTAACTAATACATAGTTAAGTCCAACGAGGACGGGATTAGGTCTTAATTACAGGATTAGGCCTGGTGGTGCCATGATTAGGGAAATCGGGCTGTCACAGTTGGTATCAGAGTTTAAGTTCTCGATAAGTATACACAAGTTGAATAAAAAACAAACCTTAGAATTGGAAACCAGATGATCCTTGCTTATAAAATATTTTGTTAGGAATTGAGTAAAAGTTAGTTGGTGATTGTTATATGTACAAGTATATTTTGGGTGTATATATACACAATACATATACGTTGTGGCTAATACTGAGTTTGTTGTTAATAAGCAGACGTTGATGGTGGATTTACGCGAGGTTGGAGATGGAACAGCTAGTAGCAATCAGCCTTCTACTATTTCGATGGATGACTTTCAGAGGCTGTCTGATTGAATGGCGGTGCAGGGATAACAATTAGCTGACTTTATGACCTTCATGATAGTGCAGATCACCACACTTACCCAGGCCGTCGCCAGTACTCATACGACCACTACATTTTCAACTTTAGGGCCAACCACTGTAGCAGTTGCTGCCCCAATGACAACACTAGTACTAGAGACGCCTGTCATTTAAAGTGCGATAGTGACGATAGCACTGATCATTGTTCCCACTGAGGCAACGCCGACTCCCACACCCACACTTGCGGGCACATCAGTCAAGATTAAACTGGTGAAGGACTTCTTCAGACTTCAGCCGGTCTATTTTGATGGTGTTAGAGACTTCAAGAAGATGGAGAAATGGGTACTTTCTCAAGAGAAACTTTACTGAATATTGGGCATCGAGGACAGTTTGAGCCTGGAGTTGTCTTCGTACACACTGCAGAGGAACGCCGATGTTTGGTGGCGCACTACCATCGCATCTAGTAGAGACTTCGAGTCATGGAAGGCTTTCAAGGAGAAATTCTACCAGTAGTATTTTCCACCAATAGTCATGATGAGGCTGAGGCAGGACTTCTTGAGTCTAAGACAGGAGTCCGATGAGTCGGTCATGCAGTATAGAGATAGATATGGGTACTTAAGATAGTTTGCTGGAGACTTAGTTCATAGTGAGTTAGAGGATGTGCATTATTTCAAGGTTGGACTGCGAGCAGACATCGGCTACCTTATGGTTAGCACAGCCTGGACATTTGGTGCGATTTATGAGCACACACTCTCCTTCAAGACCTACTGCCTGAGTAGGGTAGCTAACACAGATCTGAGCAGGAGAGGCGGAGACAAGGAGGCAAGGGAGCGAGGATGAGGAATAGGAGATTCCAAGGCTCAGGCACCACGACACGGTAGTCAAGACTGTATCTTACACAACGTCACCCATTTTGCAAGCATTACCACCTTCTCAAACACAACAGGTGTCAAGAGGCAGAGGCCAAGAGGCACTGAAACAGGGGCAGATTTATATTATATCGGGCGATCAGAAGAGACAACTGACAAGTTATAGATATAGTCAAATAGGGAATATTGTGCGACAGTGTCCGTAGCCAGCGAGCTATCAGCAAGAGACACCATAGCCACGAGACCAAGAGAGAGCCAACATTATTGCAGTACCTGACCCAGCTGCGGTGCGAGACCAAGTCGAGGGTAGGTCCTGATCTATTTATTTTTTATGCTTGAACTATTGTGTTTAATTACGAATAGTTGAATGCATTGTTATCTGTGGAAAAGTTAGTAATGGGATGGTTGAGGATGAGCCGACTTAGTCCATTGTTTATGTATAGAGAATTACGCTTAGCAAGATTTTTTTTGAGTACTATGACCAAAGTACCATATAGGAATGTGATAAAATTGTGGTCGCTGAGCGTGGACTCGCCCACTAGTGATGATGTTGTGACGTACAAGCTTTAGGGCTAGCATCATTTAAAATCTTGGTTAGGGTAATAATTAAGTAATGAATGAGTTCAGTTGAATTTCGAAGACGAAATTTCCATTTACCGACACGTGACATGGCCTGAGGGTGGGTCCACAGTACTGAAACTCGGCTCAGAGACCGAGTGATATGTTATTTATGTATGTTGGTTACCTAGTGTGGTGTATGTATGTACATTATGTTGATTAATGTTCAGTTCGGTTGTACTGTCGATTCGACGTGAGCAGGCATACGCCTTGGAGTGCGTGCAAGTGTGGGTATCTAGTAGAATTACCCGAGGTTGCGAAATTGGGCTACGAAATATTAGTTGATGTCTAATTAACCTTAACATAAGTTAAATTAGATAATTAAGTTGGAAAATGTGATATTCAATGCACGGGGAAAGTGCCTCAAGTGGCGTGCGGGTCGGGGCACCGAATGTCGGGTAGTCGAGCGTCAGTGCGACCGCTTGGGTAAATTGTATAACTTAGTGTGACCAATTAATTGTGGTTTATGTGAATTAAATTACTTGAGTTAGTTAATTGAATTAAATTGATATTTTGATTTCCTATAATTTGGGAGGAAAATTCATCAAACCTTGAATAGACATTGAGATAGGAAAGCTGATGAGATAAGGAGATGTGTCGCACATCTTGTGTCACTGGAAGTGTTGGACTGCTTAATTAGGGACCTCTTGATAGGCCTCGAGATACGTGATGCATACCAGATTATAACAAAAGTATAAATAACAAGAGATGAGTGGAGTTTTCATCATTTCTACAAAATATATACATTCAAATCAGGATTTCTAGAGTTGAGGAGAGATTTAAGCCGAGAATTTGAAGCTTGAGGCTAGGAGATCAGAGTTTGAGAGTTAGGTAATCACTTTCTCCAAACTATCACTATTAAAAGGAGCTTAAAAATGGGTTTTTGTACGAAAAACAAATTTTAATCTGAGTTCTCAGTTTTAGATGTGTTTTTATTTCGTATTAATGTTGATTCAATTGTTATTTAAGGTTTTGAGTCAGAATGTCAGAGAAAATTGAGCTTTTGGTGGAAATTGTGAAAATGGACAAGCATGACTTTGATACTGTATATCTGGGAATTTTGATGTTTTTCGGGTGTTTTTGATGTTGATTTATGTCCTTAAGAGTCATGCATGGATCGGTGATAGTGTGGGTGATGTCTAGGGCGTCCGAAACACGAAAATTGCCTTTTGATGCAGGTAGCTCGCTAGACACATCCCCCAACGCGCTACCTGTTCTAGGGAAGATGAAGTACTATTCACTCAAGAACAGTAGCGTTCTGGAGAAATCCCCAGCGCGCTGGGCACTATTCACAGACCCTAAATTATATTTCAAACGTACAATGGACCTAGGAAAACATGCCAGGATTCCGGTTGTGCGGGTTTGGGGTGTCGGGAGGCTGGTTGGACTAGGACTTTTTGTGTGAAAGGTAAGTTAACAGACTAGATACTTATTTTACATTTCATTTTCGACTTTTTTCTCCTTCGGCTTGTTTATGTATATCATTGTGATCTAGATGCCATGTTTATTTTTTCAAATCTGCCATTTTGTGAGTACTTGTTGTTGCATTTCTTGTGTCCTATTTATTGATGTTTTGTTAGTACCTTTTATTGAAAGTTTGGATATAGATGTGCGCGACTCACGGGGTTTAGCACCCAAGGTGTCGGAATCTATTCAATTGGTGTTACAGATCTATTACATGGGGTAGAGTGACGAAATTCACGACCAATATGGGTAATACTAAGGTGACGTGATGTCCATATGTGGCTATAGGGTGGTACGACGTGCATGTATATCGAGCTATTACCTAAAGTCATTGGGACGATAGTCCTCAACCAATAGGGTAGTATTGATGTGCACTACTAGTTTGTTTTGGTATTCTGTGTCGGTTTTACTTGTTCTGTGGTATTTACAAGCATGTTTTATTTTAAGCCATTTATCTCTGTTTTACTGCTTTAAATACATGTTCTTGTACTTGGAAATGTGAATACGTGTTCCTTTCTGGTCGACTGTTATTTTCTTGTGCTCACTGTCCTTTTAATGATGGTGGGTGCAGATCCATCGTCTAGCAAGCCAAGTAAAAAGAAGATTGGGGACTACTTCTGAGGCTTCGGCATTTATCTGTCTAACGTAGGTTTTTTTGATATTTTGTTGTACATATTTTACTTACGTCTTTATATACATTTTGGGTTATATATTGGGATGATTGTTAGTTTTCCCGGACTTTCATAATTATCACACTAGTACTATCGCCACCTTGTTATATATTTGTGTGATCATTATTTCCTAGTTTTGCATACTTAGGGTTTAAATTTGAAATGTTTCCGCTTAACATTAAGACTTTCGTTGAATTTATAATGGTGTAACACGTGTATTACTTATCTTGAACGTGATTGTTGAGGTGTGTAATGTAAAGGCTAACCAATACGTAGTTAAATCCAACGTAGACGGGATTGGGTCTTAATTACAGGATTAGGCTGGGCGGTACAATGATTTGTGAAATCGGGCCGTTACAATTCTTTCTTTGAATTTATGGGTAATTTATCTTCCCCATTTCTCCAAATCATTTGCTTACTTAGTCTTTATTGTTCTTGGTTTTGAAGACTTATTGGATTGAAGCATTCCTTAATTGAGGTATTTTTCATTAGAGTTGCGCTAAGGGCACCCTGCTATCCTCTTAGGCCACCCTGGTCAATTTGAATTAAAACTGATTTTATAAGGAAACGTCTAAAATATCCTCTCAACCCTACTGATTCACCAAAGATGTCATTCAGCCTTCAAAAATCTCAATCCCATGCACCCCACCCTCAAACTCTTAATTTATACTCCAAGTGAAGTCCGTTCTTGGAAGGCTACACATCGTGTCTGGCGATCAAAGTGTGTGCCCGAAGCTTGTAAGTATCAGTTTTGATGTTTTTGTGTGCTTTAATCATCTCAGTTATAGTTTTTTAGGGTTAAAAAAGTTTAGGTTTTTTCATTGTAGTGTTTGAAGGATTTGACGTGTTCAAAGCAGTTTTAGGGTGTAATGGGCGAAGGAATCGAGTTGGAGGCAGATGCCGTTTACAATCAGGTTTGATTTCCTTCTATTTGTGTTATTTTTGTACATTACCGAAACTTTCTCAAAGACACGATTGTCACGGTCACACATTACCAAGATTTAACACATGTTCTCGGTTACACAATGTCGAAACATTGTGATAAGTCTCATTAGATAATGTCCGAGGTCATGTGTAGCCCATTCATTATATGTTTCGGGCACAGGATACCGAAACTTATACGATCGTCTCGGTTTCATGGTACTAAGAATATCTCATGAATCACAAACCTGTACCCCCGAGATTCATTTTTTCAACTATTTATTTGAATTTTCATGATCAATTCTTATGAAAAACATTATCTTTTTTAGGAAAACACATCTATATCTGAATTTGAAGACTATATTAGTGTGTTTAGTCGGGAATAACCATTCTCTTCTAGGAAGGAGGCTGTTGATTGGGTACAAGAATTGGATCTTCAAAGGAAGTTTGTACTAGTTACGAAGAAGTCGAACGCTGGAGGGATTGGCTGTAGGGGTAGGGTAAAGCTTGCATGTGAGAGGGCTGGTTCATACAGAGGTCTTTCACAAAGAGTATGGATATCCAAAGCGGCAAAAGTTGGAGAAAAACATAAGAAAAAAGGAGAGGAAAATGAGGATGAGGATAACTCAAGGCCTCGCACTGGTACCAAAAAATGCGATTGCCCTTTTCAGATTTACACCAAGGAAGAGTCGAACTCTCTATGGTATGTGACTGTGCTATGTGGGCGGCACAACCATGAGATCGCTAAATACTTGAAAGGACACCCCTATGCACGACAATTGAATCCAGATGAAACGATTGTAGTGGGGCAGATAAGTAGGGGTAATGTGATGCCACGACACATCCTAAACATATTGAGGCAAAGGCACAAGAACAATGCTTCCACACTGCGAACAATATACAATGCACGACAAAGAGATTGAGAAATAGCAGCCGAAGGGAGAATAGAAATGCAACAATTGTTGCACTTATTGGACGGAAATAAGTACATGTCGTGGCATAGGAAGGAGCCTAATACAAATATTGTGACAGACTTATTTTGGGCACATTCTAACTCTATCAAGTTGGTTCAGTGTTTCCCGTATGTGCTTCTCATTGACTGCACATACAAGACAAATAAGTATCGCATGCCATTATTGGAGATTGTTGGGGTGACTTTGACTACATTTACTTACTCGGTTGGATTCGGTTTCTTATCAAATGAGACTAAGGACAACTATGTCTAGGCATTGGAGAATTTGAAACATATATTGGATGGGTGGCCTGCACCGGGTGTTTTTGTCATTGATAGAGACTTGGGACTTATCAATGCAATCAAAGAAGTTTTCCCACAATCGCCTCACCTACTTTGTATGTGGCACATAAACAGAAATGTATTGGCCAATACGAAAAATGATGTTCACTAGAAATGAAGACTTCACTCTCTTTAATGATAATTGGATGCATTAATGTACTTTAAGTTAGAAGAAATGTTTAATATTAGGATGAATGAGATACGATCCAATTATGGAAATGTGAAAGGGTTGGTTGAGTACTTGGGAAACACTTGGTTAAGGGAAGTTCAAGGAAATATTTATATCAGCATCAACGGATCATATTTTGCACCTTGGAGAGATCATAACGCAAATAGTTGAGTCGTCGCATTCCACTCTCAAGAAACATGTCGACCACTGTCAAGCAAACTTAACCGAGTTATGGAGTGTCATTGATGGTTTGCTAGACGGCCAACACAACAAGATCAAGGCGTCATTCGAGAAGAGTTTGAATGTAGTTTAACACAATTGTATGAGTTACTTATAAACTAGGCTACGGGGTTATGTATCTCAACTAGCACTTACGTTGATTCGTGAAGAGGCTGAGCATGCAGAGGATATAGGGACAGACCAATATCTTTCTGGTTATGAGCTACGTAGCATATGTGGTCTTCCGTGTACACATGAGATTAACGTACATCTGTTGGCCGGTACACCTATACCATTTGAAGACGTTCATATTCATTGGAAGAAGTTGAGTATGATGCATAAACCATTTGTCGGCCGGTCTGACTATAACTTCAATGACGAGATTCAAAGAGTCATTGATAAGTTTGGAACTTGTGTTGATGAGGACGCCCGTCTGAGGATCAGTCAACAATTAAGAGAGATTAGCGACCCTTCCTCGACGTTGGGTATTGCACCACCCTCAAAAGTGAAGACAAGAAGGAGACACCCTTATACATTCCTATGGTGCATGGCAAGTCTAGTAAGAAGAACAAAAAAGGAAAAGTGAAAGCAGTGAAGAGGAAAGTAGAGGAAGATGACACGTCTACGACAAGACTACCAAGTGGCTTTGAATTTGTACCTGATCATGAGAACTTTGCTTGTTCACGAAAGAAGCAAAAGGCAAGCCGTGGGGCTTCTAAAGGTGTGTCTAAGGTTGGCTTCACATCTAACATTCAGCCAGATTGGATTTCACACATTGAGAGCACTTTTGATATGGATAGTGATGAACATTGTGGCTTCTGTTGTATTACTGCCGGTCTTGAACTCCCTGAGGTAGATGGATGGAGGACAATTAGAAAAGGTCTTGTTTCGAAATTGGATGAAAATCGATGTCTTTGGGAAGAACTTCTTGGCAATGCTTATCAAATGATTAGGCAAAGTGTGGATTGCATGGTTATGAATGATGTCGGGAGGGACAAGTGGATGACCATTCCTGATATGGGACTTTTAATTGCAACCACATTTAGTGTCATTTTAGTAAACGTCTCTCAAAACAATTGCTTAACCTATCCTCCACTGCATAATGCCCCACTGACGTCTTTTAATGACCAGGTTATCATTGGCGTAACAAATGTCAACAAATCTCAATGGGTTAGGGTAAGTTTTCTCTACTTTACGTGTATTATTTTTTAGTTTTATGACTTATGTGTTAACGTTAATCACTTATTCTATGTTGTATTTTTAATTTGCAGGTAAAGTTCAAAGTTGATGCACTGCTTTCACCTATTTTCCCATTATGGCACACCTTCAAATACCATGATGCTGACGGGTGGGGATCAAGGATTCCACATCCACAAACTTGTACCGGTTCTATCATCTCAACTAGCCACGCCTGATATTGTTGACTCACTATCATCCTACCTAAGTGGAGAAAATTCAAAATTCTTTTTTTCTATAAACCAAATAGATCAGTACAAAATAGATCAATACATACATGTATGCAATTTTTTTGTATATTTTTGTGAAACTCATTAGTTGGTATGTTTGATAGTTCTCACATTGACTTGTTTTACACATATGGTTGAATTCATTATTGGAATGCGTATGTTTGTTCACTCTTATTTGTTGTATGTCTGAATAGATTGTTCGACTACTGCCATTTTATATTTTCTTTCAAAATTAGCTCGTTTCGATTTTGCAGTTCCGAGATTCTAAGAACCATATCGGACATGCAGTATCGACACCTTTTAAAACAAGTCTGTCACTATATACCGAAATAAGGCGTTAAATCTCATTTGTATACCGAACGAGAAACTCCGTTCGTGGCGTCAGATGGGGTGCCCTGATAAATATTTAGGTGCCCTCAGAGAAAATGGGGTTCCCTGATACATATCGGGGTGCACAGAGCCCTACCTGGTTGTAGGTAACCAAGTATATACAGCTTCGATTCGGTGTAATGTGACCAATACTTATTGGTAATGTCTCAAACCTTGACTTTCGAGACATGTTGAAAATATATTATCACAAATTTAATATTGGGGTGCCCTGATAAATATTGGGGTGCACATAGGGTGACCTGGTGGTAAGTAACTGAGTCTATGCGGCTTCGTCTCGGTGCAAAGTGACCGATACTTATTGGTAATGTCTCAGACCTTGACTTCCGAGACATGTTGAAAATATATGATCATAATGGTTCTCTGAAATTCAATATTGGGGTGCACATAGGGTCCCAGTTGTAGATAACCAAGTCTATAAAACTGTCTCGATTATTTGTAACCGAAACTTATAGCAAGGGTCTCGGACGTATACGTCCGAGAAGTGTTGAAAATATAATGGTTCTCGAAAGTTTACCATTGGGGTGCCCTAAGAGAAAATGGGGTGCCCTGATACATATCGGGATGCACATTTCTCGACCCGGTTGTAGGTAACCGAGGCCCTACGACTTTGTCTCTAAACTCTACTTCTGAGACTTGTTGAAAATATATGATCAAAATGGTTCGTGGAAATTTAATACCGAGCATGTCGACTATGTCTCTCAAGTTATGGACTGATACAACTGGGTATTGTATCGGACTTCTACGTCCGAGACATGTTAAAAATAAATCATAAGGGTGTGCCAAATTTCTTAACTGAGAGTGTCGACTATGTCTCGAAGGTGATGTATCGATATATATGATTATTGTCTCGGACTTGGAAGTCCGAGGCATGTTCAAAATAGATAAAAATAACACTTCTCGGAATTTCATAACCGAGAGTGTCGATTATGTCTCGGGCCTAACGTATCGATACCTATAGGTATCATCTCGAACCTGCAGTACCGATATATGGGATGAAAACTCAAATTCAATGAAATAAAACACATATTACATAAGATAAGTAAACCACAGAGTTATTGATCAAACCACATCACATAAAAAAGAAATATCGAGTTTACGACCAAATTAATAAACCATAACTTAAAAGTATCAAATACAATATTGAAAGAAATAATCAGTTTAACACCAAAGTATTAAAGCCTCACGAACACTCAAAAATTGCTTTTCTTCGCATGACAACTACTGTATGTCTTGTCGTAGAGGCGCTTGTGCTTGGGAGGCTGTGAAGCGCTAGGGTTGGACATGGATTGGGTGATGTCGTGCATGGAATCTCTTGTAGGTGCAGATGGTGTCGTCGAGGTGGTGTTTGTGGTGGTGGTGATAGCGGTGGTACCTGTCCCAAGATGCCTACTCATCAGGAAGTCCACGACATCATTTGCCATTTTACTTGCAGCCTCGGACTTCGACGCACCCTCCGACAAGTCTATCCACGACAACGCGATGTCCAAGGCTCGTTTATTGCACTGTTCAAGACAAAATATACACAATAAATAAATAAAAAGTGAAAGTTTACAGCTTCAATATAAATTTTAACCTACAAATGACCTGACCTTACCTCCAACAACTCGTAGTCTGCAATATCGACGCAATCTCGACAATTTACTGGGTTCTCAATGATTGGATGTGAAACTCGTAGAAACCAAGGTAGATATTTTGGTGTGGTCATGAACTCGAACCATGCCTTTTCACCTCAATCTTCGGGTGACAGTAAATAATTACGCCACTTTACCCAATTCTTTGGTTGGAATCCATACTTAACTGAGTATTTCAATGCAGAAGGGCCTCAGTCTACTTCGATAGGGTGGTACGGAGCATCGGGTATCCCTTGAACATGGCCAAGCTGTTGTAGGAACCTCTACGGATGGTATGGCTCCACAACATCCATGTACATCAAGGTGCATGAGTAGAAGGCCAATGGCTGAACAATACCATGGGGCCTGATGTCAACGTACGGATCCTAAGTCACCTACACAAATCAGAGGAACACATTATAAAAACTACAGAAATGTGAACACTAACTCAAACAACGCAACCAACTTATGGGTGGGTTACATAGCTCACTAGGCCGTAACTTATCAAGAGTTATGTGTATAAAAGGTAGCTTGTCCGCATTCACAACTGTCTCGTGTTTTTGTATCTACTTACAAACACGTGGTTGAATATGGTCAATGTATTTTGTGTTCGGCGCAGCGAGCTAGAATTTGAAGTGCTCGTAGGCCCATCCTTAACTTAACAAGTCACAAGATAGGTTAATAAAGTAGTGCAAGTACACAAATAAAAACCACACTAAAGAAAATGTCTAAAATAGTAAGTACGTCAAATACCTGCAATCTGTGTCACCTCGACTCTAGTAGCCGACCCTAGGTGAAAGTAAAGGTAAGCCATTGCAGTTGCACCCCATGCAAAATTTTCAACCTCATCCAAATTGTCTAAAAGCTTGAGCAAAGCAATAGAGACTCGTGACCCACTCTTGTCAACATAAAGAGTGCAGGATAGTAGGTACAACAAGTATGCACATGCAGTGCATTCAACCGGTGGGAAAGTAAATGGCTTTACTTTAGGGCACCATGTACTCTTCAGCCAACACTTCCTCATAGTCAGACCTCTGGTAATGTTAACCTCAGCCTCGGCTTCTTCAAGGCTAACCCTGAGCAGATTGGAAACTATGTCGATTGCATACTTCCTCGACTCTTTGGTGTACCTTGCCAAATTCTCAACCACTAACACCTTCCCTGTCACCGGGATCTTTAATAGAATACTGACATCCTCTAAAGTGATAAACATTTCACCGAATGGTAAGTGAAATGTATTCGTCTATGGCTGCCACCTCTCAACAAATGTGGAGATCAGCTCCTTGTTGCCTTTTCGATATGAGCAGTCTATAAGTGGATACAACCCGGACTTCTGAAGAATCATTTGTAGAACCTCAGTGTCGATGTGGCAAGACTGCAAGTTCCACTCAAGTAATTGAGCCCCGTGGTTTATGCATTTAAGCAAGGGGCGATGTTGCAAGAAAGAAAACAAATGTCAGAATACATTGAAAAATTGAAATTATGGGTAGTAAGCATACAACAACAACGCATACCCCATTGTTCCAAATAGCCACCGCAACATGATATTTAAAACTCGTCAACAACGATCGGTTGATAAGGCCACCAGGAAGAGGAACGGATGGGTCATTTTCAGGCTCTTCTACATTCCTAGTGGTTGCACCACTAGTACTCGCGGTCACATGCCGTTGTACATTCTTAGTGGTTGCAAGTAATTAGGCTATGTTTGTTGCATGTTGTTCTTCTTCTAAAGTAGGCTCAGATGAATTAGATGACTCATCCCCCCTCTTGGCATGACCAGTCAGTATGTCATACTCTGGAACATATGACGCTTCATCCTGCACATCGTCTCCAGTAGGGCGGCATGGACTTCTACCCTTTTATTTTTCCTTCCGATAAGAGGTTGTTTGTGGTTTCCTCTCACTACGAGTACCCATAGTACTCTCCGGTTGTTATCGACCCTTTGACTTACCATAAACTTGTTCCCTACTAATGCCAGTCTTCTTTCGAGCCATATCTATTTAGGAAACGAAATGTTAAAATAGTGCAACAAACCCAAAAAATCCAACAGTAAACATAGTTTCAGTATTACACAACTGAGACATGTTGATATGTCTCGGTTACAAACCACTGAGATTTGAAGACAGATCTCGGAACCTTACCTATAAGACTATTATAAAAGACCTTACAACTTTACTCAGTTGGCGAACACTGAGATGCAGATATGACTTGGTCAAATAACACCGTCAATTAAACACAGATCTCTGAGCCTAACCTCTAAGAATAGTACAAAACAGACCTTAAAACATAACTCGATTGGGTTCCACTGACATATTGGGAACCGAGACCTAATGCCTTGACTCGATGGTCTATGACCACATATCTTTGGGTGGTCCCTTATGTTTAGTGTCGATGGGATATGATTGACATCTTTCAAATGGTCACAACAGGGAAGTATCGTGAAAGCATAGCAAGGCACGACCCTGTGTGACCGACCATTACGGTTAAGAAAAACAAGCCCTACTTTGGGTAAATCAACACTAACGACGACCAAAACCAATGAAATGAACGACAAATTCTTGGAAAATAGGCAATTACCTTTGTGAGAATGTCGACCGATTGAAGTTGCCCAACCTAAGTAACATGAGACCCTTCCCACACTTCATCTTCTTCCTTAGCAAAAAGTGACCAACCTGAAGCATGGGGAACACCATAATCAATGAAATTGACCTCAAAAATCGAGAAGAATGGATGATTTCCTGCCAACTTCGAAGGCAGATAAGTTGTGGGAAACTAAGGTTGTAAGGTTCGGTAGCTTCGAGAGGTTATAGAGGCGGTTCTCACGAATGGGGCGCGCACCTTTCAAACGCAAATTAAATGAGGGGCATTTTGGTTAAAGTACCAGGGTACCCTGTTAAATTGTTGGGGTGCCCTAATCACCAGGGTGCCCTGAGAGGATAGCAGGGTGCCCTTAGCGCGACTCTTTTCATTATTGTTTTTTATTAACTTAATTGTAATGTTTACTTTGAATATGTGTGAGTAGTTTATTAATCTAAACATAATTCCGAATATGAACTTACACCGTTTTGTAATGTAGTCGTAATAAATAGGAATATGAATTTAATCCTTAAACCTAATCGTATTCTTCAATTCACGATATCAATATATTGTTTTTGTGTATTACAATCAATAAACTTTGTGTTTCATGCTTAGTCCTGAATATGTATTGTGATATCTAAGAAATGCTTAAAGTAAGAGTTTTTATAGAACTTAAGAAATGCTTTTAAAATGTTAAGTTTGATACAATTAGAATATGGCATGGTAAACATTCTCGATACAAATTTAAAGTACAACCAGTCAAATAAGTCAATACCTTTTAATGTTATTATTCAAAAGGTTATTATGATTAATTTTTACTATGAAAATAACTTTTTTTCATACTAATATATTTAATGAATGATATACTATATAGATCTCACAATCTACCCAAAACAATGTTTTAATTATATTTGCAATATTTGATAAAAATCATTCTTGGTACAAATGTGAAGCACAATCAATCAAGGAAATTAATATCTTTTAAAGTAATGGTATAAAAGTTACTATAGTTTATTTTATTGTGAAAATAAATTACTTGCCAATTAAATACAATTTGATGACCGACATGCTGATGGATGGGTTGAATTCTTGTCTTTTATCAAGACCTCAGTAGATGAATATTAGAAAGCCTCACTTAAAAAACTTGGAACCTAATAAGAATTGACAGTGCGCCTTCAATGGTGTACGAGAAAATTACAAAATCCCATGCTATAAGATCTTCTCAATTAATACCAACCAGTTGGATTGCATAATGGTAAGGTATAGTATTTGGTTATAAAAGATCATCAGTTCAAACGCTGACGAAGCATAGGTTTCTTTCTTTTCAAAAAAAAAATATTCAATTAATAAAATCATTGAAAGAAAACTCAAAAATAAGAATATAGCAATAGGCTTTAAAAAATTGAAAAAAACAACCAAACTTATACGTTGTTATATGTCCACTCTCATATATACTTTTTTGTGAATAAAATAAAATAAAAAATAGCTAAAATGCTCCAAAATAAAAATGCCTAAAACATAGACTAAAAAAGAAACAACTAAGATATACATAGATATAATCAGAAATTACATTTTTTTGCAAAAATAAAAAATTACCTAAAAATACATCGAAAATAGAAAAAAAATTATGAAAATAGAAAGTATGCCATATCACATGCCACGTGTCATCATCTTAGAGCTCCTCATAGAAGATTATATATAAACTCAAAAGTAAAATTCTGAATATAAAAAACACTGAAAACCAAATAACTATCAAAAAGTTGAAAAAAAAAAGAAGAAAAATAGTTGAAAAAAAGGTAAAAAGAAAAAGTATTATGGTAGAAAAGTGTGACATAAGGAAACTTCAAATGTACAAATAAATTTTGTTGAGACATTGAGGATGTATAATACAAACTTATGATCTTGTCAAGTAAACTTAAAATTGGGGATCATACATCTAAACAACGCTTACCAGAGATTGTCAACCAATACATGTCATTTCGTCAATGCTTTTGTTATTAGAATTTTGATTCAGTCCTAAAAAGTAAGCAAAAAAATCAAAACCCAAACAAAAAGTAGAAAATTGACAATCATGAATATGCCTTGGAAGATATACATTCCAATTAAGGGGAAAATGCATTAGAATCTATAATCCCTTCTGAACTGAGAGGTAAAAATTTAAATATGAAAAACACTAAAAACCAAATAGTTATAAAAAGTCGAAAAGTGCAAGAAAAAATAGTTGAAAAAAAAATAAAAAATAAAAAATGTTATGGTAGAAAAGTGCGACATAACGAAACTTCAAATGTACAAATAAATCTTGTTGAGACAGTGAGAATATATAATAAAAACTTACGATTTTTTCTAATAAACTTTTTTTTGAAACTGTCGAATAAACTTTAAATTGGAGATCATAGATCTAGACAACGCTTACCAGAGATTGTCAACCAATACATGTCATTTCTTCAATCCTTTTGTTTTATTAGAATTTTAATTTAGTACTAAAAAGAAAACAAAAAAATCAAAATTGAAACGAAAAGTAGAAAATTGACAATACGCATTGGAAAATGTACATTCCTAATATGTGAAAAAACGCATTAGAATCTATAATCCCTTATTTAAATGATATTGTAGAATAAACTAATAAAATGGAGATTATTGATCTAAACAACACATACCAATCTTCTCCCCTTACATAAGAAATCTCACAATAACAAACACAAAAATATATACATGTATAAAGTGTTGGGGCATGTGCCTTAGGTCAATCTATAAACATTGTTTATCTTACAGTTTTTAGTTAATAAAATAGACATTTATCATTTGTTGTTTTATTATAAGTGATTGCATATTTACCTTATAATAAGATCCATAGGTATTTGTTGAAATATTCTAAATGTCCCTAGTCGGTCATTACACTGGGAACTATAATGAATTAAGACTAGCGTGAGTCTTGATTGATGGTCATGTGATGATCATACGTATAGGGATACGAATCGAGATCATGAGTACTTGTTAAGGAACAAGGTACTAGACCGACTCGCTATGAGAACACCACATGGATTAAGTCATAGGTGTTACTCTTAATAGGTATATCATTTAGTCCTTCGATTTGAGATTACCATAGACTTCAATATTGTGAGCATAGTAATTTGACACAATCAAACGTTGTCTTTAACAGGATGATTATAAAGATTGTGATTGGTTATAATGTGAGCAATATGTAATGGTGTGTAATCAAGAAAGAATTTTGTCACTCTTGTAAAGAGAGAGATATCAATGGATCCCTCTATGTATTAGATTGTTAAATGGTCAATTCCAAGTGAATTGATATGATAAATGTCGCTTGTATGTTTTCAATATATCGAAAGATCGAGATTAGTACGATTGAATATTAAGAGTGACTTTCCATGCATTATATTTAATCAAAGGATATCGCACGACAAAAGGATATGATATACATTATTCCTTAGGTTGTATCGATTTTGATATTCGTGCTACTTCGGTAGTCATAATCCCATGCTAGAGACCACTTATGATTTGTGTACCAAAATAGTTTTGGTTCACTACCAACGTCGCATGAACTGCACACAAAGAATGACTTTGCACAATTTCAAATGGTCCAGAGTATTGAGTTTTATAAGATAAAATTCATAGTATATAACCCATTATGATTTGTTATATGATAACTTATTAATAAGGGTATATGTGTAATTTGCTTAAACAACATAAATACAATAGTTGTATTTCGAATTTACTTAAACATCGTAAATACAATAGTTGTATTACGAATAAGATTTAAGTGAAAGCTTATCTACACATATAAATAAAAAGTGTACCCAAAAACGTAAAATAAGAATTTCGTCTTTTTAATTTTCGAACTCTCTAAATTTTGGGAGAGAAAGAAAAAAGTTTTCAATCTCTCTTGGGGCTAGCACTTCAAATTGTGGTCATCGTTTGTGTGTGGATTTCTGATAGAGGATGCGCGCTTGAACATCTTGAAGATTAAACAATCAGAGATGAAAATCACGAATCAAGGTATGATTTACTTTTGTAGATCTAGTTTAATAGAACTTATTTGTGATCCAGTTAGATTTTTCAAAATTATTTTGAATTTTCTGCTGCGTATGAACCCCAAAACCCAACATAAAGAGTGAGACAAATATCATTATTGGGATAGAGATTACCAAATTGTTTTCAAATCCATGAATCATGAACTACATACCAGGTTTCTCGCCTTACATAGGAAATTTCACAATACAAACACAAAAATATATACATGTATAAAGAGTGAGATAAATGTCATGGTTGAGACAGAGATTACCAATTTGTTTTAAAATCCGGGAATCATAAACTTAAAAAAGTGATTTCCCACGACGACCATCGTCCTGGGAGCCATTTTGTTATCACAGGTATATATTTTGAACTGTTTAAGAAAAATTAGGAAGTGAATATAATTTGGAAAGAGAATGTAATGGCTTAAATACAATCCAGTGTGAGTGTATATTATTTAATGCAATGTTTAGAACTTGAAAAGTCAATTACTTTTTAAAACTCTCTTTATTGTAACGTTTAGAATTTGGAAAGTTAATTAGTTTCTTTTTGGTAGAAAAACAGCCAAAGTTGGCTTTATTATTTCAAATGCAGGATGTCCTTCTCAAAGAGTAACATAATGGAGTTCTGTGTAGAGCTCCACAATACAAATTGCCTCTCATTCTGAAATACTTCCTTCGCCAGATGGTCTGCACAGGTGTTGTTATCCTGGAATGTATGAATCACATCTCATTTCCTCCTAACACTGTCCCTGATGTCATGCACTAGAGGATCATATATATGGCCCTGCGGGGAGCTCACAATTAGCTCCATAGCCTCCCTCGAGTCTAGCTCTAAGACCACACTTTTGATTTCCTTACTTTAGGCTAACTGAAAGCCATATTGGAACCCCATAATTCTGCATAAAGCGGTGAACAACAACCAAATTTGGATTGAAAAGCTGATAAAAAGTTCCCTTCGTTATCCCTTAACACCCTATCGCATATGGCTTCCTCCCCAACCGTACGTATTGCCCCGTCATAATTAATCTTGGCCCAACCCTCAGGTGGACATTCCCAATGGTCAGAGCTCGTTGTTGCACTATTGTTTCATTTGAACAAGCCCTCTACCCTATAGATCTCATCCATTATACGGTAAATTGAGCGAATAATTTCAGATGTTGAGAGCACACGGTCAAAAAACATATTCTCATTCCTCGAGGCCCATAATCTACAAAAGGTTACCACAAACAAGAAACCTCAGAGGTGATCTTTTTGCTTCAGATTGGTGGTGAGCCATTCCTTGAGGCCCAAATTGAAGAATGTCGAACCCCTTGTATGAGCGCAAACTGAATGCCAGACCTGGCAGGCAAGATAGCAATCCCTCAAAGCATGAATAACAAACTTCTCCTCCTTCTAGCACTAGTCACACCTCCCATTTTCCCTGATTGACCTTGCTAGACACAAAACATTCGTATGTAGCCTGTTATGTAGTGCAAGCCAAAGAAAAGCCCTGATGCATTGAGGCCCTTTCCATTTCCATACATACTTCAAGTGACATATCGAGGAATTATTGTCTTCTCCCTAAGCTAGTTCATATGCTCTCGAAACAACGAAGTTCCCTCTTTTGTCAAACATCCAGCTAGTTCGATCTGGACCACTTCCTTGATGAGGTACTGCAATAGCCTGGATCCTTTCACATATGGTCGCAAGTAGCAATTGTTGAATCCTCAACTTATCCTAAGCCCCATATGGTGTTACAAACTCGGAGACACGTGCATCCAAATCAAGAATTTCATAGTCAGACAAGATATAGCTCGAAAGGGTGCCCACATTTTCTACCTACTAATCTGTCCAGAAACAAGCTAATGTGCCATCTCTAATACACTTAGAGAGTCCTGATTCAAAGAGTTCCAAACAATTTCTAAGACATCTTTAAACCATAGAGGTCGCTCCCTTCCTCTACTAAATTAGACTCTCTTCACCTTCTTTATAGTACTTTCTTATAAGGACCTGAACCTAAAATCTCCCTATTTCCACATGAAATTCTTAGCATAACTTCAGGATAAAAGCCACATTCTGTCCTTGAGCTTGTCGCAGACCTAAGCCTAATTTATTTTTGGCGATACATAAAGTTTCCCACTTGATCAGGTGTTAATTCTTATTTGTTGTGGAACCCCACACAAAACTCCTCACTATATGGTCGACCTCTTTACACACATGGTTTGGTAACTTTATTATAAGCATTTGAAAACTAGGAATGGATTGTAGCCTCGCCTTTGCTAGACTAACACGCCCCGCTAGCGATAGTTGTTTACTTTTCCAATTCGAGAGCTTAGCCTTCAGTTTATCGCATATCTCCCCCCATATGTTTCCTTAGTAACTTTGGAATGCAGTATATGAGATCCCATATACTTTCCCAAGTTACTTGTCATGCCAAACTTGAACCTTCTACTGATATTATTCCTAAGACTATCAGGGACGTTCTTAGAAAAGAATATCTTCATTTTCAATTGGTTTATCGTCTGGCCTAAGCACAACTCGAATTCATAGAGCAGACGCTTGATTACCTCAACTTGTTGAAGTGACACGTCAGCAAATAAGAACATGTTATCGACAAATTATAAATGTAAAAGCATTGAACCATTCCTCTCCATTCTAATTCCCTTCCAATCACCATCATCTATGGATTTTTGGATTCCCTGTGCTAAGATCTCCATACAAAGTACAAAAATATAGGGAGAAAGGGAGTCCCCTTGGCAAATTCCTCTAGTGGGGATGAAACCTTCAGTGAGACCCAAATTCCAGAGTACCTGCAACCTCGAATAAGTGCTACAAGTTTTGATCCTCTGCTTCAAACACTCCTGGATAGGCAAGGCTCCAATGGATTGTTTGATATAGTACCAACTCCATCTCATGCATTTTTTCCAGATCGATTTTCATGGCCATCATCCCTCTCCTCCCTATTTTGCTTTTCATAGACTGGACCACCTCTTGCACTATAATAGTATTGTTTGTGAGATTCCCGACTGGGACAATGAAGCTGGATTAAGTGCGAGAGATCAATCTATCCATGAAAGGTTTGAATCTATTAGTGATTACTTTCGTGATCACTTTATAAACTACATTACACAGGTTAATCGGTCTTAAACATGCAAATGCAGTTAGGGACTAGGATTTGGGGATCAGGACTAGCAAGGTATCGTTTAGTAAAGGGGGAAGAACCCTAGAAGGATAGAAGTTCTTAACATAGGCAAACACAAAGTCCCCCCAACTACCCATGGATCTTGAAAGAAAACAAGACTCCAACCATCAGGGTCATGAGCTTTGAATGCCCCCATAGAGAAAACTGCATCTCTGACCTCTTGGAATCGGACATCCATAGAAAAATTGGCGCATTCCTCTGCTGATAGAGTAGGAAAAAATATTGGCCAAGCACCTATGCAAACGAGAACTCCTCCTCGGCATATAACTTCCTATAGAAGTTTTGAGCCATTATCCTTAATACCTTCTGATTTGTGACCCATAGTCATTCCTCATTATATAAACCCTCAATATGGTTCGATTTCCTTCTTTGTAATGTACTAAGATGAAAATACCTAGTGTTCTTGTCTCCGTGTTGAAACCACTAGGAGCGAGCCTTTTGAAACTAGATGAGTTCTTCTAGCATAAGAACCTTTTCAAGTTTTTATTGAGGGTGTCTCTCTAAGTATACAAGAATGTAGAATAAGCTAGGCCTAACTTGACATCCACTTTCTCAAGCTTATACTGAAAGGGATTTCCTTCTCTTGAACACATCACGAAAGACTTTGGAGTTCCAGGTTTGAAATTTTTCCAAAAATAGTGATGAAGCCAATGATAAACTTAAGTCCTTGTTCTAATTCGTACAAAAAAATCCTGGGAAGGATCCATGGTTAATCTAACCCAGAGGACGACCCCTATTTGTGATGTCCTGAAGAAGTTCATTAGTAGGCTACTTTATCGGTATGGGTTTCTCATTCAAGCTCTTAGCTTTGTCTAGAGTTATTGCCAAAGATAAGGCCTCATTCGTCAGCAAGCCTTGGTCTTCGACTTAGTAGGTTTGTCCACTTCTAAAGACGTGTTGTTAAGCTTGGGCCCAATAACCTTAAGAACATAGTGTTAAGCCTGGGTCGAAGCCTTTTTCTTACTCATTCCTGGATTGGCCTTCTTATCGGGTTGTTCTCATTGGTTGGCTTCCCTCTGGACAAGGAAAATATCAAGATATCTCCCTGATTTGACTACTTGATACTTGTCGTTTCTTTCGTATTTTGGTTGCTCGAAGATGCCAGTGGTTTAAATTTGTTATTCGACTTTCCTTATTTTGAATAAGATAGTTTATTTGGCTTGATATTCCTAACTTTTGACTTTCCTTTCTGCGATTCTCCCACATGATCCGTGAAAACAACTTTTTTGGAAGACTTCTCAGTCCTTCAGTTAGGACTCTACATAATCATCCAAGACCCAAAATTACCATCGTTCTCCGTTGGGTGCTGCTGTCCTTGGTGGTTATTGTTTTCCTTACTGGATAAACCAATGCTTTTTTGGTCCATTGTTTCCTTTTGTGCATTAAGTGAACAAGTTGTGCAACTAAGTTCCACTTTCCCTTGCTTGAAACAAATATGTGGGATTCCCTCGTATTCCACTCGTAACCAAAAATTGTCCACCCGAAAACTCGACATAAAAGGTTTTTCAAAATCTAACTCAAATATGTGGGATTCCCTCGTATGCCACTAGTAACCAAAAATCGTCCACCCGAAAACTCGACATCAAAGGATTTTCAAAATCTAACTCAATAGCTACCCAAGCAAAACCTCATCTGTTAGTTGTACTCATAGCCAAGTCCACTTTGATCGACTTCCTAAGAACTCGGATCCATACTGTAGCCTTCACAATTGTTGCAGACATCACCCAGAACCCTGAAATTCATTGTTGAACTAACAACACGTGAACCAAGATACCCCACGATCCTCCCAATAGTGCCTTTTCCCTATCCACAACAGAGATGAATTGGACTAGGTAAAAGTCATGGGAGAGATCTATAACTCTATATTCCCTCTTAAGATCCCATAAGGGACTGAACCTATTACAGAGCATTCCATATCCCAATGCACACCGGATTAGCATCACAATAATTACATTTTCCATTTGCTTTTCCATCTTGGCATGCATACTCGGTGAGAATGTCACCCATGTCCCTATATTGTCCCTCTCTACACAGACATCTCCCACCTCTAGACCTATATTCTCCATGCTTTAGTGAAACATTTAGACTTCGGAAAGTCAATTAGTTTCTAAAACGTTGGACAATTTGTAAGGGTTTTTTTAATCTTGAAGCAATTTAACGTTTAGAATTTGCAATTAGTTTCTAAAACGTTGGACATTTTTATAGGGGTTTTTTTTTTTACTTCAGTGAAAATTGAACCACGATCTCTCGAGGTCTTGCCTTTTTGGCAAGTGATGTCTTTTTTTTTTGGTAGGAACAAGTGATGTCTTTACTAACTCACCTAAGAGGCTTTGACAAGAGTTTTTTTTATGTTCAAGCATATAAGGAAAATAAGGAAAATATCATTTTTTGGTTCAAGCAAATGAGGGAAGACTTTGGGAGCTACGAGAAGGTTGGAAACTACCACGTGGCAACGCCAAGGTCTTTCCTTATTACATATATAGATATAGATATGGTATTTAACAAAATAAAATTCATTCCTTTAATTTGTTTTCTTATGGACATGTTTAGCAAACAAGATCGCTCAGTTTCCCTAAATATTTCTTTTGGTTCAGTATTCGGTAAGGCACTTATGCAATTTAGTTCTCTTGCAAAATATAAAAAGTAAAGTGACCCCTCATTTTTATAATAATCCTTTCCCATTTCAAGATTTTACATTCACTCCAAAAACGAACCAAATGCCTTTAAATTGGGTTCGCATGCTTTTTGACTTGTATATATAATAAACACCAATGTTGAATATATATTGGCTCTTATTCTAAAAAACATTGCACATTAATTGTTTCCTAATAAAATTAAAAGACTTTCTACTTTAATTAACTTCTAGCTTAAGACTTGTACTAACTGAAATTTTATTCTTAATTCACTTTTGTAATTTTTGTTCTTGAACCACCACCAATCCTCTCAACTATCGACGGTGGTTCCAATCAAATCCATTTTGCTCTTTGTTCATTCAATAAACAACATATCTAATCAGATTTGTGACGATTGATCCATTCTTGTTGCGGTGCATCTTCATCAACAGTGTTGCATAGAATTGTGTGGCACGCTTGACGCGCGCCGAACGCATCAATAAAATAAATAAATCTAAACCAACTATTTTGTGGATAGTGGTAAAGGGTCGATTCCACAGAGATTGGTGTCTTTCTTAGGTAAAAAAATACAAAAAAGAAGAATTTGAGTTTTAGAGAAAATATATAAATATTTAAAAATAAAGAAATTAAATGAAAATAAATCTAGGTATTCAGTTTCACAGTTTCACCATACAACTTGGGATTGATTTTATTAATTGTCGGTTTATAAAAGGTATGAAACTAACCTATGATCTAGTGCAGCTATAAACCCGGTGACGCACTCGGTTCCTCGCACTTTCTGATGTCGGAAGCCAAGGTACGACCGTTGACTACTTCCCTAACAAAACACGCAACCTGATCGCTAGTGCTCCAAATTTAACGCATTGGTCGCATTACCTCGATTTGTGAATGCACTACACCTAGACAACCGGATCGCTAGTGCTCCCGATTTAGCCTAGATCCCTAAGGTATTTAACCGGTCCCAAAAGGTTCTAATCAATTGGTAAAGTCAATTGCCACTAGTGTGGTCTTATTGCACAAGTACAGGTGCTTATGACTCACTGACATGTAAATTAAGGTTTAAACTAGTGTTTAACCTCAATTGTTTAAACAATACCAAAGAAAATAAATCGTATAAAAGAATCAATAATAATTAAAAATAAATAAACCTGATAAAGGATTCCCAAGTCGTAGGCTTGACTGATCCAACTTCAACCTAGATAGAGGAACTAATTAGACATAATTAAAAACTAAACTACAAGAAAAATAAAATAGATCCTCTTCCCCTTAATCTAAGTCCTAATATATATTTATACCCCAAATTTGGTCTCTGGAGGTGAGAAAAACCAATTTTCGTAATTTTAGGGAGTTTTTTGGCGTCGTGACACGTGGCAGGAGATGATTGGTTGAAAAACTTGCGTTGCTGACGTGTCACGCTGTGATAGGCTAGATTTTGTTGACCGGCTGACGTGGCAGCGTCTGATTGGTTGAGTTTGTTGTTGATGATGCGCTGAACCAACCGAACGTGGATACGTGGCGGGTGAAAGTGGAGAAGAAGCTCGCGTGAAATCGTGCGAAGATCTGGGAGTTCGTGTGGATGCACATCTCGAGGAGAATCAACGACGGCTGGCGAGACAATAGGCTGTGAGGGTGACGTGGCGCGATGCGGTTGGTGGAACTGGGAAACGTGGCGCGAGCTCATTGGTTATTGCGGCTGTGTGTGACACGATCAGTCCAATGGGGACTCGACACGTGGCATATTTCGAACTCCAATTCACATACTCTTGTATACACCCTAAAACAAAGCCTCCAGTGTCCGATTTCTTCAAGTAAATACTATATTTTGAGTATTTTTTTGCCCTGGATCCAACCGTGCACTTCGTTTCTTCTAAAAACGAAAATTAAATATAATTAGATATATATTCTCATATTATTCCAATAAATCCTTAATTTCTTAAAATATGCATTTATCACCATAAAATAAGATAACTATACTCCAATTACTCCTAATAACCTATACTAAATTATGCCTAAATGAACACTTATCAACGCTGGATTGATTTATCATTAGTTTTTACTTTATAGTTAGTTTTCTTTCCTAGTTGGAAATCTTTGACTTGCTTTTTCCTTGTTGGGAAGTTTTGTTATTCGTTTTGTGGTTCTATTACTTTTGTGTATTGTCATAAGTTTAATATTGTAAAGAGCAGTCCCTAATTGTCAATCTGTTTCAATTTAAAAAAAAAATCAAATTAATGGCAGTTTGTTTGCACAAATAGGAGTAACGAATCAATGTACTTGATTTTATGTTTGGTCCTGTATTGAGCCATCAATGTTTAATGAAATTTGGATTTCTCTTAAAAAAACAGACATATACTATCTAACTATCTAATTATTAAAGATTTCCTAATTAATTACCTAAAATAACTAATTAAAAAACAATTTGGTGCATGACACAATGTTCTGTATTCCAATTATCAAATGGCTCGTAATCTATATGCAACATCTCTTCCAATTATCAAATGGCTGGTAATCTATATGCAACATCTCTTCAAACCGCATCCTCATCAATATAAATGTGAATTTCTCCTCAATTAAATAGTATTAAGGCATTTTGAAGTCTCACAACTATGAGTTGAAGGTAGTTGAGTTTAAAACAATATTAATACTTTAGAAGATCTATGGGTTTACACGTGCGTATGCGGGCGGACGGGCCCAACATAAGATTAACATATTTAGCCATTGAGTGGCATTTACAAATTTTAAAAGTTTGTTATTCCACCAACTTAATGGTCCATATATAACACTGCCCTATTTTTATCTCAAGTGGAATTCAAACTCACGACCTTTCAAAATCTTACGTTTGATATCAACAAAGATGCAAGAGGTATATAATCGTACTTATTACTAAATATATATATATATATATATATATATATATATATATATATACTTTTACTCGCTATCTTTTACTGGCTATCATATTGATTGCCAGATGCACCTCAAACAAAGAACATTCATGATACGAGGTGCATCCGACGAAATTTGTTAATCGTTGATTTCTCGGTTCTTAAGGGTGCTGACGTGTACTGGGCTTGACACTTACGACATTTTGCTGCATCTCTGACTTGAAACCACACCTGCAGAGACCTTTGCAAACGCCTATGACTCGCTCTTCCTTCACAATTGATTCACTAAAAGTTGTAGTGTGAAGGGGATGTTTGTGTGTCGGGAAGGGACTTTAGTCCTCTGGCTTTGCTTGCACTGACCATAATAACTCATTCTTGTTAAGGAAAGGCCATCATGCCCCTGACGCCCAGACCTTGTCGGGAACATGCAATAGACCAGATATTGGAAATACACATTCAAAATCTACCATCACAGCCATGCCATCTTTTTGAATCATTGAAACGGCGAAACCTTCTACACGCTGTTTTGAATGAAAGAGCATCCCTAATCATCATATACTATTTCAACACCTTTTCTGTGCTAAAGTACTTGTCTCGGTTCCGCAGAGATTTGATCAAGCGGACCTACAAGTACTTTTTCCAAGTAGCATACATGTATATAGATTCTCATTTGGTTTAATTAATTATATGCAATATTCTTTCTTGGATAAAACTTATATGCAATACTCTTGATATACAACATGCATGGAACAAATGTAACACTTATATTTAAGCTTTTGGATAATGATAAGTATAGTCTACCTGATTCAGTTCAAGAAGTGGCAAACATATTCTAGGAAAATTTTGACTAGAGTTTTTGTTGACTTTTGAAAAGGCCGACTAAGGAATATCAGTATTTCGAGGACATGGTTTTATTAGAAAGGACATGGTATCAATACTTGTAGCTTTGCAGTGATGACAATATTTTTTTTACTAAATTCCTTCTTTTAGGCATCGGAAATCGCAAATTTATTACTTTTAGAAAGTTTTAGCTTACTTATATCTCTAATTAAGAATTTTTATTTTTTACGTTGTTTGTGGCGTTTTCTCTCTTATTAAGAATTTTCATTTTTTATGTTGTTTCAGGTATTTTAGACTTTTTACTATTTTTTACAAATTTAGGGTTTTGCTTTTTAAAGTATCCTTTTGGTTGTAATTTGCTGATATTTTTGATGAAATAAAGAATTTTCAAACTTCATTTAAGTTCTTACCCTATATTGCTTTGTTCGTGGATTTAGAACATTCAATTTACTAGATCCTCGCTGCGGTACCATCTATATACTTTTGGTACATACGTTTGCTAGACCTTTTTAAGATATTGCATGAGGTGAGACCTACCCGCATGCAACAAAACTCAAATAAATAAATGGAGCAGAAAAAGTATATTTACGCCCAAGAAATTATACATGCATGGACCATCAACATATATAATGTTCCAAATTTTTTTCTATTGTTCTATATATAGATCATCTAGATGAGAATTATAACATCAACTGCATGGGGCCGGGACATTGCGTGCATTCTAATTTTTAGGTGCGACTAGGCGGAGAAACTTTAGCTGCAAAAACATAAGTTATCGTTGGGATATTTATAATTATTGGGCTCGTACTTATAATAACAGTATAAAAGGCCTCAATTAACTTTGTGTAGAGAACAGAGAGGCATATTCATTTGGACCCAGAGTCATTTGGCCATGCATGGCAGTGTTCACAAATTAGAGCCTAATAAATACTATATACATTGAGCATAATCGATCGCTTGGCGGGCTACAATAACTTTTTTTTAAGAAGGTGGGCTACAATAACTTAATTAATTAACTATTAAATTTTTTCATACATCTGAGTGTTGGTTTCAAATTAATCCTATATATGTAAATCTTCAGGTGTTCTCTTAATTTCTTGTGATCGATACATTTATAGACGCGTTGCGCAAACCTCGTTATCGATTCCTCACGACAACCAAACATCAGGTCACTAGTGGTTTTGTTGCACAATCTAAAAGCTCGTGGGACTAGTCAGAAAAAAAGTATGGATACGGGATACGGGATACGGAAAAAAAAAAAAAAACTAAAAAAAAAAGAAAAAGGAAAAAAACTAGTTTAATATGAGTTCTGATTACAAAGAAATTAAATGAATGCAAACACATGCAATACTTAAATGTCATGAGTTCTTCCTCCAACATATATAGTAAGACTTAAACCCATTGCAATAATATAAGTAATTAATTTAACACAAAAGTAATAGCTAATGTCGAACGAACATCCCTTAATACGTTTATACTAGTATCTCGTACATGATACAAAACCAGGTACTAAAATTATGTGCCAAATGCTCTATCAATAAGCTAAGCAATAAACCACAAACACCATTCATTAACTGATTTATAAAGGAGTAAAGGAAAATGGGAAACATATTCCATGATGTAAACGGAGAGAGTGTAATCTAATTAAGAGTACCCAAGCCTGAGTTCCAAGTCAAGATCCTCAACCGAGTTCAGACCCAGATCCACCCTTACTTTCTTTTCCTTTTCTTCTTTCAGTTCCTTCAAGGCTTTCATGGTAGAACCCCAATCATCGCTGTTAGAGGCCGAGGCGATGATGGTACTATTCCTCTCCATCCACATGCTTGAATGATTAGTACTTGAAGACAAACAAGCATAATAAGAAGCACCCATCATTAATGGAGAAGGAACATCGGGAGAAAAATTAGGGTTACACTTAATACTTTTGAGATCCGAAGAAGTCTTAGAACATTGGTTTGAATTAGGGTTAGAGTCAGAAGTGTCATTTTGCAGCAAGAGAGGGGACTGTACTCTCAATCTAGCTCTATCCCTTCGGTGAACATTCATGTGGCCTCCAAGGGCTTGAGCAGATCTGAATTCCCTTTTGCAGAAGCTACAACTGTAAGATCTGCAGGGAGGCCAAGAGAATCCATTGAGCAGAGCAACTCCACAATAACGATTGCTAGCGCAACAGTTCCATGGCGACTCTCTAACAGTGTACCTAACACTGCTGCCCTCTTCACCATTATCTTTCAGGCTGTTCATCCTTCTGTCCATGTGAGCTGTTGACTCAGAACTTGAACAATCTTCAAAAAAGACAACAAAAATAAAAATTTAATTCATTCATTACCTCGCCAGAAGAACAAATCTCTTCTTGATGTTGTAGCCCCTTAATATACAATGTTAGTAACTGGGCGTACGTACGTACCTGATGTATTTTTGGCGATGAGATGAGTGAGACATGAGAAGCGTAATGGGTTTGTGAGTAGAGACGTGTACAATATAAATGAGTCCAGCAAATTGATGAATTCCCAAGCGAAAATTGAAAATCCCATTGCGGAGTAGTAACCCTGCCAATGTCTGTTACCTCTTTTGGATAATTACGTAGGTAATATGCAATATAGGGAAGTATTTATGCAAAATCGATAAGCGATCTATCAGATGTTCCTTTTATTTTTCACTTCAATTTTCAAGGCGACCGGTTTACACGTAATTGCAATTTTTTTTTTTACACGTAATTGCAATTTTTTTTTTGAAGAATACATAGTACTTGCAATGTGTTAATTATAAAATAAAGATGTGAAAACAAGAATTAAAAAAATTATATATCTCATTATCTTAAAAATCCCTAACCTTTGTTCAGGCTCTCTGATGTGCCAATTAAGGGGTTTATCGAGTGCGACTGTCACTAGCAGCCCCCTCTCCTTCCTCTTTCTTCCTCTTTCCTTTTGTTTATACTTTTTCTCCCACCTTCTTCTTCTACCTGCCTTTCTCGGTCACTGCCAATCGTGAATTCTGAGCTGCTGCATCTCGATCTGAATTAATTTGCGGCGCTAGAGATCCCCTCCTCTCCTATCCCTCCTCTGGGTCTCTTCATTCTCCCCATTCCTTTTTTCTCTACTTTTTAGCAGTGTTTAGGGTTGATGCAACGGTATGTATGATGCGCCTAGTAGGTCTCTGGCAATGCTGCAACGTACTCTTAGGCAGGAAAATGCCATCTGTGGCCATTTACTTTTTTGCATGTAGTCTAGTCTAGATGATGAAGATGACAAGATGAGGTATGAGTCCTCTGCATCCAATGAAAGTGATTGACCAATGCAGGCAAGCCGCTAATAGTGGGGAGCGACTAGTGGTGGTGACATTCAACAGTGGTGATCTTGATTGAGGTGGCACTTGCCAATCTTAATTTTGTCATTCACTCCTTTGGATGTAAGTTGTAGTATTTTGGTTGTTTAGTTAGATTTGGTTACTGCGTATGTGCAGATTTAGTCCAAGTACATTATGAATCTTGGTACAATAATTCAGGTCATTGATCTTGGTAGATTAATCTAGGTCCACATGAATCTGGATAGTTATGCAAGTTCGTCAGTGCCATTAGACCTACCATACTTATATGGTTCGTTGTGTTGACCCACCTAGATTTTATGGGTCTACTATGTGACAGCCCGAACCCCCATTGGCCCAAATCGTCTGAGCTTACTAGACCTTTGGAATGCAACAAGACAATCTACTAGTAGACAACTAAGGTAATAAAAGTGTGGAATCAAAATGCCTTCTTATGACGACCCCTCTCATAATGTAGGGCACCGCCCGGCCTAATCCCGTAATTAAGCCCTAATCACGACACATAGGATCCAATTACGTATTAGTTAGCCTTTTAAACCTATTTTCCAACTTAATCGCATTTAGGATAAATAATACACTAACCCTACCAATTTCAATAACTTAGAGTTGTTTAAAATATTTAACAATTAAATTAGTTAGTGAAAGTCTTAACAATTATAGTGGAAGTCTTATTATAATTTATCGGAAGTCTTTTTAAATAAACAAAACAATTTGATAAGCCTAAGTGTGGAAACTAGGAATAACGATAACAATATATGAACTATGTGGCGAAACATATAAACAGTGTAATAGTTAAAAGTCGGGGAACTGACCCTCGACCCAATATATATACATCCTAACAGTACTAAAGACATAAGTATGTAAAATATACAAAATATCAAAAACCTACAGTCAGTTAGTAGTACGCTCCCCAAGCTCAGAGGTAGTTGCCAATCTTCTCCTTGCCGGGCCTACTGCTCGACGGATCTGCACCCACCGTCATAAAAAAACGGTGAGTGCAAAAGTATAACAGTAATTCCCAAATGACCTATCTACTCACATTTCCAAAATAAATGAATAGTATTTAAAAGCATAATGATAGCCAAAGAATGCTCTAAATAAATATGCTAGGAAATACCGAGAAAGCAAATGAAACTAACACAGGTTAAGCAGTTTGATCTAGGTCCGATAAGCTGTGAGAACTATCTTTTAACCTATTCCACTATTTGTATGGAGTTGTGCTCTACATATTATCATATCATTTTCTAATAACCTCAAATAGCGGAGCTGTGCTCTGCACGTACATATCATCTATCATAAATCTCGCCGAACACTTCGGTTCATTATGCCGTGAGTCGCGCGAGTATAGTGGAGAGTGCCGACATCCCCAGGGACCCATGACCCCGTAAGCTGCCCACTCTATAAATGTGCAATGGACCCTAGATTCTAAAACTACTTTAAAGTCAAAAAGAAGGCTCAGTAAAGGAATTCAAGAATAGAATGCTACAAAGCACAAGTAAACAAGAGTACAAGTTCATTCATAAGGTTATCTACCCCTAATAGTATGCTATTTATCATTTTACCACAACTTCTTATGAAATAAAAATAGACAATTAAGTTTAATCACAAGGTAATATCATGATGGCAAAGCTCAATAAGAGAGAATAGAAATAAATCATGATATCAAGATCACAAAATAGCATTTTCAGTCATAAGGACTGTCCAATAATGGAGCAAATAGATTGAAATGGAAATAGAGAGTTCATGCAGGATTACTCACTTCAAGCAACTATCTTAGCTAACTCTAGCCTTTCGACGCCCGAACCCGCGCAACCGAACTCTTGACACACTTCCCTATGTCCCTAGGATGTTTAGATAGGTTTTTTATTACGTTTAGGGTTGTTAAGGTTGGTTATGTTGTGGTTTAAGAGTTTCAAAATTTTCATAATAGCAGGAAAGTTTCCTGCTGTCCACGGTAACCAGCGCGTTAGCTGGATTACCAATCGCGCTGAGTGTAGAAACTCAAAAAATCTGCAACAATTTTCTAAGTTTCCCACTCGGGATTCATCTTCCCCATCGCCCCTAAACCCTTGTTCTCCTCCACCAAGGGTCTAGAACTTCCTCCTCATCACAAACATACACCAGGCATTTTGTTTATAACTTAAAACATCAATTTACAAGGGATTTGAATATGCATAAAAGAGCTTTAGGGAAGAATACAAAAACTTCAAAAACACCAACTTTGATTCAAAGTCAAACTGGAATTTGAGAAACAAGCTTGTTTTAATAATCAAGCTTGTTTTCATAGTCGAAAATTACAAAATCAGTTTCATGGGAAAACCACATTTTTTGAGAAAAATGTGAAATTCGAAAATATGAAGTTTGAGACATAAACCAAAGCCCCCATTTGGATTAAAAACAATATTAAAACTCATTCCAATCAATTTTAGGAAAAAGCCCTTTGATTTGAGCTCAAAAACTCCCAAACTTAGTTGCATGAGTTGAAGAACATTACCTAAGGTTCTAGCTATGGTTGGGGTGTTTGATCCTCTTACGCTTGTTGATGAAACCACCAACAAATGTCCCAAATTTCTAGCACATATAGGTACAACAACTCTGGTTTTTGTTTGTGAAATATACGTGCAAGGGGAAGCAAGTGTGGGGGTGGTGGGTATTTATAGTTTTGGTGTTTCATCTTGATGTGCACACATTCCTCTAGGATATCTCATGGTCACAATCACTCCTACATACTCCACTAATTCAGTCCATGTGACTCTAATTGTTGACACAATTTTGAGGGAGTGTGTGCTAACCCATATCCCTAGGCATATCCATGTCTCCTCCATTTTTAATAAAAAACCATAGGACATCAATTTGATGTGCATTATCTACATGAAATATGTTTTGATTTAAATTAATTAAATTACATTTGACTAAGTTTAGACTTACCACAAGCCTAGCTACCCAGTTCCCTAGCTCGCATGTAAACCGAGGCGCATCCCCACTCGCGTCTCGACGCCTATAACTGCATGAACCGACTTAGTTATTCTACATATATACATATCACTAGGTATACACCATAACAAATATATAATATACCTCGGACACGTGCCTCAGTTGGTGTGTGCACCTTACGCGGGTCCCACATCATGGGTCGATGAACCTGATTAAGGAATTAAGCAAGGGTTAGGAAATTCAGGTCATGACACTTCTAATGTTTAACAAGTGCGGAAAAAAATAGAAGTCTTACAACAATAGCAAATGTGGACTATAGGTTAAGAAACATCTACATATGTCAAATCCCCTATTTTAATACATGCCAATTACAAATACAAATAGATATAGTATATCTCAACTCATAAACATGAAAAGAGGCTCCTAAAGGATGATCTTACCCTTTCTTTTCTCAAGAGTAGACGTCGAAGTACCTGGAATGGGAGAAATGAGGCGAGCAATATTTATTAATGGAATCAGTAAAGCAAAAGACCACACTATTATTAATCATCCAACTATCCAAGTAATACCTAGTGCATTCATAACTAGCTACAACAATTAAACTTTATGAAACTTATTATCATTTCAAACATGATTCAAGATAATATAAGCAAGAATATTATATAATACAAGATAGAATAACATTACTAAACATGAAATTCAAGAAGGATAAATAGAGATACATGAGTGTGATAGAGTCAAAGGAAATGGAAAAAAAATATATTTCAACCTTTTTTCTGTTCGCGACCACTATAACAAATATATTTCGACCCTTTGTAGTCTGTGACCACTATATGTTATATATATATATGTATATATAAATGCTAAGGTGACCCACTATAGACACTCAGGACGAGCACGTACCTTGATTTTTTATTTTATTTTTTTACTTTTTCTTTACAATTGTGTGGTTAATTAAGGATAATGCTAAGGTTACCCACTATGACGCACTTAGTACGACCACAAGATTGTTAACAAAATAAGTAAAAAAAAAACAAGGTATGTGCTTTTAGGAGTGTCTGTAATGATTCACTTTAAATGCATGGGACCCAAATATATAAGGAACATCGCTAAATGCATGGGTAATAAATGCAAATGGCATTAAATGCAAAGTACATTTTGAAGGGGTTCCCATGTCATGGTATATATTTGGGCTCCATGTAGAAGGGCCCTATATATTATTCAAATTTAGTTTAATTTCACTTTATTTAATTGAGTATTCTAGTTATTATTGTTGTTGTGTGCTTGTTGTGAGTCAAAGTTTTATTTATGTATCTATGTGAAGTCAAGTAGTGTGAACTTGGGTTAGTTGAGGAAGCGGTAAGGGTTTGGAGCATTGGTTGTTGTGATTCTTTAGTTTCAACCACTGTCGATCTTCTCTTTTCATTGGCGGTGCTTTCAATAACAATCTTTATTTTTGTTTATTCAATAAAAGTTAGATCTATTTAGATCTGAAATGTTCCGTTTCATTCGGCCAGCAGTAGTTGTCAGATTCATCATTGGCACGACTTGCTTCTCCTCCACACATGCCTCTGCTATCACTCAATTCTGCCCTACTTCTATATGCTTGCGTATGAATCTACGTCAATTGTTGGTTTGATATTTTTCACTAGGTTTTCTATTTCAATAAGTTATCGTCTTCCCTTGTTGGATTGACTGTGTTTATCTTCCCTCTTCGAAAGTTTTTGTTCGTCTTCCCTTGTTGAAAGTTCTATTTCTCATTATTGTTATATTATTGTAGATGCAAAACACAAGCGTATAAGTTGGACACAAGTTTGTAAACTTTCACAACTTCGATTTGATCTCAAAGAGAAGGAAAATGGCTGCTATCAATGTAATTTCATTATTAAATGAGACATAGTAGTGAGCAATTTTATTAATAGAAATATCTTTTCGTCAAAAAAATAGTGTAAACGTGGTCATGTAGTGAACAATTTAGTGGAGAATGAAATTGGGACATGTGTTGAATTGTCAGGTTGTAACTGACATGAAGTGGTGTAGTGGGTGTAGTTATTTGTTAGTTACATGGAACTTAGTCATGGTGAGAAGCCTATAAGTTGTATTTGTTTCTATTTAAAGAAATAAGTGTGTTGCATGTTGAGTTAAAAAAAACACAAGCCTAGGGTTACCAAATGTTGGAAGACCTAAAGTCTCTAAAGGTCAAAAAAATTCAACCTAAAGCTTACAAAATTGAAAGCAGGTCACAACTGGTTATACCACTTAAGGGAGTGTTGGGGATATTGAATAATCCCACATGCACTAGTTGAAAAGAAATGCAAAGGTTATAAGTTTGGAAGTGGGAACTCTAACTTGTGTTTGTCATTTTGGACAACTCTTCTGCTTATAATTTAAAGCTAGCCCATATATTAAACTTGTGACGATCCCAACAACCACAAACTGGGCCCCGCTTGGCCTAAACCTACGTGGACCCCCGAGCCAGTCTCTGAAAAGTAAATGCAAGTTTAGTCAGCATTAACTTACCAAATTTATTCATTAATGTTACTTACTATCTTCTTGTGGTTAACCTTTTTGAGTTCCTTAACTCTGTCAAATTATTAGTTATCCTAAAAAAGGCAGGCATGCAGTGGAATCGTTCTCAACAGAATATATAAAACTACATTAAACCAATTAAAACTTAAGGTAACCTTGATGAGGAAAATCCTGTCCGAAAAAACATAACATGTATAAAAGTGAACAATCAAAACCCAAAATAGGTATATACATGTGTCATCAAGTGTTCTAACTCCCCCAATACCCCAAAAGATATAAACATAGGAATACATAGCCAAAATATACAACAAAGTAAGCACCTATAGAGTTAGAACAAAAAAATGGCTCTGAGCGTGCCTCAGAGGATATTGCCAAGCATAGGCTCCTTGTCCCGACTCATCTGTGGATCTACACCCACCGTCTAAAAAGGATGGTGAGTACAATAAATAATAGTAAACATTAACAATTGGGATCTCAACATAAATTTTGAATCCACAATAAGCAACAAGTCTATAAATCATGCGGTACATTATTCTAGGAAAAGCCATAAACACACAGTTAAATCCCTAACACATTACCGAAGGACAGCTACAGTCACATGTCAGATGCTAAATCTTTTCGATATGCTTCCAACAAGAAGCTATAGAGTATGCCGACTGCTAAATTCATTGAGACTTCTCTCCACTGGTGGACTACCTAAACCCTAGGTCACCTGAGCTAGAATGGAGTACAAATTTCTTGCATTTCAAGAAATAGCCAGTCAAGAAATAAAAGAGAATATATATTAATGCTATTGTTGTTTTTACTCACCTCGAAACCTGCTAGTACTACTCTCCCATAGCTCCACACATTTCCCAATGTCAATTCCCAATTGCTTAATCAGTGCTCCGCTGGCTACCTGACATCCATTTTGGTTCAATTCCCTTTAATGAATAAATTTGGTAAGTTCAGGCTAACTAGACTTGCGTTGACTCGTCAGAGACTGGCTTAGTGGTCCACGTGGGTTTATACCGGACGGGCTCAGTTTGTGGTTAATGCGACAATCACAGTTGGTATCAGAGCAAGCGAGATTATAGTGTGTGTGCTTGCGCCATCAGTGGATAGTAACCAGAGCTGCGGGGTACACATGTCTAGTGGGGTGTAATTCGTTCTAGTCGCCGTTAGCAATTTGGGTGTAGCATAGTCTCGTTGTGAATAGATGGGGCATTCGGATAGGTGAAGTATAATCTAGTTTGTTAGGTTGTGTCTCACATTCATCTGTTTTTATCGGAATCGTTGTTGTGCATGTTATTACAATCATAATTATTCTTTAACTAAACACACAGTTATGGCTGCCCATACTCACTGCATGTTTTGTGAACCTTATTTATCGGCTTCTGTTATTATGTACTCGATGGTTTTCTTTAGGAGTTTACTCATTGGACTCATCACTATATTTGTTTGGTGACTGAGTGCAGATCCAAGTACGAGTAGAGGCAAGGAGACTTTAGCAGACTATTTGTGACTTCCTACTACCACAGGCTTCTTGTATGTACTTATATTTTGTCGTTTGACTTTATTTTTGATATTGGAAACTTTTGAGACACAAGTCCATGTATATATTTACTATTGTCGCCTTATATATAGTGTACCGTTCCTAGTTCACCACATAGAAATGATGCTCTAACTTTTGATGAATAAATGGCAAATTTCATTTTTTCAGGCTTCTGCTAAATTAATGCAATTTATATGAATATGACTTTGATTATTTTGGATTGAGTGCTACTTGGTACGCATGGGACACAGCCTGGAGGTGATGTGGCAACGCTATGAGCCCGCGGCGCATGATGTGGTAGGCCTCGGGATTTGCGGCCATCACAAAACTACTCACTCTTTTTTGACTTGAACTTGAGCCTCTTACAAAAATTAAACATGGTATCAGAGCCCAAAGTTGTTTAATAACCCATTAAAGATTAAAAGTCCCAAAAAATTTAAAAGCCTAGCATTAGCAAAAAATAATAAAGCTAAACCCATGTCGCTTGATCTGCGCCCTTTGAGGTTTGAAAGGAATCCAAGCCCAGGCTTATCAAATGTTGGAAGACCTGAAGCTTCTAAGGTTTAAAAAAGAAACACAAGCCTTGGCTTACAAAATTGAAAGTAAGTAACAACTGGTTAGACCACTTGAACTTGAGGGGGAGTGTCGGAGACAAGGGAATAGTCTCATATGGTGTGGTGACCCTTCCCCGACCTAGGGTCAGGTCGCTTGGCCCAAACTGCTACTTAGACCCGATACCTGAATCAAGCTCTAATAACAGTCTGGAATGCCTCTCAAACAAACCTGCGGAATACACATTGGCTAAACAAAGGATAATAATTGTAGAGTTAATATAAAGAGAGATCCTCAAGTCAATAAATTTAAGTTCACAAGAATATCTATGAAACTATGCCTGGGTTCACATTCATTTAAAACTAAACAAGGTTTATTAAAACTCCCAAATGGATCAATTAAAGGTAAGTAAATTTCAAACTACCCAAAGATCTAATTTAATTATAACCCTAGTTTAATAGTTTCAAAAATCGAATATACATAATATATATCAACACAAGACTTACATCAAGAGGAGGATTCAACCTCCCCTCTCCCTTATCTCGATCTAGCACTATCGCGGATACCTGAGATGTAAGTGGGGTGAGCTAAGAGAACCAACAGAGCTCAATAAGAGGAAAACCTTGATCAACTATCAAACATGCAAGGGTTAACTATAAAGCAAAACAACTCTACGCATGAAGTTGTAAATCGAATCGCAAAGCATTTAATTAAAAGTAAAGGAATCATGGTTCTTGTTCGTAAAGGGGTATAAACAAGTCCTAAGTTAAGCAAAACAGAGAAGTAAGATTCATAACTTAATAAGCAAGGAAGTCAGCATTCTTTAGAGACCATATCAAGAGAGAGAATTTATAGTTTGTAAATAAATTTCATTTATTCATGCAACGGGGTCCAATAAGAGATTTACTATAAGAAATAGTAATAAATATAAGTCGATGTTCCATTTAATGCATTTTAGCTTTTGGTATGAACCCGATGACCAAAACACATGCCCTCGAAGTGACGAGAACCATTAGTGAACACAATGGTAGTTGTGAACTCCAATTAATTTCATCAAGCCAACAACAAGTGTTTCCAAGCCATCACCAGTTGTGATCACTTGTTTATTTCATGTTTCGGAGCACGAACCCCTCAATTTGATTGACTGAATAGTCTCATCCCATTAGTCAGTGCACGGACCCCTCGATTTGATGGGTGAATAGTCTCATTCCGCTAGTAGAAGTGTGGACACCTCGATATGATGGATTGAATAGTCTCATCCCTCTAGTCAGAGCGCGGACCCCGCAATTTGATGGGCACATAACCATATCCCGCTACAAGTGTTCATATCATATACTTTCCAAAGATTAGTACATTCATACCATTAACCAATGCAACCCAATATCCCAAGTCCTTTAATTTTAAAGCATGATTCTAATATATACTAATAGCATGCCATATTTGATAGATGAGCGACGCTCCCCACTTATTTCGACTCGCTGCGATGCCTATAACATCAACTTGCACTCTCGGGGCTCGATGTAAACCTTCACGCGACACTAGACAATTTATAAAATATCTCATGAATGCATATTTCAATACAAAGTTACTAAATCTTTAATTTATTTGACTTTGGGGCCCACTAGTGTGGGTCCTACGAGTTTCGTGTGTCGTCGGAGCCCTTATCGGGGTCTCGATGTCATGTGTTTGGGGGTGGGACCCACTGTCGAGTCCCCCAATTTGAGCGTGTACGCTCCTGATAAAGCCATGGAGAGGCTAAGACACTCCAGCCCTTCATTTTACTATTGTTGGGGTCATTTTGGCCCCAGGTCAACTGGTCTCTTTGACCAGCTGACCAGCCATGGGGGAGGGGGAAGCACGAGCTTCCCCTTCAAGGCCTAGAAGGAGGGAGGACTCTCCTCCCTCACCATTCTCGGCCACCCCTCCCAACTTCGGCGGAGGTGGGGACACCCTTGTAGGGTCCCACCGATCGTCGGTTATGGCAACGACGATGAGACCTTCGCCTCCTTGATGGGTTGTGCCACCGTGCACCATTATCCCTTTTTTGTCAAAACCTTCAAATTTCTGAAAGAAAGAGATGGGAGGGAAGAATTTTTACGTTTCTTGGCTTAAGACTTCTCTTCTTATTCTTCTCCTCTCTAAGTGTAGAACAAGTTGTACAAATAGAGGGAGGCTAGGGTTTATAACACATTATTTATACTACTTAGGCTAAGTTAAGTCGTATACAACTCTTGTTGTGAAAGACCAAAATGTCCCTCATAGGCCTTAAGCCTAACAAACTCACTTATCAAATGGGTTTTACTATTGCCTTCAAACTAATTTGGCCTTTAAACTTGATATTAAACCCATACTTATTAATTAACAAGTTAAATTTCATAACAAATTAACTCACGAGTAAATCCAATGCACATTTAGTATTTGAAATTACTAAATTTCCCCTAAGTTGGATCAAAGAAGATTTGGGTCGTCACAATGTCCCCAATTTTAAGAACTTTCGTCCTCGAAAGTAAAAGTCAAGTACAACGTAGTTTGGTGTCTGTCCGTAAAGATTTCTTTTCGACCCATTATTTAACTGAGGCAATCTTCACATGCATGCTCTGCCTGTTTCCGCACGTGAAATAAAGTTTTACTCCTGTCTTTAGTATCTCATTATTCCTATTCCCCGTCTTACAAACTAGAATTATAAAGCTCACCTCATGTAGGTCATCAATAAGGTTTTTATACTTAGCTACATGCCAATTCCTCATATCGTTACGCATTTATGGGATATTCCATTGTAAGCTCCACCAAAGTCATAATGTGCACTCAAGTCATTCACATAATGAGTGAAAGAATAATACTGAGATGTGATATGGTACCTATCTATGTCGAAAAGAAGTATCTCTGCCTATCTCGTAGTAAAACCATACCACCACCTGGTAGTAGGAAATCAAGGATAACTATCCATCATGTCAAGAACACTAGCACACCATTTCAGTCACCATCTCCTTTATATACATCAACGTGTGACTTATCATGTCATTGCGACGTGGAGGCTACAAATGAGCAGATTTAGCATTCCTTTCGGAGATATGCATTAACATAATTGTCCATTGTACATTTATCGATATTCATTCTTGTAGGTTCATAATTCAAGTCAACTCTTCATTGATGGTCTGCTTTGCACCTTTGTCACATTTGACCATTAACTTACGCAATAAACTTCTACCCTCGAAATCTTAAGGAACAATTGAAATCATCGCCAATCCTAAGTGGAATTCAACAATCGTCCATATACAATATATCATATCATCATCTTTGTTTCATACTAAGGTCTCATATTAGAATCACTCTGTTTCTGAAAGAATTTTCGCATCGTGTCCACGTACCGTTCGACTTTCACAATTTCTGAGCGAGTGTTTTTAAATTCTTTAGGCTCAGTTAGGTTCACCTTTGGTGCACAAATACTTATTGTCAATGTTTCCGAGCTAACTCTTAGCTCTTATAGATTATTTAAAGTTTTCCACTCATAGAGAAACATGATTCTTTAACTTATTTTTTTAAAGTATGGCATCCAAGTAATTCCTCGAGATTATCACACCTATATCCTTGGCATGGTTGTTAAGGTTTTGTAACTCACTACGACCCAATTATTTTCAAGTTCATAACTCACCCTTACATTTCAATTTATTACACTCGTGTGTTACTATTATCACACTTCATATATGTTTTGTTGGATACTCCAACAATAAAGTACTGACAGTGTACATGGAATCCACATAGGTTTACCTTGCACGACTTACTATTAAAGCTTGGATTCAAGGTATATGAATTCATGTTTGCACTTGCTTCGAAAATTTTCTTACACTGTTTAGCTTATGGTTTTCTTGCTTACATTTGGCACAGAGCCATTCATGATGTTCTCCCTTTTTCTGTAAATTCTTTGATTCTTATAAGTAAGAATATTAGAGTGATTTCTCACAGAAATAATTCATAGAGACCTCATCTATGGAATTCTTTTTCAAACTTTACTCTTATCGACATTATTCTCAAGTTTAATTCACTAACTCCAACATTCACGATCTCAATTTTTTTTACTATTATTATATATTGTCAATACCATTTACTTAATGATCTTACTTTCAATTTAGATCAAACTCATGGTCATGATTCGTCACTTCGTTCCATGCTTAGGCAAACCTTAATGCCATATAAATTTCTCATATTTTTATCCCTTGTTAAGGCGTTAGCCTTGATTGTTTGTGCATTATCCCCACATGATGATATCTTTAACACTTGATCCTTTGCAAACCTATTACTTACCCATTTGGGTTGTATTTGAAGTTATCTTACACCATCAAATTAGAGCTTTCACATTTGAGATTATACTAAGCTCTCAGGCTTCCAAGTGTAAACCACACATTTTGTTTAACAATTATTAATGGTGTAAATTAGAAAATTTCTTCTCTACTTATATTCATGTTTCATTGCTATTTTAGGGTATTTCCTTATCATCGCTAATTATTGTTTTATGCATATTACATAATATCCATTTTATTGGGGGGGTTGATCATAACCTAGGATCCCCAATTTATTTTCCAACCTGTCAGTACGATCCTTTATCCTTTCTTGAACCATCAGGTTTGGTAGTCCAGGCTTTTAATGAAATGTTTACTTTTATCATGGTATTCCAAGTTACTTCTCATAAATGATCAACATTATTCCTCGTAACGTCCCCATTTCAATTGAAAATCTTAAGCACTTGAACAGGGTACCCCTTGTAATTTCTATGGCTACGAAAAGCTATCATAGTATGTATTTTCTATCTAGAGTTTGTAATTCTTTTCATCACCAAATTACTCTTTCATTTTTCTATGGGTCGATTCTACTTTAGATCCCCAATTTTAATAATCAAGTCATTGTTGACTTAGGTTATGTGACAATTGTTTTCTTCGTTGTCTATTCAACATCATCTTTCCTTCAACCGTCCCCTACCAATCAGGTTAGGTTTTACTTTAACTCAAGAGTTGTTAGTTCATATGGCTAATGACATCAGAAATATTATTTTTGTTAGTGTATCCCAAATTTTTAATGATTCACCTATTATTGAATTCATTTTAACATCATTAACAGTGTAATATACTCTTCATGTTATACTAATTTGACTCATATACATCATTCGGTTTGAGGTTTTATCTTTAATATTCAACCTATTAATAACTGATTTGGATTTGCTAAAAAGATATGAAACATCCATCACCACTTTGGAGAACATGAAAGAACTTTTCAAGATCATGTTGGCAGAGTTATTGACTGCTATGCAAGCACAAGACCAATGAAGGTTTATGATGGAATATCATATCGTTGAAGATGCTATATAAGTTATGCATCTAGATCACAATAGGAAACCTTACAAAAAAGGTTCAACAAGTGGAGAAACAATTCAAGCAATCAAGAACAAAGCATAGGTATAAACTCAAGGAGAAACTATCTATCTGTCATCAATGTGAGAGAAAAAAGGTCCTCCATCAAACAAGTGTTGGTAGAGACCGGATGCAAAGTGCACAAAGTTTGTAAAGCTTCAACATGAAGCTATGATTGAACCTCAAAATAATAAAGTTGAGGCAAAAGTTGTTGATATATATAGTGAAGATTAAATTTTTGTTGCAAGATGTGATTTAATTGAAGATTCTTGCAACAGTTTGTTAGTTGATAGTGGTTGCATAAACCACATATGTCATGAAAAAATCTAATTTAGATATTTGAAGCTAGTTGAAGTCAAGAAAGTTAGGATTGGAAATGGTGGTTACAGTCAAATTCGCACGGTCGAGCTGCACACGCATGCGTGAGTTTGTGGATGTCCTCCTCTAGCATCGATATTTTCCCTAACTTAACCACTTTCAACTTTAGGCGTGTAGTTTTATCTTAAAAGGACTTGGTACTAATTGGGATGAGTTAATAACTTATATACTTCATTTTGAAGTTTCATTAAATCGAAGTTGAACAACTTTTCGTCCACACATCTTCTCTTAGACTAAGTGTTTCATCACATAGAATTATGATAATTGTTCATTTCGGCATGATTTAGTATAGGTTATTAGCAGTTAATGGACTATATGTATCTTGTTTTAAAGTGATAAATGCATGTTTTATGTGTTTCAGGTATTTTAGACGAGTCGAGTATTTTAGGACCAAAATGCATATGTTGAACTTAATGGAGCGCTGTTAAGTTTAGAGGCCATAAAATTTACATCACAAGTTAGAATGAATTTCTGTTGGTCTTGTTGGAAAGAAGACTTTGACGCGGACATTTTTTCTCTCACGAGTATCATGAGATTCGGACTCGAAATGGCTCGAAATTGCATGAAAAGATAGGCTAAAATTCAGTTCACATGAAATAATACCTCTAACACGCCAAAACCTTTCTTCCCCAAAGCGTCACTCACGTACGTGAAATTCAGTGAGGTACAAAATTCACGTTGTCCATACGCCTCAACTCATACACTCCACTGCGCGACTCACATAGGAGTGAACCAAAGAGAACAATCTAAAAAGTCATGAATAAGTCATGGAAAAGTCGCGTACTCACCATGTGAATGCCTCCAACTCACCCCTGGAGAAGTCATATGTGTGTGAAGCAGTGCCGTGTTGAAGTCGTGATGAAGTTGTTGCAACACCGTTCATGTGAAGAAGTTGTTGCACGCCGTGGTGAAGAACAATACGCAGCGTGAACATGGCGTGTTGAACTGGACCAAGAAAATTTAGTTTTATCACATTATATTGGGAATTTTCGAAGAGTCTCAATCGACTCAATGTTCCTATATATACTAATACACTCTAGAACGAAAAAAAAATCTTTTTTTGACTTTCATTTTGCATTAGAAACTAGGGTTTTGTTTTAATTATGTCTAGTTAATCTCTTTCGTCTAGGTTGAAGGTGGATCTATTACGCTTTGTGAGTTGGGATTCTATTATGAGGTTTATTTGTTTTTAATTATTATTGATTCTATTATATGATCTATTTTCTTTGGTATTGGTTATAACATTAGGGTTAGGTTTAATTATGTGTATAGTGTTGTGCATGCATATTAGATTGATATCCTTTGGCATTGAAGTCGAAACGTTCGTCCTCATATGGTAGACTTATACTTGTGACAGTTGGCCATCTGGTCAAGTACTTGAGGGATCTAGGCTAAATCGGGAGCACTAACGATCCGGTTGTTTAGGTGTTGTGCCTTCACGAATCGAAGTTATGCAGTCAATGTGTTAAATCTGGAGCACTAGCGATCAGGTTGCGTGTTTGGTTAACGAAGTAGTCAACAGTCATACCTTGGCTACCAAATAAGAAAGTGCGAGGAACCGAGTGTGTCACCGAGTCTATAGCTGCACTAGATCATAGATTAGTTTCATAATTTTTTATAAACCAAGAATTAATTGAATTATTTCCAAGTTGTATTGTGAAGACCATGAAGCTGAATACCTAGATTTTCTTCCATTGCATTACTTTATTTCTGAAGTTTTCAAAAGTTTTTGAAAGGTTTTTGTAAAAATCCTCTATTTTCTCTTTCGCCCTAGAAACTGAAGTCAAATACCTAGTCAATGAAGTTCAACCCCGAGCTTACCACTGGTGCAGTCCTTGTGGTTCTTGGTAATAAATCGAGTAATTTACTTTGACGCGTTCGACACGTGTCAAATTTTGGCACCATTGCCGGGGATCAAGTCCTACTTGATTTAGGTTTTTCTTTCCTTTATTTTATGCATAGGGGACTATGTTAATCGAATTCCACCAGATCCTCTCTACCCTTCAATCTAGAGATCAAGAAGACTTGCCGACGGAACGCGAGGGAAGCACGCCAAAGGAGGCTCACTTTCGAAGCTACTCTTAGCATTTTATATTATCCAGAAATGTAGGATAACGACCACAATCCTCCCTGGGATAAGGGAAACAATTAAAATCAAGGGGATGATCAGGATAGGGCACCATTAGGACTGAGGGGACCTCTAATCCCCCAATTTGAGCCACGAGCACCTAATTTGTTCAACCCTGTACATGCACCAGCACATGATGAGCCCCACATCACCATCGAGATGGAAAACTAGGAGATGCTAATTCTACTTGCACATCAGACCCTTTGCATTGCATATCCTGCATGAAGGGGCAACTTTGAGCTTAAGTCCAGTTTTGTAAACATTCTACCCTCCTTCCATGGCTTGGATCATGAAGATTCGGTGACTTTCATCAAAGATTTCGACTCTAAATGTTTAATGATGAAGCCACCTAGAGCATAGGAAGATGAAGACAAATTGTTGGATTTCCCATTCTGGCTTAAAGACAGAGCGTAAGAGTTATTGTTTTACCTCCCCCCGGGGATCTATCACTTGCTGGAATGACCTGATTTCAACATTCTTACGGGAATACTTTCCCGAATCCCGGTCATCTAAACTTATCTTAGAGATATGTAATATCAAGATGAAAAAGGGAGAGACCTTTAATGATTATTCGGGCATATTCAAAACACTAATTGCATAGTGTCCCCAACATGGTCAAAGTAAAACCTCTCTTATCTGATTCCTCTACAAGGGCTTAGGTGCCTCGAGAAGCGCATGATTGACAACACCTATGGTGGAGCTTATAAGAAGAGAACAACTAAAGAGATGTTTGAGTTGTTTGAATCTATGGCTAGTCAATCTCATCAATATGTTGACGACAATGAGGATGAGGGGCCTTTTAGACATATCTTTAGTGGAAGTAGGTCAAGCAACACTGATAGGAAGCTTGACAAACTCACTGATCTCATGGAGCATTTCCTTACTTCTGGGAAAGCTTATGCCAAAACTTGTGACTTCTGTGAAGTTTCTGGCCATACTACTAATTCTTGTCCCTCCTTATTCAGAGAACAAGTTAACACTTCAGGTGGTGGATTCCAAGGTCGTCCTAGGAATCAATACGACAATAATAATGGTAACATATATAATCAAGTCGTTAAAAGCCTCTATTTGAGTTATGGGCCACATAATCAGAACTTCTCACAGTTTGTTCCAAGGGGATAACCCCTTCCTCCACAGCCCCAACCTGTTCAGACTACCATCACTAAGGTGGACAACCTTATAGTCGACATGACACAGTACAAAGCAACTAATGATGCTACTATGTGTGACTTAGTAGTTCAGGTGAGTCAAATAGCTAAAGAGTTAGGTAAACTCACGGACCAGGGTAAATTACCTGCCTAACCCATCCCTAACCCTAAAGCTCATGTAAATTCCATATCAGTAGCTATTAAGAGTGAGCCTAGGGAGTCTAAAGTAGTCCGTAGAGAGCATCACACGACACCTGAGCAGGATGAGGAGGCTGAGGTGAGGAGGTGACATGAGATCTTGATGAGGACACTCATCACCAAGGTGGACAACCTTACAGTCGACATGACACAGTACAAAGCAACTAACGATGCTACTGTGCATGACTTAGCAGTTTAGGTGAGTCAAATAGCTAAAGAGCTAGGTAAACTTACAAACAAGGGTAGATTACCCGCCCAACCCATCCCTAACCTAAAGCGAATGTAAATGCCAAATCAGTAGTTATTGAGAGCAAGCCTAGGGAGTATAAGGTAGTCCGTAGAGAGCATCACACGGCACCTGAGCAGGACGAGGAGGGTGAGGCGACGAGGCGACGTGAGATCTTGATGAGAGATCCTTTCCCGCATCGATTCTTTCCGTAGTTATTCTAGAAACGTAGAGATCCTGAGATACTGGCAGACAACCTTCCACCTTCGCTAGTTGAGCAGCTCATAGATATTCAAGAGAAGATTGAGGAGGTTGCACAGATCATTGAGATCGAGGATCCCCCAAAGCAGGTATGCACAGACGTGGACGAGGTAAGTTTGGGGATACATGATGTACCAGAGAAGCAGATTAAGAGAAAGCTACCACCTAAATGCCCAGACCCTCATATGTTTACTGTTTCTTGTAAGGTAGGTAATATTACTGTCGAAAGTGTCATGTGTGATCTTGGCGCATCCATAAATGTAATGTCCAGTTCTTTATATGAGTCTCTTCATGATGGTCCTCTTAAGGGCACTCAGGTTGCAATCCATATAGCTAATAAGTCAGTTGTACACTCAGTTGGGTTCATCAAGGATGTCCCAATCAAGATTCATGATGTTATAATTCCGGCTGACTTTTATGTGATGTATATGGCAGATGATTCTCTCCATTCCTTACCTTCTATTCTTTTGGGTCGACCTTTCCTACAGACTGCGAAGACTAAGGTTGATGTGTTTGGTGGGACCATGTCTATGGAGTTTGATGGTGAGATCGCTATTTTTGATATTTTTAACACTGTTAAACCTCCTACTAATATTTCTTGCTTGTTTGTTATGCATGTTTTTAACCCGCCATTTCAAGATGCGATTAGGTTGGACAAGCAAGACGGCCGTCATGTTCCTAAAGTTGGTGACACTTTTCCACCACCCCTTCTGCTGACACATAGTGTTTCCTTCTCCCCTGGTAGAGCTGCGCATACAAGAACCACTCGAGACACGCTTGAATGGGACAGCGTGACCTAAGACACGTGTATCTGAAGTTGAGCTAATGACTCTAACTAAAAGCGCTCTTGAGAGGCTGCCCAAGTTTCTATCATTTTTCTTTTTAGTTGCTTGTACATATATTTGTTTTGTGAACTCATCTTATCATGTTTGTGACTATTTTACAAGTGTTTGATACTCATTTGTTGAAGCACCACAATTGAGAGCCCGATACCATTGCTAAGGTTATTTTGTATATATAGTTTATCTATTTGGGATTTGGTAAGTTCTTGTGTTTAGGTTATTAGGATTAGTTTTCGAGTCTACTGGAGGTATTAGTATGTATATTCTCGTAGTTTCCTGAGTATAGCATTTTTTGTCACCGTATTTGATATTTTATGAGATGTTTTAGTCCATTAGGGTTTGCATATTTATTTTAGCATGTCATTTCTCATTACGTGTTTCTCCCCTTCCATGTTCCTTTCACCTCTTTTCTTTTCTTTCGTAGTTGATATTCACATTCTTGTTTTAAACCATGAGGACAAGGTTTGAGATAAGTGTCGGGGTGTTTTATAGGTATAGTGGAGTGTTGGATGAATGGATTAGCACATGACAGGCATAACCGTTTTATTATTTTTATGTGTATTCCATGGGTTTGGTAAGTTATGGTTGTGTTTTTCTTTTCTTTTCACCTCCTTGTCTTGTTATGACATGTTATGCATTGCATCATTTAGGTTAGTAGTAGTTTATATTAGCTTATGCATGTTTATAGTTATTTTTTTGCATATAAAGTTGCCTTAAAACCTTGTTGAGTGTTTTTTATTGAGGATATGAATTCAGATTAAGCTAATTTTGAGGCTTGAACCCTTTTGAATATTTGGAGTTATACTTAAATTTAGAATGTTGTCCATCATCTTTGAGGTTGTTTATTAGAGAGCTAGTATGAAGTTTAAGCATTGTGCTAGAGACCAAAGAGGCATGCGGTCGTATTTTACTAGTTTTCAGATTTCTAGGGTGCTAGAATGAGAATGTAGCTTACTTGAGATAGCAATTGATATGACTTGACCACTTTTTGTGAATGATTTAGACTTGAACGGACATTGGATGACTTGTTTGATTAAATTGATAGTGAGAAGGGTCAGCAAGAGTTTTCTAAAAAATTTTAGAGAGTCGCACTGATTTTGTAGGAAAAGGAGCAGGGAATCTTGTGGTGGGAAAAAGTAAGAAAATGGGATTTCACTAGAAATGGAGCAGGGACCGTACTACTTTTAAATTTTTTGGAGGAAAATAGAGTGTATATAGGCATAACGGCGGAAGTTTATGAAAACACTTTAAATGAAAAGATTTGACCGAGTGCTTATAACTAGATCAATTGAGTTATTTCAATGTGTTGTCCTCTATTTTCATATTTAAGTCTGATTGTCTTTCTTTGGTGTGTTTAGTCTACATTTATGGATAGTGTGTTGCATTTTTCGTTCATTGTCCCTTTTTCAATGTTGATGCATTATTTTTAAGAAATTTTGAACTTGTATACTTTAATGTAGTGGCTCTGTCAAATCTTGAGTAGTTGAAGGTTTTTGTCTGGATTGATTCTACTTTTTGAAAGGGTGATTTTCGTTGATGTTTGGATCTCGTTTTCACACTATTTGACTCTTAACTTCTTTTGGATGATGGTTACCTGAGTGGCAGATTTAAATAAGAAAGGAACTCAACTTAACTTGGTGAAGGCATAGGATTGTTAGGATTAGACATTGTAGTATAAGAGTAGAGTATAGGTTTTCATTCATTCCTTTACTCGGGATGAGAAAAGTCTAAGTTTGGGGGTATTTGATAAGTGTTCATTTAGGCATGATTTAGTATAGGTTATTAGGAATTAATGGACTATATGTATCTTATTTTAAAGTGATAAATGCGTGTTTTATGTTTTTTAGGGATTTTACACAAGTCGGGCATTTTTGGACCGAAAAGTGTATGTTGACCTTAATGGAGTGTTGTTCAGTTAACAGGCCATAAAATTTACATCACAATACTTACATCACAAGTCGGAACGACTTTCTGTTAGACTTGTTGGAAAGAAGACTTTGAGATGGACATTTTCTTCTCTACGAGCATCATGAGATTTGGACTCGAAGTGGCATGAAATCACATGACAAGACAGGCCAGAATTCAATTCAATTTAAATAATGCCTCCAACACACCGTAGCCTTTCTTCCCCAAAGCGTCACTCACATACGTGAAATCCAGTGAGGAACATAATTCACGCCATCCACATGCCTCAACTCATACACTCCACAGCGTGACTCACATAGGAGTAAACCAGAGAGAACTATCTAAAATTCCGTGAAGAAATAATGAAAAAGTCGCGTACTCATTGTGTGAACGCCTCCAACTCGCCTTGGAGAAGTCGTGCATGTGAAGCAGCGCCGTGTTGAAGTCGTGATGGAGTTGTTGTAGTGCCGTGTGTGTGAAGAAGTTGTTGCAACACCGTGGTGAAGAACAATACGAGGCGTGGACACGGCGTGTTGAACTAGACAAGGAAAATTTGAATTTATCACATTATTTCATGAATTTTCCAAGAGTCCCAACTGACTCTATGTTCCTATATATACTAATCCACTCTAGAACAAAAAAAATATGATTTTGACTTCTGTTTTGCATTAGAAGTTAGTGTTTTGTTTTAATTATGTCTAGCTAATCTCCTTCGTCTAGGTTGAAGGTGGATCGGTCAAGCTTTGCGAGTTGGGATTCTATTATGAGGTTTATTTACTTTTAATTATTATTGATTATATTCTATGATCTATTTTCTTTGGTATTGGTTATAATATTAGGGTAAGGTTTAATTTTGTGTATAGCACTGTGCGTGCATATTAGATTGATATCTTTTGTCATTGAAGTTGAAATATCCGTCCTCACGTTGTAGACTCGTACTTGTGATAGTTGGTCATCTGATCAAGTACCTTAGGGATCTAGGCTAAATTGGGAGCACTAACGATTCAGTTGTCTAGGTGTAGTGCCTTCGTAAATCGAGGTAATGCGACCAACGCGTTAAATCTGGAGCACTAGCGATCAAGTTGCATGTTTGGCTAGGGAAGTAATCAACAGTAGTACCTTAGCTATCGACATCAGGAAATGCGAGGAACCGAGTGCGTAACCCAGTCTATAGTTGCACTAGATCATAGATTAGTTTCATATTTTTTATAAACCAAGGATTAATTGAATTATTCCCAAGTTGTATTGCGAAGACCGTGAAGCTGAATATCTAAATTTTTTTCCATTGCATTACTTTATTTCTAAAGTTATCAAAAGTTTTCGAAAGGTTTTTATAAAATTCCCCTATTTTCCCTTCCCCCTAGAAATCTAAGCCAGTTACATAGTCCTTGAGGTTCGACCTCGAGCTTACTACTATAGCAGTCCTTGTGGTTCATGGTAATAAATTGGACAATTTACTTTGACGTGTTCGGCGCGCATCAACTCCAGTCAGGATTTCAATGTCAACAAATAATGCGCAATGGTGCTAATCAGTTTGTCAAGTGTTTCAGAACATCAAACTTTACTAGAATAACAAATTCAAATGGAAGTTGAAGTTTTTACAAGATAAAGTCAAACTTATAACATGAAGCCGGATAAGTTCAAGACTCAACTTATACAAGGAAACAAGGAATCATTTGTACAACTTTTATAAGGTATATAAGTTTCATTCCTATAAGCCAAATGCATTAGAATCATGCATTCCATGAATTTTGATTTTTAAAGAACTTATAGTCATGAACTTTATGATTTTCAATTTCATGAGTTTCAAAATAATTTAAATCATGCAAACGAATTTTTTAACATGTATTTAAGGTGTACAAAATGTTGGAATTATTTTTTAATGCACCCACATGTGTATAGACAACTTTTGGATTGACATTAAAAATATTTGAAGAAAAAATTGATTATTTTCAGGCCCCGTTAATTTCTAGGGTTTGTGAAATCATCCAGGATGTATAGACACGTTTTATGGACCCTACTAAACATATATAAATTGATTTAAGAGGTTTAGTAAAGTTGAAGGTCCATTAGGGGGTCATCTTATAAAACCAAAAAATTAATTATTTTCAGGCCCCGTTAAAAAATAAGTCCAGCGCGCTATCCATTTTACCCATCGTGCTATGTAGGATTCTATGAAAAAATCTATCTAGCGCACTAGCCATTTTTCCCAACGCACTATGCAGAAATCTGTAAAAGGCAAAAAATTTATCTAACGTGTTAGGCAGAATTATGACAGTTTTTTTAAAGTGTTGAACTACACCTTAAATTTAAATTTGGAGATCATTTTAGGCCATTGGATTATATGTAATGTTCATATGGGTAAAAAAATGGTTTGACCACATAACCAAGCACCCAAGCACACTAAAGCTACAACTTTTGTTCCTACACTTTCAAAAATTCAAGTTTAATACACATTTGTGCTAGATTTTTTTTCACATACAATTGTTGATTCTCGGAGCCATCGATTTGCTATTGAAAGTGACACTAGAAAGGTGTTCCAAAGCTTATAACTCGCACTCCAAAATTGTTTTTCAAATTTCACACTTGGGGTTGTAAGATTTCTTAATTTTCTAATCTTTTTGGGCTTAATATATACTTTTTGTTAGGAGTATTATTTGAAAATCATTTGTTGTGTTCTTGAACACTTTTGTCTTAGGTGTTGTACTTAAACTTGATCTCTTTGAGCATAAGATATATTTGAACAAGTTGTTGCTCTTAATCTTGATTTTCGACAAAACTACTTGTTCATTTGATTTGAAATTGTGCACTTTTACATCGATATTATTTTGCCAGTTTCTTGACTATGTATTGTGCATACTCGTTGATTTTATTAACATCTTAGTCGGAGTTCATACGTACATGCATAGGAGTCATTTAGCTCAAGGTGGCTTGTAAGAATTAGACTTATTGTCGCTTTACTTTATAAAGCAAAACTTTCATTATATTTGAAAAGGATTTTCATTGTAAGACGTAGTGAGATCTAAGTCAAAAGGAAATACCTAGTTGAGGCTAGGCAAAAACCCTAGTTGAGGCTAGGTCGAGGGAAAATCCTAGTTGCGGCTAGGTGGGGAAAAATTCTAGTTAAGTCTAGGTAGTTGTATAAGACTTTTTTATGGTAAGACATCTTGTAAAAGACCTAGTTAATGCTAGGAATTCACTAAGCTTGCAAGCTTGGGACGTTCACTTATTGGTAATATAAGTGAAGGGTTGAAAATCCTAACCAAGGAGCTTAGGTAGTGGATTAGATTGGTTAGATCGAACCACTATATAACCTGTATCTCATTTCCATCTTTTCTACCCCTTCTTAATTACATTGCATAGATATTTTTTGTTGGTGTGTGTGATATTATTGTTGTTTAGTATAAATATTTAAAAAGGCGATAACATCTTTGTACACCCAATTCATCTCCCTCTTGGGTCACCTTTAATTGGTATTAGTGCGGGTTATTGTTCAAAGTGTTACTAGCATATCTTTGAGTGTTATCTTGCAAGGATGAAAACATTAGATTTCGATCGCCTTAGGGAAGGCAACTTATCCGTTAGGCCTCCCTACTTTGATAGGACCAACTATGCTTATTGAAAAGTTCGAATGAAGTTCTACATAAGAGCACAAGGTAGACATTTGTGGGATTCCATCATGGATGACTGCACTCCACCAAACAAGGCCAGAAAAGACTACACTCCCACCGAGACAAGGCTTAAGCTATCTAACGATTAAGCGATGAATCACTTATTTTGTGCACTAAGTGAAAATGAGTTCAACCGGATTAGTGCATGTGAGACGGCTAAGGACTTGTGGGAAAAGCTTGAAGTACATTATGAAAGGATAAAACATGTCAAGAAAACAAAGTTGAGGATTCTGAAAAAACATTATGAGCCTTTTCAAGTTAAACCCCATGAAGACAGCCACGACCATCAAAAGGTTCACAAAGCTTTTAAATGAAATTTAAACCTTTAGCAAACACTATGGTTAAAAGAAATTGATGTACAAGTTCCTTAGAGGCTTTCCTAAGGAATGGGATGTGACAAAGTATGCTATTCAATCGGCGCAAAACCTTGGATACTACAGATTTGATGCATTATGTTTGAAGGTTCATGAATTTGAGCTAAATGATCATACTATATTGGAAATACTTGGTGGAATGACAAAGCAAGAGTCAAAGAAGAAGCATACCTTGAAAGCTACAAATCCACCGACCGAAGATGATGTGAGTTCTTATGGGAACAATGACATTGAAGAAGAAATAGCCATGTTGTCAAGAAACCTCAAAAATGGTACATACAAAAGAGACAAGTACAAGAGGAAGTACAAAGGTGAAAACAAAGCTAATAAATCACTTGAGATGATTTTCTACAAGTATCGAAAATCGAGACACATGATGGCGGAATGCAAATACATGAAGAGAAGCAAGCGATATGACCCATCATCATCATCATCTTCTAGCTCCAACTCCGAGTTGGAAAATGAGAAGGTTATTCTTTGTCTTATGGCAAGGAGTGAGTTAAATGACTCCAACTCTTTTAATATTGATGATATTAATTCTTTGGATGATATGCCTAATAATATTCATGACCTTAGGATAGAGTTGGAAAAAGAGGTAAAAAAGACCAAGCAACTCAAAAAGGTATTGATCAAAGCCATTAGTGAGATTGAGTCTTAAAATGAGATTATTGATGATTTCCAACATAACTTAGAATTGATCAGAAATGTGAGAAAGGACTTAGCAAACGATGTAGAGGACTTGACCATCATGGTGACTAAGTTCACCAATGGTACCAAGATATTTAACATGATGTTGGAAGCACAATGACTTGCACTCAACATGAGAGACATATGCTATGGTGCTAGCCTACTAAGCTATGGAAAGCTATTAGCCAAGTCTAATAGATGTCTCAAATGCAATAGATCGTATAATATTGGCAAATTTGTCTTGAATAAGACCAATAGAGACAAACTAGCATGGGTAGAAAAAAATGTCTATGATACACATTTTATGAAACCTAAAGGTATATGGGTATCAAAGTCCATGATTCATAGAGTGAATTAGACTCACTTTGGAACATGAATATGCTTAAATGATAGATCAATGTTTGAGAATTAAGCGTGATATGCCTAGCATTAGTAATACACATCATAGCATGCGTATATTGTTATTTTTGATGTTATGCTTGGATTTTATGTCCATTATGTGTGAATCACAATTACATTCAAATGGAATAGTTAATGTATGTTTGTGCTTTGACTAATTGTTTCCATACATATGCTAAGTGATTCTATTTTCGAATGTGCAACACCATGTCATTTGTTTTATTTGTACTACTTAATACAATGACGCGGATTATATCTATCTTTTTGTTGTTTCATCTCCTCGGTATATATGAATGAATGAATCTAGTCTAGTTTGAATTTTTATCAAAGAGGAAGACTTATGTATGCATTGTTTTACATTAGGGTGAATTATACATAGCATGAATGATATTTATGCATATTGATAGAGACATCTTGCTCATTGTTGTTGGTATATAACCGTTGTATAATTTTATCATATGGTGTTGTATAATTTTATCATATGGTGGAGGCTTACACCCAAAATGGGAATTATATTGGTAACATGACTTTAAACATGCATTTTGATAGGGAGGAGCTTATGTTTTCATATTTTCTTTAAACTTGTTCATATATGCATGTTAATATGGGGAGATTTTTCACCCACTTTTTGATGTTATCAAACAGGGGAGAAATATTGCTTTCAATTTACAATTATGAACTTAATAATGTGCTAAATATCTATCTTTTGTTTGTCAAGTACATATTCTTTATTATCATCAAAAATAGAAAGATTGTTAGATTAAGTGTTTCATCACTTAGACTCCACTTGGGATTTTGATGTCACCAAATAATGTGCAATTGTGCCATCGAGTTTGTCAAGTGTTTCAGAACATCAAACTTTGTTAGAATCACAAGTTCAAAGGAAAAATTGAAGTTTGTACAAGAATAAGTCAAAGTTACAATATGAAGCAGGACAAGTTAAGACTCGGCGCATACAAGGAAATAAGGACCAAAAAGCCTAGAAAATCATTTGTACAACTTTTGTAAGATTTATATAAGTTTTATTCCTACAAGCCAAATGAATTAGAATAATACATTCCATGAATTTTGATTTTTAAAGAACTTAAAGTCATAAATTTTTTGATTTTCAATTTCGTGAATTTCAAAATGATTTAAATCATGCAAACGAGTTTTATAGCATATATTTGAGATGTACAAAGTGTTGAAATTGTTTTTGAATACACCAGCATGTATTTAAATGGCTTTTGGATTGACACTAAAAATATTTATAGAAAATACCCTATGTTTTTCATGAAATCGAAATTTTTGATTTTCGGGGTTTGTGAAATCATCCGGGATGTATATACACGTTTTATGGACCCTACTAAATATATATAAAGTGATTTAAGAGGTTTAATAGAGTCGTAGGTCCATTAGGGGGTCATTATATAAAACTAGAACATTAATTATTTTCAGGCCCCTGTAAAAAATATGTCCAGCACGCTATCCATTTTGCCCAGCGTGATATGCTGGGTTCTATGTAAAAATATGTCCAAGGCACAAGCCATTTTTCCCAGCGTGCTATGTTAGAATTAGTAAAAGACAAATAATCTGTCCAGCACGCTTGGCAGAATTTTGACAGCTTTTATAAAGTGTTAATCCACACCTCTAATTTGAACTTGAGGATCTTTTAGGGCCCTTGGATCATATGTAATGGTTATATCAGTACAAAAAGGGTTTGACCATAACCAAACACTCAAGAACACCACAGCTACAACTTATGCTCCTACACTTACAAAAATCCAAGTTTAATACACATTTGTGCTAGATTTTTTTATCACATACACTTGGCGATTATTAGAGGCATTGATTCTCCGGTTAAGGTGACACTAGAGAGGTGTTCTAAGGCTTACAACTCGCACTCCAAAACTATTTTTTGGAGTTCACACTTGGGGATGTAAGATTTCTTGATGTCCTACTCTTTTTAGGTTTAATATATACTTTTTGTTTGGAGTATTGTATGAAAATCCTTTGTTATGTTCTTGAACAGTTTTGTATTGAGTTTTGCACTTAAAATATATCTCTTTGATCCTAAGACATATTTTAACAAGTTGTTGCTCTTAATCTTGATTTTTGACAAAATCACTTGTTCATTTGATTTAAAATTGCACACTTTTTCATCGATATTATTTTGTTGGTTTCTTGATTAAGTATTATGCATACTCACTGATTTTATTGAAATCTTAGTCGAAGTTCATACTTGCAAGTATATGAGTGATTTAGCTCTAGGTGGTTTGTAAGAATTGGACTTATTGTCGTTGAAAGAAAAATTTTTATTGTATTTGAAAATGATTTTCATTGTAAGACTTAGTGGGATCTAAGTCTGAAGTGAATACCTAGTTAAGGCTAAGCAAAAACCTAAGTTGAGGTTAGGTCGAGGGAAAATCCTAGTTGCGGCTAGGTGGAGAAAAATCCTAGTTGAGTCTAGGTGGTTGTATAAGACCTTATTACGGTAAAATATCTTGTAAAAGACCTAGTTAATGCTAGGCATTCACTAAGCTTGCAGGCTAAAGGACATTTACTTAATGGCAATATATGTGGGGGGTTGTAATCCTAACCGGGGAGATTAGGTAGTGGATGTAGATCGATTGAATCAAACCACTATATATCATGTGCCTCATTTTCTTCTCTTCTCCCCCCTTCTTGATTGCATTGCATAGATATTTGTTGTTGGTGTGTGTGTGTGTTATTATTGTTATTTAATATAATGTTTTAAAAAGATGATAACCTTTCAGTACACCCAATTCATCCTCCCTCTTGGGTGACCTTCATCTTCAACACTCCCTCATAGAACGAAAGTCACATAATCTAAGGGGCCTGTTTTTTTTCTCCCAAGTCCCATTGAAACAATGGGCTCTAATACCATGTCAAATTCTCATGGCCACACTGCACATTCGTGCCCGAGCCCGTGGATCTCCTTCGCTAGCACCGATGTTTTCCCTAACTTAACCACCTTCAACTTTAGGTGTGGGGTTTTATCTCAAAAAGCCTCAGTACTAGTTGGGAGGAGTTAATAACTTATATACTTCATTTCAAAGTTTCTTTTAATCGATATGGGACTAACTTTCGATCCACACATCTTCAACAGTTACATCCAAGCAAAAGGAAAAGGAAAGGTTGCAATTACCACAAGTTCGGCAATAAAATTAATTTTGGATGTTCTCTATATACCCGATAGTGATCAAGATTTACTTAGTGTGGGTTAGTCGATTGAAAAACTATATAAAGGCCCTTTGAAGATTTGCAATGTGTTATTTTCTATGTTGTTGTTCATGAGATTTTGAGGGTTAAAATGAGAGGTAAATGCTTCTTATTCAACCCAATAGAAATGGAGCAGAAGAGCGACAACAATAATGTCAATATTGCAAAAGTTAGATACAAGATTCTTGGCTCTTGTCACTTCCAAGCATTTTGAATACAAACAAGAAAGATGTTGCTAGACCTTAAAGAAGGTCATCATTACATGGAAGAATGTCATTATAATTTAAGCTCCTGATGTTTCTGAATGTGAGGTACTTTGTTAATATTCAACTTAAAACAACAAAGCTTAATTTCAACAAAGGAAATTCTCAAGTTCATGGTGTTATTAGTTCTTTCGTACCCGATGTTCTTACAACATCTGCTAATGAAGTTAAAGAAATCACCTCATCAAAAGTTCCTTTTAGAAGAAAAATTGATGGTTCAATGAAAGGAAGAGACATAAGAATTGGAGGCTATCCTAAAGTTAAAGATTCATTTGTACATTCTTTACAAGTTTAGACATAAGAATGTACAAGGTTTTATGATAAATTCCAATCAGTTGCGTCGTCATCCTTTTATAATTCAAGTCAACAAGTTCAAGCTCCTCAATGATAGTGAAGTTTGTAGATCATAAAGCAAGGAGGAGTGTTAAAATTAGTGCTTTAGGTCTACCTAATCATTTCTATTTTTGTTATTTAGTTTTATTTAGTTGGCATTTCTATTTCTAGTCCTAGATTTTAGGAGTTTCTAATTATGTGTGCAAGAGTTTTTTAGTAGTCACTACAAAAATCGTTTCATATTAGTGACAGGGAATAGCGACGGGTCAGCGACCACGTCGCAGACCTGTTGACCAAAATGGTGACAGGGGTAGCGACAGCCCCCCATCGCTATTTGCCAATAACTCCCGCCCAGAGGGCAGGATAACTCCCGCCCATAAATATTTGGCCTTCGCCACGTGGCTTTCTGTTGCCACGTGGTCGACGGCCATTAGGCCACGTTGGGGAATAGCGACAGGGTCGCTTGTAACGGCCCCAAATTTCCCTTGCATTTGGGTACGCCCAACCTAGGCTCGGACAAGTCCCCAGCCGGTACTCGGCCAACCTGGCGAGTCTAGTCAGCCTTCAATCAATCAATTATACAATTTATGAAAGAGTTGTTGCAAGTTTTACACAGCGGAAAGTAAATAAACTAACATAAGGGAAATAACTCAGTCAAAGAGAAACTAGGAATCTATAATGTGGAAAGCCCCGAAATATTCATGTACAAATAGACGTGAGATATAAATCAGTACATGATACCAATGATCAAAAGCATATATATATATATATATAATGTCATACAACTAAGCAAAAGATATAATAGACCTACACTAAGGTCTCCAAGTCTAGCCGCTAACCCTCGCAAAAAGCCACCTAGGCAGGGCTCCTTGCCTCTACTGTACTCCACTCTACCTGCACCCATCGTCACAAACTAGATGGTGAGCAACTGGAGAAATCTAATGTAATGCCAGAAGAAGATAACAGTAATTCATGATATAACAAGTAAAGCACTCTAAATATCATGCGGTAATAGAAAGACATGAATTTAAATAGATCAAGTACATGATAAACAGACTAATAGATATCAATCGAATTTCAAGTGTGTTCTAAGGATTCAAAAGAGGCTCATAAGTAGTCTAAATCATAGCATAACGGGGAAGACCTTGCCAGGTCTTCCCGGGCATCGACACAAGTGAAGGCACAGCTATGATGGGAGGGACACAAGCCCACCCACCCACCCAGTACTCGGTGTCACACGGTCACTAAGGGTGGTCACACACTCCTGTACAAGAGTGCCCGTGTTTTATCCCTCTAGTGCAGGTCCTAGTACTCTTGAGACGAAACACTTACGCTAAGAAACACACAACAAAGAATGGAATGGAATACCAACAATAGAGCATAACGAATCTGAATAAATGATAATGAATCACATGGCATTTTCTTACTGGCTTACAAATCATACACAAGCTTTAAGGAAAGTGTACTTACCTGACTAATTGCAACCCATAGACACTCTTGCGTCCCTAACGTGTATCCCCGAGTTTCCCGCTACCTGACAAGGTTGGAAACTCTAATTAATGGGTCGAGTCATTAACTAAACCCTAGGTTAAACTCCAATGTTTTCCCAAGTGTTTTAAGGACTCAAACAACTCGACAAATCGATAAAATAATGAAAAATCTCTCTCGGGTTTGAAAAACCACAATAATAACCACGACTGCGATATCACCACGTCGATAATTATAACGCATGTAAGCCTACTCATAAATCGTAGGTTCGGCTCAGTCGTATGTAGGTCACGCCATAGTCTCGAGTACTAGCGGTGTGACCATGACATCATAACCATTCATCAACACGCGATGTTTCAACACAAACTAAACACCAAAACATAACTCATCATGAACCTAAACCAAACAAGTACCAGTGAGCATGCAACCTTGTTGGTGTTGTCCGATGTCGGGGAAAGGTTATCACGTCATGGGAACACCGAAAAACCCTTCGCTAGTTTGGAATTATGTCAATATAAGCAGATAAGGACTTGACGTTGACACCACATGAAATTACGACAATACATGTTAACAACGTTGTTTCGGACCCTATAGAGGTTGTAAGACACCAACCACAGTTTGGTGTGGTCCCTGACAACCCCCAAACGAGGTGGTCTGGCCAGTAGCGCCGCCAAGCATGGCAGTTTCCGACAAAATAGTAAACAAGGCGCATATGATCCTAGTTCGCACAAAACAGTAAGACAGTCCATACAAACATAGACCCTCATGTCCACCACAAGGTTAGGGGTGTTATGAGACTCCAGTGACCCTTTGTGGGTCATCCCCGACCACGACAACACCTCCACCAACTGACTGATGAGAAAGAAAATAAAATAGTCAACATTAATGAATAAAAAGAAAAACAGTGAGAGAACGAGAGAGAAAGAAAGAAAGAGTGGGAGAGGGAGAGAGAGAGATCTCCGACAAGAGAGGTGAACCCCAGCCACCTCTGGACCTCTGACAACTGGTGGTATCGGCGACCAAGTTAGGGAGGAATGGACCGATAGAGGGAGATACTGTGACCGAGAGAGAGGGGTCGAGAGAGAGAAACCAAGAGAGAGTGAGACCGAGTGTGTGTGAGGTAACCTCGACTCCGATGACCACCTAGGACCACCTTTGATGGTCGTGGCCACTATCCCAGTCCGGTAACACGTGGACAGCCACACAACAGATGAGACATGCGTGACCGAGGGAGGGAGAGATCGAGAGTGAAGCAGAGAGAGAGAGAGAGACCGAGAGGGAGAGAGAAAAATGTACCTCCGGCGAGCAGAGGGACCTCTGGAGAGAATCATGTCTGATCACCAAGGGAGAGGGGACGAGTTGACCGAGAGGGAGGAGCAGGGGAGAAGAGTGGGCGGCGGTTATGTGAGGGAGATGATGAATAGTGAAGTAGGATTTTAGATAAAAAAAATTATATATATGTATTTAGTTGGTCAAATTACCCTTTTGCCCTTTCATCTCAAAACACACTCTTATCTCTAGGTGACACCCACCTATGACACATCTTATCTTGATTCCCTCATGTGGTGTATCCCAAGACTTATCCTAAGCCTATTAAAATTTTTTTCCAACTCAACTGTAGGACACATATTAATTAACTTCAAAATAAATCATATAACTTATGTTAGGCCATCAATTGAACTTTATAAATTAGTACCTGAGGTCATACTAACTCTCGTCTATCCGGTACGCAGTGCCCCGCATCCCGCACGATTCTCGAGGTAGTTGCACACTTGGTGTTCAATCAAATTAATTATGCCTAGATTATACTTTATTTTATTAAATCATGTTTCCTCAACTAAGGTCATATTCATGATTTGAATTTGTTTATCATATTTAATACCCACTGAATCGACTATCGGAACCTCGCTTACCTAGTCGGAACCTTACTCAGATTTATAATTTGCCCAGCTGGCTTGTGACCCGTATCATACTACAATACTAGCACATGCATCGTCATCCACAAATAACTGAATTTTCGGGTCGTTACATCGTTGTTTTTGGGAAATAACTCCCAAAAACAGCGACCCTCACCCTTTCATCTTCATTATCTTCTCTCCTTCCCACTCTTCATCGTTCTTCTTCTCCTCCAAACCATCATCTCATCGATCTTCCTCTCCAATCTCCATCTCTTCATCATCTTCTACTCTAAACCACTCTTTTCCCTCTCTTGACACCCATTTCCCCTCTCCCGCCACCGCTATCGCTACCGCTCTAATGCTGCTGTCGCTCTGGTGCTCGCCTCGGATGTCCTCCAATCCTCACATTCCGCTGACCATTTAGGTACATTTTTTTATTTATTTTAAAATTTTTTGAATATATATTTTTTAAAATTATTTAGGGTTTTGCATATATATATATGTTAATTATATTTTTTGTTTGCACAAAAAAAATATTTTAATATTTGTTGCATGTAACTTAAATTGTGTAAAAGTCATTTTATAGATTTATTTTTAGTATTTGTGAAAAAAATTTGTTTAAAATAATTTTTTAGATTATTTTGTTACGGTAGTATAATATTTATATATTAAACTTGTTTAAATTAATATTTAATATGAATTTTTGTTGTGGTGATAATATATATATATATATATTCATAAGGAAACATTGTTTGAAACGATAATTGATATTCTTATTAATATTTATGTTTACAATTATATCATTTGGATAAAATTGATTATTTAATTTTGATGTAAATTTGTATATAACTTGAATCAGAAAAAGTAAAGTAATATATATAAAGCATGTTATTAGTTTGAAGAACAATTATTATTAAAACTAATCAAAGAGGCATGGGCGGACAATTTTGGACTTGTTCAATATTGTTTATAAGTAAATAAATTTTACATTTTCGAAGAGCTTACAGTAGCAAAATAAGTTTGTGTGATGATGGTGAGATAGGGCAACAACATAAATTGTATCAAAAAAGTATATAGAGAATAAGAAAAGAAGTACAAATGAAACTAATTAAATTGTCTAAGTAGAAATAAAATTCGACTAAAAATATATAACAAATATTACACAAAATATGTGCAAATTCAACAAATTCAACCAAACACGATACCATTCGATAAGAACGTGTATATTTATTATTATGTAAGTCTGGTTATTAACTAGTGTTATTTAGGTCTTTCGAGATGTCTGTGTCTCGATATTGAATGTACAACCGCATTGAAGGCGGTTACATTCGATTGGAATATGTGGCTGGCATGAAGGAGTTTATAAATTTTGCCATGCAACACTACACTACTTTTCAACACAAAGGAAAAATTCGATGTCCATGTCGAAAATGTCACAACGAGAAATACTTCGATGTAAAAATAGTAAAGCTTCATCTAGTGAGTTAATGATTTCTTCCCGATTATTATTGTTGGACAAAGCATGGCGAGGAAGAATTGTCGTATGATATGGACAATGAAGGTAATTATGATCCAGTAGACGAATATCCGACGACGTATCACGAAATGATACAGGACCACGCGGGACCGAGTTTCGACTGGAACCGTGAGGAGCAGAACCCCGAAGCAAAAAATTTATTCGAAATGATTGACATAGCGAATCAATCGCTTTGGCCAGGTTGCGAGAAGATAACAAAATTATCAGCAATGGCATTTATGTTGACGATAAAGTTGAATCACTATATTTCGGAGCAAACGTTTGATGAAATCTTGGAGGTGTGTAAAGACATGTTACCCGAAGACAACTGTTTGGTAGATAGCTTTTACAAATGTAAAGGTTTAATGCATTAGTTTGGTTTCTAATATGAGTGAATTGACTGTTGTCCCAACTTATGCATGCTTTATTGGGATCTCAATTCAGATCTTACGTATTGCAAGTTTTGTGGCGAAAGTAGGTTTAACTCCAGTAAATGGACGTACAAGACAATATTTTACTTTCCTTTGGCCCCTCGTTTAAAACATTTGTTCGCATGGAATGCTACAGCAAAACACATGCGATGACACGCATAAGGTCGCCCAAGAGAGGGGGTGAATTGGGTGCGATGGCCAAATGATACTTTTTAAAACTTTCTTTGCTAATTCAGTAAGTTAACTTGGCGAGTTAAGCTAAATGACAGTGTAGTAGTAACAAACAATAGCAATGTGTCGAATGATTCAAGTAAATTGTAAGCTACACTAAGTGAAGGAGGTAGAAGAGATGGAAATGACACGCACGATATATAGTGGTTCGATTCAATCGATCTACATCCACTACCTAACCTCCCCGGTTAGGATTTTCAACTCCCCCACTTATATTACCAATAAGTGTTAAACCCTAAGCCAACTAGCCTATTGAATGCCTAGCCTGAACTAGGTCTTTTACACGATCCCTTATGGCAATAAGGTCTTATACAACCACCTAGGCGCAACTAGGATTTCCCTACCTAGACCCACCTAGGATTTTTTCCACCTAGCCGTAACTAGGATTTATGCCTAGCCTTAACTAAGTCTACCCTGTCGACTTAGATCTCACTAAGTCTTACAATCAAGATTTGAATAATACAATAAAATTGTGCTTTACAAGATAAAGCAGTATAAGTCGTTCTCCTCTCATAAGCCAAATATAATCCTAATATAAATCAATGCAAGTGAGACTTTGCCAATTGAGATGCCTTGTAAATTTAAGTTTTTATAGACTAACTCTCAATATCGAAACCAATTAAGAAGAGTATAGATTAAGCTCAACTTGGTTCCAATAAATGGCTAATTGATGCACAAATAAAAGATGCAATTTTAAGCTCAAGTTGTGCAATCAAAATCTCGGATCACAAACAAGTTTAGATTAAGAACAAGACCCTTGTGTAACGGCCCGTTATTTATTAACGCCGTTATTTTAATTATTCATATTTGGATGCCAGCTCGGACGACACGTGGACGTCATGTAGAGGCTAGACCTGGGACTGACTTAGGTAACTAACTGTTTATTGATGGTTGGCAAATTCTGTAATGTATTTTTATATCATTTATGTAAAATTCATCACAGGTGTGTATTTACATTATTATGTTGGGCAAGTTGAGAGCCAGGGTTAGTTTTGTAGAACACGTCAACACGGGGGTTCAGGAGATGTGAGACCGGGCGTTGGGGTTTGATGAAATTAAGTATTAAGCATGACAAAGGTTGAGGATTTAATTTAAATGAAATTTAAATATAACCTTAGGCTAAAATTTTAATTAGTTACACTAAGTATGAGACCGCCTCGAAAAGCATGTCGAACGCGGGGCACGGGTGCCGGGTAGTCGGGAAGTTGGTGTGACCATAATTACTATTTTATGGAGTTTATATAAGGGCTTGGGTAAATTTATAATAGCTAAATCAAATGATAGCAATAAGGTGCTATAGTTGTAGCTGGAAAATTAAATATCCTTAGGATTGATCTCGAGATGCACAATGGAGAGATTTGAGGTAAACAGTGTCATGATAAGGTGTCACGGTTTTGGGTGACACAGGGTGGTAAGTGATCACAGGGTTGTCCTCGAGATTGGTGAACACACTTGATCAAAACCAAGTATATATACATGGTTGATCGATCAAAATGGGTGTAGAAAGAGTGGAGAATTTGGGAGAGAGATCCATGAGAGGAGGAGAAGAAGAAGAAATCATCAACTAAGGTGTGGAGAGGGATTTGAGGTGTCCAACCCCAAGATTCAAGGTAAAGATTTATCAACACTTGGGTTTTTATGAATTTTTAGTGTTGAGTGGGAAATTGAGAAAATTCGAATTTGTTAAGGAATTAAACACTGTATTTTGTTGAGATTTAAGGTTCATGAGGTTGTTATGATATGGGTTGTATATTTGATCAAGTTTAAGACAAATTGGATGATTTTCTAAAAAATAGGTTTTTAACATGATTTTGTATGATTCCTTGATTTTGGTGTTTGATCTTGATAAATTTGTGTTGATGATGTATTTGGGTGTTGTTGAGGAGTTTTGAAGGTGTTTAAATGGATTAAATGGGGTTGTATAGTGATTGGAATCCAGAAATTTAGATCTAGAAAAGCTGGTCGGAGCGCTATTAGCGCGCTAATTACCCTCTGGAAAATAATGATGAACAGTGAGCAAGATCAATTAGCGCGCTAATTGATCTCATTAGCGCGCTAATGATCATCTGGAATGGAAAACAGTGTGAAATGGAACATAATCAATTATAAACCAAATTATTGACTAATAAACCTTGGAATTAGGTCTTAGGAGTTCCTAGACAGTCGTTGGAGTCGGGGGACCGATCGAGGTCGAATCGGGGGTATTTTCGGGGTTTGTGAGCATGGATTGAGGTGCATAAAATCCAATTGAACACCATTATTGCATTCATCTATTGTATTCCATTGAGCTGTTATTCTTGATAAATCCATGAGTCATTCTTAACTGGGACGGTATGAGATTTCGTCTATGTATCCGGGGAATGTGTGGTCGCTTGCTAGGTGTGATCTAGGATACAGTCATAGGGTCGTTGGTATGGGTCACAACAGAGCTCCTGGTTCTCAGTACATACCTTGGATACCTGGTTCACACCCATTTGTGTATTCTTAGTGTTTATATTCATGCTAATGAGCTTTGAGCAGTTGCCTGCATTATTCTTTCTTCTCGCATGTTTATTTAACACTATTATTGGATTCTGTTGACATTCTTAAATTATGATGCATGGTGGTTTTCCTTAGACTCGTTATCTAGTTTTTGTGATAATTGAGTGCAGATCCTAGTACCAGCAGGGGTAAGGAGATTATTGGCGATTATATCTGACTTACCTGCGCCGAGGCCTGCTAGTACGTGCACTATTAGTTATATTCTTTTGATATTTTGTATTATTTTGGGATGGGAGACTGTAATCACTATTGTACTTGTATATATTACTGCTATAGTTTGATCGCTTATATGCATGTACAGCCAGGTTTTCCACTATAGGAGGAACAATGTAAACTAATGTAACACATTTTGGTAATTACAAGACTTCCGCTATTACTTATGGATAAATATCATTAATTCCAAGATTATGGGATAAAGGAATAGATGAGTGATGTGGCAGATACTTCTGGTGCATGAGCTGGAGAGGTATCTGTTGCACGGGGCGACCCCGAAAATTTGGGGCCGTCACACTTGTAAGTGTGTTTTTAAACCAACACAAGCTTGAAATCACAAAATCAAGTATATATTAAGCACAAGAAGGTTACAAGTCAATATGGTGCACTATTAAAAAATCACTATTAAGTTTGAACAAATGCACTCAATATTTTGGGTTTATAGAAAATCAAGTTTAAGTGTAAAAACCCTTTTAGTTGTGTTTTACACACATTTCAATGAAACCAACAACAATACATATAGATTAAGCTCAACGTGGTTTCTCCAATTTCATGTACTTTGAAAATCAAGTTTAAGCCCAACAAGTGCAAATTAGTCTTAGGATTTATGGCATTAAGATTAAGCTCAAAATCCAAATACAACTATATTCAAAAACATCACAAATGATTTCCAAACAATACTCCAAACAAAAAGTATAAACTAAGCCCAAAAGAGTAGGAAATCAACAAATCTTACAACCCCAAGTGTGAGATCCGAAAATCAGCTTTGAGCAAGAATTGTAAGCCTTAGAATACTTCTTTTGACCTCACTTGATGTGCATAAGTTCAACCCCAACAATCCCCAAGTGATTGTATGTGTTAGATCTTCACTTTTGTTGCTAATTTATGATTTTAAGCACTTTGTGTGTGTGCTTTAAGCAAGAGAGGTCTTATTTGTGTTTAAAAGTATTCTATATACTTATAGACCAGATTATAACCGTTCTAGAGATCCAAGGGCCCAGAATTCATCAAGAATTCAAATTAAAGTGTGTTTTTTAGCCTTTTAAAAAAGTTGTCAAGAATGCAATTAGCGCGCTAATATGATGACATAGCGCGCTAATAATAGTATTAGCGTGCTAAGCGTAGGGACCTCAAAATAATTAATTATCTCATGTGTCACGTAATCGAGTTATTCACATCAGGGACCCTACCAAACCTCATATAACATATTATACATGTTTGTTATGGGTCATATAGTGTATTTGGGTGGTTCGAATAATTTCACAAATCCCGATTTCATGACATATATTTGGGCTTTTCTACAAATATTTTTTATGTTAATTCAAAAGCCATTTAAACACATACCAGTGCATTCAAAATCGATTCTAATAGTTCATACACTTCAAATACATGTTGTAAAACACATTTATATGATTTACAAATATTTTGAAACTCGCAGAATTGAAAATCTCGAAGTTCAAGACTTTAAGTAATTGAAACTTCAAAAAATAATGAAATATATGATTCTAATGCATTTGGCTTATGGAATTGAACTCTTATACCTTACAAAAGATGTACATAACTCCATACATGCTATACGGTGTCTTTCTTTATCTTAAACACTTCTTTAGCTTTTCTGGTGCCTTTTCTTCCACTTCTTTTGAACTTGTGAAGTTTAGCTTCATTTGAACTTGTGAGTCTAATAGAGTTTGTTATGCTGAAATACTTGACAAACTTGTTAGTACCATTTCATATTGTTTGTAGACATCAAAATATCGGGTGAAGTGTAAGTATGACAACATTTAGTCCAACAATCTCCCCCTTTTTTATGATAACAAATAACGTGAACTTGACAAACAAGGAATGAATATTAAGCATATATCAAGTTCTATTTTTCAAATTTTCAAGTTCAACATTTCTCCCCCGTTTGATAACATCAAAAAGTGGGGCATATAAAACCATGACGCAAAATAGAGAAATAACAAAGGAATGAATCCAATAAATCGAGTTCAAATACATTCTCCCCAATTTTATAAAAACGATACAAAATTAGGGCTCCCCCTTTTGAAATGCATCAAGTCTAAGCTCAAGGAAATAATTAAAAGCATAAGCTCCCCATAACAACATGCATGTTCAAATTCATGACACCAATATATTTCTTATTTTAGGTACATGTCTCACCATAAAAAAATGGTTAGATATTAACGAAAATGGGTATGAAGTATCTCCCTATCAATATCATTAACACTATGTATAATTCTACCCCAATATAAAATAATGGCTTTAACACATGACTTTAAAACATAGTGAATGTGAAGTTTGTCTGGCCAAGCGGCATTAGCGCACTAATTACAGAGTTAGCGTGCTAATGAGTCATTTAATTAATTTGGGCCAGAGCAGTATTAGCACACTAGATTCAGAAGTTAGCGCGCTAATTTCTCTCAAGAGTTTTGGAAATAGAAATTTTAAATTTTTGACACACAACTCCGATTCACCTCAAACTTCATGAATACTTCATTAACACCATATAAAGAGAATTAAAGTACCTAAAACATATTGTGACGGCCCCAATTTCCTCGTGCAATTGGGTACGCCCGGCCTAAACCCGTGCAGGCCCCGAGTCATCACTCGGCAACCTGACGAGCCTAGTCAGCCTTCGATTTAATCAATTCAGTAGTTTATGAAAAAGTTATTGCATTAATATACAGCGGAAGACTATAACAATTATAACAAAGGGAAATAACTCAATCAAAGGGAAATTAGGAATTCTATAAGTGTGGAAAACCCCGGGTATTCATGTACAATTCGATAGGCATATATACATGATACAAGTCTTACAAAAGAAATACCAAGTTCAAAATCCCAACAGCATAAGTATAAATGATATACACATCAGCAACAAAATGAAATACACCTACTATAAAGTCTCTCAGATATTGCAGCAAGTCCTCACAGTAGATCGCCTAGGCAGGGCCCCTTTGCCCTTGCTGCTCTCCACTCTATCTGCACCCACCGTCACAAACTAGACGGTGAGTAACTGAATAAAGTTGCTAGTAGTACCAGAAGAATGTAACAGTAATTTATGATTATAACAAGAAAAGCGGTCTAAGTATCATGCGGAATTGAAATAACTGGAAAGTAAATAAATAAAATGCATGATAAAAAGACTGAAAGATAAACAATCGATATTTTGCATGTTCTAAGATTCAAAAGAGGCCCATGAGTGGTCTATTTCACAGCAATACGACAAAGATCTCGCAAGATCTCCCCGGGCAATGTCGCAACATTAGCGCAGCATGAAATCGAGAGGCATCGCAACACCTCTAGAATCCAATACCCAGTACACACATCACTAGGGGTGGTCAGTTACCCCTGCAGAGGGCACCCTCGTTGTCCCAGCTAGTGCGGGACCACATGATACCTTCGAGACACACACTCATGCCAAGAACATACAACCAAGGAAACGGAATAGAATCTCAAGCAAAGGATCAATGCAACAATAGCAATAAATAGAGGATGTATAAATCACATGTTATTTTCTTACTGGTCTACTAACGTACATACATACGAGGCATGCATGTACTTACCCGATCTAGCGTGACCCGGTACTCACTCCGAGACTTTAACGCGCTTCCCGTGTTTCTCGACTACCTGACAACGATTTAAGTCCCGAATATAGGTTTAGGATTAGTATTTAGTTTTAGGATAATTCTCATAAACTTTGTTTCAATTCCTTCAATTAATGCAACCCATACTATCATTGATGTTCTTTATAGCCCGGTTGGGCTCTTGTTGGATCCATGTGTCAAGCCTATATTCACCTAAGTGGGCTTAATAGGTGGACACTTGTTGGACTTAGGTACATATGAGCTATTCCCCTCATTTTATGTATGTATTTGGGCTTTAAGTTGTACCTATTGTATTGGACTTTTATTGTAATGTGGATTAGATGTATGTTGGGCCCTCATTACCATGTGTGTTGGGCCCTTATTGTAATAGGTGTTGGGTGTGTGTTGGGCTCTTATTGGGCCTCAACACAAGCCCACAATTAATATTTAAAATTTCCGTACCCTTGTTTTATTTATTCACACACATATAATAATGTACTTAATGGTCACACCAAACACACACACAATTGATGTGCACACCCCACTGGTGTGCACACTAACACTTCCCACACACCCACTTTTTTGTGCACACACACCCCGCTGTTGTGTGCACCCCACTGTGATTTTCTATGTTCACATGCATTAGAACATCAATTTATTACTTGGAATTATGTTATATACTCATTTTCTATCATACCCCCATATACAACTGTTGTGTACACCCCAATGTGGTGTACACACACAGTGTTGTGTACACCCCACTGTGGTGTACACACAGTGAGATGTGCACCCCTTGCACATACACACTCAAAACCGTCACACATACACATAGAATAATAAAATTTGTGGCCACACACTCCACACACACATAGTACAGTTTATGATCACCCACTAAAGTGCACACACCCATACCCCAACTGGGGTGTGCACATACACAGCAACACCCCATACATATGGAACAGCCACCCAATGCACACCAACCCAAAAATCAACAAATACACCTATAACTCACACCACCAAACAAAACCGTCACATACCTACACACACAAACAGTCACACCTGGGGGTCACCTCCGGCCAGCAGCGTTGCAGGAGGTTAACCTCCGGTCAGCACCCCTCCAAAACAGTGGTGACACACGTCCATAGCAGTCCCACAATCCATTCAAAAACAACGTGAAAACAGTGAGTAGAGGAGCACAAAACAGTGGAGAAAGAGAGAGAGTGAACGGTTGGGGTGGCTCACCTTGGTGTCTCCGGTGATCGTCCGTGATTCCAGCACCGTAATGGGTGGTGCTGGTGACTGGAGAACGAGGGAAGGAGGCGGTTGAGAGTGAGAGAGTGTACCAACCGAAAAGAGAGAAAAAAGGAAGAAGGGAGAGAGGAGTTCACCTCGATGTCGCCAGTGGTGATGGAGGGATCAGTTGCCGTGGTCGAGGGTGGCGACACAGCTAAGGGTGAGGACTGTGACGTGAGGCCGAGAGCAATGTGAGCTGGCCGAGAGTTGAGAGTGAGTGCCAAAACGAGAGAGAGAACGTGAGAGAGAACGAGAGATCGGAGAGAAAGAGAGGAAGGCTCACCTCGTCGGGGTCCGTGACACCGGTGGGAGGCGACGGCAGTGGCGAGAGGGAGGTGACGATGAACAGTAAAGGCTTGGAGGGGGTAGGAAGATGATGAATAGTGATTAGGGTTTTAGGGAGAACAAACGGTTTTATATAAGTGTAATGGTGTGAAATGACCCTTTTGCCTTTAGACTAACACTTGTTCATCCCTTGGACAACTACCCTTATGAGTCATTTGGCTCATCATCACAATCTAACCCATGTACACATCTCTATGCTCATCCAATGGTCCTCCTCACCCAAGTGTGTCATTTTAACAATCCTATCCATATTAACCTATTAAATCAACTTTATTAACTTATAAACTTACCAATAAGGTTACACAAATTCTCGCCTACTCGGTGCACCATGCCCCGCGTCTGACACGCTTCTCGAGGCAATCCCACTCTTGGGATTCGAATATATTCTCTCATGCATATGTTTTACTTTATTGTTAGACTTTTATTTCCTCAACTTAGGTCATGTTATTCATTTGGCTTTGTTTATTAATGATATCCACTAAAACGGTTCCCGAAAAAAAAAACCCTGTATAACTAGGCGACACCTCACTCCATCAAAATATAGCCCGAACGGCTCGAGACCCGTGAAATACTAATATAATAATACATGCATTATCATCCATAAATAACCAAAAAAAAAAATTGGGTCGTTACAGTCTCCCCAACTAACAGGAATTTTGTCCTCGAAATTAGTTCATATCGAGTGAATAAGAACTACACCCGTTCACAACTCGCCCAAACCGCGGGCTTACAGCCGTTTCAGACAGCTTGGATCCTCTATCTCGAACTGGGGACTACCTCAGAGTCACTTCAGACAGCTCGTTCATCATCGTTGAACTGCAGACCAATGCAAAGTCGCCCAGATGACTCAATAAGCTATGACCAACTGTAGACTCTCGCGAGAGTCACTTCCAACAGCTCGACATTAGGTATTGAACTGTGGACTTGTACAAAGTCTCTTCGAACAGCACAACATCTTAAATCCACTCCCTTGTTTCCATGTCTACCAAACTGTGGGCCTCTGCCAGTTCGAACAGCTTGGTTTTTTTTTTCTTGGTTTTCAGACTGCGAGTCGCAATATCTTTAAATAGTATAAACTCAACTACGGTCTCTCTAGACCGCTCCCGTTACCCAAAATGGTAGGAATGCCACGACCTCGTCGCAAACATTGCCCACTACCACAACTCAACCTTGGTGATCACGACATAAGATGCTACGATCGCGACTCGTACGTCATACTCGTGAAAACCTCCCAATCCACTCGCGTCTCGACGCAAGTTTATCTATACCCAGGCAGTAAAATAGATTCGACAAAGTTGTAACCGTGGCCACCATGTACACTACGTGTCCATGCATCGTAAGATGAATCACAACCAGTCTGGTCCTGCCTCTCTTTAGGTGTACTTGTGGCTAGTTTTGGCAATTCATTGTGTTTAAACTTACCATCTCTTTCGGACTCTTATCTAAGTTAGGTCTGTCTTATCCTAGACAATACTGCTAAGTTTAAACGGTACCACTCTAGCCAGTATCAACCCTAACTCTGTCACATGACGTCCAACGTCCCATTTAAACACCTAAAGCTTCATTTAATCGGTTCCATGCATGTCGTGGGATAATCAGGAAAATTCTTTACCTCCGGTAGGATCACGAACCACTGTCAGCTGGCTCAGTCTCCATGTGCACGTCCTCAATGACCTGAAGCTGATCGTCATCCTGCTGGTCCTCGTACAAATCAAGACATCGGTTTGAAAAATGTCCAGGCTATCCGCACTGGTAACACACCTTCCGCTTTCGAGAACCACTATCATCATTCGAATTCCTCATTCGTTTCCCGTCATGTCCCCCTGATCTGTGCTCGAACTGCAACTTGGGTCGATCAGGCTCAATCTCCTCATGGTGAGTACTCAAGTAACTCTCCCTAGCCAAGCTCTGCTCATAAGTCCTCTGTAATGTCCCTGGCTCGGTCGTAACGATCGCACCTCCAATTTTGGGTAGTAGACCCTCAATAAAGTAGTACACTCGATCTGCCTCCGTGCTAGCTGATCTTCTAGCATATGGTAATAACTGTAAAAATCGACCCATGTACTCCATGACGGACTCATCCGCTAACTGTCTCAGGGAAGTGAACTTGTTTCTCTTGGCTCTCATCACGGTGGGAGGAAAGTACTTCATTTTGAACTGGGTCTTGAACTCTATCCAGTCCCTCGGTATGCCTCTGGTACTCACAATCGTAGTCCACCAATCGTCAACTTCTCCCTGAAGCATGGATGAAGAAATCGTCGCTCTCATGTGATCCTCGGTCGCGATAATAGTATGAATCTTCTCATGGTTTTTCAGGAAAAGCTCAGCCGCTGCAACGTATGTACCACTGAAAAACTTAACTGGATCGTGCCTCTTAAATTCTCTCCACTGCCTCGCCTCAGCAGTGGCCCTGTGACTCTTCTCTAGAGTAGTGACCGGAGTAGTGATTGCAGCAGCTACAGGTGTCAGTGGAGTCTCCTCAGTCTGAATCAAATGTGTGGCACCCTCAGTCTGTGTACCTGTCGCAGCAACTGCTCCCTCAGTAATCAAGCTAACGGAATCGGGGCGGTGGAAGTCATAGCTACTAGAGTCTCCGTCCCCTGAGTGGTAGAAACAGGCCGCAAAGGCGTAGTCGGAGTCAATGGTGTCGTGGTAGCCTGTGCGGGTGTCCTTAGTGACTGCACTAACTCCTCAAATCTCTGGTCCTGCATCGCAATTCTCTGAGATAATGTACGTATTTCCTTAAGGCATCGTGACAAAATCACGCCGATATCGTCGCTCGGACCTGGCTGATCCGCCATCGTCGTCTAAACAAGAAAACGAATTTCTCGGATCAATGGATAGCTACCGATACGATATAATACACACAACAATCGTAATATGTATAAACATCACATCCGATTTATCCCAATAAGTTTTCAGTTTCCATTCCCCGACTCATCCTCACTCCCCAACTAGGATTCTAAGTCAGGATCATAGGGTTTCCACTTCTAAGTTCAACCGTTCCTAACTTCCGCTGGTTTAATGGATTATATTTTATGAATTTAAACCAAGAGTCAGGTCTTTATAACCTTAAGCTCTGATACCAACTGTGATGTTGGTATCACAATTTTTTTAGACAATTCTATACTATGTCTCGAAGAATCTAAAACCTATGCTCGATACCAATCGTGACGGCCCCAATTTCCCTGTGCAATTGGGTACGCCCGCCTAAACCCGTGCAGAGCCCGAGTCATCACTCTAAGCAACCCGACGAGCCTAGTCACACCTTCGATTTAATCAATTCGGTAGTTTATGAAAAAGTTATTGCATTAATATACAGCGGAAGACTATAACAATTATAACAAAGGGAAATAACTCAATCAAAGGGAAATTAGGAATTCTATAAGTGTGGAAAACCAGGGTATTCATGTACAATTCGATAAGCATATATACATGATACCAGTCTTACAAAAGAAATACCAAGTTCAAAATCCCAACAGCATAAGTATAAATGATATACACATCAGCAACAAAATGAAATACACCTACTATAAAGTCTCTCAGATATCGCAGCAAGTCCTCACAGTAGATCGCCAAGGCAGGGCCCCTTTGCCCTTGCTGCTCTCCACTCTATCTGCACCCACCATCACAAACTAGACGGTGAGTAACTGAATAAAATTGCTAGTAGTACCAGAAGAATGTAACAGTAATTTATGATTATAACAAGAAAAGCAGTCTAAGTATCATGCGGAAAGAAAATAACTGAAAAATAAATAAATAAAATGCATGATAAAAAGACTGAAAGATAAACAATCGATATTTTGCATGTTCTAAGATTCAAAAAAGGCCCATGAGTGGTCTATTTCACAGCAATACGGCAAAGATCTCGCAAGATCTCCCCGGGCAATGTCGCAACACTAGCGCGTGAAATCGAGAGGCATCGCAACACCTCTCGAATCCAGTACCCAGTACACACATCACTAGGGGTGGTCAGTTACCCCTGCAAAGGGCACCCTCGTTGTCCTAGCTAGTGCGGGACCACATGATACCTTTGAGACACACACTCATGCCAAGAACATACAACTAAGGAAACGGAATGGAATATCAAGCAAAGGATCAATGCAGCAATAGCAATAAATAGAGGATGTATAAATCACATGTTATTTTCTTACTGGTCTACTAACGTACATACATACGAGGCATGCATGTACTTACGATCTAGCGTGACCGGTACTCACTCCGAGACTTTAACGCGCTTCCGTGTTTCTCGACTACGACAACGATTTAAGTCCCGAATATAGGTTTAGGATTAGTATTTAGTTTTAGGATAATTCTCATAAACTTTGTTTCAATTCCTTCAATTAATGCAACCCATACTATCATTGATGTTCTTTATAGCCCGGTTGGGCTCTTGTTGGATCCATGCGTCAAGCCTATATTCACCTAAGTGGGCTTAATAGGTGGACACTTGTTGGACTTAGGTACATATGAGCTATTCCCCTCATTTTATGTATGTATTTGGGCTTTAAGTTGTACCTATTGTATTGGACTTTTATTGTAATGTGGATTAGATGTGTGTTGGGCCCTCATTACCATGTGTGTTGGGCCCTTATTGTAATAGGTGTTGGGTGTGTGTTGGGCTCTTATTTGGCCTCAACACAAGCCCACAATTAATATTTAAAATGTCCATACCCTTGTTTTATTCATTCACACACATATAATAATGTACTTAATGGTCACACCACACACACACACAATTGATGTGCACACCCCACTGGTGTGCACACTAACACTTCCCACACACCGCTGTTTTGTGCACACACACCCCGCTGTTGTGTGCACCCCACTGTGATTTTCCATGTTCACATACATTAGTACATCAATTTATTACTTGGAATTATGTTATATACTCATTTTCTATCATACCCCCATATACAACTGTTGTGTACACCCCAATGTGGTGTACACACACAGTGCTGTGTACACCCCACTGTGGTGTACACCCCACTGTTGTGTACACCCCACTGTGGTGTACATACAGTGAGATGTGCACCCCTTGCACATACACACTCAAAACTATCACACATACACATAGAATAATAAAATTTGTGGCCACACACTCCATACACACATAGCACAGTTTATGATCACCCACTAAAGTGCACACACCCACACCCCAACTGGGGTGTGCACATACACAGCCACACCCCATACATATGGAACAGCCACCCCATGCACACCAACCCAAAAATCAACAAATACACCTATAACTCACACCACCAAACAAAACCGTCACATACCTACACACACAAACAGTCACACCTGGGGGTCACCTCCGGCCAGCAGCGTTGCCGAAGGTTAACCTCCGGTCAGCACCCCTCCAAAACAGTGGTGACACACGTCCATAGCAGTCCCACAATCCATTCAAAAACAACGTGAAAACAGTGAGTAGAGGAGCACAAAACAGTGGAGAGAGAGAGAACGGTTGGGGTGGCTCACCTTGGTGTCTCTGGTGATCGTCCGTGATTCCAGCATCGTAGTGGGTGGTGGTGGTGACTGGAGAACGAGGGAAGGAGGCGGTTGAGAGTGAGAGAGTGTACCAACTGAAAAGAGAGAAAAAGGGAAGAAGGGAGAGAGGAGCTCACCTCGACGTCGCCGGTAGTGGTGGAGGGATCAGTTGCCGTGGTTGAGGGTGGCGACACAGCTGAGGGTGAGGACTGTGACGTGAGGCCGAGAGCAATGTGAGCTGGCCGAGAGTCGAGAATGAATGCCAAAACGAGAGAGAGAACGTGAGAGAGAACGAGAGATCGGAGAGAAAGAGAGGGAGACTCACCTCGCGGGGTCCATGACACCGGTGGGAGGCGGCGGCAGTGGCGAGAGGGAGGGGACGATGAACAGTGACGGCTTGGAGGGGGTAGGAAGATGATGAATAGTGATTAGGATTTTAAGGAGAACAAATGGTTTTATATAAGTGTAATGGTGTGAAATGACCATTTTGCTCTTAGACTAACACTTGTTCATCCCTTGGACAGCTACCCTTATGAGTCATTTGGCTCATCATCACAATCTAACCCATGTACACATCTCTATGCTCATCCAATGGTCCTCCTCACCCAAGTGTGTCATTTTAACAATCCTATCCATATTAACCTATTAAATCAACTTTATTAACTTATAAACTTACCAATAAGGTTACACAAATTCTCGCCTACTCGGTACACCATGCCCCGCGTCCGATACGCTTCTCGAGGCAGTCCCACTATTGGGATTCGAATATATTCCCTCATGCTTATGTTTTACTTTATTGTTAGACTTTTATTTCCTCAACTTAGGTCATGTTATTCATTTGGCTTTGTTTATTAATGATATCCACTAAAACGGTTCCCGAAAAAAAAAACCCCGTATAACTAGGCGACACCTCACTCCATCAAAATATAGCCCGAACGGCTCGAGACCCGTAAAATACTAATATAATAATACATGCATTATCATCCATAAATAACCAAAAAAAAAAAATTTGGGTCGTTACAGTCTCCCCAACTAACAGGAATTTCGTCCTCGAAATTAGTTCATATCGAGTGAATAAGAACTACACCCGTTCACAACTCGCCCAAACCGCGGGCTTACAGCCGCTTCAGACAGCTTGGATCCTCTATCTCGAACTGGGGACTACAGAGTCACTTCAGACAGCTCGTTCATCATCGTTCAACTGCAGACCAATGCAAAGTCGCTTCAGACAGCTCAATAAGCTATGACCAACTGTGGACTCTCGCGAGAGTCACTTCCAACAGCTCGACATTAGGCACGTCTACCAAACTGTGGGCTTCTGCCACTTCGAACAGCTTGGTTTTTTTTTCTTGGTTTTTAGACTGCGAGTCGCAATATCTTTAAACAGTATAAACTCAACTACGGTCTCTCTAGACCGCTCCCGTTACCCAAAATGGTAGGAATGCCACGACGTCGTCGCAAACATTGCCCACTACCACAACTCAACCTTGGTGATCACGACATAAGATGCTACGATCGCGACTCGTACGTCATACTCGTGAAAACCTCCCAATCCACTCGCGTCTCGACGCAAGTTTATCTATACCCAGGCAGTAAAATAGATTCGACAAAGTTGTAACCGTGGCCACCATGTACACTACGTGTCCATGCATCGTAAGATGAATCACAACCAGTCTGGTCCTGCCTCTCTTAATATTTCCCTTAGTACCCATGCCATATTGTGAGATTTATTTTTAAGATAAGTCCAATTTGTTTTATATGGTGCATTGGGCTTGTTGGACCTCATAGGCTTTCTTAATTAAGCTTCTTAATATAGGCACTTTTGTTTCTCTAGTGTGAGCTCTAATTCAACATTCTCCTTCTCATTGGTGACGTGAGTTACCAATTTAGACCATTCATCTAGTTTTTCTTGAAGAACTTGATTTTGTCTCTTTAAAGTCATGTTTTCTTTGAGCATACTCTCATTCTTCTCAAGACTCTTATCAAAGTTGTTTTGGAGAGTCATCAACTCATCCAATGCAAGTTGAAGCATGTTCTTGAGCTTCTCATTCTCTTTAATGAAATTGCCCAAATCTAGTTTAAGATTCTTGTTCAAAGTACAATTCATCAAGAGAGGAATCATGTAAACAATCAATGTTAGTGTATGAATCAATAACATGAATACTTTCATTTACTTGAGAGTGTATAGACCTATCATTGTCATCATTGAGAGAATAAAAATCCATAGGTCTAAGGTCTTCATGCAGGTGAGAATTATTATCTTCATCATGTGTAGCAATGTGAGTTTGCACATCATGAAAAGATAATAGTACAATAGAATCACTAGATGATAATGAATCATTACAAATATTAGTTGAAAATGAGGACTGAGAATCATTAGTCGGCAAAAAATCAAGGCAATCATTATAAATCTCTTCTAGCTTTCTCCATCTATCCCTAGATGTAGCACAAGATGAAACTTTAACTTTAGCGTCATGGGAATACTAGAGATAAGAATATTTCTAGTTTCATTATCAAGTTTTGCTAGTCTTTTTTCTTCCCTACTCCATTTTTTCTTTCGTTTTGACACGTCAACACCATTTACAACTTTAATTGGAGTGTATGGGCCATTTTCTAAAATACACAACTCATGTGATTGGGCTTTAAGGTATATTCTAAACCTAATTTTCTAACTCCTAAAGGCATAATCACTAAGCATAGGAGGAGTGGTAATATCAGCACCAAAAGTAATGGCCATTGATCTTTGGCTCTAGGATATAAATCCAAATATGAAGAGAACCCGCTCTAACACCAATTGAAGGTCACTCAAGAGGGGGGTGAATTGGGTGCGATGGTCAAATGATACTTTTTAAAACTTTCATTGCTAATTCACTAAGTTAGCTTGGCGAGTTAAACTAAATGACAAAGTGTAGTAGTAACGAACAATAGCAATGCGCCGAATGTTTCAAGTAAATTGTAAGCTACACTAAATGAAGGAGGTAGAAGAGATGAAAATGAGACGCACGAGATATAGAGGTTCGATCCAATCGATCTGCATCTACTACCTAACCTCCCCAGTTAGGATTTTCAACTCCCCCACTTATATTACCAATAAGTGTTACATCTTAAGCCAACTAGCTTAGTGAATACCTAGCTTCAACTAGGTCTTTTACACGATGTCTTATCGCAATAAGGTCTTATACAACCACCAAGCCGCAACTAGGATTTCCCCACCTAGACTCAACTAGGATTTTTCCCACCCAGCCACAATTAGGATTTATGTCTAGCCTTAACTAGGTCTTCCCTCTCGACTTAGATCCCACTAAGTCTTACAATCAAGATTTGAATAATACAATAAAATCTTGCTTTACAAGAAAAAACGGTATAAGTCGTTCTCCTCTCACAAGCCAAATATAATTCTAATATAAATCAATGCAAGTGAGACTTTCCCAATTGAGATGCCTTGTAAATTTAAGTTTTTATAGACTAACTCTCAATATTGAAACCAATTAAAAAGATTATAGATTAAGCTCAACTTGGTTCCAATAAATAGATAATTGATGCACAAATAAAAGTTGCAATTTTAAGCTCAAGTTGTGCAATTAAAACCTCGGATAACAAACAAGTTTAGATTAAGAACATGACCCTTGTAAGTGTGTTGTTAAACTAACACAAGCTTGAAACCACAAAATCAAGTATAGATTACGCATAAAAGGGTTTCAAGTTAATATGGTGCACTATTAAAAATTTACTATTAAGTTCAAATAAATGCACTCAATATTTTGGGTTCATAGAAAATCAAATTTAAGTGCAAAAACCCTTTTAGTTGTGTTTTACACACACTTCAATGAAACCAACATCAATACATATAGATTAAGCTCAATGTGGTTTCTCCAATTTCATGCACTTTGAAAATCAAGTTTAAGCCCAACAAGTACAAATTAGTTTTAGCATTTATGACATTAAGATTAAGCTCAAAATCCAAAGACAACTATGTTCAAAAACATCACAAATGATTTCCAAACAATACTCCAAACAAAAAGTATAGATTAAGCCTGAAAAGAGTAGGAAATCAACAAATCTTACAACCCCAAGTATGAGATCCGAAAATCAGCTTTAAGCAAGAGTTGTAAGCCTTAGAACACTTCCTTTGACCTCACATGATGTGCATAAGTTCAGCCCCAACAATCTCCAAGTAAGTGTATGTGTTAGATCTTCACTTTTCTTGCTAATTCATGATTTTAAGCACTTTGTGTGTGCTTTGAGTAAGAGAGGTCTTATTTGTGTTTGAGAGTGTTCTATATACTTATAGACTAGTTTATGACCGTTCTAAAGATCCAAGGGCCCAGAATTCATCAAGAATTCAAATTAAAGTGTGTTTTTCAGCCTTTTAAAAAGTTGTCCGGAATGCAATTAGCGCGCTAATATGATGACATAGCGTGCTAACTCTGCACATAGCGCGCTAATAACAGTATTAGCGCGCTAACTGCAGGGACCTCAAAATAATTAATTGTCCCATGTGTTAGCAACCCTTATTCGCATCCAGGACCCCACCAAACCACATATAACATATTATACATGTTTGTTATGAGTTATAATATAACGGCCCAGCCCGCCCCGCAAGGCACGCCAGCTGGTACTGCACAGGCGTGTGGCACCCCCCTGAGGTCGCACCACACCATCACCACACCCCTTATGGTGTCTTTCGCCCCCCAGCGACTCGAACTCGCGCCCTGGGGCTTAAGGCGTTAGTTCGTTGAGTCCTGGTACCACTTGAGCTTGCGAGCTCAAGTGGTACCAGGCTCTATGAATCTTTCGCCTTATCCCCAGGGCGCGGGTTCGAGTCCTAGGGGGGCGAAAGACCACGCAGGGGACGTGGATGGTGTGGTGCGACCCCAATGGGGTGCCACACTGCCTGTGCGGTACTGGGGTGCGTGCCTAATGCGGGGCGGGCTGGGCCGTTACATAAAAAGACGCCTTTTATGTAACGGCCCAGCCCGCCCCGCAAGGCACTCCAGCTGGCGCCGCATGGCGGTGTGGCACCCCCCAGGATCGCACCACACCATCACCAGGACTCAACGAACTAGCGTCTTAAGCCCCAGGACGCGAGTTCGAGTCGCTGGGGGGGCGAAAGACACCATAAGGGGTGTGGTGATGGTGTGATGTGACTCTAGGGTGTGCCACACTGCCTGTGCGGCGCCAGCTAGCGTGCCTTGCGGGGCGGGCTGGGCCGTTACACATATAGTGTATTTGGATGGTCCAAATAATTTCACAAATCCCAGAAACTGAAAATCCCGATTTCATGACATATATAAGGGCTTTTCTACAAATATTTTTAATGTTAATTCAAAAGCCGTCTAAACACATAACGGTGCATTCAAAATCAATTCTAATAGTTCATACATTTCAAATACATGTTACAAAATACATGTATATGATTTAAAAACATTTTGAAACTCGCGGAATTGAAAATCTCGAAATTCAAGACTTTAACTAATTGAAACTCCAAAAAATAATGAAATGCATGATTCTAATGCATTTGGCTTATGGAATTGAACTCTTATACCTTACAAATTATGTACATAACTCCATACATGGTATACATTTCCTTTCTTTGTTTAAACACTTCTTGAGCTTTTTTGGTATCTTTTCTTCCACTTCTTTTGAACTTGTGAAGTTTAGCTTCATTTGAACTTGTGAGTCTAACAGAGTTTATTATGTTGAAATACTTGACAAACTTGTTACTACCATTTCATATTGTTTGTTGACATCAAAATATCGAGTGAAGAGTAAGTATGACAACATTTAGTCCAACAATCTCTCCCTTTTTTATGATAACAAACAACGTGAACTTAACAAACAAAGAATGAATATTAAGCACATATCAAGTTCTATTTTTCAAATTTTCAAGTTCAACATTTCTCCCCCGTTTGATAACATCAAAAAGTGGGGCATATAAAGTCATGATGCAAAATAGAGAAATAGCAGAGGAATGAATCTAATAAATCGAGTTCAAATACATTCTCCCCCATTTTATAAAAACGATACAAAATTAGGGCTCCCCCTTTCGATATGCATCAAGTCTAAGCTCAAGGAAATAATTAAAAGCATAAGCTCCCCTAACAACATGTATATTCAAATTCATGACACCAATATATTTCTCATTTTAGGTACATGTCTCACCATAAAAACAACGGTTAGATACCAACGAAAATGGGTATAAAGTCTCTCCCTAGCAATATCATTCACAATATGTATAATTCTCCCCTAATATAAAACAATGGCTTTAACACATGACTTTAAAACATAGTGAATGTGAAGTTTGTCTAGCCAAGCGGCATTAGCGCGGTAATACAGAGTTAGCGTGCTAATGAGTCATTTAATTAATTTGGGTCAGAACAGTATTAGCGCACTAGATTCTGAAATTAGCGCGCTAATTTCTCTTTGGAGTTTTGGAAATTGAAATTTTGAATTTTTGACACACAACTCCGATTCACCTCAAACTTCATGAACACTTCATTAGCACCATATAAAGAGGATTAAAGCACCTAAAACATGTGTAGAAGGTCCGATTCATGAGAAATGCCTAATTCATGTCATGTTAACGGTTTTGGCCCAAAGGTGTTTGGCAATATTTTATTCATTTATTATGGTCCTACACATAATGCATATGAAATGCAAGCATGACATCAAAAATAACAGTATAAGCACGCTATGTATATGTGACTAATGCAAGACCTATCATGTTTAACTCTTAAACATTAATCTATCATTTTAGCACATTTATGTTCCAAAGTGAATCTAATTCACTATATGAATCATGGATTTTGGTACCCATATTTCTCTAGTCTTAGACTTGGCCTCTATGAATATTTCCTTTGGTACCCATGCCATAATGTGAGATTTATTTTTAAGATCAGTCCAATTTGTTTTATAAGGTGCACTGGGCTTGTTGGACCTCATAGGCTTTCTTAATTGAGCTTCTAAATGTAGGTACTTTTGTTTCTCTAGTGTGAGCTCTAATTCAATATTCTTCTTCTCATTGGTGAGGTGAGTTACAAATTTAGACCATTCATCTAGTTTTTCTTGAAGAACTTGATTTTGACTCTTTAAAGTCATGTTTTCTTCAAGTATACTCTCATTCTTCTCAAGACTCTTATCAAAGTTGTTTTGGAGAGTCATCAACTCATCCAATGCAAGTTGAAGCATGTTCTTGAGCTTCTCATTCTCTTTAATGAGATTGTCCAAATCTAGTTCAAGATTCTTGCTCAAAGTAGACAATTTATCAAGAGAGGAATCATGTAAACAATCAATGTTAGTGTATGAATCAATAACATGAATACTTTCATTTACATGAGAGTGTATAGACCTATCATTGTCATTATTGAGAGAATAAGAATCCATAGGTCTAAGGTCTTCATGCATGTGAGCATTATTATTATCTTCATGTGTGGCAATGTGAGTTTGCACATCATGAAAAGATAATAGTACAAGAAAATCACTAGATGATAATGAATCATTACAAATACTAGTTGAAAATGAGGACTGAGAATCATTAGTCGGCAAAAAATCATGCCAATCATTATAAATCTCTTCTAGCTTTCTCCATATATCCCTAGATGAAGCACAAGATGAAACTCTAACCTTAGTGTCATCGGGAATACTAAAGATGAGAATATTTCAAGTTTCATTATCAAGTTTTGCTAGTCTTTTTTCTTCCATATTCCACTTTTTCTTTGGCTTTGACACTTCAACACCATTTACAACTCTAATTTGAGTGTTTGGGCCATTTTCTAAAATACACAACTCATATGATTGGGCTTTAAGGAATGTTTTAAACCTAATTCTCCAACTCCTTAATGCATAATCATTAAGCATAAGAGGAACGGTAATATCGGCACCAAAGTAATGGACATTGATCTTTGGCTCTAGGATGTGAATCCAAATATGAAGAGCACCCGCTCTGATACCAATTGAAGGTCACCCAAGAGGGGAGGTGAATTGGGTGCGATGGAAAAATGATACTTTTTAAAACATTCTTTGCTAATTCACTAAGTTAGCTTGCGAGTTAAGCTAAATGACTAAGTGGTGTAGTAAAGAACAATAGCAATGCGCCGAATGATTCAAATAAATTGTAAGCTACACTAAGTGAAGGAGGTAGAAGAGATGGAAATAAGATGCACGATATATAGTGGTTCGATCCAATAGATCTACATCTACTACCTAAACTCCTCGGCTAGGATATTCAACTCCCCCACTTATATTACCAATAAGTGTTACACCCTAAGCCAACTAGCCTAGTGAATGCCTAGCCTCAACTAGGTCTTTTACATGATGTCTTATCACAATAAAGTCTTATACAACCACCTAGCCGCAACTAAGATTTCCCCACCTAGACCCACCTAAAATTTTTCCCACCTAGCCACAACTAGGATTTATGCCTAGCCTCAAATAGGTCTTCCCTCTTGACTTAGATCCCACTAAGTCTTACACAAGATTTGAATAATACAATAAAAGTGTGCTTTACAAGATAAAGTGGTATATTCTCCTCTCACAAGCCAAATATAATCCTAATATGAATCAATGCAAGTGAGACTTTGCCAAATGAGATGCCTTGTAAATTTAAGTTTTTTATAGATTAACTCTCAATATGGAAACCAATTAAGAAGAGTATAGATTAAGCTCAACTCGGTTCCAATAAATGGCTAATTGATGCACAAATAAAAGATATAATTTTAAGCTCAAGTTGCGCAATCAAAACCTCAGATCACAAAAAAGATTAGATTAAAAACAAAGACCCTTGTAAATGTGTTGTTAAACCAACACAATCTTAAACCATAAAATCAAGTATAGATTAAGCACAAGAAGGTTTCAAGTCAATATGGTGCACTATTAAAAAATCACTATTAAGTTCAAACAAATGCACTTAATATTTTGGGTTTATAGAAAATCAAGTTTAAGTATAAAAACCCTTTTAGTTGTGTTTTACACACGCTTCGATGAAACCAACAATAATACATATAGATTAAGCTCAATGTGGTTTCTCCAATTTCATGCACTTTGAAATCAAGTTTAAGCCCAACAAGTGCAAATTAGTCTTAGGATTTATGACATTAAGATTAAGCTTAAAATCCAAAGACAACTATGTTCAAAAACATCACAAATGATTTTCAAACAATACTCCAAATAAAAAGTATAGATTAAGCTCAAAAAGAGTAGGAAATCAACAAATCTTACAACCCCAAGTGTGAGATCCGAGAATCAGTTTTGAGCAAGAGTTGTAAGCCATATAACACTTCCTTTGACCTCACATGATGTGCATAAGTTCAGCCCCAACAACCCCAAGTGAGTGTATGTGTTAGATCTTCACTTTTCTTGCTAATTCATGATTTTAAGCACTTTGTGTGTGCTTTGAGTAAGAGAGGTCTTACTTGTGTTTGAGAGTGTTCTATATACTTATAGACCAGTTTATGACCGTTCTAGAGATTCAAGGGCCCATAATTCATCAAGAATTCAAATTAAAGTGTGTTTTTCAACCTTTAAAAAAGTTGTCAGGAATGCAATTAGCACGCTAATATGATGACATAGCGCACTAACTCTGTACATAGCGCGCTAATAATAGTATTAGCGCGCTAACTGCAGGGACCTCAAAATAATTAATTCTTATTCGCATCCGAGACCCTACCAAACCTCATATAATATATTATACATGTTTGTTATGGGTCATATAGTGTATTTGGGTGATCCGAATAATTTTACAAATCCCAAAAACGGAAAATCTCGGTTTCATGACATATATAGGGGTTTTTCTGCAAATATTTTTAATGTTAATTCAAAAGCCGTCTAAACACATACCGGTGCATTCAAAATCAATTCTAATAGTTCATACACTTCAAATACATGTTATAAAACACATTTGTTTGATTTAAAAACATTTTGAAACTCGCGAAATTAAAATTCTCGAAATTTAAGACTTTAAGTAATTGAAACTCCAAAAAATAATGAAATGCATGATTCTAATGCATTTGGCTTATGGAATTGAACTCTTATACCTTACAAATGATGTACATAACTCCATACATGTTATATGATGCCTTTCTTTGTCTTAAATACTTCTTGAGCTTTTCAGGTGTCTTTTCTTCCACTTCTTTTGAACTTGTGAAGTTTAGCTTCATTTGAACTTGTGAGTCTAACAGAGTTTGTTATGCTGAAATACTTGACAAACTTGTTAGTACCATTTCACATTATTTGTTGACATCAAAATATCGGGTGAAGTGTAAGTATGACAACACTTAGTCCAACCACGCAGAACACGTAAGAGATGAGGACTATATGCAGCATTGCTCTGATTCCATTATGTGGAGTTACTTCAGTGAAGTAAACCCTAACTACAGCTCGGAAGTTCGTAACGTTCGACTCGTATTATGAGCTGATTGGTTCCAACCTTTTGGAATGACCGGTAAATCGTACTCCTCGTGGCTGGTGATTTTAACCCTGTACAACTTTCTGTCGTCGATGTGTATGAAGAAAGAAGTGATGTTCTTAATAGTGATTATACCAGGGCCGACCAATCCCTCACAAAAAATTGACATGTTCCTCCAACCGTTGATGAAAGAATTGCAAGATTTGTAGAATGTCGGAGTGCTTACACGATGTATTGACTAAGAAGAACTTTCAAATGCGCGTTGCACTAATGTGAACTGTAAGTGACTTCCCTGCCTATAGCATGTTGTCGGGATGGAGCACGCATGGGAGGACAGCTTGCTCGTATTACATGGATGACACGGACGCCTTTCAATTAAGGCTTGGTGGGAAAACGACTTGGTTTGACTGTCACTGGCATTTCTTGTCGCGATACTCGAATGAAAGAAAAGAAAATTTTAGTTTTCGTAAATGTAAAACTGTGACAAGTAAGCCACCAGTCCATAAATCGGGTGAATATATCTTGGGTGAAATTGAGGCATTAGGGTGATGAAGGTCACTGAATTAGGATCCGATGGTGTAAATAGTGAAATCTCGAAGAATAGTGGGTGGATAAAATGAAGCATATTGTGGTACTTGCCGTATTGGAAAATGAATCTTCTAAGGCACAAACTAGATGTAATGCACATCGAGAAAAATGTTTTTGACAACATTTTCAACACAATTATGAGTTTTCCAGGAAAGACAAGAGATAATGCAAAGTCTGGGGGAAGACTTAAAGGAGATTTGTCATCGACCAAAACTACATTATGATCTAGTATCTAAGAAATATTCAAAAGCACGATACGCCTTAGACAAGCAGAGAAAACTTGTATTGTGTTCATGGATTAAGAAATTATGTTTTCTTAATGGTTATGCATCTAATATCGAATGTTGTGTAGACTCCAAGAAGTTGAAGATATTTGGAATGAAAAGTAACGATTGCCACGTATTCATGCAACGATTACTACCGATTGCATTTCGGGATCTGTTGGATAAGGACATTTGGATTGCAATAAGCGAGTTTAGCATTTTCTTTAGAGATTTGACAGCTAGAAATTTAAATGTTGCAAATCTATGACTTTTACATGAAAACATTTCAAAAATATTGTGTAAGTTAGAAAAAATCTTTCCCCCAAGTTTTTTCGACTCAATAGAGCATCTTCCTATCCATCTGGCGCATGAGGCTATTCTTACAGGACCAGTACAATTTCGGTGGATATATCCATTCGAGTGGTAATAAGCTACATGTATTGCTTGATATTTTTATTGTATACAATTGTTTTCAATTAATATGTTTAACTAGATAGGACTCTATAAAATTTAGGTATTTGAAACATTTGAAGAATAATGTTAGAAATAAAGCAAGGGTCGAGGGCTGGATATGCAATGCTTATTTGGTGGAAGAGGCAACATCATTTTGTTCATATTATTTTGAGGAGCATGTCTCCACATCGCACATTCGTCTGCCCCGCAACTACGATGATGGAGTCGGTCCAAGTCAAGATTTAAATGGGACATTCTCAATCTTCACCCATCCAAGTCAAGCCATTGGGATATCAAATAGGCGTTACCTCACGGAATGATGAGTGTAGCACCGCCCACTCTTATGTGTTGTTAAATTGCCCCGAAGTTACTCATTTCTTAAGATATACATAAATACATCATTGTCCAAAAAGATTTTCAAGTAATTTGTGTAGTTTTATTCGATTTAATCGTAAGTGTTCATTTCTTTTATGTCATGTAAGGATGTATATATCGGAGTTGCGATCGCAACATTCGAATATCACACAAAGTGCAATCGATCAATATCTTGAGAAACAGTTCTCAACTTGGTTCCAACATTTTGTAAGTTATTAATAACTTCAATGTATTTACACAATTCTTGTTTTGTAATATAATCGAACATTTAGTTTATCATATGAAATTGATTCGAATGTAGGCACCATTTAATTTTAAAAATCCAACACTTCTAATGCTTTCATATGGCTCAAGTCGTCTTTGCACCGTATATCACCTGTAACTTGTTAATGGCTACAAGTTTCAGACAACATCACATAGCGCACACAGTGAAAATACGCGTGGAAGCAGGGTGTGCGGGGTGTGCGTTAGAGGCAAATTACGTGGAATGTGATAGTGACTTTTATGGCCAATTGGAAGAAGTGATCGAAATCGAATGCGGTGGTTGTTTATGCACTATGATGTTCAAGTGTGAATGCTTCAATGCCACGCGAAATGTGTGTACAAGATCTCATTGTTACTTAAAACTCGTCGACGTACATCAAAATCTGCGACTGAATAAGTATGAGCCTTTCATTTTAGCGATGCAAGCTTCTCAAGTGTACTATCTTTCTTACCCGAGTGTAAGAAGTGCGGTGAGCAATTGGCAAGCCACGTGCAGACTTCAACCAAAGTTCATCAATGAACAAAACTTGGTTGAAAACGTAGATAATGTGCCTATCTTAGAAGATGCGTTTCAGGAGTAGGTGCCTGAGCATGATGCTGAGGTTGATATTGACAACAATATTGCAATTTCGCTAGCTGATCCTAATGGCGCACAAATGTCAGACGTCGACGAGGATGAAGATGATACCAATAATTTGGAGTAGTCATCAGATGATGAGAACGATGGCAACAAACCATGATATAATTACTTTTTTGAAAGTAATTTAAAGAATGGGTAACATAATATTATATATGTTTTCTTATTACGTAATATAATATTATATATGTTGTCTTAAAATGTGCGACATTTAAATAAATTTTTTGCTTACTCTTATTTATTTTTTTATAAAGTCATGGCAGGTAGACGATACAGTTGTGATCATTCACAGCGTGATAGTTCATGCAAACATTTCGGTGGACAATCCGGTGGCAGTAGCGGTAGTCAATCTCACCACTCGAATCGTTCAGACTTTTGATCTACAGACGATGTGCTCCTGGCCCTAGCCAGAGGTAATATCCTCAACAGCAACCCCCTATGCAAGCCCCATCATATCATCCGTACCCATTCCTACCCTCTCAGTAGCATCCCTTATTCCATCAGACACCCCCTCATATTCACATCCACCCCCACTTCCTTCAGCATACGACATGCCTTGGCCATCTCTAATTGTCGACGACCCGTCCTCCATGCAGATGTTCTCCACATTCCTTTCGTAGTTATCGATGCCTCCCGTCGCTGGTCACGTTACCACGCGACCATCTCATGGCTCATCGGCTAGATCGGCATCTCCATCGCATCGGCGAGACCACGATACCACCGCACGCCTGTGGTCATCTAATTTACATGCCTTTGTGTCTCCAGGGGCTCATCCATTGTCGCTGCCTTATGAGGAGGACCACAAAACGCTTAAGGCGCTAGAGCATCTAAACGCAACACTAAGGGCAAATATTCCTGGTTGTTAAGGAAGACAAATTATAAGTATACGTAATTTAGTTATAACTAAAATTAGGTTCGTTAAGTTACTTCAATACGATAAAATCTAACATAAAATTTTAATATAAGGGAAAAAGGACACCCGTCCAATAAAGCTTCACGTGAGATAAAGAAGATCTACAAACACAATTTACACATGGATGACTATTGCTGAGAGTTTGTTCCCCAGCACATGCGAGATTTTTATTGGAACCAGTGAAGGGTAACTACTTTTTTTACCCGAAACTTTTTTGTACAAATTAGTATATAAAAACTAAATTACATTATGTTTGTACGTAGCCCCTTTTCGATTAGAGCTCTAGTCATGATGTGGATATCAGAGAGGCGTACAACAAGCAGATTACCACCCGTTACGTTGACTACCTGATAAGTTGTTATTTATGCATATTATATATAGTTTATTTATATATTTTAGTGTTGATTCTCCGAATTATGGGCCTAATTATCTCTATTTTCCATTTTCAGGACTTTTGGGGTGCACGGTTGGATCCGGGGCGGAAAAATACTCAAAATAGAGTATTTACTTGAAGAAATCGAACACCGAAGGGTTTGTTTTGGGGCGTACACAAGAGTAGGTGAAGTGGAATTCGAAAATGCCACATGTCGAGTCCCCATTGGACTGACCGCGTCAAACACAGCCGCTCAGCCAATCAGACGCCGCCACGTCAGTCGGTCAACTCTTCAAATGCACGCCACGTCACTCTCCAGCCATCCTCTCTCCCATCCTCGTTGATCTGCCTCGAGATCCGCGTCAGTACGAACTCCCAGAACTTCGGTGATAATCGTGCAATTTTCCCCGCCAGTTTAGCTGCCACGTGTCCGCTCCTGGTTCGTCCAGCAAGGCACACATCAGCCGCTCTGCGAATCACAGCGCGCCACGTGTCAGCGCCTACACTCCCAGCACGTCACGCGATCAGCTCTCCTCCAATCCACGCCCGCCACGTCAGCACACTCCAGTTTTCCAGCCAATCACACTGTGACACGTGGCAGAGTCCAGAAAAACACCAAAAAATAGCCACAGATTGTCCTCGGCGGACGTGTCAAGCACCAAACTCGAAAATAGGCATCCGGGACCCAAATTTAGGAGTATTAATTATTGTTTTTGACGGAGAGTCGGATATACATTGTTTTCTTCTTTTCTCATTGTTTTCTAGTATTTTCTCTCCTCTTTTTCTACACTTTGTTTTTGAATTTTAATGGAGTTTATGACGTCGATGGCCGGCTAAACTCATCAGTCTGAACCGGAAGTGGATCAAATCACTCTTTTTGGCGTAAAACATATGTGAGATCTATTTTATTATTTATTTAATTTGTTTTTCACAGTATTTTATTTTCTTTGGTATTATTTGAACAATTGAAGTTAAACACTAGTTTAAACTTCAATTCTTATACCAGTGAGTCGTAAGCACCCATGCTTGTGCAATAAGACCACATTAGTGGCAATTGACCATACCAATTGATTAGACCCTTTTGGGACCGGTCAAATACCTTAGGAATCTAGGCTAAATCGGGAGTACTAGCGATCCGGTTGTCTAGGTGTAGTGCCTTCACTAATCGAAGTAATGCGACCAATGCGTTAAATCCGGAGCACTAGCGATCAGGTTGCGTAATTGGTCAGGGAAGTAGTCAACGGTCGTACCTTGGCTACCGACATCAGGAAGCGCGAAGACCCGCGTACATTACCGCGTCTATAGCTACACTAAATTACTGTGATTTGCATGCTTTAATTAGATTGATGACCATATGTAAAATTATGCCAAATTGAAGAGATTTGTGAAACTGATGGTTTGGATTGTTCTTTTCCATTTTGATTGATTTATTTACATTATATTTTAATTATTATTTTTAGTAAAATTAGAAATATTTTCTTGAACACTCTAGGTTAGTTTTAGGTTAGTACTCTAAGTTGAAAACTTGGTCTTTGTGGTTCGACCTCGTGCTTGCCACTACTGCAATTCTTGTGGTTATTGGTAATCTCATCGGGATATATATTTATTTTGACGCGCTCGACACGCATCACTACCTCAGCAATATATTTATCAAGGGTGGGAAGTCGGGTAATGTACCTATCGAGATCTTTGAGCACTACAAGAGGATGTTGTCAACACCTGAATTCAAACAAAAATCTTAGCGAGCAAGTAAGAATAGGAGAACTGAGATAAGGGGACTCAGTACGGGAGTTGTTGTGCATACAGGTGGTTCCTTATCCATCTATTAGCACGCAGAGAGGCTGGTGAGTTGTGTAATAACAAATTTATACAAAAATATATAGTGTTATTTACTTTTAATTAAACATGTATATTTTAGGAGGAGAAATTAGGTCGACCTGCGACTGCTTTTGAGATATGCCTGTACTTGCACACCAAGGACCATGACGACGTCACTTTTCTCAATGAGAAAGTAGCAAGGATATTCGTAAGAAGATAATTTTATTTTTAAATTTTTTTACTTAATTAATATGATAGCTATCAATGACTGACTTGTAATTTTAATTCTTAATTTAGATGGCGATCGAGCGCAGACGGGCTGAGCTGACACAGTCCCAGCCCGACACCCCGATAGATAAGACGGAGTTGTCTTTGTCCATAATGGAGCATACCGACAAAGGACGAACATATGGGTGGACGCCATCAGGGTCACAGCGTAGAGGTTTTAAAGCTGGAGTTGGAGATGGTGCTAGATCTTTTCGACCTATTTCTATTCCTAATAAGCCCTTTGAGCAATTGCAGAGGGACTTCAACTAAATGCAGAATAATATTCTTTGGGTTATGGAGGATAACACATTAACCCATGATCAATTGCATGATGTTCAGGGACAGTTGCGCCGCCTGCAGTAGGTCATGATGGAGAGACTTGGGATTTCATCCGCACCTCCGAGTGATGTTCCTATTGATGATGAGGATGTCGACAACGAGGACGATGATTGAGTTTTTTTTTTTTTTTTGGTAGGAACCATTAAGTTGTTTTGTTTAATTTCTTCATATTATGAGTAACAAACTTTTTTATTGTACATATTAACTTTTTTTGTTTAAGGGTACTTTCGTCAATATGACCATTTTTATTTTAATAGGATCGAAGAAAGGATTCACATTATATATATAGTATAGATATTTATTTCAAAATAATATTTATCTAAAAAAATTAAATAATGTTTTTGTGTTATTTATTTATTCAAATAATATTTATTTCGTAATTATTATATATTAAAATAAATTAAATATCAAAACTAATATTTATTTAGTATTTGTTCAATTTCTAAATTAATATTTTTCTTAGATTTACTTATTATTAAATAATTATTCAATTTCCAAATTAATATTAATTTTAAAATAAATTAAATACCAAAACTGTATTTTTGGGCATTTATTTTATTAATTTAACATATTATTTTTTATTTTTTATTAATGTATCATAAAAAAATTTTTAATTTTTTTTAATAAAATAGCGATGGGGTATAGCGACGAGACCCGATCATTGTACCCCTTACGTAGCACACAATTAACTAAGGCAAATTTTTTTTGCAACAGGTGTTAGTGACCGGTTTGTCGTCGCTATTATCAGCGACGAGATTATCAGCACTGGTCCTTTTGAATTATCCCATCGCTAATTCAGTACATTTTTGTAGTGAGTCCTATACCATATGAAGTTACTAATTTTTAGGTGTCTAGACTAGAATTAGAAGTTTTGTATTTTAAAACTTTCTTTACTTAAGTTTTTTTTTTTTTTTTAAGAGTTCTCAAGTTTTTCTATTGCCCATCTATATTATGCACGCAGAATTCAAATAATTAAGAGAAACCAAAATTTAGTTTATTTTTTGTGTGCAACTGTCTTTGAGGGAGAACCGAAACACTATTTTTTGGTCTCGGTTATTGATTCTCTCCTTGGGAAAAAAATTTGTCAATCTTTCTTCCAAACTTTTATTTTATTTTACTGGTTTCAAAACCAACAGAAACCACCAAGCTTAAGTGGCATACATCATTCAAATAAAATCCAACATAATGTAACCCACATATATACACACTCCCGCAGGTCCGCGAGCAGTTTGAAGAATTTATAATGAAATAAACGAATTAATGAGAAATCTCAAGCCAAGCATGTCACTGCTTCCACACAATGATCATGATGATCTTCAACACAATGCGAACATTGCGTAGGGATGTCTTCCGGGTTTCTTCTCGGCTTAACCCATCTTCCATAAGAATTCTTCACAAGCCCCTTGTTTTCCAACTGATACCAACACGCCGGTATCCTCAGATCATCAATCAGCATCCCACAACTCTTGTTCACCAACGCCACATCCCTCCGAGCCTCTTTTCGAAACCTCGAATTCCCGCTCACATGCCCATCTATTAAGTGAAGGTACGTCTCCAAGCTATGCCACCCCACCAAATTCAACCCCGTCTTTAGATATGGCGATTCCACTGCATCAAGCCTTAGCTCAGCCCCCACATGCGTGTACACCCAGTCGAGCGTCCCCGTGATCTCCTCGAACATTTGCAGTGACTCCTCATTGAACAGAATCCCTGGCATTCTAGGTACTAAGTCTTGCTTAACCCTTACTCGCAGCGTCTTCACTCCTTGCTCGTGAAGCTTGTCTCGGAAAGCAATGTTTCCGACTCTTGGTGCGCCAAAGGACACGACGTTTATCGCGACGTTAGGAATGGCGGATGCAGCTAATTCGTAAGCGTTGAGTAGAGCTAAAGCGCCTCCGAGGCTGTGCCCTGTAATTGTTACTCCCACTTCTTCACCCTTTGCTTTGTAAACACTAACTAGTCTTCTAATCTCTGCCATCACTTGCTCTGAGGCACTCGATTTGTTGTACCGAGTGGACTCGTTCTTTGATCTATATATGTCTAGGAACCCATGCTCAACCTTCACTTCATTACTATCTTTCTCAATTGGCTCTAACTTGCCCTGCAAATCTTCAAACCACTCCGACGGCGCAACCGTTCCGCGCCACGCTACAAGGATGTCCCGCCGTCCAATTCTGCGCGACTCCTCATCGTCGCTGACCGCAACATATCCCATCCAATTGGAGTCCTTGCTCCATGTGTCCACCAGGTTAGAGCGCTGGAGCCATTGGGGGACGTCGACATGGGACATGGCGTAAATGTGCTTGGTTGCCCGGTAGCCGTGATTGCCAAGGCCTAGTTTGTTGAACAAATTATGAATGCCGTATCGGCAGCTTCCGCAGTACTCAGAGTGGGAATCAAAATCGAATGCGTCGTAAGTGGCTTGCGCGAATTCGCCGTACTTGATGATCTCTCGCCGGAGCCATGGTTGGAGGGGGTCTATGAGCTGGTCAAAATCGTAATTTGAATTGACGAGTTGGCGCCACTGTAGTGATATTTCCTCCTTTGGGGATGAAATTGGAGTGGCATGAGCCGCGGCGTCTAGCGAATTCCAATCAATGAATTGAGGTTGTTGATTGTGGGAGTTATTGTGTAGGCGAAGTTGAACGAGAGTCGAGATCGAATCGAGAACGGGGATTGACGATTGTTGGTGTTGCCTTTGATGAGGATGATGCTGCGTTTTGTGTTTGTCTGAACTCAAAATTTGACTGGCACGGATGCGGAGGCCTGATTGGGTTTTGTTGGAGGATTTGCGAGATGAGAGGGGTATGTTTGGAGGAATATTTGATGTTAAAGAGTGCATTGCTTATATAATTTCCTATATATTGATTGGAAATATATCTGATCAGTTGGAGTTTAATTCCAATTAAAGAGCCTTGAATCAGAATTGTGAATTGATCCTTCCTATGTTTATGGCACGGGGAGCAGGAGAGAAGGATAGATGCTTTTAAATAGGGGTTCAAGTTTAGATTTGACTGGTTTTCGTCCTTTTTTTTCAATTCATTTTTGGTGTATTTGGTTCGTTTGAACAATGAACGCGTAGACATTTTGAAATAGCATGGAACGCGTGCGACGTTTAGACATTTGAATATATCAAAAGATTTATTCTACTATGGCATCGATCAATTTGGGTTGCTCAGTCTACTTTTGAGCTGTTAGATTCTCCTCGAATAAGCATTCATGCATGATTTGGAAGATGTAAGTGTATCATATTTTATTTTATTATATATAAAACAAATTGTTTGGTAAGCATTTGGTCAAATCAATGCGCTTATCGCAATTCGAATCATCTACCAAATCCATAAGCCACTTGCTTTTCGTTTTTTTTCTAAAGAGTGACTTTATATTTCCGGGTTCTTATCTAAATGATGTCAGGTGTGAACGTTCTTAGTTCTTACCCAACTAAATAAATTATCGAGCACATATTTAGTCTTTTTGCAATATCCAATATACACGTGGTTGCAATATTTGAAAGTGTGTAGTAAGAAAGACTTTATACTAGAAAAGGATTAGGATTTTTTTTAGGAAAAAAAAGATTAGGAGTGATCAATTCCAACATCGTGTAAAATATGGAAGAAGTATTATACGATTTGAAATAGGCCCCTCATCTTGGTTTACTTAACTTTTTTAAGCCTTGTGGTCATATGACTTTCACCAATCTTGATGATATTGTATCAGACAAATATCGTAACCCATTCAGAAACTCAAACAATATATGTGTGCAACTATAATTGTTTTCATATGAAGGATTTAAGACCTTTAAATACTTATTGGGAATCAATATATATTTCTTGTAGCTCTATCTTTTTATGTCAACCCAAATATGCATTGGATATATTGTATCTGAGGTGTGCCTTCTTGGTGCTAAACCTGCTTTCTTAATTCCCTTTATTTGGAGCATAATCATTAACTGGCCTTCACATAAGTGATCATTTCACGCTATAGTCTCGTCTGCAATGCTCCTGCTTTTTTCTCAACATCAGTGAAACTCTAGTGATCGCTTTCCTTGTATCAAACTGAAACCACACCCAAGAGGGGGTGAATTGGGTTGTCACCTTTTTAAACTTTCTAATCAAATGTTAATACTCAACATCTACATAAGCAATAAATATCAACGTAACGCAAAGGTGAAGGAGGTAGAAGAGATGAAAATGACACACAATATTTGTTGTAGTTCAATCCAACCGATCGACATTCGCTATCTAACATCCCTGGTTAAGGTTTCAACCCCCTCCCCGCACTCCGCACCCCGCACCCCCACCCACCCACCCACCGACCCACTTATATTACCAATAAGTGAATGAACCTAAGCCCGCAAGCTTAGTGTGCCTAGCCTCAACTAGGTCTTTTACAGATGCCTTAATGCAATAATGGTTTGTACAACCACCTAACCTCAACTAGAGTTTTTCTCCACCTACCCTCAACTAGGTCTTCCCTTGACTTAAATCTCACTAAGTCTTACAATCAACAACGTTTGATAAATACAATGAAAGTTTACCGTACAAAGTAAAGCAGTAATATAAAGCAATAATAACTCCAATTCTTAGAAGCCTCCTAAAGCTAAACCACTGCAATGAATGAAAGTAGAAACACAACTAAGATATCTATAAAATCAGCAAGTATGCACAACACTTAGTCAAGAAACAGACAAATCAATATAGATGAAAATGTGCACAGTTTCAAATCAAATTAACAAGTGGCTTTATCAAAAATCAAGATTAAGAGCAACAACTTGTTCAAATAATTCCTAGGTTTAAAGAGATCAATTTTAAGCACAAAAACCTAAGACAAGTGTGTTTTAGAACATTAAAAGCGATTTTCAAATAATACTCTACTCACAAATTATATATTAAGCAAAAAAAGAGTAGGAAATTAAGAAATCTTATAACCCCAAGTGTGGAATATGAAAATCGCTTTTAAGTTTAAGTTGTAAGACTTAGAACACTTCTCTAATGTCGTCTTGACCGGCGAATTGATAACTCCGAGAATCACCAAGTGTAAGTGATAAAAAATCTAGTACAAATGTGTATGAACCTTAGATTTTTGAGAATATGTGATGAAGAGATGTTGCTTTGGTGGTCCTGGTGTTCTTATTTGTCTCTCAAGCCCTAATAAGACATGGGTGACTGTTGCGACCATTCAAGGGTCCAGATTTGCCCAAAAATTCAAATTAAAGGTTGAGATTCGATTTTTAAAAATGCTATCAGAACTCAGCATAGCACGCTAGGCTTGCTGGGTAGCACGCTAGATGACATAGCATGCTATCTAATGGACCTTGCGCATTATGTACAGGGATCTAAAAATAATTATTTTTCTTGCTTTATAAAACGACCCCCTTACAAACCTATGACGTTATTAAACATCTGAAAACACTTCACTCGTGTCTAGTAGGGTCCATAAAACATGTTTAAACATCCCGGATAATTTCACAAACTCCAGAAATTAAAAATTTCGATTTCATGAAACATATAAGGGCCTTCTAGAAATAATTTTAATGTCGATTCAAAAGCCGTCTAAACTCATGTCGATTTTCAAGTTTGATTCCAACAATTTGTACACCTCAAGCACATGCTATAAAATATGTTTGCATGATTTAAAACATTTTGTAACTCACGGATTTGTAAATCAAGAAATTTATGACTTCAAGTTCTAGAAAATCCAAAATTCATGAAATGCATGAATATAATGCATTTGGCTTGTAAGAACGAAACTTGTACGAATGATAGCTTTGGTTTTACGGTCCTTGTTTCCTTCTATGAGCCAAGTCTTGAACTTGTTCGGTTTCACTTTGTCACTTTCAACTTGAACTTATACATACTTCAACTTTCCTAATTAAGTGATTAGCATAACACTTAGACAAACTTGTTAGAACCATTTCACGTAGTGTAACGAACTGTAACCTAATTAAGTGATTAGTGTTAAACCAGATTCTAATTAACTCGTGTTAGACTCATGGTTAAGTTCAGCGTACCTCAGTTTAGTGTGTGCATGTGAATTGATGTGATGTTTTCGTGATGGTTTGGTGTGTATTACTAATTATTGGAATTAATTGGATTAAGTTAACAAATTGCAAGACGCCTAACATTGTTATGAGGACCGTAGGGGACCCTCATGAGTCGGGTAGTGTGCACCCCTGAGTGGACTCGTTGCCATTCACAACTAATTGTGATGTGAGAATGTAGGCCCAAAGGGTATATATATTATATATGAAGTTGGATATATCTATACACATAGATATATATATATATAATAAACAAATTTAGTGAAAAATGGATTTTGGTCCCGATTTTCAACGAGGTCTAAACCAAGGGTTTTCGAGTAGTCGTAGGACTCATTGAACACATAATTAACCCAAATTCGATTTATTTGAATGTAAATTCTCTCAAAATTGTGTTAGGAGACTCGATAAACTCAGTGAGGTTAGGGAACACCAGTCAAGGTAATTGAGACTCGTACTCTTATCAATTCTACATCGTAAAATAGTATATTTAGCGCACTTTTATTATGGACTGGGAATGGGGCAATGTATCTTGACTTGTTTTTTTTATTAAAGTTCTTTTCAATGTGAAAATTCATGGAAATGTGCGACAAGGCCAACCATGTTTGAGGGATGTAAAGGTACGCCTAGGCAATATAAATGTCGCCATTCACTTCCTCATTCACCATAGCTACTAGTGTCGGGATTGTCCTTTTGGAGTTGGCGGCGTAGTCAATTATGAATCAACCAGCTGAATAACACATTGCGCAGCATATGTATTCAGTAGGTGTATTCTCGAGAGATGTGGGAGTGTGCCTCTACTTTTAAAATCAAAATACAAGCCGCGTGTACTATTGCAATTGACTATTGAGCTTGAATTTCGTTATGTATTGTTTATATCATTTGAATGCCCAAATTAGATATATTTGGTTTCATATTGTTATTCATTGAATCATTGATATTAGATAATGATTTATCAATTTACGAGTATCACTATTGAGCAAGTACGAGTCTCACCCATCTTAACATTTCAGGTTCTCAGCTGAGCATGTTGGATGGGGGAAAAAGGAAGGTGTATGAGGCTTGAAATCTTCTATAACGGTAAAGAACTTGCCTTGTGTATTATATACTCATTTGTTAAACGATTTTTGTAATATCACTGGGGATGGGATATATTTTATTGACCGATAGTCATCCTAATTTTTGATAGTTGTATATTACGTATATTAAGTAGAAAATTTTTAAATTTCCGCTGCGTTTACATTATTATATTTTGATATGCAATATACAAGTTGTTTAATCAGGTACAACAGTATGGCTGCTAGCTATACTTAGCTCTGGTCTGGTATACCGGGGCTTAACTAAGGTTTCAAGTCCGACATTGGCCTAATTGGGATAAGGGATGTCACAGTTGGTATCAGTGTTACTATTCCATGATTTAGTAGTTGAATAACTTTGATGCAATTAATAACTATGATGTAATGAAATTGGAGTTAAAATTCGATAACTTTGAGAGTAATCTCAAGTTATTTAAGAACTTAGAACCTGGTAAACAATTTTATTGCATTTTTTTTGGGGGGGGGGGGGTTGCAAATGAATTGAAAACATAAATATGTATTATTTGTTGTAGTTAGAGCTATCTATAGAATAGATATGACTTCCTAGTGATCTATGAGCATTGCTCTAATGGTCTTATTTCACCATTTTGATACATAATCCTATGGCTGAGCAGGGAGAGGACCTACTTGAGCCTGGAGCTCAGGGCAATGTTGAAATAGAGGCACATTGGAAGGCTTGTATAGAACAACAGTTGTGGGATATGTTGGAGTCTCATGCTAGATTGATGGCTATGTTAATGGCATGGGAAGCACCGCGAGTACCTCAGTCTGAGGCACAACCTGTCGTTAGTCTGGAGGTTAGCAGAGCACAGGGAGGAGCTAAAATTGTAATGGCTCTAGTTGTATCAGAAGTAGCACCAGTTCATGCACAAATTCCTAAGGCAATACCGACAGTGCTAATAGATCTTGAGAAAGCTATTTATCTCAGGACCAGAATGGAGTTTATGAAATTTGACATTATGAGATTAAATGGCATAATGCAACAAGGTGTTGTGGATGCCTAGATTTTAGAAATGGAGCAACGATTTGATGCAGGTGAGGTAGAGGACCGATTTAAAGCTAAACTAGTTATCTTCTCGTTGCTCGATTATAGGAAGTGGTAGAACTCTCTGGAGTGATAGGGGAAGACAATCACTACCTGGGCAGAGTTCATAACGATTTTCTACAAGCACTACTTTCCTTAAACGGTCAAAAACAAGAAGAAGACCGAGTTTATGCATTTGAAAAAAGGGAATATGTCTATAAGGGAATAAGAATAGACGTTTAATGAGCTCAGTGAGTTCGCACATGAATTAGTTCAGTTGGAGGAAAAAGATCAATATGTTTCTCAACAGGCAGAATCCTGAGGTTTGAATTGTAGTGTCATCACATCCTTATACCGGCTTTGCTTTTATTTTTCAGAGTGCTATGGAGGTCGAGTTAGTTATATTAGCGAGAGCACCGTGAGCTGGACTCGTGCTACCACCAGTTCCATAATTCTTAAGGATTTAGAGGGCTTGTGAATTGGTGTATATTCAGCCGACACATACTGTGGGAGTTAATAGGAATCAAAATTCTAACCGGAGTCAAAATTTAAAAAGGGGCTTGATAGAGGGTTCCTCTGCATCAAGGGCACTAACTCAGTCAGTTCCTCAAGGAACTTTTTATGTGAGTGCACCTTTAACGGCATCGATAGCTTCACCGTCTTCAGTGGCAAAACCACCTTTACCGCTAACACAGTCACGATACAAAGTGTAGTGGCAGAGATCAATTAAATTCCCGACCAAGTACTTCAGGGCAGTGTTCGCAAGCTAGTGTTGTTCATATAGGCCTAATACTATATGTTATCTTGTTGATAGGTTTTCAAAACCTGTACATTTCCAACAAGTTTCTATGTGTTCTCATCTGGAGCGGTTATGCGAGATATACATATGTGAGGTGTTGAGGTTTCATGGTGTCCAAATGTCGATTACTTCTGATAGAGATCCTAGATTCACGTCCAAACTGTGGAGTGAATTATAGAGACAGTTGGGAACCACTCTTAACCATTGTATCCACCAAGGGCTCCCATCACCTTAAAGGAAAATGGTTCGGTCATCAAATTCATACCAATGGCTAGGATGCGTTGAATGGAACATCGACTTATATTATTATCTATTTATGGCATGTCTTTTTCACCCTTGCAATATTGTCTGTTTTTATGTATGACTTGTGGATCTTATCTTGATCGTGAATGATGAATGCCCGTATGCATGAAATGAATGCATACTTACAACATGAAATTGTGAATCCTTCAAATATACTTGTATGCTATGAATGATGGGTTATGACATACAATGTTCATGCATGGATTATGTCCCCTTGTTATAAATGATGAATTTATGAACCATACTTGCTAGGCATCAATGAATATGTTATATTACATGTCTATGGAGCTTGGAAATTGCCTTTAGAAATATGAAATGGTACCCATGCTATAACTTATCAAGATTTGATGCAAACATATATGGATATGGATATTGCTCTTTTTTATTGTGTCTTGCCTTGTGTTATTATGATGAGCTGGAACCTATTCCTATGATTCACATGACTTGGTTTATGAAGTGATACTTGTGAAATAATATGAACAGTTCGCTCCTTATTTTCTAATTGATGCAAATGATTGGATTGTTGTTCCTTATAGATTTTGCTCATCTACTAGGTATTACTTTCATGTTTAATGTGTGAGCGAGACTGTTTACTTACTGAGCTCCGTTCATTTTTTAGCTCACCCCACTTACCATATAGGTCCATCAACTAGCATGGTAAACAAGAAAGGGAAAGCAAGGTCATTGCTTGAATGGTGAGGGAGGAGAGTCCTCCCACCCACTCAGCCTTAAAGGGGAAGCTTGTGCTTCCCCCTCCCCTTTGGCTAGTCAATTGGTGTTGACCGATCAACTGGTCAGCTGGACTAGTTAACCAGTCAACTGGTCAAAGAGACTAGTTGACTAGGGGCTAAAATTACCCCTGCAATAGTAAAATGAGGGGTTGAAGATCTCAGCCCCTTCACGGCTTTATCGGGAGCGTATGTGCCCACTTCGAGGGACTCGATAGTGGGTGCCACCCCCGAACACACTACATGGGACTTTGACGAAGGCCTCGAACGACACAAAACTCGCGGGACCGACATTTGTGGGCTCAAAAGACAAATGAATTAAAGAATTAATGACTTTATATTGAAAATTTATATTGATGTGAAACCTTATATGAATTGATTAGATTCGCGAGGTGGTTCACATAGGACCCCGAGCGCACGAGGAGTCAGCGTAAACGTCACGGTGAGTCAGGTAAGTGGGGAGCATCGCTCATCTATCAAATGTAACATGTTATTAGTATATATTAGATAATTGTTTTAAATTAAAGGACTTGGGTACTGGGTTAAATTTGCTATTAGTATGAATGTTCTAGTCTTTGGAAAGTTTGTGATATGAACATTTGTAGCGGGATGTGCTTGTGTGCCTATTAAATCGAGGGGTCCGCGCTCCGAATAGCAGGATGAGACTATTTAGTCCATCAAATTAAGGAGTCCGTGCTCCGACTAGCAGGATGAGACTATTCAGTCCATCAAATCGAGGGGTCCACGTTCTGACTAGTGGAATGAGACTTTTCAATCCTTCAAATTGAGGGGTACGTGCTCCAAATCATCAAATAAACAAGTGATCACAACTGGTGATGGCTTGAAAGTACTTGTTGTTGGCTTGATGGAATTAATTGGAGTTCACAATGGCCATTGTGTCCCCTAATGGTTCTTATCACTTCGAGGGCATGTGTTTCGATCACCGGGTACATAACAAAAGCTAAAATGTGTTGAATGGAACAATGACTTATATTTATTACTATTTCTTATGGTAAATCTCTTGTTGGACCCTGTTGCATGAATAAATGGAATTTATTTACAAACAGTGAATTCATTCTCTTGATGTGGTTTATAAAGAATGCTTACTTCTTTGCTTGTTAAGTTATGAATCTTACTTTCCTGTTTTGCTTGACCTAGAGCTTACTTATACCCTTTTACGAACGAGAACCATGTCTCCATTACTTTTCATTAAATGTTTTGCGTTCGATTTAGAACTTCCTGTGTAAAGTTGTTTTGCTTTATAGGATATACTTGCATGTTTGATAGTTGATCGAGGTTTTCCACTTATTGAGCTCAGTTGGTTATTTTAGTTCACCCCACTTACATCTCAGGTATCAACGAGTGCGCTAGAATTGAGACATGGGAGTGGCAAACTTGAAGTCTTCACTTGATGTGAGCCTTGGGTTGATATATATTATGTATATTCGATTTTGAAACTATTAAACTTGGGTTGTAATTAAAATAAGTCTTTAGGTAGTTTGAAACCTACTTACCTTTAGTTGATCCACTTGGGAGTTTTAATAAACTTTGTTTATTTCATAAATGTTCTTGTGAACTTACATTTATTAGCTTAAGGATATCTATTTATATTTATTCTGCAATTATTAACCTTTTGTTTAGCCAATGTGTATTTCGCATGTTTGTTTAAGAGGCATGCCACACTGTTATTTGGGTCTGGTTCAGATATCGGGTCTAAGTAGTGATCTGGATCGGGCAACTCGACCCCTAGGTTAGGGGAGGGTCGCCACATTCAGGATCCTTGGATATGGGTGACGTGGACAACAAAGAGGAGGAAGGATGGATCAAGTGGTAAAAAGGGGGAAAACAACAGATTCTGTTGGTTGTTACTAGGTATCTTCAACACTTCAAAGAACTTCAACTCTTTTTTCACATAGAGAGAAATTTGTTCAAAGTGATAAGGATGAAGCGCAAATGAGTTCGATCTTTTGAATCCACGGCACACACGGAGTTTGTGGTCCATGTAACGGACGAGGAGACATTCTAGCTTTCATCAAACTGTGAAGCTTTCGTAGAGGCGATCGATGTGACGCAGAGAATAGTGAAAAGGGCTAATGGGTACTCTTTGGTGATAGATCTACTAGCTAACAAAAGGAGGAGTGTTTTGAAGATCTAGAAGAGTGCGAGTTCGATTACCATTAGGCAGTTCATTGATTGTTCCATTTCTCTAAACACAATCGGGGACGATAGAGCGTTCCTTCCTTATCGAAACTGTCAAGATCATAGCTGGGTGATGGGGGAGATTACCAATATAGCGAGCCCTTTGCTTTAAAGTATTTTTCCTATTGGATATTTTCAAAATAAATGTTTAGTCCCACATTGGTTAGAAACTTCAAGTTTTAAGAGTATATATACTCTTGCACTACATTGTGTGTAAAAGAAAAACCAAAAGCATTCTGCAAAGTGAGCCACACGAGCGCGCGACACAGTGCATATGGCAAATTTTAGGCGCACTTAGCACTTTGTATGAGGCGCGAATGTGTGTGTACAAGTGGGCTAACCATGGGTAAAATTTTTTTACCATTTTTGAATTACTAAGTGGGTCGTTATTTGCTTGACCTAATCAACATTGAATGGGCAGTTAATGAACCAGTTCAATGTTGACTGAGTGGATGCAGTTAAAACTGCTCCACTACCCCCCCTTTCTTCTCTAATTGATTTTGACCAGAACTCTATAAGAGAAAGGTTTAGGGAGGAAGAACATTATCTCGAAATTAATGAGCATTTTTTTTTGTTTCATCTTTCACTACTGTAAAGTGAAAGCTAAGTTTGCTTCATCATATCCTTTATAATTTTTGCCGACTCTTGTAGTGTAGAGAGCAAAATTTCCTTTAGGAAAGTGGCAGCGTTACACACTTTGAAGTTGTTGCACATTCCTCTGGTCTAACAATCTAAAGGAAATTTTTTGATGTTGTAATGGCTTCGATCAATGAACTGTCAGCGCACATCATGAAGCTTGATCGCTTCGATGGAGGAGATTTTCTGATATGGCAGAAGCGAGTGCATTTCCTGCTGGTGCCGCTTCATCTAGTGTATGTTGTGGATACACCCAAGCCTATGAAATCTGACGATGAAACTGTTGAGTGGATCATGAAGAGGCAAAAATTGGAGATGGATGACCACACCTGTAGAGGTCACATTCTGAATGCCATGGAGGACCTACTGTTCAGCCTCTACCATGACGTTCCCTCTACCAAAGAACTATTGGAGAAACTGGAGACGAGGTACCATAAGGAGGATGCGACAAGTAAGAAATTCCTCATATTAAAGTTTATTAATTTTAAAATGGTTGATGAAAGGTCTGTCATGGAACAATTTCGTAAAGTTGAAAGGATTAGGAATAATTTCTCTAAACACAATCTTGTTATGGATGAAACAATTGTTGTGTCTTCGATTATAGATAAACTGCCCCATCTTGGAAGGAGTTCAAACGAGCACTAAAGCATGAAAAAGAGGACGTAACTCTTGATGAACTTGCTAACCATCTTCGTGTAGAAGAGAATTGTCACATGCAGGAAAATAAAAAAGAGAAGAATGCTCAGGAGATTTCAAAGGCGCATGTGATGGAAGTAGCAAAGTTCAAAAAGTCCCTGCTGAATAGGTTTAACAAGCCTGGTGGTTTTGAAAAGTCTACTGGTTCGGAAAAGCGAACCTAAACCGGAATCAAATGAAGAAAAAAGTCACTTGTTGGTTCAGCGAGAGATATGGCCACTTCAAGTCCGATTGACATCATTGGAAGAGGAAGCAAGGAAAACATCATGCTTCCACAAGTACTACAAAAGGTGCTAGAAACGACATTGATGGTCTCATTGCTATGATTTCTGAAATCAACGTTGTTGAAAATGACATGGCTTGGTGGATTGATTTTGGTGCTACTCGACACGTCTGCAAGAACAAAAGGTTTTTCGTGACCATAGAGGCAGAAGATAAAAATATTTTCTTATACATGGGTAATGATGTTACTGTCCCTGTCAAAGGCATAGGTAATGTTGACCTGAAGTTTACTTTTGGCAAAATTGTAACACTCACTAATGTGTACTATGCACCAGAAGTGAGGAAAAATGTGTTGTCGGGTAGTCTTTTGAATAAGTTTGGTTTTAGGCTTGTATTTGAGACTGACAAATTTGTACTCTCCAATGGAGGTGTTTATGTGGGGAGGGGCTATGTTTATTAGGGCATGTTTAAGCTTAATGTAATTGCATTATCTAATAAGAATATAATGTTTGCATATCTCGTTGAGTCCCCTTCATTTTTATGGCATCATAAGATTAGGACATGTTAATTTCATAAAACTATATGATTTGGTAAATATGGAATTACTGCCTTATTTTGATAAGTATGAAGAAAATCACAATACGTGCATGAAAACAAAAATAACTAGAAACTCATTTCCTAATGTTAAAAGAAATTCAAAGTTGCTTGATTTAATACATTTTGATGTATGTGACATACATAATACACCATCAATAGTAGGCAATAAATATTTTGTCTATTGCATTGCAAAGATGAAGCAATGGTTAAGTTTTAGGCCTACAAGGCAAAAACTGAGTTGCAATATGAGACATTTATAAAATGTTTAAGGTCTGATAGGGGAGGAGAGTACTATAATCCAAAGTACTTTGAATCCACTGGAATAGTCCATGAAACTATTGCCCCCTATACACTAAACAAAGTGGTATGGTCGAGTATAAAAATCGTGTTTTAACTGAAATGGTTAATGCTATGCTATCAAACTCTGGTTTGAATAGCGGATTTTGGGGAGAGGCATTGCTAACTGCATGCCATATTTTGAATAGAATTCCACAAAAGAGGAATAAAGTCACCCCATTTGAGCTATGGAATAAACAAAAATCAAACCTTAATTATTTAAGAGTTTGGGGTTGTAGAGCAGTAGTCAAAGTACCTGAACCCAAAAAGAGAAAATTGGGTGAAAGGGGAGTGGAGTGCATATTTATTGGATATGCACAACACAATAAGACAATAAGGCATATAGGTTCATGGTAATTGAGCCTAATAATTCGATTTCAGTAAACATTATAATTGAATCAAGGGATGCAATCTTTGATGAGACAAGATTTAAATCTGTTCTCAAAAGTATTCTTGAAGAAAACCAAAAAGGGAAGGAAGTCATAGAAATTGAAAATGAAAAAGATGTTGTAGAAGTTCCTGAACTTCAAAGGAGCAAGCAGGCTTGAAAAATTAAGTCATTTAGTTATGATTTCTATACATTCCTAGTTGAAGGAAGTAGAGAAATAATAACTAGACAAATTTCGTATTATTTTAATACGGAGGCTGATCCTTAAACATTAGAGGAGGCGATGAAAGAAAGAGATGCAACATTCTAGAAAGAGGCATTGAATGAAGAGATGGATTCAATATTAGGAAATAACATTTGGGAGCTAGTTGATCTATCTCTCGGGTGTAAACCCATTAAGTGCAAATTTCTTTTCAAAAGGAAAAGAAGAGTTGATGGATCTATTGAAAAACACAAAGTGAGACTAGTTGCTAAGGGTTTCACCCAAAAGCATGGAATAGACTATTTTGGTAACCTATTCACCAGTAGCTAGAATTGCTACTATCAGATTGTTTATTGCAATTGCAACTATAAACAACCTGGTCATTCACCAAATGGACGTCAAAACAGCATTCCTACATGGAGAATTGGATGAGGAAATATACATGAAACAACTTGAAGGGTTCATAATGCCAGGTCATGAAAATAAAGTGTGTAGATTGTGAAAATCATTATAAGGTTTAAAACAAGCTCCAAAACAGTGACACCATAAATTTGACTAGGTTGTACTTGCTAATGGATTCAAAATAAATGAATCTGATAAATGTGTATATAGCAAGTTTGATGAAAAAAAGGCAATGGTGTCATTATCTGTCTTTACGTATATGACATGCTTATTTTTGGGACTGGCTTGGAGCACATTCTGTTGACCAAAAAATTTCTTTCATGCAAGTTTGAAATGAAAGATATGGGGCAAGCTTATGTCATTCTCGGGATTTAGATTGTAGGACATGAGAGGAGTATTACTCTAACTTAATCTCATTGTATTGAGAAAATTCTCAATAGATTCAATCATTTGAATTAGGCCCCTTATTTCTACCCCGCTAGATTCAAGAATCAAGCTAGTGAAAAATACAGGCAATCCAGATTCACAACTGAAGTATTCTAGTTTAATTGGATGCTTAACGTATGCAATGACATGCACTAGACCAGATATTGCCTTGGCAATAGGCAAGTTGAGCAGGTTTACAATTAATCCAAGCAAGTTGCATTGTTTACAATTCAAAAAGTTTTAAAATATCTGAAGAAAATAAGTAACTATGGTTCATGCTATAGTGAATATCCTTCGGTCTTAGAATGATTTTCATATGCAAGTAAGATTATGAAAGATTAAAATCATGCTTCTACAAGTAGTTGGATTTTTACACTTGCTGGAGGTGCAATCTCTTAGGTTTCAAAGATGCAAACTTTAATGGCTGGTTTCACCATGGAATCGGAGTTTATTGTGTTGGTCTTGACTTCAAAAGAAGCTGAAAGGCTACATGAATTATTTGATCCATCAAATGAGCTCTTGAACATCACCAAACCCTCACCACCACTAAATTTTTAGATTTCCTTCAACAAGGAGAGAGAAAATGTGGTGAGGCGATGATCAAGTGACTATTTATAGTCAAAACATTCATCCCATATGCTTATGAATTCCATGGTTTGATCTAATGGCTTTGCTTGGTCAATAATTCAACCTAAAAATGGCACCAATGTGGACTTGTTCACTTGACCTTATCCTTATCACAACACAAACACACCAATCCTCAGGTATTCTGATACCTGGTCCCGCACTGTGCCGTGTACCAAACATGTACACCAATGTCACTAACCTATATACAAAGTTTTATATTAAGTATTTTACATGTTTTACCATTTATTATGTGTGTATACCGACCTAGTGCATTAATCATTCACCGACCCAATACCAGCGTATACATGCTACTCGAGGAGAATACCCGTCGCACTGTCTCGCTTAGTAATAATCTATATAAACACACAAATTGCGATGCAATTTAACTAAATTGAATATATATACATGGCAAAATAAACAAATAGGATGCAAAACTGTCTATTTACCTAGACTTGCGAGCCCTGAACTATCTACGGGGCCCACGAGTGTCTGAGCTAGCGTCTACATCTGTAATTATGTATTTGATAACAACAAATTAGATTTAGGGGAAATTTTGCCCCGAAATTGAAAATAAAATAAAAATTTTGTACTAGCAAATAGCTTGGGATAACACCAATGCATAGTAAACTCAAGCTCTCAGGTGAGTCCCTCAGTTCCGTGATGCTGCCAATGAACTAAAACCTTCAGGATTTCCCTGTTCTGTAGAGTCTGTACCCTCTGATTAATAATCTCCATTAGCTGCTCCTCGTACATCACATTGGGTCGAACCTCTACCTGTCTGACATCAACCATCAGTCTCGGTCCTGACCTAGCCAGCCTTAACATAAAGATATGAAACATCGGATGAACCCCAGCTAACTATGGCGATAACTCTAATTTGTAAGCCACAGTGCCAATACGTGCCTCAACTCTGAATGGTTTAATAAACCTTGGTGCCAGTTTTCCTTTAATGTTAAATCTCTGTTGACATTCCAAGGTGAAACCTTAAGATATACGAGGCACCAATCTCACCCTTGAGATACTTGTTCGCATACTTCTTCTGTTTGTTTTGAGTTGCTTGTAACCTCTGTCGTATCTACCTAACTTTCTCCATGTGATCAACAACAACCTCAGGCCCTATAATCATCGTATCCTCTGGTGCCGCCTAAGAAGCAGGTGATCTGCAGGGCCTACCATACAAAGCCTTAAATGGTGGCATGCCAACGTTCGCTTGATAGCTGTTGTTGTACACAAACTTGCACAATGGTAAATAGTCCTCCCATGAACCACCAAACTGTAAAATGCAAGCCCTGAGCATATCCTCTAGGATCTGTATCAACCTCTCTGACTGGCCGTTAGTCTGAAGATGATAAGTCATGCTAAACCATAACCTGGTGTCAAACTGCTCCTACATGCTCTCTTAAAGTCCAGAAGTCAACCTGGGATCCCTGTCGGATAAAATTGAGATCGACACTCCATGAGGTTTAACAATCTCTCGCTTGAAGATAATGCTCAGTTGTGGGAAAGAGTATTGCATCAAAATCGGAATGAAATGAGCTGACTTTGTCAATCTGCCAATCACAACTGAAACTGCATTGTGACTCCTCGTAGTTTATGGTAACCCACTGACGAAGTCCATCGTAATGTGTTCCCATTTCCACTATGGAATGGGCAGTGGTTGAAGTAATCCGGCTGGTCTCCTATGCTTAACTTTCACCTGCTGGCAAATATGACTGACTCTGACTTATGATCCCACGTCAACTTTCATCGTTGGCCACCAAAATAAACGTCGCAGGTCGTGATACTTCTTTGTCCTGTCAGGATGAACTATGTACTGTAAATGGTGTATGTTCTCCTGAATGTTATCACGTATTCATGTACCCCAGGTATCCACAACCTGCTCATGTGCCTCAAGGACCCATCTGCTGAACCAGACCAATCTGTGCAACCCAAATCTTAAGCCAGACAGCTGAAACGATCAAAATGTTTGTTAGCCCTTTAACCCAACAACCTGTTCCAAAGACATAGTAAGAACACATATCTGACAACAAATTAGCAGCTCAACAATAGCCTTAGTCAAACATATCACTGATGTTGCCTTAAGCAAGCCATGCTCATGTGTCATCAGCCACAGCATAGTCTGACTCTCAATGCCATTCCAGCTCAATACATTAGCTACAACATTCGTTTTCCCTGAATGGTACTCAATAGCGAAGTCGTAGTCCTTCAGTAACTCGAGCCATCTCCTATGTTGCATGTTCAGATCCCTCTAAGAGAATAGATACCTCAAACTTTGATGATCAATGAATAGTATGAACCGCTCTCCATAGAGATAGTGCCTCCAGGCCTTCAGTGAAAACACGACTACTACAGGCTCCAAGTCGTGCACTGGATAGTTCCCCTTGTGACGTCTCAATCACTGAGATAAGTACGTAACTGTGTGTTTATCCTACATCAACACACATCCCAACCAGTACCAGAAGCATCAGTATATATTGAGAAGTCTCTCCCTACCTCGGGTAATGCAAGAACTAGCACAAAAGTCAGCTTCCTCTTCAACTCCCAAAATGTGTCCTCACACTCCTCGAACCAATTGAACCTGACATCTTTCTTTGTCAACCTCGTTATTGATGCTGCAATCGAAGAGAAATCCTGCACAAACCACCGATAATAGCCCGTCATTCCAAATAGACTCTTAATGTCAGAGACAGACTCAGGTATACTCTAGTGAATGATCGCCCAAATCTTGTCACCATTAACAGATATACTCTGACTATTGATGACATGTCCGAGAAACTTCACCTCAGTCAACGAAAAATCACACTTGTTGAACTTGGCATACAACATGTGCTCTCACAGCATCAACAAAACCTCCCTGAGATGCCTCTCGTGCTCCATACGAATCTTGTTGTATATCAAGATATCATCAATGAATACTATCACATATCAATCCAGAAATGGCCTTAGGACTCTATGCATAAAGTCCATAAAGATTGTTGGCGCATTAGTCAACCCAAATGGTATGACTGTAAACTCAAACAAGTCGTGTCTAGTGCTAAAGGTCGTCTTCTCGATGTCACTCTCTCTAATCATCAGCTAATGATAGCCTGAGCCTAAATCAATCTTCGAGAAGAACTTGGCTCCTACCAACTGATCGAACAAATCATTGATCCTGAGAAGTGGGCAACGATTTTGAATCATCACCTGATTCAAATTCCTGTAGCCCACGCACATCTGCATAGTACTGTATTTCTTCTTAACAAAAAGGACTGGAGCGCCCCAAAGAGACATTGGGGTGAATAAATTCTGCAACAACTCCTCTAACAGGGTCCTTAGCTCCTCATGTTTAGATGTTGACATCTTGTAAGGTCGATTGTAAATCGGTTGTATCTCTAGTATCAGCTCGATGATGAACTTAACTACTCGAGGTGGTAGTAAACCTAGCAAATCATCGTGGAAAACCTCAGGAAACTCACAAACAACTGGGACATCCTCAACACTTATCACAATCTTCGACTCTAGCTCAACTGTTGTAATGAATGCCTCCATCTCCTGAGTTGTCGCCAAACGACCTTTAGTAATCGGTAGAGCTGTCGTGACTCCGACAAATGCAAATACGGAAATACCTTCGATGTCAAAAGTCACATTCTTACTGAAGCAGTCAATCTATGCACGATATGCTGACAACCAATCCATGCCCAGTAACGCATCAAACTCTAGGTACTCCAACACTCATAGATCGGCCCGTAACTGGTGTCCCATAACCTCTACTATGAAATCTCAGTATATTCGGTTAGGGTATATCATATCCTCAGCATTAGTAGTGAGGATAACGTGTGTGTCAAATTTTTGTGTTCGTAACCCTAATTATCCTACCATGCGTCCCACAATAAAAGACAGAGTATTGTCGGAATCAAACATAACATGCATCAAAACACCACAAGTAAGTAACGTTCCCTCAACTAGCTGTCAAGTCGCCTACCGGTCCAGCTAAGCTACAGTAAACACAACCGCGCGGGTCCTATCTCTAGCTGGCTCAGTCTGTAGCGGTGGTGGTCACGATGTTGTTGGGTAATCGGCCTTTAGATGCCTAGTCTGATGGCACCTAAAGCAACATCGTCTCTCCTGCCAACCTATATGAACCACTGTATGTATGTGACCCTATCCTTAGCCCTAACCCTGACCCTGACTCCTCTGTCCCCTATCACAGCCTCCCCAGTCCCTGGCCTGTTAGAACTATTGTTGAGGCTACTTAGTAGGTGTAGGTGAAGCAACATAGACCACCTATCTGTCATCATGTCTAAGCTGGTCATCATGTCAATCTCTAGCACCTCGACGGCCCTGATCAGACTGCCAATCACCTCGTCGATCACGTTGATCCTACTGCCTTTTCGGCCTCTATTCAGGCCGAGAACTCTAGTTAGGCTGATCAGAATATACTGAACTCTCAAGTCGACTAGACCTCTGCAGCATATATGTCTCGTGTGTTAAGGCTCGAACAAATATCTTCTGCAAAGTTTAGGCTCCACTCGACACAATGATGCTCGCAATCCTCTCATCTAAACCTCGAACAAAATAGTAGGTCTGGAGTCTCTTCATACCCGCTATATCAATAGCGTATTGAATCAGGTATATGAGTATATCCATATACTAAAGTACAAACATAGTACCCTTTCTCAAAGCCAGAAACTCCTCCCTGAGTCTCAACTGAACCTTTATAGGGATGTACTCATCAAGGAATAGCTATTAAAAATCTGCCTACGTCGACGACTCTAGATGTGTGTCCGTGTAGGTTATCCACCAGATAACCGCCTCTCCCCTCAAACAGTAACTGGAGAGTCGAGCCTCATCAACCTCCTTAACCTTTAGCAGCTTGTGTAGTCGTCGATGAGTTAACAACCAGCGCCTTGCCAACTCTAAGTCACCAACTCCGCAGAAATAACCAGGGTTGAACCTCATGAAATTCTTAACCCTTTTCGCCTCAACTGATATTGCATTACCTGATGTCGAAGCAACTACGAGCTGCTCGGTCGTGGCTGGTGTAATCATTATAGTATCAGCAGGTGCTACAACTTAAGTTGTCCCTTCAATTAAAGTCTCAGACCCTGGTGCCTGAACATGTACCTGTGCAGTCACCATCGGGGCTAAGCCAGCCTAAGTAGTAGGCACATTTAATACGGTCGTGGGTGCTGCTGTCACCACTCTCTGGCCCCGAATGTACTCAAGAATCTCGGCCATCGATGCCTGGTGCAAAACATGGTGCCTCATGACCCTCTGCGATAACGATTGCAGAGTTAGTTCCTTTCGAGTGGGGTCACTCATTTCATCAACCTCCGACTGAACCGTTGGTGGAGTAGTAGTCGAAGATTGTCCATCCATATCAATTTGCACTGCAAAATGTGCATCGAATCAGCCTTAGTATATATGTATACCATATGTATTATACAGTCAAAACATAATACGTACATATAACCTTGAAACTATCTGGCTCATATCACTTCCCAACTAATATTCGAGGCAATCACTTCAGGTTTATATATCTAAAGTTTATTAAATTTTATGATCATGTTTATCTTCCTCAAAGCTCTTAGCTCCCCAAACCTAGGCTCTGATACCAAATGTGACGACCCCAAAATCTGAGGCCGCTACTTCATACGCCATGGGCCCACAACCCTCATACAACTAAACACAACTGTATTCCACGCAAATCTTGTACCAATTAAAAACCTTTATACCTCTAACTTTATATCATTTTCCTTAATATATTATCAACTTAGCTACTAGACTCATTTTCATCTATTGTTATCAATTTATTTCAAAGCGGAAGACTTTCAATCATGATTCATATGTTTCAATATAAGACAGTAAATCATGTAAAATAGAGCATTTTCCTAATGCGAAAACCCAACCAAAAGATGAACAATATATAACAAAGAAAAGTGTTTCCAAAATATCAAAATAAACCTCAAGTAGGTTATATACATGTCCAGTGAATCTCTCATGTCCTAACCCAACATAAAACAATAAAAAGTAAACACACATACAAGTTAGGCACATAAGTCGATCAGAAGAATCCTCAAGCTTGCCCTTCCCCCTGTTTGTACAAGGGTCCGCACTCCATCATCACAACAAAACAAATGATGAGTTCAAAGTGAGTAATACCATTGAACTTCACCTAGTAAATAATATAAATAAATGCCAGAATCAAAATACTATTAAATAAACATGTGTAAGAAAAGAATAAGACAATTAGGAAGGACCCTCGCATGAGTATCAAATATTAGTGAATCAAAGTAAGTGCACAATCTAGGTCAAAATAGCACCATACTTAGGACTATCACCCATGCACCGCCAGTAAGTAAACTCGAACTGATTGAAATCATTGAGTTCGTTCTGTAGCCGGCATAGACCACGATGCACCGACATGTGCATAGAAAAACTCAATAGTCAGGTTGACAATCCACTGACATACCTCTAAAACACATGTTATGATTTAGTGTGCCATAATGCCAACGCAATAGAATAAAAGTTAGCTGGAGTAAACTCAACCGTCCATAAATAAATACCGAAAATGAGATTAAATGAACAATAAGACATGAATTCAAATAATCAAGCAGTAAATACTTAAAGTAAATTTTAGTTGGGATACTACACACCTCAAACCGCGCTTCACTAGTTCGCTAACAACAATACACGCCATCAACCGCGTGTCAACTACCTGTCAGTCAAACCTAAAAACCTCATTTTCAATAAACCTAATATATTTCCAAACCTCAGAAATCCCCATACCATACTAATCATCATCAAATATACCTATTTATCTTTTCATATGGGTTATAAAAATCCATAGGTGAACCTTCAATATGCCCTTTAAAATTTATGGTTTAGTCGCGCTTCCATCCCTACGACGCGACTTAAAGTGTGGGGTGGAGGGTGCCTCTGGACTAGACGTCGCGGGTGCGTCGTGGGCTTTAACCCCTCATGGCGCCCGTGTCGGTGTCTGAACCAGAGATGGCTCTGGAGTTCTCGGATCCCTTCGACTTGTTGATGCAGTCCGCACTCGTCCCAAACTCTCATGAAACACAAAACCATCCACTATAAACCAAACCTCTCGACAAAAACCTATTCGAAATGAAAACTATAAAATTCATTCAAAACAAAAAAACAACCACACAAATCACCCCTTGGTGCTTCACATCAGCCCTTGAAACCATATCAAAACCCTACAAATCAGTGTGCTTAATTCACAACCCCTAAACCCTGTCAAAACCTAAGAAAACACACTTGAAACATAAGGGACAACGAGGAGAGCAAAGACCTAACCTTATTTGTCAACTTCCACTTCGTTTGATCCGTCAAATGAGCTCTTGAACATCACTAAACCCTCACCACTAATGAATTCTTGGATTTCCTTCAACGAGGAGAGAGAAAAAATGGTGGGGTGATGATCAAGTGACTATTTATAGTCAAAACATTCATCCCATGTGCTTGTAAATCCCAAGGCCTGATATAATGGCCTAGCTTTATCAATGATTCAAGCTAAAAATGACACTGTGACGACCCCAAATTTTCAATGCATTTAGGTACGCCCGGCCTAGACCCGTGCAGGTCCCGAGTCTGTTCTCGGCGAACCTGACGAGCCTAGTCAGCCTCAAAATATCAAAATTTCACGTTTTATGAAAGAGTTATTGCAATTATAACACAGCGGAAGCAAATTACATATTACTCAAGTATTGGGAAATAACTCGATCAAAGGGAAATTAGGAATCTATATAAATGTGGACAACCCCAATAAATTCGATACTAAGTCAACAAAATGGATTGATGGAATCCACCTCAAAACATATTCCCCAATTCCAAAACAATCATACACATAAACGTCATACAAAAAGAAATAAACATGAGCCTACATCTCGGTACCTTCAGTCCAGCTGCTCACAAAAAGTCTCCTAGGCAAGGTCCCTTACCCCTACTGCACTCCACCCTATCTGCATCTACCGTCACAAACTAGACGGTGAGTAACTGAGAAAAATCGAAAGTAAAGCCAGAAGAATATAACAGTAATTCATGAAATAACAAACAAGGCAGTCTAAATATCATACGGGTACTGAAAGATAGGAATTTAAATAAACAAGAATGCATGATAGACAGATTGGAAATGATAGCAATCGAAACATGCGTATTCTACGAGTCAAGAGAGGCAATAAGTGGTCTAAATTCTACAACAATTCCACAACAGCGATGTCGCAACATCAAAATCCACAACAATCTAGTACATGGTATCACACAATCACTAGGGGTGGTCAAACACTCGTGCGCATGAGTGCCCGAGTTTTATCCCTTCTAGTGCAGGCTGCATGTACCTTCGAGACACACACTTATGCCAAGAACACACATACAAGGATTATGGAATGGAATGCCAACAAGTAGATAATAACAAACCCAACGAAATGAAAATGAATCACATGGTATTTTCTTAACTGGCTTACTAATGTACATAATCTTTTACGACAAATATACGTACTTGGACTATCGTAATCTGCGTACAACACTCCCGTGACTCCTAACGCGCATCCCCGAGTTTCCCGCTACCTGATAAAGGATTAAATCTTGAATATTAGTGTAAGGGTTAGGATTTAATCTTAAGTTGATTTGTATGGGTTTATATCATTTGTTAGACTCTGGTTAGACTCAAATATGTAAGCCCATTTCCACGAAATTATTTACTTGTTATGGCCCCATTTTATATTGGTTATGTTGGGCTCTTATTGGACCCTAACACAAGCCCATTTACATCATTTTATTTTGTTTATAAAGTGTCCATACTTCTCCTTTATTTTATTTTATTTTATTTAAACACCCACATGATATGACCACCACACAACTAAGTACACCCCACTGTGAGGTGCACACAATACCCCACTGTTGTATGCACCCCGCTGATTTGTGCACATAACACCCCACTGTTGTGTGCACCCCGCTGCCATACACGTCTTATCACGCACCCTAACTGTGTGGTGCATATGCATATTCATGCGTGTACCCATATTCATTCACCCACTCACACATGGTACACCCCACATCCAATAGTGGGGTGTACAGCGTCATCTCGCACCCCAGCAGTGGGGTGCAGTGTCACACACCCCAAACTGTGGGGTGTTCATGCACACACATGCATCCACACAAAAAAAAAAAGTTTCAAAACACTAAAAGAAAAAACAGTGAGAAAAGAGAGAAAGAGAGAGAAAAAGAAATAGAGAGATAGAAAGAGATCTCCGGTGAGGGAGGTGGTGGCGTGAGAGAGTGAGAGGAAGAGAGAACCCGAGGTGAGAGAGAGAGAAAACCGAGAGGAGAGAGACCAAGAGAGTGAGCATGAGAGTGTACGAGAGAGAGAGAGAGAGATAAACCAACCTCCGGTGAGTTTCCCAGCCACCACTGGATCTCCGACGACCGACAAGAACACCCCAGCTGAGAGGTGAGTGGATCGAGAGAAAGGGAGGCCGAGAGATGAGAGAACCGTGAGGGAGAGAGTGAACAAACCGAGAGAGGGAGAGAGAAGGTATAACTTGCTCCGGCGAGAAGTCCGGCGAGGCAGTCCGGTCACCGGTGAGAACAGGGCTGGTGAGAGGAGGAAGAGGGCGCTGTAAGGGTTGAGTGTGGAGGAGGTGGGAGAGATGAAACCGTGGTGTATATAAGGTGAGAAATGTTTGTTTTTTTTTCTCTTTTCTTTTTTACACCAATGATGGGTGAATAGTAAGTTAGGTGGGGTGTTGTCACATGCATGGCCCTTCATATCCACCTAACCATGCATCTCGAGGTTGATCTAATGATGCTCCATTATTGGACTGAGTCACTTTAACAATCCTACACATTTGTCTATTTGTTGTGTATTTAACCAACGCCCGTATTTTCCAACAATTTTTCTCGACTTGTGACATGCATATTCTCGTCTGTCCCTTACACATAAATATTTAAATTATTAAATAATTCCTTTATTTAAGTTTTTTCACTGTATTTTCTCCCCCATTTACCTAGATGAAAACTCACTCATTATAAAAATTGCCTGAATGGCTCGTGACACGTATTAGACTAAAATACTATTACACACATCAAAGAATCATAAAATTACCTCGGTGTCGACTCCCAAGGTTCGAAATACAGTCCAGTATCGCGTAGCTGGGTCACGGTCCTGACACGTATCATACAAGTCAGGTTAAAAATCGAGGGATGTTACAGTCTCCCCCACTTATTAGAATTTTGACCTCGAAATTTACTAATAAGTAAACTAAACTACAAACTTACCGAAATCAAATAGGTAGGGAAAGTGCTCTCGCATGTATGACTCTAACTCCCAAGTTAACTCCTCGTTCCCGTAGAATTGCCATTTCACGAGAACAGAAGGGGTTTCCTTGTTCCTCAGTGTCTTGACTTTACGATCGACAATTTGAATTGGCTGCTCCTCGTAAGTGGCATCGTCTTGCAACTCCATCTGACTCAGGTTCACTGTCGGTCGCCGTCCTCCGCCTAACTTGTCTAGTCGAAGCATTGAAATGTGAAATACTGGATGAATACCGACGAGCTCTGGCGGTAATTCTAGTTGGTAAGCAACCTTACCGACCCTCGTCATAATTTTGAAGGGACCGATAAATCTAGGAGCAAGCTTCCTTTTGATTCTGAACTATTTGTGACCCTTCAGACGTGAGACTTTCAGGTATACATAGTCTCCCACTTCGTACTAAAGTTCATCGTGATACTGATCATAGTATTTCTTTTGCCGTTCCTGAGCGCTCTTAAGTCTCTGACGAATCTGTCGTACCTTTTCAGTGTGGTCAACAACAGTCTCGGGACCAACTGTCACAACATCCTTTGGCTCAGCCCAGCAAGAAGGTGATCTACAAGGCCTGCTATAGAGCGCCTCAAACGATGCCATACCGATACTCGCCTGATAACTGTTGTTGTAAGCAAACTCGCACAAATGAAGGTACTCTTCCCATGACCCGCCGTATTCCAAAACACACATCCTGAGCATGTCTTCCAACACCTGTATCAACCTTTCGGACTGTCCTTCTGTCTGTGGATGGAATGTCGTACTCAACTCTAGTCTGGTGCCGAACGGAGCCTGCATGCTCTGCCATAATAACGAAGTAAACTGCGCCCCTCAATCTGACACGATCCACAATGGAACTCCATGCAGTCTGACAATCTCACGCTCGTAAAGAATGCTCAGTCTGTCAACTCGGTGTGTAGTGGATACCGGTATGAAATGAGCAGATTTCGTCAATCGATTCACAATTACCCAGATGTTATAATGACCACAAGGAGATTGGGGCAAGCCACTGACGAAATCCATAACAATGTGCTCCCACTTCCATTGAGGAATAGGTAGAGGCTGCAGCAATCCTCCAGGCCGTCGATGCTCAGCCTTCACACGCTGGCATATCTCACACGCTCTAATGAATTCCGACACATCGGATTTCATCCCTGGCCACCAAAAGAGACGTCGCATATCAGCGTACATCTAGGTCCGACCCGGATGCACAGAAAATCGAGAACGGTGAGCCTCATGAAGTATCTCGGTGCGTAAGTCAGCCGCCAATGGAATCCACAGTCGCCCACAATACCTCAAGCATGAGTCTGTCGACTGACTCCAATCTGGATGTTCTGGACTATCTGCCATCTCACTATACTGCTGATATAACTCATCGCCCTGCTGTCCCTCAAGAACAATCTGTAGTGATACGGTCTACAATCTCATCTGACCACAAATCTGTATCCTGGTAGTCGTCAGTACGTCCGCTGAATACATCAACTCGGTTGCCTCAAGGAGACTATACTCGTGGGTCATCTGACATACAATCACCTCAGCATCAGATCCTCTACGGCTTAAGGCATCAGCAACCACGTTAGCTTTTCCCGGATGATACTTTAGCGAAAAGTCGTAGTCCTTCAAGAACTCCAGCCATCGTCTCTGTCTCAAGTTTAATTCTTTCTGAGTGAATAGATATTTCAAACTCTTATAGTCTGCAAACAACTCAAAATGCACGCCATACAAATGGTGCCTCCATATCTTCAATGCAAACACTATCGCAGCCAACTCTAAGTCGTGTGTCGGGTAGTTCCTCTCGTGAACCTTCAGCTGTCGGTATGCATAAGCGATAACTCTGCCCTCCTGCATCAGTACACAACCCAAACCAACCTTCGACACGTCGGTGTACACGACTAAGTCTTTCTCGATCTCAAGCAGTGTTAAGACAGGCGCGATAGTCAATTTCTCCTTCAAAGTGTTGAACGCCCGTTCACACTCATCATTCCAATCAAACTTTGCATTCTTCTGAGTCAGTTTCGTCATTGGTGCAGCTATCTTGGAAAAATCCTGTACGAATCGACGGTAGTATCCGGCCAACCCCGAAAACTACGAATCTGCGTAACAGTAATCGGAGTAGGCCACTCAATCACTGCTCTAACCTTCTCTGGATCAACAGCAACACCAGTAGCTCCAACTACATGCCCAAGGAATCGAACTTCTGACAACCAAAACTCGCACTTGCTGAACTTGGCAAACAGTCGGTGATCTCTCAAAGTCTGTAACACTGCTCGTAAATGCCCTTCGTGTTCTTCACGAGTTCTAGAATAGATGAGGATATCGTCAATGAATACAATCATGAACCGATCCAGATATTCCCTCATCACCTGATGCATGAGATCCATGAACATCGCTGGCGCATTAGTCAAGTCGAATGGCATGACTGTAAACTGAAAATGACCGTATCTCGTGCTGAACGCCGTTTTCTCGCGATCTTCTGTCCTAATCCTGAGCTGGTGATAGCCTGACCTCAGATCTATTTTCAAGAACCATTGCACTCCTGTCAACTGATCAAACAAATCATCAATGCATGGCAACGGATATTTGTTCTTCACTATGATTCGATTCAGCTGGCGATAATCTATATGTAGCCTCAAACTACCATCCTTCTTCTTCACAAACATTACTGGTGCTCCCCGCGGTGACATACTCGGACTGATGAAACCCAGCTCTAACAACTCATCTAGCTGACTCCTCAAGCTCTTGGGGTGCTATACGGTATGGTGGTATCAAGATCTCCTTAGTCCCAGGACAAGGTCAATAATAAAGTCGATCTCCCTCGGCAGCGGTAATCCCTAAAAATCCTCCGGAAACACATCTGTGAAGTCGCACACGACTGGTACCTCAGTAATACACATCTCTGGCTTTGCCCCGGTACTCATGAAGCTCGCAACAATCTCAATCTCGCCACTATTGGCTTCCCTGCCCCTAGTGATAGGAAGTACCGACGCCGTACCCTGAATGCTGATCTCCGAACCATCTACTAACGGAATCGTGATTCTCTTCTCATAACAACTGATGTGAGCATGAAACGATCCCAACAAATCCATGCCCAACAAAGCATCAAACTCCAAAAACTCGAGCACTCTCATATCCACTGCTAACTCATAACCCCCTATCTCTATCGGAATATCGAGGCACAACAAATTTGGGTAAATCTTATCCCCAGCGGCGGTGCTAAGGATGAGGGGTTTACTAAGCCTAACAGGTTTTAAACTTAACTTATCTACCATTCGACCAGCAATAAATGAAACAATGGAACCAGAATCAAACGTGGTATGCATGAAAGTACCGCAAATAGAAATCATACCCTCGACAAGGTTTCGGGACGCCCCCTGGTCAGGCTCAACAACTGCCTGAACGTGTTCCCTCTGATGCTGATAATGCTGTGGCAGTACTCTCGGTGGTTGAGGGCACTCTCTCTGCATGTGACCAACCTTTCCGCACCTGAAACATGTGCGGGTATCCTGCGATCCCTGAGTCTAGCTCTGGCCTCGTCCCTGTGTAGAACTTTGTGTCTAAGTCTGACCAGACCTCTATGTCCTCCTCTACCTGTCTCCTCGATCGGTACCCCTATTCTCAATAGTCTATCTCTGTGATTACTGTCCTAATCTACTAGGCTGCGGTGGATGACTGGCAAAACTCGGTACTGGCGGAGTGGTATGTGTCGGACGAGTAGTCGACTATGCAATGGACCCTATGCTCTGAGTCCTACGATCACAGAAATTCCACCTATTTTTCTTCCTCTTCTTGACCTGATGGTGCTCCGCCAATCGGGACTCTGGTCTGACCGGTCTGGTCTCCTCTGGATGAGTAAGTAGGTAACCTCTCGAGCTAGACTCTGGTCCGCTCATATGCAATCTGTAAGGTCTTCGGCTGCGTAGTGACTACGGAACCACCTATCGCAGGTAACAAACCCTCAGTGAAATAATAGACTCGATCAGTCTCAGTGTCTGCCGATCCTCCAGAGATAAGGTAACAATGATGAGAATCTACCCATGTACTCCATCACTGACTCATTGGCGCCCGCCTCAACGCCATGAACTCATTCCTCTTTGCTCGAAGCACAGTCGGTGGAAAGTATTTCTGATTAAATTGGGTCTTGAAGTCGATCTAGTCTCTCGAAACATCTCGAGTAGTAATGATAGTCGTCCACCAATCATCCGCCTCTCCGTGTAACATCAACAAGGAGATAGTCGCTCGCATGTGGTCCTTTGTGGCAATGATCGAATGAATCTTCTCATGATTCTTCAGAAATAACTCTGCTGCTCTAACATCAGTGCCGCTATAGAACTTCATAGGGTCATGTCTCTTGAATTCCCTCCACTGCATCGCCTTAGTAGTGGCTCCCGGACTCTTCGATGGAGTCGTAACTGGAGTAACCTCTGCAGTATCTACTGGCGTAGCTGGTGTCTCTGCAGCTCGAGCTATCTCTGTCGATAACGAATGTGTCTCTACCTCGGTCTATGTGTCAAGTGCAACAACAGCTCCTTCAGGTACTGCCTCTAATGGAATCGGAGCTGTAAATGCCGCAGCAATCGGGGTATCTACCCCTCGGGTAGTAGTAGGTGGCAATGGTGTAGTCGGAGTCGATGGTGTAGCGGTAGCTGGTACAAGAGTCCTCAACAGTCGTAACATCTCTTGTAACTGTTGGTCATGCATAGCAACTCTCTGCGTCAAAACATGCACATCGTCCGCGCTAACATATCGCATGCCAGACATGTCGCTATAGCGGCTCGGACCGGTCTGATCCACCATCGTCGTCCGAATCAAGAGAACGAACTTCTCGGATCAGTCTATAACTACCGTATACCATAATAATACACATAACAATCATAATATGTATAAAAATTATCCGACTCAACCCATTACTTCCCCAGCTAAGTTTCTACAGGGTCATAGGGTTTCCACTTCTAAGTTCAACTGTTCCTAACTTCCGCTGGTTTTAATGGCTTGTGTTTTATGAATTTACATCAAGAGTCAGGTCTATATAACCTGGCGCTCTGATACCAACTGTGACGGCCCCAAATTCCTAATGTTTTAGGTACGCCCGGCCTAGATCGGTGCAGGTCCCGAGTCGGTTCTCAGCGAACCTGACGAGCCTAGTCAGCCTCAAAACATCAAAATTTCACGTTTTATGAAAGAGTTATTGCAATTATAACACAGAGGAAGCAAATTACATATTACTCAAGTATTAGGAAATAACTCGATCAAAGGGAAATTAGGAATCTATATAAATATGGACAACCCCAATAAATTCGATACTAAGTCAACAAAATGGATTGATGGAATCCACCTCAAAACATATTCCCCAGTTCCAAAACAATCATATATATAAACGTCATACAAAAAGAAATAAACATGAGCCTACATCTCGGTACCTCAAGTCCAGCTGCTCACAAAAAGTCTTCTATGCAAGGTCCCTTACCCCTACTGCACTCCGCCCTATCTGCACCCACCGTCACAAACTAAATGGTGAGTAACTGAGAAAAATCGAAAGTAAAGCCAGAAGAATATAACAGTATTTCATGAAATAACAAACAAGGCAGTCTAAATATCATGCGGGGTACTGAAAGATAGGAATTTAAATAAACAAGAATGCATGATAGACAGACTGGAAATGATAGCAATCGAAACATGCGTGTTCTACGAGTCAAGAGAGGCAATAAGTGGTATAAATTCCACAACAATTCCACAACAGCGATGTCGCAACATCAAAATCCACAACAATATCCACAACAATCCAGTACATGGTATCACACAATCACTAGGGGTGGTCAAACACTCGTGCGCACGAGTGCCCACGTTTTATCCCTTCTAGTGTAGGCCGCATGTACCTTCGAGACACACACTTATGCCAAGAACACACATACAAGGAATATGGAATGGAATGCCAACAAGTAGATAATAACAAACACAACGGAATGAAAATGAATCACATGGTATTTTCTTAACTGGCTTACTAACGTACATAAACTTTTAGGGCAAATGTACTTACCTGGACTGTAACAACCCCAAATTTTTAAGTGACTTGCGTTACACTTGTCAGGATTGTGACCCGACTACGTGAATACTGGACAGTATTTCGAATTTCGGGAGTCGAAACTGAAGTGATTTTATGATTCTTTGATTTTGTGTATTAGTATTTTAGTATTTTACGGGTTTCGAGCCGTTCGGGCGATATTTAATTGAGTGAGGTTTCGACTAGTTAAATGGGGGATAAAAACAAGTAAAGAATACAAATAAATGAATTTTTAATTAATTTAATTAATTTGTTGGTGAGACAAGGCGAGACTACGTGCGCTACGGGAGCCGGGGCAAAGCAATACGGGACGAGGAACGTCGTTTGAACGCGGGAGTTAGTTAACTATGCAACATACGGACTACACGATGGAAATTGTTAAAGTGACACTACTCAAATGAGGAGAACCATGAGATTTGCATTGAGATGTGTGGATGTGTTGAGATGTGATAAAGGGACAAAAGACCCATAAGGGCAACTGTTTTGAGGTGGGTGAGAAGTAAATTGGAGGGCAAAAGAGTCATTTCACACTTGTCTTATATATATAAACAAACAAAAACCTAATCCACTATTCACTTATCTCCTCCACAATCACACCCGAACCTCACGTTCTCTCCCACCACCACCGCCCCTCTCCCTCGTCAGGCCAGTCACGCCTCTCGACGGAACCATCACTGGAGGTCCGTGATCTCTCCCTTTCATCCTCTCGATCTTACTCTCTCGGCTTCACTCTCAATCTCTCCTTCCCTCGGTCATGCACGTCTCCTCTGTTGTGTGGCTGTCCACGTGTTGCCGGACTGGGATGGTGGCCACGACCATCGGAGGCAGTCCTAGGTGGTCACCGGAGTCGAGGTTACCTCACACACACTCGGTCTCACTCGCTCTTGGTTTTTTTTTCTTTTCTCTCTCTTCGTTTCACTCTCTCGGCCACCATTCTCCCTCCCCTTCTCGGCCCTCTCTTGGTGAGCAAGTCACTGACCCTCAGAGGGCTTGTAGTGGCCTGAGGTTCCCTCAGCCCACTGGAGTTGGGGGTAGGTTCCTTTTTTGTATTCTCTCTCTCGATTTTGTTCTTATAAATTGTTTTTTTTTTGTCTCGCTAGAAAACACCCCTATGGGCGGCACCACCGCTGGACTGTCGGGACTGGAGGTTGTCGGGAACCCCATTGAGCTTTGGCCTGGGTCCCACAGCCCTTAGGAGTGGTCAATAACAACGAGGCGGGCGCAAACCTTAGATATTTTATGTAAACGTGATTTCATGTGTTTTGTTCATCTCCTCGTCGGAATCCGTTGCCGTGAGCGACGCCACCGCTGTACCACCATGACCTTAGAAGTCGGGGACCAAGTTAAGACCATACTTGTGTCTCATGACTCTTGGAGTGGCCTAAAACAGTGGCGTTATTGTTTATATTTTGTCAATTATGTGTTGTATGCGTGTTGTAACTTTCTCGTCGGAAACCACTCGTGACGGTACTATTCTCGACGCGATGACATGGGGGACTGTCGGAGACCTTACCATGTCCATCACGGAGTCTCATATCCCCGGAGTGTCCATATTAATGATGATGAGTCGTAATGGCAGAGTTATGCGTAAGTTGTTTATATTGCATCAAGTAGTCGTCGATATGACGTAGGGCATGCACATGATCTCTCCATGTCATGTTGATACCCTACGGACGTTAAACCACACCCGCGAAGTTCCCAAACTCGTTGGTGCATAGTCATTTTGAGTCGTGTTTGACGGATTTGTGTTCAAAGGTCGGGAATTGGATATGACGTCGTGGTCACGTCGCCGGCTCATCGAGGCTATGACGTGACCCACATACGACTGAGCCAAGCCTACAACACATGAGTAGGCTTATATGCCGAGAGAGTATACGTTTTCATAACAATTTGACGAGTCATGTAAATACTTAAAACATTGGGGATACACTAGGGTTTAAATTAAGGTTTAATTAATGACTCAACCCATTAATTAGAGTTTCCAACCTTGCCAGATAGCGGGAAACTCGGGAATACGCGTTAGGGACGCGAGAGTGTCGTTACACGGGTAGCGATTAGTTCAGGTAAGTACACTTGCCTTAAAAAGCATTTGTACATTAGTAAGCCAGCTAAGAAAATATCCTGTGATTCATTTTCATTCCGTTGTGTTTGTTTATATCTACTTGTTGGCATTCCATTCCATATTCCTTGTATGTGTGTTCTTGGCATAAGTGTGTGTCTCGAAGGTACATGTAACCTGCACTAGAAGGGATAAAACGTGGGCACTCGTGCGCACAAGTGCTTGACCACCCCTAGTGATTGTGTGATACTATGTACTGGATTGTTGTGGATTGTTGTGGTATTGTTGTGGAATATAGACCATTTATGACCTCTTTTGACTCGTAGGGCACACATGTTTCGATTGTTATTATTTCCAGTCTATCTATCATGCACCTTGTTTATTTAACTTCTTGTCTTTCAATCCCTGCATGATATTTAAACTGCCTTGTTTGATAATTCATGAATTACTGTTATATTCTTCTGGCATTACTTTCGATTTCTCTCAGTTACTCACCGTCTAGTTTGTGACGGTGGGTGCAGATATAGTGGAGTGAAGTAGAGGCAAGGGACCTTGCCTGGGAGACTTTATATGAGCAGCTGGACTTGAGGAACCCTAGAGTAGGTTATATGTTTTTGCTCATTTGTATATCGCTTTATATATGTATGTTTTGGTTTATAGAACTTAGTATTTCTTTTTGTGAGACTGGTATCATGTATATATATGCTTATCGAATTGTACATGAATACCCGGGGTTTTCCACACTTATAGAATTCCTAATTTCCCTTTGATTGAGTTATTTCCCCTTATTATTTACTGTTTAATCTTCCGTTGTGTATTATTGCAATAACTCTTTCATAAATTACTAAATTGATTAAATCGAAGGCTGACTAGGCTCGTCATGTTGCCAAATGATGACTTGGGACCTGCACGGGTCTAGGCCGAGCGTACCCAATTGCACGGGGAAATTGGGGCCGTCACATGGACTATCGTAATCCGTGTACAACACCCCCGCGACTCCTAACGCGTATCCCCGAGTTTCCCGCTACTTGATAAAGGTTTAAATCTTGAATATTAGTGTAAGTGTTGGGATTTAATCTTAAGTTGATTTGTATGGGTTTGTATCATTTGTTAGACTCTGGTTGGACTCAAATATGTAAGCCCATTTCCACGAAATTATTTATTTTTTATGGCCCCATTTTATATTGGTTATGTTGGGCCCTTATTGGACCCTAACACAAGCCGATTTACATCATTTTATTTTGTTTATAAAGTGTTCATACTTCTCCTTTATTTTTATTTTATTTTATTTACACACCCACATGATATGACCACCACACAACTAAGTACACCCCACTGTGAGGTGCAGACAACACCCCACTGTTGTGTGCACCCCGCTGCCATACACATCTTATCACGCACCCTAACTGTGGGGTGCACATGCATATTCATGCATGTACCCATATTCATTCACCCACTCACACATGATACACCCCACAGCCAATAGTGGGGTGTACAGCTTCATCTCGCACCCCAGCAGTGGGGTGTAGTGTCACACACCCCAAACTGTGCGGTGTTCATGCACACACATGCATCCATACAAAAAAACAGTTTCAAAACACTAAAAAAAACAGTGAGAAAAGAGAGAAAGAGAGAGCGAAAAAGAAATAGAGAGATAGAAAGAGATCTCCGGTGAGGGAGGTGGCCTCGACCACCACCATCTCTGGTGAGAGAGGTGGTGGCGTAAGAGAGCGAGAGGAAGAGAGAACCCGAGGTGAGAGAGAGAGAAAACCGAGAGGAGAGAGACCGAGAGAGTGAGCATGAGAGTGTACGAGAGAGAGAGAGAGATAAACCCACCTCCGATGAGTTTCCCAGCCACCACTGGATCTCCGACGACCGACAAGAACACCCCAGCTTAAAGGTGAGTGGATCGAGAGAAAGGGAGGCCGAGAGATAAGAGAACCATGAAGGAGAGAGTGAACAAACCGAGAGAGAGAGAGAGAGAAGGTATACCCTGCTCCGGCGAGAAGTCTAGCGAGGCAGTCCGGTCACCGGCGAGAACGGGGCTGGTGAGAGGAGGAAGTGGGTGCCGTGAGGGTTGAGTGTGGAGGAGGTGGGAGAGATGAAACCGTGGCGTATATAAGATGAGAAATGTTTGTTGTTTTTTTTTTTTTCTCTTTTCTTCTTTACACCAATGATGGGTGAATAGTAAGTTAGATGGGGTGTTGTCACATGCATGGCCTTTCATCTCCACCTAACCACGTATCTCGAGGTTGATCCAATGATGCTCCATTATTGGACTGTGTCACTTTAACAATCCTACACATTTGTCTATTTGTTGTGTATTTAACCAACGCCCGTATTTTCGAACAATTTTTCTCGACTTGTGACATGCATATTTTGGTCTGTCCCTTACACATAAATATTTAAATTATTAAATAATTCCTTTATTTAAGTTTTTTCACTGTATTTTCTCCCCATTTACCTAGACGGAAACTCACTCATTTTAAAAATTGACCGAATGGCTCGTGATACGTATTAGACTAAAATATTATTACACACATCAAATAATCATAAAATTACCTCGGTGTCAACTCCCAAGGTTCGAAATACAGTCCAGTATCGCGTAGATGGGTCACGGTCCGGACACGTATCATACAAGTCAGGTTAAAAATCGAGGGATGTTACAGACACCAATGTGGACTTGTTCACTTGACCTCATCTTTCTCACAACACAAACACACCAATCCTCAGGCATTCCGATACTCGGTCCCGCACTATGTTGCATACCAAACACGTACACTCGTGTCACTAACGCATATGCGGCATTTTATATTAATTATTTAATATATTTTACTATTTATTATGTGTGAATAAACCCCCAGCCTACTGTATTAATCATTCACCCACCTAGTACCCGTGTCTACATGCTTTTCGAGGCGAATATCTGCCACACTGTCTCGCTCAATAATAATTTATATAAACACACATATTACGATGCAATTAACTAAACTAAATATATATACATCAAAAAATAAACAAACGACACCCAAAACAATCTATTTACCTAGACTAGAGAGTTCTAACCTATCCGTGGGGTCCACGAGTGTCTGAGTTGGCGTCTGCGTCTGTAATTACATATTAAATAATGGCAAATTAGATTTGCGCTGTTACATAAACCATAATTTTGGGTTAGTGAATTCGAGTTTGTTTTGAGACAGATTATGCAGAATCGAAGGTTTGGTTTATGAGAGCTTTCGATTGATCTCATTTTTTTGGTTGTTAGTGATTCGATTGAGTCTTGAATCATGTCAAACAATCAAGGATTGGCAAGTTCTTCGTCTGGTGTTGCAAGTGATTCATCTAATTTGGTGTGGAGAGTCCATATTTCCTTCAAGTGCCCTATCTGGTTTGAGTTGCCTATCTTGGAGCCGTGTTATGAAGATACCCCTAGGAGGGAAGACAAAGCTTGGGTTTGTCAATGGAGGATGCCAGAAACCAGCAGCAAGTGATCCTCTTCTTGAACGATGGATCAAAGTGGATTACATGGTAACATCTTGGCTACTTAACTCAATTTCCAAAGAAATTGTTGAAGCATTCTTATATACTACTTCTTCATATGCATTGTAGATTGAATTGCAAGAAAGATATGGTGAATGTTATGGACCTCTGTTATATCAAATCAAGAGAGAAAACTGCTCTATTAATCAAGGAGATGTCAATTTCACAATATTATACCTAATTGAAGAAGTTATGGGACGAACTAGGTTGTTTTAGGCCCGATTCCAGCATGTAATTGTGGGGCATTTGCTACAATGGCTTCCCTAGATTCCAATGACAAGTTAATGTAGTTTTTTATGGGATTGAATGAGGTTTATGATCATGTTAGAAATCAGATTCTTGTGACGGATTCTCTTCCAAGTATTAATATGGCGTACTCCATGATTGTTAGAGTTGAAAAACAGAAAGAAGTGCATGTTAGTTTTTCATCTGCAATGGAGAATGCTATGATGGTTTAAGGTTTCTGCTCCTAAAGGTGCTAGAAAGGGACATTTCAGGAAAACAGTCAATAAAGATGAGTTATTTTGTGATCACTACAAAGCTAGGAGGCATAGAAAAGAAACATGTTTCAAATTGTATGGTGTTCTTGAATGGTACAAGAATAAGGGTTTTGATAAGAAGCGAGGGGATACATCTAAGTCATTTGCAAATATGTTGGAATCTCTAGTGGACACTACTAAAGATGGGTCACTAAATTGTGGTGATCTGCAAACCAACATAGCAGCAATGATTCAGCATGGAATTGAGAAGTTCATGAAAGGCAAATTTGTTGTTGTTGCTAAGACCTCTGCTCTTGTCAACTCTGCTCGAAGTGAATTTACAAGTAGCATACTTAACCAAACTTTCAGTTCTAATGCTTTCATTGGCAGTGATGCTTGGATAGTAGATACAGGGACTTCTAATTATATGTGAATAAATGAATCATTACTTGTTAACGTTACTGGCTTGACTAAACCATCCTCAGTATACCTTCCTGATGGTACTACTAAATCAGTTACCTATATAAGGGATTTCCATCTTAGTGATAAGATCACCCTGCATTCTTGTCTCCATCTAGCTTCTTTCAAGTAGAATTTATTGTCAGTGAGCAAACTTATTTCATCATCTAAGTTGAAGTTTGAGTTTTATCCCTATTATTGAGATACTTGTTGTGGGGAGAATGATTGATGGATTGTAGATACTTGAGCCGAGGTCCTTCAACAAATAGGTTATTGAATCTTTTCAAGCTCTTTCTACTGTTGATACTACACTAGCTCATTGTAATTTGGCTAGTTCTATTTTCTCTTGGCATCATCGATTGGGCCATCCATCAGATGCTGTTATTAAACATTTGGATTTATTAGATTCTAATTCTTTTAGCCGAAAATATTCACTTCCTTATGATGTCTGCCAGCAATCAAAAAAGTGCAAACTTGTTTTTCCAGTGAGTTCTATCAAAACTTCACGTCCATTTCAATTGATACACATGGATGTTTGGGGGCCATACAAGCAATCTTCTTTACAAGGTGTTCATTTTTCCTTACCACTGTGGATGATTATGGTAGTTTTACATGGACTTATTTGTTGAAATGCAAGTCTTCCACTGATGATATTATAGAGCATTTTTTGTCATATATGCACACCCAGTTTCAGACCAGTGTTCAGACCATTAAATCTGATAATGTTACTAAGTTCATCAATCACAGCTGTAGTTCTTTATTCTTTAAATTGGGTATACTTCATCAAAAGTCTATTCCTTATTCCCCTCAGTAAAATGGAGTTGTTGAACGTAAACATCGTCACTTACTTCAAGTGACAAGGGCTCTTGTTTTTTAGTCTGGTTTGGCCTAGATGTTCTGGGGAGATGCTTTATTAACCTCTACTTAAGTCATCAATCGACTACCATCTCAGCTTTTGCAGTGGAAGTCTCCTTATCAAATTCTCTTTAATAACAATCCAGATTTCTCTATCCTGAAGACTTTAGGCTATTTGTGTTATGCCACTAATACTTCTCCTCAGAATGACAAGTTGAATTCTCGAGCTATTAAATCAGTTTTCATTGGTTATTCCCCTGGTTAGAATGCGTACAAGATTTACAATCTTGCTGCTCAGACATCTTTTGTGTCTAAAGATGTTATTTTCTTTGAAACAATTTTTCAATTTCACACTTATCCTTCTTCATTGCCTAATCCTACTTTACCTTTGCCTCTTGATTTTAATGACTTTCTTATTGATAATCAGGGTGAGATTCCTGCACCATATCCTCCACAGTTTCCTGAGGAACTTATTGAGCCTCTCCTCCTCAGTCTCCTCCAATTGCACTCAGGAAGGGATAAAGAGTTGTTCAACAACCTAGCTGGTTAAATGATTTTGTGACTTATAATGTGAGAGCCCCAGTAATTGTTCCCTTAATTGAACAAGTCTCCTATCCACCCACTTTTCCCCTTTATTGTTTCCCATAATCTCACTGATTCCCATATGTCTCTTTTGGCTTCTAGCCTTGACATTAAGGAGTCTACATCTTTCACTCAAGCTCAGAAAGACCCTATCTGGGTTACTACTATGCAACAGGAGTTGCAAGCATTGGAGAATAATGGGACATGGGCACTTACTGATTTACCATCAGGGAAGAAACCCATTGGTTCTAAATGGGTTTATAAAGTCAAGTTACACCGCGATGGTTCCGTTACAGATGTAAGACTCGTTGAGTTGCAAATGGTTATAACCAGATTGACGGAGTGGATTATACAGATTATTTTTCCCCTGTTGCAAAGACAGTAATTGTTCAGATTTTCTTAGCATTATCTGCCACTAGGAACTGGCCTCTACATCAATTAGATGTTAATAATGCCTTCCTTCATGGATTTATTGATGAAGATCAATATAAGAAACCACTTGATGGTTATAAAAAGGCTTCTCCACTTCAAGTCTGCAAACAGCAAAAGTCTTTTTATGGACTTAAGCAGGCATCTAGGCAATGGAATCACGAGTTTACTCTTCATTTGTTGAAGTATGGTTTTGCGCAATCTGTCCATGATCCCTGTCTCTTCATTTATCAAGCTACTAGAGAATTCTTAGCAATTCTTCTATATGTTGATGATATTCTTCTAACTGGCACTTATCTCTCTACTGTCAACTTAATAAAAACCTTTCTTGATCAGCAGTTTACCATTAAGGATTTGGGTCAAGCTCACTATTTTTTGGGCTTAGAACTTGCTATATCTTCTACTGGTCTTTATTTCAATCAGAGAAAGTATGTATTGGACCTTCTTCAAGACACTGGTTTACTTGATTCCAAGTCTGCTGCAACTCCTCTCCCTAGTGATTGCAAGTTCAATGATGACGCTTCTCCTCTTCTCCCTGACCCAGATTGATATAGGAAGCTTATTGGTCATTTGTTGTACCTTGGTTTTACACGTCTAAACATTACACTTGCCACTCAGCAATTAAGCCAATTTTTCCAACATTCAACAGAGCAACACTGGTCTGGAGCTATCCACATTCTCAAGTATTTGAAGAATTCACCATCTAAGGGTCTATTCTTCCCTGTGCAATCTGATTTATCCGTTACTGCCTACTGTGATAGTGATTAGGCTTCATGTCTTTTTTTGAGAAAATCTCTTACCGGTTATCAACTCTTACAGGATTTGGAGATGAATTTTTTGAGAGCAAAGAGAATGATCAGAAGAGTGATGAAATAGTTTCTAAAGATGACAAGTCCTTTCTTCAAAGATACAAGAGTGTTCTGAATTCAAAGACTAGTGAAGAGTCATTTGTGAGAAAAACAAGTTTCTTTTTCTTATCTATCTTATATTGTGTTGCTACAACTTTTGAGTCCAGATATTGATTGATTACCATTTGTTGATTTCAGGCTAATTTTGCGAGTTGGGAGCCCGGTCACGGCGGCTTCAAGTTTCGCCATCCATGGACGCAGTAACTGGCAATAGGAACTTTAACACGGCAATGCGCATGCCGAATCGAAGCACTCAACAGCTACATAAACTCTCCAATTCAGGTAATTAGGCAGCAATTTGCAGTTCTCAGAATTCCACTTGAACAAATTGTTGAGCCTCTTTTTACAAGATAGTTACCATATGTTTCACTACAAAATAGGCAACACCAGAATTCAAGAAGAAAATTCAAAAATCCTGCAAAAGGATTAGCTCTGAATCAGGGGAAGCTTTGGTTCAGTTAGCAATTTCAATGAGAACAATGACACAATCTGTTCTTTGCTAATATACATGTGATGAACTCGAAAATGGCGTGTAGCAACCTGAAAAACTGGAAAACTGAGTTTTGTTGATTGGTTTCGTGAAATGTGTAGCTATCAATTTGTCGTTTTATTGATTGGTTGTAGAACACTGCGAATTTCTTAATGGAATAATAATATTGCGAGTGGAATGTAGATTTGTATATTTTCAATTGAAAATGGAAATAAAAATTAATTTTGAGCATTTTCAGCTATTATTTTTTTTTAAATTACATTTGATAGGGGTTTGAAACCCCTATGTAATCCTTTGACGATAATATAGAGGTTTCAAACCCCTATGAAATAGCCAAGATTTGATAGAGGTTTGAAACCCCTATGAAATAGTCAATATTTGATAGAGGTTTCAAACCCCTATGTAAGCTTTGAGGATAAGATAACACCTTAAAAGATAACACTTTTCATAGAGGTCAAAAACCTCTATGAAAAGTCTTTCATAGAGGTTCAAAACCTCTATGAAAAGTAGAATTTGTTCTAGTGACAATACATGCTTTGTAAGCGTCAAGGGCACATGCAATAGTATGGAATATGTGGAATGAACGTAATATGCATATCTTTACAGAGGAAGTGGCTACTATGGAGAAGATTTGAGACTGCTCCAAACTCAATCTTTTGCACAATGGTTATCAACAAATGCTTTGCTTAAAGAATAGGGTGTTAATGACTTATTAAGGCTGTGGAAGCCTATTCTGGAGGCTAGGAGGATTTTCGTACCTGGTTGAGAGTGAGGTTAGTGAGACTTTGTAACATGGGATTGGTCCTTGAGGAATGTGAGTTTTTTTGCATCTTATATCCTTAGCGCTGGGGTTTTTCTGTCTCTTGGCGTGAGGGTGAGTTTGTTTTTCTTGGACCTCTTGGCTACTATTTTCGGGCGTTGGGCAGGGCCAACTTAATGTCGCCAACCCGGTGTGCAACTCTATGATAATTGGTGGATGGGGCTTTCCAACTTTGGTTAGGAGCTTGTGGTCTCGATGATTGGATGGATTTATGTTTCTGGTCTTCAAAGGAGCGCTAGTAAGGACAATGAACTGAGTAGTTGGTTTTGATAGCATTTGGGAAATCCTTGTTTTGATGAATCATTCCTTTACTTTTTGGGTGCCAATTAAGGAGTAACCCACATTTGGCATCGACCTCATTGGATGTCGTCCAAATCACCTCGAGATGCGTGTGTATGTACCGCGATGTGAAAATGGACAGCAACGAAGGAGGTCAGTGCCAAATGTAAGTTACTATGGCATTTTTCACTACAAGGCAATTAGCAACAGCCATATCTGTAGCTAATTGTTCACTTTTTGTCGCTAATAGGATTAGGTACATAATAGCGACAAAATGTGTCTATCGCTATTTTCCTTATTGCAAATTAAAATTAGCGACAGATTGACCAATTTGTTGCTAATTAGCGACAAACAATTTGTAGCTAATCTATCGCTAAATGCGGTGGCGACTAAGTGTCAGCTGTGGGTTAGTTACAGATTAGCTACAAATTGTTTGTTGCTAATTAGCGATGGATATGTTGTAGCTAATCTATAGCTAATCCTGATGGCCACCACGTGTCATTTTACAGATTAGCGACAGATTAGCTTCAACCTTTATGTCGCTAATCTAATTTTTGGTAATTCATTTAAACAAAAAGTAAATTTAAAACAATAAGAAAGTGAATAATAAAAATAGTAAAAAAAAGTGAATAATAATAAACAGTAAAAAATTAAATTATAAAAACAGTAAGAAAATGATTAAAGTAAAACCAGTTTTACACAAAAGTAATATTTCGAGTTTGACAAAAAATATGCCCAAAAGATATAATATCATGTCTCCACAACAAAATGTTACAACAAAAATTTATCACTTAGTAGCCGACAGTGGTGGCAGGTGCAGACGCATGAACATATTCATCAACTCCTCATTATCATCTAGAAGTTGTCTCTCCTCCCGAGGCACTCTATGGGGATCGGTCCAATTTCTGCCTTGATGGTAATCCAAATGATCAATAGATAACGAATGAGGACCCGCTCTTTGTGATGCCATCGTTGAGGCGTCGCCTGCCAAGTGTTGTGTGTCAACAACATAAGCATCTTCACGAAGATCGTCTAAATGACGAGAAGAAGGATTTGTAGATGGTGGTGGCGGCGGCTTGGTCGACGAAGGGATGATAACAAAGTGCCCATACACCAACGCCTCTATGCGCACATGACTATTTCGCAACTCCTGATTTTCTCGTTTTCGCTCCAATATCTCATGTCACAAAGCCTTCTCGAAGTCCCTACCCTGCGTGCCATTCCTATGAGGTTCATACACCGGCCCGTGAAATGAACTCTCCCTTGGAGTACTGATGTAACCCTGCGACCCAAATCCATATACCCTACCCTTTACTGGCTTCACGACTTCAAGATAAACTGCATTTTCATCAACCAGGGTCTCTTGAGTCTAAGATAACTCCTCTATCCTCCGAGTGATATCAGCCTGCATATATCAAAATGAAGCCTCCTAGTTAACTTACTGCCAACATCAATAAAAGACAGCCCATAAAATCACAGCAAAAAAAAAAAACTGTTTCCACAACAAAAAAAATAAGGACTTCATCAATTCATGGTGCCCCTATCAGTTCAATATGTGCATTATCAAGTGCAAAACAATTTAAAATTCAGGGATGGTACTATCACTAATAGTTTTGTAACTGATTCACAAAAGTTTTACTACTGTTTTGTATTATCTAAGTAAACAAGCAAGAAAAAAGAAGGCATTCAACTGGATCTATATATTTTAGAGAATCAGCAGAATGAAGGGACATCTCCCAGTTTGTTCAGGTCCGATTAAAAGCACTCGTCTACAGAAGTTGATAATTAATGGGTTAATAATTTATCACTGATAAAAGTTAAAGAAAAAACTATTAATTTAATATATATTTATGTATATGTTTATATAACTTACCAAATTTTTGTTTTGTTCCACTGCGGATATCGATCCATAGATGTGCAACGACATACCATTCCCGGGGTCTCCTTTCTCAGATTTTCTATTCTTGTTCATTTTTTTTACTTTTGCAGGAATTCATTGTCAGTCACCCACATGTGCTTGTAGTACTGGAACACCACATCTGTCAGATAAATAGGAGCATGTCTTTTCTTGACAATTTTGCCAACATTGTCAGTGTAACGCTTTGTTGCCTTCCTAAGCCAGACATAGTATATCTTCCTAGATAGATGCTTATCCTAGATAAACCAAACCTACCAATATTTATAAATATACAATCTTGATGTCAACATTAGTAAAAATAAAAATATGAAAGTACACTTTACTTATTTCATTTGTACTTTTTATTTGACGTTAAGTTAGAAGTTCTATATACCTTCCACCTTTTAAAGTATGTTTACCGCTACTCTGGTGAAACTAACTCCCATTTCCATGCTTCCTTAAGATACCCCGTCTTCAATGCATCTGTGATCTTTTGGGAAGCCACAGACAAGGGGTCGAGCCTATCATTAACAAAGTTTATGCAATAAGTTGAACAAGGGCTCTGAATTAATAACAAAAGTACTAATAATGTCTTAGAGTCATTGTTGAGTAACATACAAGCCATGTATGTCAAAAGTGAGACGAATCAAGGCATCACTGTTCGGTGCAAGGGAATTGGGGGTCACACGTAGCCACTCCGGAATCTCGTCGGTCTCAGGTGGTAACTCATCTGGAGTCTAGTCGGTCTCATGTGGTAACTCGTTTGGAGTAGCGAGTGGTTTCCTAGCGAGTGGTGTCCTAGCATATGGTGTCCTAACGCGAGGTCTCCTCATAGGTGGAGTAGCTAGTCGTGATGATGAGGGTCTAATAAGAGGTGGGTGGAGATGATCATGCAGCAATGATGAGGGCTCGGTAGGTGGGTGAAGATGATCAAGTGGCGATGATGTAGAAGTGTGTAATAAGGGTCTAGTGGAGTACTGAGGAGGGTAAATGTGACATGGAGGCGATCGAGTCGTGTGGTGTGATGGCAAGGGTATGAAAGTGGGCTGAGGAGGGTAAAACTTACTCGTAATTGATAGTGTAAATGTGATGGTCTAATAGTTTGGTGAGGGTAGTGACCTGGGGGTGATGGAGTGGTATAAGATGATGGCGATGGTGATGGTGATGATGATGATGGTGATGGTAAAGGTCTTTGGAACATGTGTACATGACTCTGGGGTGATATGGCGTCGTGTATGGCTAAGTCGGGTGATGTCGTGTTGTCAGGGTCATCTCTACCTCCAACCTTCGTACGATGAAGTCTACCACGAGACGACAAGATGGTACCTACCAATCACATAATACAAATGTAGTTAGTTTATTATCTCCATATTTTGAAAATTATAGTTATTACATAAATAGTAAATCGTTGAATCTAATACATTCCAAGAAAACAAGATATTTATGCATAAACTCACACAGATTATTCTAACTCATCTTCGCTACCACTGTCTGACAATGAAGTTAATTCATCCTCTTCGTTGTCGTCGTCTTCGCTTTCACCATTTACATTCTTCTCAAATTCATCATTGTCAGAGACAATTTCACCATTCAGATTGGCAGCCCCCGCTTGTGATAGGTCAACGTCAACTTCAACAATGTTCTCACTGTTATTTTGATCTACTTAGAAGGCATCATCAGTGACCGCACCACCTTTGTTGGCAACAGTGGTTTCATTTGCAAATTATGGTTGAAGCCTGCACACAGCTAACTAATCCCCTTGACTCCTCGACATTGAGGGATAAGGAAGATAGTACACTTGATATGCTTGCATCACCAAAATAAATGGCTAGTATTTGTTAAACCTACAATTTTTGTGAACTTCGACTAATTTTAACTTAGCATGGACTCGCATACTAACTTGCGTACCACCACCTTGTGCAAGATCGAACCAGTCGCATTTGAACAACACTGTTTGAAGTGACCCATCATCATATCAATCTGAATCACTTCTTAAAGTCGCCCGTAATAATCACACTCCTCACCTTTGACGCATACACCACTGTTTTGTGATGCCTTAATTCTCCTATAAGCCATATTGTGGAATTTATTTTTTTCACCAGGTATCCAGGGTAAGCGAGGCACAAACGAGAGAGCCCACGTGATATTTGACGAAGTGTGTCGCTTAAATTATTTTCTCGAGTCTACCAACTAAATTGATAAGACAGATGAATATTCAATATATTAAGGTAAGTGCAATAACATTATGAAAATGCAAGGTTTATCGACTTTTCGTACATATTGCAAGAACCACCTTGCAAATTGTTGTTCAAGCCTAGCCTCGATATCCTGATTAGTAGTATGAGGCTCTTGTTGTCGTATATTAGACAAGAAGATACTACAAACAAAAATTTGATATGGCATTAGAAACATACATAGACTTTGTGTCGAATGCACGTTATGAAAAAAAAAATATTTATTATCTAGTGTGCGGTGATATTTTCGGGCAATTTAGCAAAACATATTGATGAAAAGCATCATACTCCTCTTGAGTGAGGAATTGTTTCTTATATTTACCAAGCAGTCGTCTGAGATGTGTTAAAATCGAGAACGTACCGTCGAAATTATTAGACGAACCTACTCCACCATCATAATTGCGTTGGACCCGTTGATGTGAAGTGCTTATATGTTTTTGGAAGTAGATGGAACAAAAGGAAGTTGCTTCCTCAACTAAATAAGCATTACTTATGGATTCTTCTACCTTTCGCCTTATTCCTGACATTATTCTTCAAATGTTTAAGATACCTAAATAAGGAAACAAGACACAATTATTTTTTTAGTGGGACAACATAATTAACTAATAATTGAATTGCCTTTTAAAAAAAAGTTACCTCTTAAAGGGATATATCCAACAAAATTGTATGGGCCCAGCAAGATGTGCCTCGTATGCTAAGTGTATTGGAAAATGCTCCATTGAGTCAAAAAAACTGGGTGGAAAGATTTGCACCAACTTGCATAAAATTTAGGGAATGTTGTAGCGCAACAACTCAATTTGCAACACATTAAGGTTCTTAGCGGTTAAGTCTCTAAAAAATACACTTAACTCACTAATTGCAAGTCATACATGTTCTTTTAGAAGTTCGCAAAAGGCGATGGGAATCAATTTTTGAATGAAAATATGACAATCATGACTTATCATTCCAAACATCCTCAGTTTGTTGAAATCCATGCATCGGCCAATATTTGAAGCATATCCATCCGGAAAGTGCAAACGTTGTATCCAATCACACAAAAGCTCTTTCTTACATTTATCCAGTGCATAACATGCTTTAATGTGTTAGAAGTGGGGTCATATTCGAGGGACGGTCGATTACAAATTTCTTTAACATCTAGCCTCGACTTTGAGTTATCCTTACTCTTTCCAGGAACACTCATAATAGTATTGAAAATGTTGTCAAACACATTTTTCTCAATATGCATGACATCCAAATTGTGCCTTATGATATTCGTCTTCTAAGCAGATCCCAAAGTATGCTTCGTTTATTCTACCCAGATTTCTTAGAGATCTTTTTCTTCACTTCACAAGATCCATCATTTGTTACTTTTATCAAGCCCTGCCTTTCAATTTCGTGTAGAGTTTGTTCCCCTGACTTGATAGGCGGCGATCCTTTCTGACATGTTTGTCCTCATTGAAATTTGTTATTATCATTCTGTAATCTATCTCCTCGCAGTAGAAAGTGATGGTGACAATCGAACCAAGAAGTTTTTCCACCATTTTTCACTATGAATGCATCAGTGTCATTTAAATAATACGGACATGCATTCTTGCCATGTGTGCTCCAACCGGACAACATACTATAAGCAGGGAAGTCGCTCACAGTCCACATAAGGGCAGCTCGCATTTGGAAGTTCAATCTCATGGAAATGTCATAGGTAAGCACGCCATCATACCACAATTCTTGCAACTCCTTTACTAACAGTTGTAGAAAGATGTCAATTTGATTTTTAGGATTATATGGACCAGGAATAATGATTGTTAAGAATATAAATTCTTTCTTCATGCACATCGACGGAGGTAGATTGTAAGGTGTTAAAAACTGGCCAAGATGAGTATTGTTTTTGGGACTGTCCAAAATGTTGGAAACCATCCGTACACAATCCCAAATGAACACTACAAACTTCGGCGCTAAAATCGACATTAACATTAGTGAAATGCGTCCATGCGATAGAGTCAAAATAGTGTTGCATTACAATACCGTCTTGGACATGCTCTCTGTGCCATCGCATATGTCTTGTTGTCACTTCAGACGCGAACAAATGCTGCAGACAAGGTGCTATGAGGAAGTAATACATTTTTCTGCAAGATCGCAAATTGTTGATCCCCCCTCACGATGTAGTTGCTCATCATACCTTGATTCCCTGCAAAACTTACAAGCCTTCAACTCCGAATCTTCACCCCAACAAATCATGCAAGAAGACACGAAATAGTCAATTCGTTCAACCGGTAAGCCTAACCCTTGCATAAATCGTTTCGTGCTATAAAACCATCAACTAAACAATTTTCAGTTGGCACTAAATCTTTACAAAATTGTAGAATCCTATCGTACGCCCTTTCTTACATGTGATGCTCTGATTTCAACGTTAGAAGTCGCACCATTACTGACAATTTGGTCATGGTTTTACACTCGGACCACACTGGCTCACTTGCTGCATTGATCATTTCATAAAACTTCTGTGATTGCGGATTTTGGAGGCTCTTCTATGGGAATCCAATTAAAACTCGGACCCGCCAAGTCATGCACCATCTCGTGATACGATGTGAATTTTTTGACTTCATGGGTATCTTCGCAGTCATCATCTCCCATCGCACTATCCTTAGGAAGTCCCAAGAGATCAGAGGATAATAAATCACGTACAACTTGATTTAGTAAAATAAGGCTTTTGACATTTTTTGTGTGGTGTGAAGAAAAGAGTTCTCTACAAGTGTTTTCTAAACTCTTGGGCTGTGGAAAAGACCAAAGTTCTACATAAACGAAATAGGTGAAATGTACGCTTCCGCCAATACTCTTTCAATTCATATTTTGAACAAAACCTTCATTTTGTATTACATACTCTCGTGAAATGAATTGGTCATTTTCGCCTTACTATGACCTGTCAAAACTTAGAGCAACTGCAATAGTTAATCCAAATGGAAAATGATAATCTAACACACTTTGGACACACTTGGGGCGCACACTTTTTTAACCATTTATTGCTCTTTCTTGTCTCCCCGGTCATGGACTCAACATCTGACAAACACCATAAATAGCTAAAACCAAAAGAGTGCGCCCCAAGTGTGCACCTAAAGTGTTAAATTATCATTTTCCAACCCAAATAGCATTTTGCCTCTCTGCAAGCTAGCTAACTATTCCATTAAATTTTTTGTAGCCAAACCAGATCTCAAGGATTGGTTAAACCCTCCTCAAAGTCTATGATATGACCAATAAAAATATTAAAAAAAAAAAAAAACAAACAAACCACAAATTACTGCTCTTAAATTAAGCTTTTGGTGTACTAGCCACTCACTAGATTGGGTAGTGACTATAACTTATAAGGGAGATCGAGTGGTGGATTACCACCTCTACTTCTGCCTCGAGAAGTTTTGTTTTGATTTGTTTTCTACTACTTCCGAAGTAATTGCCCTCTAATTCTCATTATTTCTTGCTTATTTTTTTGGATTTTCTATGTAGTATCTGATGCCAATTGAGTACTGTAGGACCCCATAAGGGATGACCTTATTTCATAGCATCCCTACTCTTAGGTGGTGGAGACATCAGGAAAAACAAACCACTGCTGCCATCAGAAAAGAAACAATAAAATTCCAATGAGAATTACATAAATCTTAAATCTTGATATGGTTATGATTCTTTTTCCTGCGTATACGGAGCACTCTAAAGAATGAACAAAAGTTGCAATAGACCACCCCAATATTAAAAAAGAAAGAAGAGAAATGCGCACATCCTCCATTACAAAACACCCAGAAGTCGCACGCTTCACATAATAAAATCAGCGCATACATGTTACTCAAATTAGTCATCAAAAGCTTCCTCATAATCTATTACTCGGAGAATCTCCAGTAGCTGCGTCTTGGCAGGTTTCACGCTGCACACCAGCCGCCCTTAGTCCCTCGAGCTGCAGGGTAATGAAACCAAAATGTCAATAACAACAAAACTACCAAAACGTAGACCATGGAGCAAATCACATTATCACACAAATGCATGACCCAAATGAAGCTATTTTCACTCTTACATGGAGAAAACAGAACCCAAAAGGAGAAAATAAAACATCATTGTGCTTAACATGTTAAGCAATTTGATCACGACCCAGAATGATCAAAACTTTTCATAACAGTTTCATTACTTAACAGATCTATGCTCTGATACCAGCAATAAGAAGAGCAACGGATAATAATGATCCGCATAAAAGAGCTGCATAGCTTAATACCATCATACTCACATGCATCATTAACCACTGGGCTTGGAGAGCAGGTACTAATATTGTGGATTGACGCATTTCAGTTAAAAGGCCTGAAGCAACAAAGCCTTGAGTAAAACTAGCACTAGGTGCAGTTATTGCACTAAAATGGTTTTTATTTTTATAGTTCCTAAAATAGGGAACCAAATGGATAATAGAAAAACTTCATGAAAGAAACATTAATGGCTCATATAAATTACTCAAGGGAAAATGCCCCGAATCAATCCAACGAGTAACTAATATTCCGGTTATACAAAACAAATCACTATCATAGCCTTTTCTGACGAAGTATATAATCCTAAGATTTCATGGACTAAGAAAGTCACAAAAAAAAATTGTAATTACAAATGAAACGATCGAAAAAGAAATGTGAGTTAATATATGTTCGAAAGTTGAAAATATCATAAAAAAACCCTAAAAAAGAAAAAGAGTCCCTAGGGACGGGATGAAATAAATTCTTGAATTCATTATACAATTTAATGTAGTTTTTATATATAAGATGCCGCCACTTGGACTCCAACCGAGATGCTCTAGCACTGCTTCCTAAGAGCAAAGTCTCTACCAATTTCACCATATCGGCTTGTTAAAAATCATAATAGCTCATCCATATTTAATGGTCGAGATTCAAGGAGTCAACTCAAGATCCTTTAGGATACATTAAAAAAAAGTTGATGAATAGGGAATCACTCAAATTCCTATTTGAACGTTCAATAATCTTCCTAATTTTTTCGTAGGATGGTATTAACGGGTTTTGTGCGATTTAAGCTCTCAACAGAGCAGTTTGAATTAGCTAGTTTTGACCCTGATTCGGGCATAGAGAATGTTTTTTTTCTTATTTCAATTTCATGGATTCGAGATGAGACAAGAAGTCATTTACAAAATGCACATTTTCAATGCAATGAAAAAAAAATTGCAACAGTAAAGCGATCAAGAAACATAATCCAGGAAACCCTCTTAAAAAAAACATAATACATAATCCAAGAAACCCTCTTGATTGATCCCGTAGTTCATAGATAGGCTCTATATTCAAAATATAGAATCCAACAAAATACATAATCCAGGAAACCCTCTTACAAAAAACTTATAGTTTGTAAAAACAAAATAAATGAACTGATGGGGAAAATCCCTGCACCACAAAAAACAACTAAAGAACCTATTAAAAAACAAGATAAAACTTTGTGACGTTTGCTTTATTCTTCTTTTTTTAGTTTCAGACTTGGATTTCCAGTAAAGAACAAAGAAGAACAAATCCAAAAACAACACAAGAGGACCTAGGAAACACTCCTACTCAACGCCCAAACTCCTAAAGAGTCGATCAAATTATATCAACATAATTCTCAATAACTTCTCTCTTGCTTTCTGAAAACTATTCATACTCTTCTTACTATTGAACTTTCAACTACTCACACTTGATCAGACACCACCATACACGCCCTCTCCATTTGCATAACAAGTCCACTTACATTTTGCCTCCTCAGCACTATCCATTTCCTCCTTCTGTAGGCCTTTGGACAAGGCTAACTAAAGAAGAAGGCAATTCTAGAGATCCAATTGACAAAACGAGTGAGAGGATTTGATTAAAGATCACAGGGGATTGCACAAGATAGAATATATTGTTCAAATGGTCTATAAGCATTCCTAATAACGAAGTCAGACAATAATTTGACCATCTCTCATGTTCATGTACATATTTATATTCTCAGTAAACAACTACCAAATAACAAAAGTTCCTGCCACTTGATCTCACAAACATCACTCAGCACCTCTAACGCTGACATGTCCTTAAATAATTTGACCATCTCTCATGTTCATTCCAATGAATCGATTAACAAACTCAAGTTGGTTTCATTGTCACCACCTTGAGTCTTAGGGGGATGTTAAAGGCAAGTTTTATGTTATGAAAATCCAAATATTATGAAGGTTTGCACATCAGGAAACATACACAAATCACTCCATAATTATGTATTCCATCTATGTGTATTTCCTATCACACAACATAATGAAGTCATCTTCTACTCAATTGTTTACAAAAATGAAATCTCAAAGTCAAATCCAATAAGTTTAGTTAGCCATTACTATGGTTCTAGAGTATGGATGGTTTGTTGTATGGGACTGTACATGAACTTTGATAATCGGTGAGGTGAAGAAAATGCCAACCAAGAGGTATTGCCACCATTTGCGAACAGCCTTCGTCAATGCATAAAATTTTAAAACATAGGCCGAAGCTTTTTGTAAGGTTGGAGGGAGCATCTTGCTAAAATAAGCAATAGAGTGGCCTTGTTGAGAAAGACTGAAAGAACAATACCAATTCCTTCACTGAAAGTGTTTGTGTAGACTGTAAAAAATGAATTGAAATCTGAAAGCCCCAAAATTGGAGTAGACATTAAAGCTGTTTTTTGAGAGAATTGAAAGCATCGGTGGAAGCTTCATTCCAAATAAATGCATCTTTGTAATAGTTGTGTCAATAGAGAAGCTATCAAAGCAACGTTGGGTCAATAGAGAAGCTATGAAAGCAACGTTGATAATAAAGCGTCGATAGTAACCAGCCAAGCCAAGGAAAGAATGCAGCTGTTTTAGAGAAGTTGGCTCCGACCAATCTCTTATAGCTCGAATCTTATCAGGATGGAAACATACACCCTTGTAAGAGATTAAGTGACTCGTATAAGAAACTGTAGTTGTGTAAAATCACATTTAGTGTACTTGACAAAGAAATGGTGTTGCTACAATAGTTGCAGAACAATTGAGAGGTGTGTCAGTGGGTCTCCCAATTCCGGCTATAGATGATAATATTATCGAAGAACATAAGCACGAGTTTCTGAAGAGGCTTGAAAATTTTATTCATAGTAGCTTGAAATAAGGAGGGGTATTCATGAAACAAAACGACATAACGATAAATTCCTAATTACTTTCGTGGGTATGGAAGGCCATTTTCTCGATATCGTCCACATCTAAGCACAGTTGGTGATACCCCGAGTGGAAGTCAAGCTTAGAGAAAAATCTGGCACCAAAGAATTCATTTGATACAATGGGGGTGGGAAAGCGATTGGGAGAAAAAGGAGTAATGCAGGTTTCTGACATACAAGAATGTTTACAAAATGGTAGTGTCCCGAAGGCATGAACTCTAGCCGCTTTATCTAAGAAAAATCAACTAACGACCAATATAAATGAGTTTATTATCTAATGGATTAATGGGTGGGCTTATTGGGGGCCTTAACAGTCCTGAAATAACATTATGAAGGTAAACAAATTCCTACACTGGTCATTGACTAATTGAGTAGTAATTGAAATGACTATACACTTTCTTTGGCTTGTTGTAGTCATTAAATCGTCTTGATATATAATCCTTAGATTCCATAAAACAAAACAAAGTATTATATCCATCAAATGTCTTTTATTATACTTATCCTTTCAGTTCTTTCAGTACAAAGTAAGAAAATACTAAAAAAAAATAATTACCTCCTTGCATAGCTCCTGATTTGTAGCCAAAAGTTTCTCATACTTTGCTTGCAAATCGTACAATTCTCCTTTTAGCTTCTCATGGTCAGAGGCAGTTGGGCCTCCTAATTTCTGTTGAATAAACCTATAAAAGAGAACTATCAAACAAAACCATTCACTCAAAAGTTGAACCAAGAATTCAGATAACAATCTTTTTTTTCCACAAAAGCAACTTTCTCTGCACTCAATGATAGAAACAACAAAGAAAGTGATAATGGTAGCAGCGTAAGCCAGAAGATTACATAGAAGAGAATAAACACTTGATCAGAATTGTGGTAATTGTATGGATAAGAATGGAACATCATGTCCACCATACCTGACAAGCAATAATCCTTGGAAGAGGAATGTACTTGGATTACAAAAAAATTTTAAAAAAAATGCTATATAATTTAACCAGCAATTGCTTCTTAATTGTTAAAGTTGTTAAGATGCTATACTTAAATACTTCCCCTAATCAAATATATATATATATATAGAATGTTATTAATACCTAAAGAAATGGGAACTTGTGATTAAAAAAACAATTTTGCTTCTCAATTTGTTGATTCTGCGAATACTTGAATTGCAGAATAACCCATTTCTCTGCAGGTGTTTTCCCTTAAATTCACAAGTACAACGAAATAGTAAAACACAAGCGTATCACCACCTAATTAACAACTTAAAGACAAGAAAAAAAAAATCAATTAGCCGCACAAACCACATATCACCACCTACATGCATCATTCTGATAGAATTCTTGAATTATTTTACTGAATTGAGTTAAACTCAATTCAGTAACCCAAGGAGACCCTGTCTCTCAGCCCAAACTCAAAATGAGTTAAACTCAATTCAATTACACTTTTTGAATATATTCCCTTCACAATCTATTTATACCCTCTCACTTTCCCCCAAAAATGGGCACAAGAAGATTCATCTTCCCACCTAAAAATCTCAACAAACTCACTCACACTTCTCTTTTCAATTGGTGGTCCCCTGGTCTCTTATTGATTGGGGTCTTATTATTACTTCCACCCCTCGTAATTTATCTGTTCCTCAAGGAGGAGAATGGAGAATGGAACCACAAGGAAGCTAGCAGGATCTTGAACCCACGTGCCAAGTGAAACAACAGTAGTCGTATAACAAATTGACCATGCAAGGATTGAAATGAACCATGCATCCAAATCATGACGAAAACAATTTCTCAACCAATTGCCCAACAAAGCCATAGTGATAGACACATCGATTTGAAAGTGTAAATGCATAACAAAACTAAACTCGGTTGAACCATGCAAGCCAATCTCCAGCCCCCTTGGACCATATCAATATCAAGAACAAATAAGAGGCATACCAGCACACATATTACAGAAAAACCCACACGTTGCCCTAACTAATTAGGCCTCATAGGATGAAGGTCGCATGGAATGGGAAGGACCCTATCGAAGTTATTGAGAATAACAACATTTTGTGTCTAAACCCTAAACCCAATATTGTTCACCACCAAATTTGTCCATATGAACACTTTCCAAAACCTATTCACACTGAACAACTTGAGAGAAAGAGACTCCGTAGAATGGGTAAACGCAATGCTCCAATCAACAAACACTTCTTCAAACACTTTTAAGGACAGTGTGATCTTCCATTTATAAACCAAAAGAAGGGTGCCATAAGATAGTCAGTGGCTAGGTTACCTGAACTCAGGTACAGGTATTCGATACGGGTACATATCTAGAGGTCGGACCAGCGATTCTCGGAGTTAAAGGATACGGGTACTTCGATTGCCAAAAAATAGATATATATATATATATATATATATAAGTACATAAATTTAAATTTTTGATGTATTACATTAATTTACTATAGGTAATGGGTAGATTAGATTGTTGTTTATATTTGAAGTTTTTATTGAAGTAGGGGCAGATGTAGACCCATTTGTTATGAAAGAATAGAAAAGAAGAAGCCTTGAGGTTAGTGGGCCCATATGTTATGAGCTAGTGTGTACATGTGCTGTTACGAAATAAGCACGTGGGCCCAAAAGTGACTCCTCTCTCTCTCTCTCTCGCAATAGATTAGAGTTTCTTCTTCATTTCATCTATTTCGACTGCAACTCTGCCAGCTCGACTTCACACTCACTAGCATCAGTGCATCTCTCTCTCTCTCTCTCTCTCTCTCTCTCTCTCTCTCTCTCTCTCTCTCTCTCTCTCTAATTTGTCTCTCTATCAGATCTGCACCTCTCCTCAGATCTGTCGCATCGAAACATATCCCGTGTCCAGATCGTGTCGACGAGGGTACATCGGCATTAAGTGCAGAGTCCAGGTATCTCAAGACAATGGGACAAAGACCCCAAGTGCGCAATGTAACGACCCAAAAATTTGGTTATTTGTGGATGATGATGTATGTATTAGTATCGTATTGTAATACGGGTCACGAGCCATTCGAGCACATATAAATCTGAGTGAGGTTCCGACTAGGTAAACGGGGTTCCGATAGTCGAATTAAGTGGGTATTAAATGTGATAAACGAGATCAAATCATGAATATGACCTTAGTTGATGAAACATGATTTAATTAAATAAAGTATAACTTAGGCATAATCAATTTGATTGAACACCAAGTGTGCGATTGCCTCGAGAAGTGTGCCGGTCGCGGGGCACTAAGTACCAGATAGACGAGGGTTAGTATGACATCGGGTACTAATTTATTAAGTCCAATTGATGGCCTGACATAGGTTATATGATTTCTTTTTGGATTTTAATTATATAAGTCTTATAGTTGAGTGGAACAAATGTAACCACCTTATGATGAATCTCGGGATACACAACATGAGGTAATCAAGATAGATGTGTCATAGGTGGGTGTCACTCACATTGAGGACTGAAGTGATCAAGGACCGTCCAAGGGACCTCGAGATGAGTGGGATTTGTGATGAAAAAGAAAACCCTACTTTACTATTCATCACCTTCTAAAACAAAACCCTACCTACCTTCCCAAACGGCTCTCACACTCTCTCCTCCCCTCTCCACTCTCCTCCATTGTCATCACCGAACCATCGGACCTCCGACCAAGCCAGAGGTGGCCAGTGGCCGGAGACGAAACCTCTCTCTCCCTCTCAGCTGTTCTTGCTCTTCCTCCCTGGACCAGCAGCCACCACCTCCCTCATGGTACTGCCATCTCGACCACCCACCGGAGACGCCTAGGTGAGATTCCTTCCACCTACCTCTCTATTCCCTCTCGTCAATTTCCTCTCTTGACAGTTTTCACTCTCTCTCCCGTCTCTACTGTTACATCCACTGTCCGATCACCGTGGGTCACCTCTAACCAAGAACTTAGGCGTAAACCACTCACGAGGGTCTCGACATTCCCGGAGGGCCTCACGTCCGGCGAGTGGGTTATTTTTCCGACGAGTTAGGAGGGTATTTTCCAAACTATGTGTTTGACGTTTTTGGGATTGTTTTTGAGACCGTTTTGCCCACTGTTTTGGGGCTGCCGTGGCTGGTGGGACCGTCCCTGGTCAAGGCTGATCGGAGGTGAACCTTCGACGACGTCGCTGGCTGGAGATGACCCCTCCCCCATGTTCAACAGTTGCATTTTTGGAGTGGTGATGTGTGGTGTTTGTGATTTCGATTTTGGGTGTTTGGAGTTCGGTTGGGAAGTTGGGGTGTGGGTGTGCATCTCAAGGTGGGTGTGTGTGATATGGGGTGTACACAATGTGTGTGTATGTGTGTGTGCACCACAATTGGGGTGTGGGGTGTATTAGGTGTGGGTGCATTATTGTATGTGTGTTAAATAAATAAAAAGGGTGATGTGCATGGACATTTTAGTTATAAGTTGTGGGTTGGTGTTAGGGTCCAATAAGGGCCTAACATAAAAGTACCCCTTATGGCCCATAACAAAGGTATAAGATTATAGTAATGGGCTTGAGTAGTTAAGCCCAACAAGAGTCCAACAAATAAAACATTTAAATGTTTATGGAGTTAGTGTTTGGACCCAACAAGAGCCCAAAGAGGGACAAAATAGTGTTAAGGCCCATTACCTATGAAAGTGTGGATATGTTCACTTTATCAATGGACCGTTCCCCAACGGTTTGGGTCGTCCTAACAAATGGTTTTAAAACAAACATATGCAAACTACCTTAAGACTAAATGCTAGCCTTAAACTAATATTCGGGATTCAAACCCTTAACAGGTAGTCGAAAAATCGCGGGGAACTCGTTAGAATCTCGGAGTGATATTGGGTCGCGATAGTTCAGGTAAGTACACACGTGCTTTATATGTGTGTATGTTAGTAGGCCAGTAAGGAAATAACATGTGATTTATACATCCTCTATTCATTGATATTGTTGAATTAATCCCTTGTTTGATATTTCATTCCATATTCTTGGTTGTATGTTCTTGGTATGAGTGTGTGTCTCGAAGGTATCATGTGGTCCCGCTGCTAGTACTCAAAGTAGGTCGCCATATTGCCCTTGTTCCATATTGTTGAGTTTCTTATGTGTGCATTTTGAGTCGTGTCATGCAGTATGGATCCACTTGGTGTGCCAATCGCGATGCCCAGAGTAGGCCTCATTTTCCTAATTTTTTAACCTTAACTTAGAAATTAGTACTACTTTTTTTAAGTTAACGAGGGCATTTATGGTATTCTAATAACCTCCTCATGTGATAGAGAATTATCTCTGAGAGTCTGAGACCCTTGATCTAGATTCTAGAGTTGTACTGTAGTCTACTCTTAGTCGTCGACTAGTCCGATTGGACAAAACACAGCACAGCACACCACACCCTAGAATCCCTTTATTTACAGAAACACCCTTCCTTATCTAAATTCACTATTCACTTACTCCTTCGCGTCCTCTCCTATAAATACCTTCCTTTCACTAATTACCCACTCAAAGCCACACTCACACAGATGTTATCTAGAGATGAAAACCACTAGTGGTTTTACGGCAACAACTCTCCCTCATGGGCAAGACCGCTAGGTGGTTTCGCGGCCTGTTGATCTAAAAATCGAAGGAGACACACACTCATGCCAAGAACATACAACCAAGAATATGGAATGGAATATCAAACAAGGGATCAATTCAACAATATTAACGAATAGAGGATGTATAAATCACATGTTATTTCCTTACTGACCCACTAACATACACACATATAAGGCACGTGTGTACTTACCTGAACTATCGCAACCCGGTATCACTCCGAGATTCTAACGCGTTCCCCGCAATTTCCCGACTACCTGTTAAGGGTTTGAATCCCGAATATTAGTTGCATTTAGTCTTAAGGTAGTTTGCATATGTTTGTTTTAAAACCATTTGTTAAGGCGACCCAAACCATTGGGGAACGGTCCACCAATATAATGAACATATCCACACTTTCATAGGTAATGGGCCTTAACATTATTTTGTCCCTCTTTGGGCTCTTGTTGGGCCCAAACACTAACTCCATAAACATTTAAATGTTTTATTTGTTAGACTCTTGTTGGGCTTAACTACTCAAGCCCATTATCATAATCTTATACCTTTGTTATGGGCCATAAGGGGTACTTTTATGTTAGGCCCTTATTGGACCCTAACACAAGCCTACAACCTATAACTAAAATGTCCATACACATCACCCTTTTTATTTATTTAACACACATACAATAATACACCCATACCTAATACACGCCACACCCCAACTGTATTGCACACACACGCATACACACACTGTGTACACCCCATATCACACACACACCCCACCTTGAGATGCACACCCACACCCCAACTTCCCAACCGAACTCCAAACACCCAAAACTGAAATCACAAACACTACACACCACCACTCCAAAAACACAACTGTTGAACATGGGTGGGGTGGGGTGGGGTGGGGTGGGGTGGGGTGGGGGGGGGGGTCATCTCCAGCCAGCGACGTCGTCGAAGGTTCACCTCCGATCAACCTTGATCAGGGACGGTCCCACCAACCACGGCAGCCCCAAAACAGTGGGCGAAACGGTCTCAAAAGCAATCCCAAAAACGTCAAAAACAGTTTGGAAAATACCCTCCTAACTCGTCGGAAAAACTACCCACTCGCCGGACGTGAGGTCCTCCGGGAACGTCGAGACCCTCGTGAGTGGTCTATGCCCAAGTTCTTAGTCAGAGGTGACCCACGGTGATCGGACAGTGGATGTAACAGTAGAGACGGGAGAGAGTGAAAACTGTCGAGAGAGACGAAAGTGACGAGAGGGAATAAAGAGGCAGGTGGAAGGGATCTCACCTAGGCGTCTCCGGTGGGTGGTTGAGATGGCAGTACCGTGAGGGAGGTGGTGAATGCCGATCCAGGGAGGAAGAGTAAGAACAGACGAGAGGGAGAGAGAGAGGTTTCGTCTCCGGTCTCCAGCCACCTCTGTCTTGGTCAGAGGTCCGGTGGTTCGGCGATGACACTGGAGGAGAGTGGAGAAGGGAGGAGAGAGTGTGAGCCGTTTGGGAGGGTAGGTAGGGTTTTGTTTTAGGAGGTGATGAATAGTAAAGTAGGGTTTTCTTTTTATATCATTTTCTTTTTCATCACAAATCCCACTCATCTCGAGGTTCCTTGAACGGTCCTTAATCACTCCAGTCCTCAATGTGAGTGACCCCCAGCTATGACACATCTATCTTGATTACCTCATGTTGTGTATCCCGAGATTCATCCTAAGGTGGTTACATTTGTTCCACTCAACTATAGGACTTATATAATTAAAATCCAAAAATAAATCATAAACCTATGTTAGGCCATCAATTGAACTTAATAAATTAGTACCCGATGTCATACTAACCCCCGTCTATCCGGTACTCAGTGCCCCGCGACCGGCACGCTTCTCGAGGCGATCGCACACTTGGTGTTCAATCAAATTGATTATGCCTAAGTCATACTTTATTTAATTAAATCATGTTTCCTCAACTAAGGTCATATTCATGATTTGATCTCGTTTATCACATTTAATACCCACTTAATTGACTATCGGAACCTCGTTTACCTAGTCGGAACCTCACTTAGATTTATACTTGCCCGAATGGCTCGTGACCCGTATTACAATACGATATTAATACATACATCACCATCCACAAATAACTAAATTTTTGGGTCGTTACAGTTTCCCCAACTAACAAGAATTTCATCCTCGAAATTAATTCTAACTCGAGTGAAATGAGGGGTACCAACACCCGTTCACACCTTCCCCAAACTGCGGCTTAGAGCCGTTTCGGTTAGCTTGGATCATTTATCTCAAACTGCGAATTACCTCAGAGTCACTTCGGACAGCTCGTTCCTCATCCTTGAACTACGGACTGATGCAAAGTCACTTCGGACAACTCAATAAGCTATGACCAACTGTGGACTCTCGCGAGAGTCACTTCCAACAGCTTGACACTAGGTATTGAACTGCGAACTTGTACAAAGTCTCTTCAAACAGCACGTCTCTTTTCATGAGCTGCGGATCCCTCTGGATTACTCCAAACAACTCTATACTCTACCACCTCCAAACTGTAGGCCTCTGCCACTTCGAACAGCTTGATTTTGTCTTGGTATTCAGACTGCGGGTCGCAACCTTTTCAAACAGTCTAATTCAACTACGATCTCTCAAGACCGCCCCCAATTCCCACTAGTGGTAGGAATGCCAACGATCTCGTCGCAGACATCGCCCACTACCACGATTCAAGCTTGGTGATCACGACATAAGACGTTACGATCGCGACTCGCACGCCATACTCGTGAAAACCTCCTAACCCACTCGCGTCTCGACGCAAGTTTATCTATACCCAGGCAGTAAAATAGATTCGACAAGGTTGTAACCGTGGCCACCATGTACACTACGTGTCCATGCATCGTAAGATGAATCACAATCAGTCTGGTCCTGCCTCTCTTTAGGTGTACTCGTGGCTAGTTTTGGCAACCCATTGTGCCCAAACTTACCATCTCTTTCGGACTCTAATCTAAGTTAGGTCTATCTCATCCTAGACAACTATGCTAAGGTTAAACGGTACCACTCTAGCCAGTATCGATCCTAACACTGTCACATGACGTCCGACATCGCATTTAAACACTTAAAGTTTCAAATAATTAGTTCCATGCATGTTGTATGTTAACCAAGAAGATTCCTCACCTCCGGTAGGATTACGAACCACTGTCAGCTACAGTTCACTCGCCATGTGCACGTCCTCAATGGCCTGAGGTTGATCGTCATCCTGCTGGTCCTCGTACAAATTAGGACATCGATTTTGAAAATGTTCGGCCTGTCGGCACTGGAAACACACCTTTCGCCTCCGAGAACCACTATCATCGTTCCGATTCCTCGTTCGTTTTCTGTCATGTCCCTCTGATTGGTGCTCTAACAGTAACTCGGGTCGATCAAACTCAACCTCCTCGTGGTGAGTACTCAAGTAACTCTCTCTAGCCAGACTCCGCTCGTATGCTCTCTGAAGAGTCTCTGGCTCGGTAGTGACTACCGAACCTCCAATGGCAAGTAGCAAACGCTCCATGAAATAGTAGATACGATCGATCTCTGAATCTGTTGACCCTCCGGCATAAGGTAATAACTGCAAAAACCATCCCATGTACTCCATGACGGACTCATCTGCTAACTGTCTCAGGGAAGTGAACTCGTTTCTCTTAGCTCTCATCACGGTGGGAGGAAAGTACTCCATTTTGAACTGGGTCTTGAACTCTATCGAGTCCCTCGGCACACCTCTGGTACTCACAATTGTAGTCCACCAGTCGTCAGCTTCTCCCATCAACATCGAGGAAGAAATAGAAGCTTTCATGTGCTCCTCAGTAGCTATGATGTGGTATATCTTCTCGTGACTCTTCAAGAACAATTCTGTCGCGATCACGTCAGTGCCTCCATAGAAAACAACAGGGTCGTGCCTCTTAAACTCTCGCCACTGCCTGGCCTCAATAGTCGCCATAGTGCCATACACTGTCGGTGTCGCTAGTGCAATCTCTGTCGGTGCACGAGGTACAACCGCCATCACTGGTCTCGTTGCAGTGGTGGTAGGAAGCAAAGTCATGGTCATAACCCCCGGTGTGTTCTCCTGAGTAACGATTACTCTAGCCGTAGATGGTACCGATGCAACAGCAACAGACGCCCTCAATATCACCAGAATCTCCTCCAACTGTCGCTCCTGAGCTGCGACTCTCTGCGTCAAGGTCTGAAACTCCTCGATACTAACAGCTCGAGTACTCGACGTCCCGCTGTCGTCACTAGGACTCCGCTGATCCGCCATCACTATCTGGTAACGAAAGCGCATTTCCGGATCAGTGGATAGCTACCGATACCATATAATACACACATAAAACATACTTATATCAATAAGTTTTTAGTTTCCATTTCCCGACTTATCCTCACTCCCCAACTAGGATTCTAAGTCAGGATCATAGGGTTTCCACTTCTAAGTTCAACCATTCCTAATTTTCCGCTGTCTTAATGGTTTGTGTTTTAAATCAAGAGTCAGGTCGTTATAACCTTAGGCTCTGATACCAACTGTGGCGGCCCTAATTTTCCCGTGCAATTAGGTACGCCAGGCCTAGACCCGTGCAAGCCCCGAGTCACCACTCGGCAACCTGACGAACCTAGTCAGCCTTCGATTTAATTAACTTAATGATTTATTATAATTGTTTAGTCTTCCGCTGTGTATTATTGCAATAACTCTTTCATAAATCATTAAATTAATTAAATCGAAGGCTGAATAGGCTCGTCAGGTTGCCGAGTGATGACTCGGGCTCACGCACGGTCTAGCGGCGTATCTAATTGCACGGGGAAATTGGGGTCGTCACACGGAACCCAAATTAGGATGATATATGATGGATAGAACCCAATTTAAGAGTGATTGAAAGCAAATCAGCATAATGTCATTGAGGCGCAGGAAGGCGTGCCTTGAGGTGAGGTGCAACCCCTATGCCTCAACAACATTAAGGCAATGAGACTTCAACAAAGCGCAACCAGGTGCATGTCTCACTACGCCTGGGAGCTATGTTATCAGGACTCGGGTGCGGGCGTCGGGTACGGGTATGAGTCTAAAGGTCGGACCCACTTATTCTCTAATTTAAGGACACGGAGACTCGGCAAACAGTGTCTAAAACTTGCATGACATATGCTTATATATATGTAATAACATATATTACATATATGTTAATAGCTTATACACCTATATTTTTTTCTCATTTTTCATTTCTTACTCTACACTAGAAAGTTTTTGTTAAGTTTTTTTCTTTATTCTCTTACATTTTAAATCTTTTTATACAAAGAGCACTTCAAATGGAGTATCCATGTCTTTTTAAGTGTCAGACTCGTTGTACTTTGGGTTAGAGTGAAGGGTCCGGGTAACATAGCCTTGGGAGCAACTCCAAGGCGCATTGAGGCACACGCCTGTCACATTAAATCACTTTTATTTGCTTTTTTGTTTGGGTTTTTTATGTGAATTCTGTTCTGGAAACCATGAATTTACCTTATTGGATAAAAAAAATTAAAGAAAAAGAAACTAAAAAAAGGGAGGGAGAAAGTTGATTAGACAATTTCAATAAAGAGCTACTAAAAGAGTCTAGGTAATGTTTGTATAAAGAAGGAAAAAAGGGTGGGGATTTCAAAATCCATAAAATAAGAAATGTTTGAGTGAAGAAAAAAGCAACAACAACAAAGCCTCAGTCCCAAAGAAAAAAAGGAAGAACGAGGAAAGAAATTACTAATCACAATGATACGTTATTGTCATGGTTCCCTTTTCCTATCATAAGACTCTTATAATTTTATTTTTATATAATGTTTGAAACTTTGATTTTTCATGTTTGTTGATCCTTTTTTCTCTTATAAATTTTTAGCAGTTCATAACTTTGATAAGATGAAATATTATATAAAATGTGCATAATTTTTTGTATTATATATTGATAATTAAATACAATCGACTTCACTAGGGAATGCGTCTCACCTTGCACCTCAGGCATTTTAGGTGACCGTCGCCTTAAGTGCGCCTCTCGCCTTTGATACACTAGTGTGAACATAGATATGGATACCAAATGCTCAATAGGATCGAATTGATGCATAGATATGGATACCAAATGCTTGATAGGATCGAATTGTGTTGGCTCCATGGCTTTTAAGGTCCTTATCGCAAGTTTGTTATGTGGTACGAGAAGCTTACCCAACCATTGACAAAGCTCGTTAAGGATGATAAATTTCAATGGTCAAGTGAAGCCAAGACAACATTTGAAGCGCTCAAAAATGCCATGTCTAGTGCACCTATTTTGCTATGTTGCTTGGACTCGGGGGTACAAGTATCGGATACAGGTACATATCTATTGCTATTCCCTAAGTTAAGGGATATGCGACTTGACTATTATTTACATAAATCCAACTTTAAGCATATAATATCAATTTGATTGCACAAGGTGTCTAGTCTCCACTTTAAGCATACAATATTTATTGTAACAAGTGTATGTGTAATATAACGACAACATTTGGGCATGTAGGCCAATATTGGAGAGAGATTGACTTTTGTCATTGACTCTCGCTTAAATTGGATGTGGAGAGTTTGGGCTACAATCACCAATTGTTATCTCTTTGTTTGTCATTGCATCTCTCAATCAGCTCTAATCAGGTTACTCCCCTCTTCACTACAACTGCAACTATCTTTCTCTTTCTCTAACTTTATCTCAATTTCTCTCTCCATGGTCTTAGGGCTTTGAAGGCTTTGTGTGTGTGATTTGCAACTCTATATTGCTCTTGTTGCAGCTCTATAACTCTTTCACACTCGCTCTCTTGTTATAGCCCCCTTTTCTAACCTTGCCATGTTCAACGTTATATCCGCCACGTCGACACATATCTTGTATCCGGATCTGTGTCGGATCGTGTCAACACTGGTATTTTGGCCAAAAGTGTCGAGTGCGGGTAACCTAACTTTTTTGGCCCTTCAAGAATGTTCACACTACCTTTCCTTATTGAAATTGTTGCTTTGGGTTTGCTTTTGGTGTGATTCTTGTGCAAATTCAATGCCTCATGCATTATTCAGCCGCAATATATCACATTGGGCCTCTCTAGATTCGCTTTACATAAAGGAACTCATGAATATATTTTTGCCAAATCAAAAGTGGTAGCATATGTACTAGCTCCAAAGTTTATTGTTAAAACCGACCAAAAGAGTATGAAGGTTTTTATTGGAGCAGCGCCCAGCGGCTACAGAACAACAAAAATGGTAGTCAAAATTACTTGGGTTTGACTTCAATATCTTCTACAAACCTGGCATGAAAATAAGGTTGTCAATGCCATCTCTCTCATGTAACCTTTTAATTCCTTGTCGGTTCTCCCAATTACCTCCCTTTTTATAGTGTTTTCTTACTAGAGGACACCAAGTCCAATAAGCATATCCAAGAAATTCATCAGGCCCTTTCTTTTGAGCATTATCTGTCTCGGGCTTCTCTATTGATCAAGATCAATAATGTGAAGGGCGGTTTGGTAATCTTTAAAGACCAAAACCTATAAAAGTTATAAATTCTTTCGTAGGACCTACTATTGGGATTGGGTCCATAGGACCAAATGTTTCATAATAATTATCATACTATGAAAGATATTCTTAAAGATGTAAATAAAAGATCTAATTCTTTCGTAGGACCTACTATAAATTCATTGCAATATGAAGTAAATCAATTAAAAGATGAAATAAGAATTCTTAAAGAAAAAATAACTAAATTAGAAGATGAGAATATAAATTCTGAAAATTTTTCTGTTTATGATAATAATGTATTTATAGAAACACTTATGGCTTATACACATCAAAGATGGTTTACCCTAATAACCTTGAAAATAAGACTTTAAATGCTCATTACAAGCTCTAATAGATTCTAGTGCTAATCTAAATTGTATAAGAGAATGATTAATTCCTTTACAATATTGTGAAAAGACAAATAGTAGAATTTCAACGGCAGAAGGAAATAAATCATTAATTAAATTAAAAATCCCTTTTGCGCATATATGTAAAAATAATGTTTGCATACCAACATCTTTTATAATAGTTAAAGATTTACAACATGATATGTTATTAGGAACTCCATTCTTACAAAAAATTCAACCATTTTCAGTAACCTTCAAAGGAATAAAATCAAATATAGAAAAATAAGGAAGTTAATTTTAATTTTATTAATAAACCAAAAACTAGATATTTAAACCAATTAATTAATCAAGTAGAATATAAACAAAATTTTATAGGACAATTAAAAATAGAAATTAAAAATTTAAGAACAGAACATATCATAAGTACTTCATCCTTTCAAGAAAAAATTAAAATATTTCAAGATCAATTAACCATTAAGTGTTGCTCTGAATACCTTCAGCATTTTGGGATAGGAAAACTTATCAAGAATCTTTACCTTATATTAATGATTTTGATGAAAATAAAATACCCACAAAAGCCAATCCCTCTCAAATGAATGAAAGATTATTAAAATTATGTGATCAAGAAATAAAAGATTTGCTACAAAAGAAATTAATAAGTCCATCCAAATCTTCGTGGAGTTGTACAGCCTTTTATGCAGAAAATGCAGCAGAATTAGCTCCCAGACTTGTTATAAATTATAAACCATTAAATAATGTTTTAAAAACAATAAGACATTCATTGCCAAATAAAAATGATTTAATAAAAAGAATAACCAATTCAACTATCTTTTCAAAATTTGATCTAAAATCAGGATTTCGGCAGATCCAGATTAAAAAAGAAGATAGATACAAAACGGCATTCAACACTCCGTTCGGTCAGTATCAATGGAATGTTATGTCATTCGGCCTTAAAAATGTACCTTCATAATTCCAAAAAATGATGAATGAAATATTTCATACTTGTCATGAATATATTTTAGTATATATAGATGACATTCTTATATTTTCTAAAACGATTGATGAACATTAGAAACATTTGCATACATTTTAATTTATAATAATTAAAAATGGATTAGTACTATCTAAACGAAAAATACATAATCAAACAATAACTCCTATTAATAGATTTATCGAATTTGCAAATAAATTTCTTGATTACAAAGATTTTTAAGATGCCTAAATTATTTGTCAGATTTTTATAAAAATTCTGCAAAAAATAAAAAATGTCTTTTAGAACTCCTTAAAAATAATAATAAATTTGTTTGAACCTCTACCCACACAGAAGCAATACAAAAAATGAAATCAAAAGTGAAAGCCCTCCCATGTTTGCATTTAGCTAATTCCAATTATCAAAAAATCATTTAGACAGATGCCTCTGATATAGGTTATGGTGGAATATTACTCCAAAAAACCCCGGGAGGAAATGAACAACTTGTTTATTATACATCAAGACTCTGGAATAGCACCCAAAAGATTTAAGCCACGGTTAAAAAGGAAATTTTGGCAATTGTTTTATCAGTTCAAAAGCTTCAAGCAGATGTTTTAAATCAAAAGTTTTTAATAAGCGTCGATTGTAAATCAGCAAAAGAAATAATTTTGAAAGATATAAAAAATTTAGTTTCAAAACAAATATTTGTTAGATGGCAAGCTATTTTAAGTATTTTTATTTTGATATCGAATATATAAAAGGAGAAAATAACTCCTTTCCAGATTTCTTATCCAAAGAATTCCTAGTAACACCATAAAATTCTTTATTTCAGATCATCATGGATAAAGGCAAATCCCTCCTCATTTATCATAGACAAAATGTCTCAACCCAAAATAAATTCACTCCATTATTCAACTAGTTCAATAATTCAGTCACCCATTCTGAACAAAAATCCAACTATCAGCTAAAAGCTATTTTTCAGTTTATTTTCTTAACTATCATCATCATAGCCTCAGTTTGGAAAATCAAGTCAATGTTATTATTCCCAACCCTCATAACTTCATCCCAGGAAGACTAAATGTCTCTATGAAATTTTATGAAGCTTTACTTTTACTGACTGGCTCAATTATTTTTTATCATTTCAAAAAGCCAATTCAGAAGAAATTGCTTATTCAAAACTAAAAATCCAGAGAGTTTTATCAAGTGATAAATGGATAAAGCAACAAGGCTTAGTTAAAATGCCTTGTCATTTTCATCAGCAGATAGCACTAAAGAATATCAGAACTTCAAAAGAACAGACAACAATACCAATAAGTTACAATGATTATATTGAAGCATGGAAGGTCATACTATTTTACAAGAAGCCATCAGAAGGACATTCATGGTACATTACTTATAGAAAATCAATTGGAATTAATTTTCCACCATGGTTTCACCATGAATGGTTGCCTAGATTCGTTCCAACTGAAGCAATTTTTCCTCCTGCTATCAAGACACTTTATGAAAAAGAAGGATTAACATTATTTCAGTTTGTTTTCAAGTACACCATCCCATGGATACTAAAGTGGAACTATAATACCGTAACAATCAAAGATTTAGCAGGAAATCCAGCTACACATTTAGTACGAGAAATTTATGCAAAATGGTGGGAAAGTTAGATGTTAGTTCAATTAAAGAAGAAAGTCTTAATCCAATTGAACATCTTTCTCCATCATTCAGCAAAATTATCCCGAAATCTTATAAAGAAGCATCCCTGAGAATAAATGAAAAGGAACAAGAACCAATCAAGAACGCAAATGTTGTTCAAGTCTCCTCGTCATCATCTGAATTGTTTTAGATACATCAAGTCTCATTCTTCAAGAATTAAAGAAAATGCAGGAAGAATCCAGAAAAATAAATGAGAGACTTCAAAGAATTGAAGTAACTTAGTTTGCTACATCAAAAAATAATTCGGAACATGAAGAAAGCTCAGGCTCTTCTGAGCATATTATTGATTTATATTAATCCAGGCTTATGCCTGCCATTCAAGCCCATGCCTCCAGTCCCCTATGCCTGCCGTCACCATCACCTCATCAAGATTTCAAACTTACAAGCTAATCCAGAATTTTTCAAAGCTTATCAAGAATAGTCATCCAAGTCAGATCATGCAGCCAATATCAAGAAAAAACAAGGTTGATATTATGTGATGTGACAAAAGTAGTCACTATTTGTGTTTTGACTTTGCTGTAAAGTAGATATTGTCTGTCGCCACTAATAATTTGGCTATCTTTTGTTTTTCTTTATCTTTTTCTTTTCTGTAAAGTTGCTTGTCCGATAAGATATACTTTTGCTAAAGTAGATGTTGTCTGTCGCCACTAATAATGTGGCTATCTTTTGTATGTGTGGATCTTTTCTATAAATAAGAGAAACGAATGCAGTAAGAGCATTCGAAAGTTCAGCTTCTAAAATTTTCTTCAGAGCCTTCTTTTCTCAATTTTAGTTTCTAGCCATAGATTACTCTTATCATACTTTCTATCATAAAAATCCAACTTACATATTTGTCAAGAATCAAACTATCCCAAATCTTCCAAATCTTGATCTGCTACCTTCTAATTTAAATCTTCATCCTGTGTTTGATCCATACTTCGCTTCTGCACATTTGGTCTGATATTTTCTTCTTTCATAAGACCTATAAAAATGCACCTTCAGAATTCCAAACTGCCCTTCACGTTATTGACCTATAAACGTTATTGAAAACACCCAATCCCCATAATGTTATAAGACCTATAACGTGAAGGGCAGTTTATAGGTCTTATAAACGTTATTGACCTATAAACGTTATTGAAAACACCCAATCCCCATAGGACCTATAAAAGTTTATAGGTCTTCTTTATTTGGCCTAATATTTTTTGGAATTATGTCTGCAGGGTTTTCTTCTTTCATCCTGTCTTTGCTCTGATACCAAATTTGTAGAAGCGAAGTATGGATCAAACACAGGAAGAAAATATAAATTAGAAGGTAGCATATCAAGATTTGGAAGATTTGGGATGGTTTGATTCTTGACAAAGATGTAAGTTGGATTTTTATGATAGAAAGTATGATAAGAGTAATCTATGGTTAGAAACTAAAATTGAGAAAAGAAGGCTCTCAAAAAAATTTTAGAAGTTGAACTTTCGAATGTCCTTATTGCATTCGTTCCTCTTATTTATAGAAAGGATCAACACATACAAAAGATAGCCACATTATTAGTGGCGACAGACATCTACTTTAGCAAAAGTAGATCTTATCGAACAAACAACTTTACAGAAAAGAAAAACAAAGACAAAAACAAAAGATAGCCACATTATTAGTGGCGACAGACAGCATCTACTTTACAACAAAGACAAAACACAAATAGTGACTACTTTTGTCACATCACAAAATATCACACAAAGAGTGACTACTTTTGTCACATCACATAATATCAACCTTGCTTTTTCTAGATATTGGCTGCATGATGTGACTTGGATGACTATTCTTGATAAGCTTTGAAAAATTCTTGATTAGCTTGTAGTTTTGAAATCTTGATGAGGTGATGGTGACGGCAGGCATAGGGGCCTGAAGGCATGGGCCTGAATTTATGAATTGGTATGGGCCTGAATGGAAGGCATAAGCCTAATAATGGCAGGCGGGGGCCTGAATTAATATAAATCAATAATATACTCAGGGGAGCCTGAGATTCCTTCATTTTCTGAATTATTTTTTGATTTAGCAGACTGAGTTTCTTCAATTCTTTGAAGTCTCTCATTTATTTTTCTGGATTCTTACTGCATTTTCTTTAATTCTTGAAGAATGAGACTGGATGTATCTAAAGGAATTTCATATGAAGATGAGACTTGAACAGGATTTGCGTACTTTATTGGTTCCTATTCCTTTTCATTTATTTTCAAAGATGTTTTTTTTCTACAGGGATGCTTTTTTATAAGATTTCGGGATAATTTTGCTAAATGATGGAGAAAGATGTTCAATTGGATTAAAACTTTCTTCTTTAATTGAACTAACATCAAACTTTTCCCATCATCTTATATAAATTTCTCGAACCAAATGTGTAGCTAGATTTCCTGCTAAATCCTTGATTGTTGCAGTATTATAGTTCCACTTTAGTATCCATGGGATTTGCGTTCCTGATTGGTTCCTGTTCCTTTTCATTTATTTTCAAGGATGCTTCTTTATAAGATTTCGGGATAATTTTGTTGAATGATGGAGAAAGATGTTCAATTGGATAAAAACTTTCTTCGTTAATTGAACTAACATCAAACTTATACCACCATTTTACATAAATTTCTCGAACTTAATGTGTAGCTGGATTTCCTGCTAAATCCTTGATTATTGCGGTATTATAGTTCCACTTTAGTATCCATGGGATGGTGTACTTGAAAACAAAATGAAATAATGTTAATCCTTCTTTTTCATAAAGTGACTTGATAGCAGGAGAAAATTTTGCTTCAGTTGGACCGAATCTAGGCAACCATTCATGGTGAAACCATGGTGGAAAATTAATTCCAATTGATTTTCTATAAGTAATGTACCATAAATGTCCTTCTGATGGCTTCTTGTAAAATAGTATGACCTTCCATGCTTCAATATAATCATTGCAACTTATTGATATTGTTGTCTATTCTTCTAAAGTTCTGATATTCTTTAGGGCTATCGGCTAATGAAAATGAAAAGGTATTTTAACTAAGCCTTGTTGCTTTATCCATTCATCACTTGATAAAACTCTCTACATTTTTAGTTTTGAGTAAGCAATTTCTTCTGAATTGGCCTTTTTGAAATGATCAAAAATAATTGAGTCTATCTGTGAAAGTAAAGCTTCATAAAATTTCATAGAGACATTAGTTCTTGGGATGAAGTTATGAGCATTGGGAATAATAGCATTGACTTGATTTTCCAAACTGAGGCTATGATGATGATAGTCAAGAAGATAAACAGAAAAATAGTTTTTTAGCTGATAGCTGAATTTTTGTTCAGAATGGGTGACTGAATTATTGAACTGGTTGAATAATAGAGTGAATTTATTTTGGGTTGAGACATTTTGTCTATGATAAGTGAGGAGGGATTTACCTTTATCCATGATGATCTGAAATAAAGAATTTTATGGTGTTACAAGGAATTCTCTGGATAAGAAATCTGGAAGGGGGTTATTTTCTCCTTTTATATTTTCGATATCAAAATAAAAAATACTTAAAATAGCTTGCCATCTGACAAATATTTGTTTTGAAACTAAATTTTTATATCTTTCAAAAGTATTTCTTTTGTTGATTTACAATCGACCCTCATTAAAAACTTTTGATTTAAAACATATGCTTGAAATTTTTGAACTAAAAAAACAATTTCCAAAATTTCCTTTTTAACCGTGGTGTAATTTTCTTGGGTGCTATTCCAGAGTCTTGATGTATAACAAACAAGTTGTTCATTTCCTCCCGGGGTTTTTTGGAGTAATATTCCACCATAATCTATATCAGAGGCGTCTATCTGATTGATTATTTTATAATTGGAATTAGCTAAATGCAAACATGGGAGGGCTTTTACTTTTGATTTAATTTTTCGTATTGCTTCTATATGGGTAGAGGTTCAAACAAATTTATTATTATTTTTAAGGAGTTCTAAAAGACATTTTTATCTATTGCAGAATTTTTATGAAAATCTGACAAATAATTTAGGCATCTTAAAAATCTTTGTAATTGTTTTTTATCTATTAGTTGATCAGGAAATTTATCTGCAAATTCGATAACTCTATTAATAGGAGTTATTGTTTGATTATGTATTCGAAATCCCAAAAAATTTATAGTCGTTTGAAAAAGTTTTATTTTTCGTTGAGATAGTACTAATCCATTTTTAATTATTATAAATTGAAATGTATGCAAATGATTCCAATGTTCATCAATCGTTTTAGAAAATATAAGAATGTCATCGATATATACTAAAATATATTCATGATAAGCATGGAATATTTCATTCATCATTTTTTGGAATTCTGAAGGTGCATTTTTAAGGCCGAAACTAATGTGCAAACCAAACCGCCATTCACGTTATAGGTCTTATAACGTATTAAAGATATACTATGAAACAAAATGTTTCATAGTAGGTCCAATCCCCATAGGCCTTATAAAGTGAAGGGCACATTTGGTCTTATAACGTTATTAACCTACTATAAAACCTATAACGTTTAGGGCCTATTCTTTATTTGGTCCTATGGGGATTGGACCTATAACGTGAATGAAACATTTGGTCCTATGGGGATTGGGTGTTTTCAAGACTATAAACGTTTGTCAATGGATTGATATTAGGTTGGGCTGACCTCTCAAGGCTATGAATTTGTCTCCTACCGACACATCTAACTTTGCCCATTCTGGATCATGTGGGGGAAAACCATACTATGGACTTTATTGGAGGCTTGCCTAAGTCGAATGGTTTTGAGTGCATCTTGGTAGTGGTTGTTTGGTTGAGTAAGTATACTCATTTTCTACCCCTCACCCCCTTTTAAGGTGGTCTACCTCCATGGGGTGTCTTTTTCAATTATGTTGCACCAGGATAAGGTCTTTGTGAGGTCTTATGGGATAAAACACGTCAAACAATTGGATAATTCTCTTAAACGTAGTATAGCACACCATCGATAAACTTATTGAATCTTAATTGCATTGTTTCACTTTTTCCAAGCTTAAGCAATAGTTTTCATGGATTCCATGGGCTGATTTTGGGTACAGTTATTTATTTCATTCGGCTGCACAAACTACACATTTTAAGGTCTTGTTAGATTGCAACCCCCCTTCAATCATATTGCTATGAGAGGCCTTCTAATGTGTTTAAGGTGGATTACTTATTCGAGGCTCGGGATTCAGCTTTGGATGAGCTCAAATTACAGCTTTCTAAAGCCCAAAAATGCAAGAAGTCTTTCATTGATTGCACCACTATCATGTCGAGTATGTTGTAGATGATTTAGGTTTTCTTAGTCAGTGACCTTATCATTTGAAGTCCCTTACGTTGCATCAACAAAAAGCTCAGCCCTCAGTTCTTGCGCCATTTCCTGTTAAGGTTCGCATTGATGTTGTTACTTACCGCAAAGTAGCTCACTGATGCTGCAATTCATCATGAGTCGGTGTTGCATGTCTCTCAAATTTGCCTAGCACAAGATACCCAATTTCATTCTAAACCGCTGTCCCCCACCCCCCACCTATCTAGAGACCTTGAAATGGCGTTTTGACTGCACAAGTTAATGGGCATGCATCCTAGAATTTTAGGCGACACGAAAGTTTTCATTAAATGGATCATCCTTCCTAATCTACTTGGGAATCATTTTCCTCCATTGCTACTCAATTTTCAAGCCATTGGGTAATTCTCTTCAACGTAGTATATCGTACAATCGATAAACTTATTGAATCTTATTTGCATTATTTCACTTTTTCCAAGCTAAAGCAATAGTTTTGATGGATTCCATGGGCTGATTTTTGGTACAGTTATTCATTTCATTCGGCTGCACAAACTACACAGTTTAAGGTCTTGTAAAATTCCAACCCCCCTTCAATCATTTGCTATGAGAGGTCTTCTAATGTATCTAAGGTGGATTACTTATTTGAGGCTCGAGATTCGTCTTTGGATGAGCTGAAATTACAGCTTTCTAAAGCCCAGAAATGCTTGAAGTCCTTCATTCATTGTCATCACTGTCACGTCGAGTATGTTGTAGGTGATTTAGTTTTTCTTAGTCAGTGAACTTATCACTTATAGTCCCTTACGTTGCATCACAACGAAAAGCTCAGCCCTCAGTTCTTGTGCCATTTCCTGTTAAGGTTCGCATTGATGTTGTTTCTTACCGCCTCAAGTTGCTCACTGATGCTGCAAGTCATCATGAGTTCGGTCTTGCGTGTCTCTCAAATTTGCCCCAACGCGAGATACCTAGCTTCATTCTCAACCATTGTCCCCCACCCCCTACCTATCTAGTGACCTTGAAATTGTGTTCTGACCACATAAGTTAATGGGCATGCGTCCTAGAATTTTAGGCAACTCGACAGTTTTCATTTAATGGATCGTCCTTCCTAATCTTCTTGGGAATCCTTTTCCTCCATTGCTACTCAATTTTCAAATTTTCATCTTGAATACAAGATGAGACTTTTAATGAAACTTTCAGCCGAGGCTATTGATAGGCCAACCGTGCGTGTTACATACATTAGGAAGTACAAGAAGTAGGATAGAAGGCTCAAGGTAAACTAACCTATGCAATATTTGAGTGGTACACTTAAGTGCTGTAATGGAATACAGAAATGTATAAAAGTGATTTGTTAGTGTTGTAGAGGTTATGGAATAATTGGGTTAGGGTCCTTGCAATTGGGTGAGAGAGCAAACTCAAGCTTTCCCTCCTTTTGTATCTCTTTCACTTGATAAAAAGAAACTTGCAAGGAATTAACTGCCAGATTTGTTCTTAAATGTCAACCTGCCAGCAGCTTTCACAAGGACATGAGCTAAATTATCACACATCGAAGAGCTTCCAATAAATCATAAGTTATAGAACCGAGCCATCACAGAGAGTAATCACAGTGCCAAAAAGTATGAAGGATGTTTTGTTGAAAAGAAACTAGTAAGGACAAAAACTTTCCAGAATCGTTCTTTAAATGTAAACTTACAAGTTCCTGTACTAGGAATAGATCTACGTTATCACACAGTGAAGAGCTTCCGATGAATAAAGCAGTTCCATTACTAAGTAAAATGCAAGATGTAAAGATGATGATAGGATGTCTACAGATGATATGCTTAAATGACATCAATAAAAAGAGTACACATCAAATACAGGAAGAGATGACAAGAACTTACTCAACTGCAGAGGAAGGTTTGTCATCTTGCTCATAGAGAGAAACTAGCACTACAACAGAACAACATAGTAAGGTATGCGCTAAATAAATTGTAAAATAACATGCTAGCAATTTAATCGGACTCCAAACAAAAAACACAACAAAACTTTTTTTTTATCCAAGAAAATAATAAAACTTGAATAACCTTTAGTGAGGGCATCTAAAACTCCACTATTTTCCAAGTACTTTCTAAAAGCCTCTTTCTTTGAATCTTTTTCCTGCATTAAACATTCAAAGTAGAACTTAGAAAAGAACTTCAATAATCCCAACGCATGTGATTGTTGAAAGAAAATCCTAAATTACAAGACCTTGAGATAAATTCAAGAGTTGCATGACTGACACCATCAGTAACCCTAATTATTATTTTAATTGAAAAGGAAGAAATCATTTGAGCTCTACTTTAAGATTTGCACTCCCTCCTTCTTTTGAATACAGATTCTATTTATAAATTGTGATGTGACATAATCAAGCACGTTAACTTCAGCTAACATATAGAAATTAGCAAGAAAGTTCAATCAATATACTATTTAGCATTTCGGTACATCATACAGAAAATCAGAATATTAGCATCATGAGTTTGTTAAAAATTCCCTACAGTTAGACAAGTAACATAGAAAGTGAAGTAGTTAGCCTAATACATATAAGTAATGAGCCAGTGAGCTACCTTAAAGTTTATCCATACTTTTATTAACAAAAGGTAGAAGCTCAAATTTTATTTTAAGCATGCAAAAGTTAACCATTTTGATGGTTTCTCAATTTAGTTTCAATGTAATGTGTCGCGCTAGATAGAAACAGCGTAGTATGGTGGTGTTTAAAGTCACTTTAATAATTTAAAACAAGATTTATTAGTTCTTTTTTTTCTTCTTTTTTTTTTTTTGCTTCTTAGTAGTCTCAAATATTTCGAGGCATTTGAATTAAGTTTTGAGCATTTTGCAAGAAGTTGGATAGGTTTCCAAACAAACCCCTCCGCCAAGATTAAGAGCAACCAACGGGATAACCAAAACCTAATCTAAAAAGAACAGTCAGATACCCAAAAGACACCATTTGCAACAGCGATGGTTGGTGAAAAATAAATAAATCAAGCAAAGAACCTACTCTATGGCTTGATATAAACCAAAATGCTGACGAGCAATCAGAATAGATTCAATGTAAGGGAACTGAGAAGGGGATTTGAGGGTACGTACCATCTTTACAACGTCGATCATTGGAGTCAATTAGAGAACCATTGACCAGTAGATCTGAGATGGATCGAATAGGAGATAACGGACTTGCAATTTGAGGGCTTGAACAAGGGTGGGTGTGAAGTGGAACAGTGCGTAAGGGCGAGGAATTGGCTGAAAAAGCATGTTACGCAGCTGTAGTTCAGGGAGCGTTAATTGGTCTCGAGATGCGTATTAGTTCTTGATGGCTTTTACATCTAGTGCTGGAATTTAGTAAGGTGAGAGACAGTAGCACACGATGGAGATAAGTACACAAACTGCTATCATGAGATACGCTTCGAGACACGAACTTCTAGACAAATTTGAAGTTTTGTTTCTTTATGCTTAAAGAGTTGAAATCATTACTTCAAGAAAAAAAAAAAAAAAAAAAAAAAAAAAAAAAAAAAAAGAAAGTTGAAATCGTAATCAAGCATCAACAATCAGTTGGTCGAAATAGTAAGGGATTTAATTGATCCTTTTAAGTAAGGTCTTAAGTTTGAGTCGCCTCCTCCATCCCTTTCCACCACCACCACTTCTTCTCTCAACACCACACCAATCGCTCCATCAACCTCTAGATCCCCACACATCCCAATACCTCTTTTTCCTCGCCAACTCACTTGATAGGATCATGAACACCTTCTTCGTCAGCAGTGACGAAGACAATAACAGATATTAAGTTGTAGATTCGCAGTCGATAGATGTTAAGGCCAACTAAGTTAGCTGGTTGGAGTTGGGGGAGGGGGTAACGTTGAGGCGGTCGTTAGCGTCGAATAGGCCAACGACACTAGTGCCGGCAGAGTTAATGGTGGGAGTGAGGAAGGGAGAGAGGAAGCTAGGATAATGGAGTGTTGTCAGACAGTGCCCCATCAATTGAGTGCATCAAGCTCTTTCTCTCCCTTTACAACACACACCCCTGCACCTCATTTTTATATAGGACCAACTGTCATATAAGCTTGTTGTAGATTGTGTTGTGAAATGTTGTTGTTGTAGCATTTCCTTATAATCAATTAATACTACAAATTTAAGATTACAATAATGATTTAAAGCATTGAAATCATAACTATGGTGGCCAAAAATCCCAAGGCAACCCTAGGCACTGTCATATCACCAGACACGTCATTAACCTTTGCCACATCAAGTACTCCTATCGATGATGCCATGCGACTCATCTAGTTACTTACACATTTTCCAACAAATCTAACTTAACCAGTTATGAAATTTATATTTGTCAATTTAGTTATTTCAATGATTTTATATTTTTTATAACGTTTGGGTATCCAAGCCCTGCCTGACTAATCCCCAACGTGCAATGGACCCCCTACCAGGTAGTTAGGCCAGTGGCCCAAACGAACTTGTCAATATAGGGAATCAAACCCGGAATAGATAATCGCTTAACACCTCCTTGGCTTTACTCGTAAAAGGATCTGCACTCAGTTATCCAACAAAAATGATGACGAGTCCAATGAGTAAAATCCCTAGATAAGTCTGCAAAATATTCATTTATAAAACAAATAAAAGGCTACAAGACATGCAAGTAATACATTTGGCAACAGAAAGGCATACATGCATGAATGTAGTTAATTAACGGAAAGCATGAACATCAAGAGCATAAGCCAGCATTATCAGGAAAGCAAACAGGCATAAATAAACAAAAATAAGTACAAATCACAACTGAACTGTATGAGAAAACACGAATTAAACCATTGGTTAAACTGGGCGCCGCTACCATATAGTATTCATCTCTATTTGGTGATAAATAAACCACCCGTACCTCTTTTGATCGCTCAGAAATTTCATAAAATGGTCTTTCTAAAGACCCCCAATGACCAATCCTTGCATGAATCGATAAGGATCTAAGGAGTCCAACATTGATTCCTTCAGATGTGTCAATTGGGCAAATACGTCCATAGTGACTAGGATGGATATATCATATCCGAGAACTAGCAGTTCAGCCTGTCAATCCCCCAGGACCCAAATAACTCAATTTTTGCCTATGAACTATTTATGTCAATGGATTTGTTCGATCCAAAACTTGAGATAAAAGGGTGTAGGCAAAAAAATGATTCATAAGTGGTTGTTACTAGAGTTGAAGTTACCAAATTTTGCAGAGTCGGCATTAATTTATGCCTAATTGCTCCACATATAGTTCCTCAAACCTCATTTTTCTAAACGACCTAGAGCCAATTCGAATTGATCTTGTAACAGATCCGCTACAGAATGAATACGTTTATTTTTCAAGTGATTCATATCATCAAGTGTACCCATTCCAGATTTCATTCCGATCAAATGATCCGCAGCTGCCAATATATCTCGCGATAACAAAAATGTAACGTCTTGAGGTATATCAAGATTCAATCTACGGTTAATATTTCGCTGACCAATCCTTCCTAACTCACATCTTTGTTGAAAAACTTCTTTTGTAATTCCCTACATAAGGATTTAGAAAATATCAGATCCCCGCTCATACAAGCAAATTGTTGATAAAACTCCAAAATGGCATTTTCTTTTGACCCAATATTTTTTTCTCCTTATCATTTGAGAAAGAAAAGAAAATTTCAGGGTAGCAAACATTATCTATTATTTCTCTTAGATTCGAACCCATAGCTGATAATAGAACTAGAATAGATATTTTTTGTTTCCTACTCACACGCACCAATATCCTTGCTTTTGTATCAATCTCTAATTCTGATCTTCCTCCCTAATCTCATATTATGGTACAGGCATAAGCTGAAATTCCGTTATGGTCCAATTCGGAACGGTAATAAATACCGGGGCTTTGCAATATTTGATTGATCACAATTATGTATATTCCATTTACTATAAAGGTTCCGAGGGAATTCATTAGAGGAATGTTTCCAATAAATATGGTTTATTGTTGTATATCCCCACCAGTTCTCCAAATCAATCCCCGCGGGTACATATAATTCAGAAGAATATGTCAGTGATTCATATACAACATCTCGTTCTTTTATCAAAGGTTCTACCAATTGATATGTTTCCACAAATAATTGAAATTCCATTTCTTGATTTGTATCTTCAATATTTGGAAACTTATAAAGTTCTTCTATTAAGCCCCGATCAATGAACCCATATAATTCCTCAAATTGTATCTGACTAAACCCAGGTATTGTAAACATTCCCCCATTTCCATCCCCGAGCATCTTTAGTTTCCCATTTATCAAAAAAATCCCATTCATCGGCTCATTCTTCATTGAGACATACGGGTCATTTTAGCAATGATGGAATGTATATTCTATTTACTGAATCATATGAAATTTTATCTAACTCTATATATGATATGATGGAATGTATGAAATACATATGCGCGAAGGAATACAGAGAATTTGCTACTCATTGTTCAAATTCGAGTTTGCATCAGATACGAATAGAAATGAAGTGAGAAAATATTTCGGGAAACAAAATTCTGTTAATTAGACTTACAGAGTGTTGTATGGAATAGAATATCAAACCTAATGTAATTTGTACCTATTATTATGATATTACGATCCGATTGGGTGCCAGAAAAGTAAATGTATTTTGGATTTGCCTTGCTCGTTATGAATGAGATAAAGATAGAAAAGACAGAATAATCAAAAAACAATATAGAGTTTACTTTTCGTTTTTTCTTTTTATGCGAATTTCTGGATTCAGTTGTTCAAAAAGGATTCGCAGCGAAAAGAAACATTCTTATCCATTTGTTAGTCTAATTCGTGGAATACGATTGAAGTGCAAAAGGAGGATTGTACTTATTAATAAAAATTAAGCACACGTGGATAGAGCTATCCACCTATCTGTGTATTGCCTATCCCAGTCAGTTCTACTTGGGGCAATGTCGGTCGTGCTATATCATAATTTCTATTTGATATTCAATATATTCAAAAAAAATTGGAGCACGATAACTCCCCGAATTCCCTACGAGTATATATATATATCTAAGTATAAGATGCCAGATTAGGTATATCCATGTAACAATTTCAGTGTTGTGGTTTACATATACACATATAAGTTGTTATAATTGAATAATTGAAATTGAAAAAAAAAGATTGATTAGTGAAAAGAATAGATACTGATTCGTTGTGTATCAATGCCATTTTCTTATGACAGGACAGTAAGGATAAGGAAATGCAATTTGAGACCCAAGAACCCTTCACGAATTAACAATGAATAGTTAATGGTTCAACTTGCTTGCCCCGAATTTTTTATTCTGTGACCGAAACCCCAAAAATTTCTTTCAATTTTCAATAGAAAAAAGCAATAAGATTTGCTGGGTCACGGTCCTGACAAGTGTAACACAAGTCGGGTTAAATTTTGATGGTTGTTACAGTATAGCTTGTGTCCTCAAAAGTCGGAGGATCCCCTGAAGCTGCTAGCTATGTGAAGTAACCTATTGGGACACCTTGGCAAGTCTCGCCTAAACGTCTCCCAAACCGCTATCATTGGTCTCGAGTTGATCGGTCATCGCCATATGAAAAGAAAGCGATTTCTCGATCAGAACATAAATATCGATAGTACTAGTATACAATACATCAAATAGCTCATATAGTCTTGTTTTAATTTCCCCAACTCTCCTCACTTCCCTACTAAAACTTAAGTCAGGATCGTAGGTTTTCACTCTAAGTTCAACCATTGTTCTAACTAATAATTGGTTTGTGTCTTAACTGGTTGTAATTAAATCAAGAGTCAAGTTTTTAAAAAAAACTTTAGGCTCTGATACCAACTGTGACAGCTCTAGTTCCATAACCTTAAAATGGGCCCCACCCGGCCTAAACTTACGTGGCCTCGAGTCAACTCTTACGAAGCCAACGCAAGCCTAGTCATTCTTCCTTACTATTATCCATTAATTAAGCATTATTATAAAAAATTTAATGAGTTATTCAAATTAGTAATTTATCAAAGTATAGCGGGAGCAATTAAAACCTAAAACTAATATAATTAACTCTAAGGCATCGTCAGGACATCCTAGGGTGTGGAAACCTCGCATATGTATACCACCATCAAGTATATCCCGAAAAAAGAGTAAATCATATCATATACATGTCCCAAGATCTCTCACAAACCCATTAACCTAATGTGAATAAAACAATATATATAAATATTACAAAATAACCTACATTTGTACAAGATGGAGAATTGTCTTGATGTCCTCACAACAAATCACCCAAAAGTGGAGTTTTACCCCTGTTCGACTGTGAATCTGCACATAATCAAACACAAGAATGACGAGTCCAAGTAAGTAACGCCAGTAGGATCTAAACAGTATTTCGAAACAAGTAAAGCAATCTATATTCATGCAGATAGAAGAAATGCATAAGGAACACATGAATAAAGTCTATAAATAATCAATATCAATCGAAATATGAATGTCTAGGAATCAAAACAAAGAGGCATAAGTAGTCCTGACCAAAAGGTCGTTGAGTCGAGAAAAACCCTACAAGAATTTGATTCTAGGATGTGGTACATCCAACAAGCCCTAAATCCATGAGATGTGAGACTTCTTGGTAATCAAGCTAAGAACTCACACGCCATACATAACTAGTAACCAATGCAGTGCATCCCTAGGTCATGGCTCTGGCATATTAACTCAGATGACCACTCCTTCCAAGGATCACTGTTGACTCACTTGCCCTCAGACAACTCAATAAAAATGAAAATCCAAAGATAGATATAAAGCAATAACGATAAAAAATTAAAGCTAAATTAAAATAACTGTACATTTCCTATAAGTTGCTAGAGTTGGGATTCATTCACCCGAGCATGGCACCTTGGGTGCGCTGGTCTTATTTGTGGAGAAAAAGGACGACAGCCTGAGATTGTTTATTGATTACAGACAGCTCAACAGGGTTATAGCGAAGAACAAGTATCCACTTCCTCGCATTGATGACTTGTTCGACCAGCTGATAGGAGCACAGTGGTTCTCGAAAATTGATTTGAGATATGGGTACAATTAGTTGAGGATTAGAGCAGAGAACAGGGAGAAGACTATTTTTTACACTGGATACGGGCATTACTAGTTTACAGTCATGCTTTTTGGGTTGACTAACGCCGTAGTGATGTTCATGGATCTCATGTATTGGGTGTTGAAAGAGTACTTGGATAGGTTTGTTATTGTGTTTATCAAGGACATCTTTATCTACTCCAGAACTCATGAGGATCATGAGGAGCACCTCAGGCTGATTTTACAGATTTTGAGGGCGCACAAAATGTATGCTAAGTTCAGTAAGTACGAGTTTTGGCTTACAGAGGTCAGATTTCTTGGGCACAACGTCGGAGCTGGCGAGGTGTCAGTGGACCCTACTAATGTTAAAGTAGTGATTGATTGGCCTACACTGAGACTAGTGACAGATATCCGTAGTTTTCTGGCGTTGGTAGGCTATTACAGGCGATTTGTTCATGACTTATCGAAGATTGCGGCACCTATGACGCAATTGACGAAAGACACCAATTTTTAGTGGAATATTAGCTGTGAGCAGGCTTTCGTAACATTGAAGGAACGCTTGACTACCGCACCAGTTTTAGTATTACCTTAGTCAGGGAAGGGCTTTGAGGTAAACATCGATGCTTCTAAGGTCGGTTTAGGTTGTGTTTTGATGCAGGACGATAGAGTGATTGCCTATGCATCCCGACAGTTGAAGATTCACGAGAAGATTCTAGCGGCAGTAGTTTTTGCACTGAAGATTTAACATCATTATCTCTATGGGGAGCAATTTTTTTTATTTACCGCCAAAGGAATTTGAAATACCTCTTCACTTAAAAGGAACTGAATATGCGACAGAGGAATTGGCTTAAGTTCTTCAAGGATTATGATTTCTTTTTGAAGTACCACTCGGGGAAGGCCGATGTTATTGCAGACGCATTGAGCCGCAAAAGGGCAGACTCAGAGATTCTTACTTACTATATGACACATGAGAATGGATTACTCGAGGCGATCGAGTTGATGTATTCTGTTGATATCACGACCAATACCAAAGTGTTTATTTATGGGTAGATGAGGACTCAAATAGTGTCGATTTAGAGTGTACTCAAGGATTAGTAGGTAGATAAGCGGTATTAGAGGTTCTTAGAGTTTCCTTAGAGTTTGGATCATCCAAATTTAAGTCAGTCGACAGAGTCATGCCTGAGATTTAAAAGCCGATTGTGGATTCCATCAGTGGCTGATTTATGTGATGAAATAATTCATGAGGCTAACCGCTTACGTTTTATGGTTCATTTCGGTTGGACCAAGATATATGCTAATGTGCGTCATCTTTTCTGGTGGCCAGGATGAAAACATTATTTCTGATTATGTTCAAGCATATGAGGTATGCTAGTGAGTTAATGCTAAGCATCAGAGGCTCGGTGGGTTATTATAGCCACTTCTCCTTCCATGGTGGAAGTGGGAGCATGTTGCCATGGATTTCATCAGTGGTTTACCTCAATCTCGGTGCAAGCATGACAACATCTGGGTAATTGTGGACAAGTTGAAGAAGTCCGCTAACTTTTTAGTAATGTCTACCCTTATTAGGTGGATAAGTTGACGAGCTTGTACAAGAGAGATTATTCAGTTTCATGGTGTTCCGTTATCAATTATGTCAGACAAAGGGCCACAGTTTACGTATCAAATTTAGCGTAGCATGCACGCACAGTTCGACACATGGTTGGATCTCAGTACCGCCTATCATCTCAGTACCGACACATGGGAGGAGTATCTTCATCTGTATAAGTTTACCTACAATAATATTTATCATGCCAGTATTGGTATGGCACCATTTGAATCATTCTACAGTAAACCATTCAGATCTTCATCTTGTTGGATGAAGCCTGAGGATGTGGTAGCTATTGGGCTAGAGATTGTAGTGGATCACACATAGAAGGTACAACAGATCAGATTGAGGTTGAAAGGTGCCCGAGTGAAGTAGAAGAAATAATATGACATGTATTACAACAAGTTAGAGTATTAATTTGAGGATTATGTTTATCTACAGGTATCTCTAATGAAGGGTCACATAAGGTTTAGGATTAGAGGGAAGGTTATACCTAGGTTCATTAGTCCATTCAGAGTGGTTAAACGGATAGGCAAGGTTACGTATGAGCTGGAAATGCCACCTTAGTTGTTTGGGATTCACTTTGTGTTTCATGTTTCGATGCTTCGACTAGATAGGTCGAGAGAGGGCAGACGACCGATAGGGGACTTGAATGGGATAGACTTGAGGGAGGACATCACCTATGATGAGTAGCCTATTCAGATTTTGGACCATAAGGTGAAGATTTTAAGGAACAAAAAGATCTAACAATCATTGTCGAATGGCAGCACCATGAGGGTGAGGAGTTGACGTGGGAGCTCGAGTCGTATATATATGAGTACTTTCCCTACCTCTTTTGAATTCAGAGAGTTTTTCCTTGAATTTTATTTTAATTTCTAGGATGAAATTCCAATAATTTGGGAAGACTGTAACAGTCCTAAAAATTTAACTCGTGCCACGTGCCATTTAAGTCATACGTGAGACCATTTGCCGTGATACACATGTCGGGTTCTAGGTCATCGACATAGAGGTATGTTATTTTTGTTTGGTGTTTATATTACATATTTTATTACCTAAATGTAAATCTAATTGTCGAAACGTGTGAGGATGTGTATCTTGAACGAGATTGAGTTGTGGACCAAATTCAACCTGGCGAAACGTGCGGAATGGGTACTGGGCAGACTAGTTATAGGTATACGATAATTCGGGGGGATATAGTTAATGAAACACTGAAAAAATGCAATTTAAAATGATAATTAATTAATATGGGAACGTGTCCCAATCGATAATTTCGTCATTCACACATGACAGTGCCAGTCGTGTGTTGGCTGGGTATGCGAACGCTCGGGAAATCAATTTTGAAGTTGAACAAGGTTAAGGTCAAAGGACCAAGTCAGCATGGAGTCACCCAATAGAATTATAAAAGTTGTTGGATGAGGTGATTATAGACCATTAGATCAACCTATGGATATAGGGTTAAGTCAAGATGCCAAAAATGGTATAGGAGGCGTTTTGGTGTTTTGTCACCTTTTCTCTCTCCTCTTGTAAACAAAAAACAAAATTCACCAAGGGTTTTGAGATTCTCAAGTGGAAATCAAAGGCCGAGGATTGACCTACGACACGTATTAAGGTGAGATCTTGTCTGCTCGGTCCATTCTCGTTATTTCGGATACAATTTTGTGCCTTTTCGTCAAAATTCGGGAGCAACACCTTGAACATTGGATTTTCTGGGTTTTTGAGGTTTTTTGTGATGGTTTGAAGAGTCAATTAAGGCATTTTGCATTTGGTTGCTATGGTTCTTGGAAAAAATATATAAATTTTACAATTTTTGGTGATCTTGGATTTGATTTTTGGGAACGATGATTATGGACATTTTTGGAATGGTTTGACGATTGTTTTTTAAAGTGTTCGAGGTCCCTACAAGGTAGGGATAGGCTTGGAACATAACGATGCGAACTAGGGTTTCAAAAACCTTGACAATGAGAAATCGCACCTTGCGCTGGCCGTGGTACCCAGGGCCAGAGGTCACTGCCCTAGTAGCGCTGTGAGTGACACTTTGGGACTTGTTCCCACAATGCCACCTACTATGCGAGGCCATAAGTTTTGGAATTTTTTTTGAATTTTTTAGATTGTCAGAGCTTCTCTCGAGTATCCAAATGGGTTCAAACCAGACCCAATAATCGACCCAATTATACAAATGAGTGACATTATGGAAAATTAAAAATTTTAGGGAAACTAACAGAAACTAAAATATAAATGGGAAAACTTGACTTTAATATAAGCAATTGGATTCAAATGACTATATGGGAGTGTAGTTCTTTGACAGGCATACGGGGATCAGCTGGTGGTGAGTTGGAGTCGTGAGAGTGCAATTAAATCGGATACAGGTAATAAAACAACTAGGAAATGTACTGTTATTTCAATTGATAAATTGTTATTGTTATTGCTCTGTATCTGTCTTTGGATTCTCATTCTGGTTGAGTTGTTCAAAGGCAAGTTAGTTAATGGTGGTCCTTGGAAGGAGTGGGCATTTGAGGTAATATGCCAGAGCCATGACCTTGAGTGAGCTGCACTGCACTAGTTACTGGTTCTGTATGAGGTGTAAGTTCTTAGCTGGATTACCAGGAAGTCTCACATCTCATAGATTTAGGGCTTGTTAGATGTACCACATCCTAGAATCCAAGTCTTGTAGGGTTTTCCTCGACTCAACGACCTTTTGGTTGGGACTACTTACCCCTATCTATTTTGATTCCTGGACATTCATATTTCAATTGATATTTATTATTTACAATCTTTATTTATTCATGCGTTCCTTATGCTTTTCTTCTATCTGCATGAATATAAACTGCTTTACTTGTTTCAAAATACTGTTTAGATCCTACTAGTGTTAGTTACCTTGATTTGTCATTCTTGTGTTTAACTGTGTGCAGATCCACAGTTGAGTAAGGGTAAGGTGTGATGGCCCCAGTTCCATAAACTAAAAATGGACCCCGCCCGGCCTAGACTTACGTGGACCCTCGAGCCAATTTCGTTGAGTCATCACGTGCCTAATCAGCCTTCCTTACCATTTACCATTTATTAAAAAATTTAAGTTTGAGTTATTCATATTAGTAAGTTATCAAGTATAGTGGAAGCATTAAAATCTCAAACCAATAGAAATAACTCTAAGACACTAGTCAGGATAGCCTAGAGTGTGGAAACCCCGCATATGTATACCTATATCAATATATATCAAGTTAGAGGAGAGTACATCATAGTATACATGTCCAATATCTCTCATAAACCCATATCCCAATGTGAACAAAACAAATATATACATAACACAAAATATACCAAAACCTACGTCGATGATAAAGGGAGAGCTGCTCTGGTATCCTGAAAGTAAGTCGTCCAACTGAGGAGCATTTCCCTCGTCTTGACTACGAATTTGCACTTAGTTAAACACAAGAATGACGAGCCCGGGTAAGTAATGCCAATCAATATGTTTACAACATTTTGAAAGAAATAAGCAAACTATATCCATGCCGATAGAAAGAAAAGTATAAGGAATGCAAGAATAAATAAATACTGTAAATAAACATGACTCAATCGAAGATGAGTGTTTAGGAAAACAAATAGAGAGACGCAAGTAGTCCAGGCCAAATAGTCATTGAGTCGAGAAAAAACACCTACAAGACTCGGAGTTTAGGACGTGGTACACTCACACAGGTAGGAAACTCGGAGGAAAACTTAGGAAAGATATGCACAGGTAAGTGGGACTCTTAGCTTTTATCAATTATGCAATGTAAAATAGTATTATTAGAGCACATAGTGTTATGGACTAGGAATGGGGCAATGTATCGTAGTTTGACTAATTTTACTAAATGTTTTTATACTGAAAAATAAATTTGGGAAGAGGTTTGATGAAATGAATCGGCCTGGGGTTTGTAACTGTGTTGGATGGCCAACCAACACCGCGCCCCTAATGACCTAGAGTATCCCGATTAATCCTTTCCATTTGAGTTGGCGGCACATCGGTCATGATCCAATAAGATGATCAGTGATTAGTTTATTGACGATGTGGGAGTGTGACTCTGTTTTCATTTGAGTTGGCGGCACATTGGTTATAAACCAATCAGATGATTAGTAATTGGTTTATTGACGATGTGGGAGTGCGACTCTGTTCTAATACCGAAATCTAAAATACAAATCATGGGTATAGTTGCGATTGACCAATGAACTTGCATCTATTTATGTATTGTTTATATTATTTCAAATGCTCCTTTACCTATGCATTGAATTCATGTTGTTATGCATAGTTTCTTCATATTAATTGATAATTGATGGATCTTATGAGAGTCACTTACTGAGAATGTAAGTGCTCACCCACGTTAACATTTCCAAGTAATGGACGTGCGCTAGGATCTAGGAAAGGAGAAGATTAGGAATCTAAAATCTTCCCTGCGTTGTCATGATTTCCGCTTAATATACATATATTGTATTGAATTATGATTTTGTAATAATCAGGGGGAATACAAGTTTAATACCGAGGTTTACACCTGTTTTCTATATGTTGAATATTAACGAAAAGCTTTTAATTTTTCTTTGCGTTTTGATTTAATTTTGTTTATTGATTATCGAGATATACAAAGGTTGTTCGTTAGGAACAGGAAATAGGTTGCTGGCTCTAATTAAGTCTGATCTGGTTTACTAGGGCTTAATTAGGGTTTCAGGTTGATATTGCCCTAGTTGGGATAGGGAATGCTACAATTGGTATCAGAGCCTAGCTTGTAAAGCTTGACATTATTATTCCACTGATAAGTCAATGGAATAATGCTGATACGATTTAATATCAGAGATTGAGTTTATCACTTTCGAATTGGTTTCGAATCGTGTGATAATCCTGATATAGTATGGATTTGGAAGCTTAAGTCATTACTTGTATACTAAGTGGAAGTTTAGGTTAACTGACTTGGAGATTGGTTCTCAAATTAGGGATAACCTAAGATTAAATAAATGGTTTTATCGACGTTTTGGGGGGTAATGGAAGATAAAAACTGGAGTTATGGTATTTGTGGAGTTTTATTATATCTATGTAAGAGATATAGTTGTCATGTCTTTCCTATACTTGATTCTGAGGGTCGTATCTCATATATATGACTTGGAAAGTCAAATGAGTATTAATGGTGAAGGTTCTGGAAACCTGGACTTCAGGATTGATATGATAAAGGAAGGCAATGGAATGATAATATGATGGTTTATATCTATCAATGTCTCATGAATTTAGAAAATATTGAGGGTTGGAATTTGTAGAAACCTAAATCCTAATGATATAGATATAAAAGGTAAGAGTTTACAAATAACTCTTCAATGGAATAGTCTCTAATGGTCTTTATTCTCACTGATATTATTTGAGTAATAAGAGCCAGTGTAGAAGGAACGATTGGTCCTGGATTTAGAGATGTATGTCAGGCGAATTGACGTTAAGAAGTAAAATGAAACATGGAATTACTGTCAGTGAAATTCAAAGGTGATGATTTACTTTGAGTAGAAGAAATACTAGTATCGAGACTAGATGAGTGAAATGAAAGGTCGTTCAATGAGAGAATTAGTGGTAAATGAAGGATAAGAACCTAGCTAAGGTTAAGTAACCACTAGATTATTCATACTTCATGAATGATTATGAAGTATAGAATTTCATATATGGTGCTAGTCCATATTGGAATAATGAAAAGAAGCATGTCAGTATAGTTGTGGTGTAACCACACATTCTGAAGGTAAAGTAAAAAGGTTGAAAAGGCTTATTAGCGTTGTTATGGTGTAACCGCACTCACTAATAAAGCAATAAAAAAAAGAAATGAGATTGTGGTAGAGCCACACATAGGGAAAATAAACATAAGGTTACTATAGTGATGTGTAGATCAATGTTGGTAGGTTAAGGAAATGAGTTTAATAGTGAAGTTACATTAAAGGTGAATATTCATAGTAAGGGATAATAGTTGAAAGGTTATGGAAAATCCAGGTTGTTGGTCAACTCTATCTTGTTTGTTGAACTTCTATAATTTTTATGGTAATTTCAAATCGAAACTGGAGGTGAAAAATTGTAAAGAACCAGTTTCCAATTACGTGAGCCTCACAACTTGGAGGGCAAGATTAATAATTTAAAACCAACTTGTCTAAGAATTTTTCTGAGCATTAATGCAAAATGATTAGAGAACATGACACTCTTGTCATCAGAAACATTTAACATGGACAAATAGATATGTTTTGGTTTAATTTTTAGACTAGTACAATCTAAATTGGGGAGAATGAGTTGCCAATGAATCTAAGGATTGAGAATCCAAAAAATATCGTATGATACAGAGAATGAATGAAGGAAGCAATATATCAAAAGATTGATAGTAACTGCTGTTTTTAATGGAAAATTTTTTAAATTTTTTATTTTCTACGAATAGTGACTCGTAGAAATATAATTTTCAGTCGAAATTTAGTTAGTTGGGATTGTGTAAAGTAATGGTAGAGCTCTAATGAAAATTCAGGCTTGATGAATGGAAATTGTGATGCTAAGGTTTTAAAAAGTGTGTATATCAAAGTTGTTTGAAATCTTATCACAATTTGAGTTAAAAAAGATTCATCAATTAGTTGATTTTCAATACCCTACCAATGATCAATTCCATTTTACTTTGATGTATTATAGAATTTACATGACTCTTAGAAATCAATTTGAGTGATAAGTTAAATTAAACTAAATCATCAATGAATATTCATTTCCCAGAATCGACCACTTATGTGGTTAATTTAATAAAAACCAATAGTTTTCAAGAGCTAATTGAGATTTAGTTATCATTGAGTTAAGATCATAATTAAAGAATATAAAGTCAAGCGGTGGCTTGATAGTGTGAAGGATCATGGTGAAAAACATAGAAACTCCTTGGAGCTCATGCTATGTTCATAAATGAAAAATGTAGGGTTGAACTCTATTGAAATGAGATTATCATTGTGTTGACAATGATGATAGTACTAAAAGAGGGTGGAGACTTAGTAAAGGCACGCACATTATCATAGAGTTATGTGAACTCTAATGATAAATTGGTGAATACTAGAGATTGTAAGTATAAATACTAAGTTTCAACTATAAATCACTAAGATGTGTGTTGAATCTTAAATTTCGAGTCAAAGGATTTGAGTGAGATTAAGACAATTGGAGGATTGTCTTATATTCAACACATGATCAGAAAAGTAGTGTTATGTTGGAATGATTGAATGATACAAACAACGTATACAAAGATTTGTACTATCATTGTATTGTATATTCAATTAACTCAAGAAAGAAATGGAGATGAGTCATAATTGATGTAAGCATGCCTTGGGAAAGAATTAAAATGTAGTTTAACTACAATGATTGCTTGATTATACTTAGATTTCAGAAAAATTAGAGGTTTATCCTAATACTTTTATCCATGTAGTTATCTATAGACACAATAAGGCAAAAGATTGTAGTTTATACTCTGATATAGTTCAAGAAGAACTAATATGAAATAATTTTCTTGGGAAGAGTACCAAACAATTGTAAGGCATCGCCTGATGAGGAACAACTGAAAATATATATTTCAAGCAATGGATTGAATGAATTGCAAGGATAAGTCATAGAGTTGACACTTAAGGTTATAAGACAGGGATGAGGATCCTAGTTTAAGAGTGAATCTATTCAATTGGATAGCTTGTGCAAGTTCATGCATTAATTATAGAGTTTGAAGTACACATATACCCATGTGAAAGGGTTTGAGAATCTTTTAGTCATTCATAAGATTAGAGAATCTTAGAGGAATCGTTAAAAGACACATGGGAAGTATGAAAACCAATAAGTTGATAAAATAAGATTTAAGGAAATCTTTAAGCTATGAGAGGTTGAAGAGTATAGTTTTTTGTCAGAGTGAAAGGAATCAAAAAATGAAATGAGTGATCTAAAATTTCAAAAAATGATGAATTCACTCTAAGGATCACCCACACAAAGTATTTGATGTTGTCAATACTTTGAATAGAGAAAAGGGACATGAGATGTAATTATAATAGAAACTTCTCAGTACTATCTCTTGATAGAGATGTGTAATAAATATGATGATTTATAAAGCTCGTCGATACATCATCAACTAAGTTGTTGGAATTGATAATTACAGTCTGTTTCTCTAAAGTTCAGATTGAAACTTAACTCGATGGTTAATTAATGGGTGATAAGATTGATAGGAAGTCTAGTTGGAACTACTCAAGTTGCTGTGATTGGAGTAGTGGATAGTGTCCAGATTAGATTGTCTAATGAGATTGTGTTAGACGTATTGGATTCTAAAATGAAACCTAGTTTAGGTAGTATGTTAGGTAAGAATCATTTCGATAATCTCATGAATATTTTTATATTGTTTATACACGTATTGTAAAATCATATTAGAGCAAACAGTGAAGATGTTGGTTTTTGGGGTTCATACGCAGTGGAAAATTCAAATTTTTTTTGAAAAAACCCCAACAGAATCGCAAATAAGTTATATTAAATAAGGTCTACAAAAGTAAACCATACCTTGATTTGTGATTTCCTTGTCTGATTGTTCGATCTACAAAATGTTCAAGCGTTCGTCCTCTATCGAAAATCCATACACGAACGGTGACCGCAATTTGGAGTGCTAACCCCAAGAGAGATATAAAGCGTTTTTCTTTCTCTCCCAAAATCAAGAGAATACTAAAATTGGAAAAATGAAATTCTTATTTTATTTTTGGGTATAACACTATTTATATGTGTAGATAAGCTCTCACTTAAAACCTTATTCGTAATAAAACTATTGTATTTATGCTGTTTAAGTAAGTTCGTAATACAACTATTGTGTTTACGTTGTTTAAATAAATTACACATATACCCCTATTAATAAGTTATCATATAACGAATCATAAGGGTTTATATATTATGAATTTTATCTTATAAAATTCAATACTCTGGAACATTTAAAATTGCGCAAAGTAATTTTTTGTGTGCGACCCAATAGGTTCATGCGATGTTGGTAGTGAACCAAACCATTTTGGTACACAAGTCATAAGCGGTCTCTAACAAGGCATTATGCCTACCCAAGTAGCATGAATATCAAAATCAATATAACCCAATGAATAACATGTATCATATCCTTTTGTCGTGCGATATCATTTGATTAAATATAAGGCATGGAAAGTCACCCTTAATGTTCAATCGTATTAGTCTTGATCTTTAGATAGATTGAAAACATCCAAGCGACATTGATCATATCAATTCACTTGGACTTGGTCATTTAACAATCTAACACATCGAGGGATCCACTAATATCTTTCTCTTTATGAGAGCGACAAATTCTTTCTTGATTACACACCTTCACATATTGGTCACATGATAACCAATCACAATTTTTATAATTGTCTGGTTAAAAATAACATTTGATTGTGTCAAATTACCATGCTCCTAATATTGAAGTCTATGGTAATCTCAAGTTGAAGGACTAAATGACATACCAATCAAGAGTAACACCTATGACTTAATTCATGTGGTGTTCTCATAGTGGGTCGGTCTAGTACCTTGTTCCTTAACAAGTACTCATGATCTCGATTCGTATCCCTATACGCATGATCATCACATGACCATCAATAAAGACTCACACTAGTCATAATTCATTATAGTTCCCAGTATAATGACCGACTAGGGACATTTAGGATATTTCAACAAATACCCATGAATCTTATTATAATGTAAACGTGCAATCACTTATAATAAAACAACAAATGAAAAACCTTTATTTTATTAAGTAAAATTATAAGACAAACAATGTTTATAGATTGACCTTAGGCACATGCCCCAACATCTCCCACTTGCACTAGGGCCAATCATTCATGTATCTAATACCCAATGACCTAACATGATCATCATGCTTCACTTATGGAAGAACCTTCGTCAAAGGATTTGCAACATTGTTTTTTGTAGGAGCTCTGCAAATTTTCATGTCTCCCCTGTCAATAATTTCTCTGATGAGATGAAAACATATGAGTATATGTTTGGATCTATGGTGAGATCTTGGTTCCTTGGCCTGTGCTATAGCCTCGTTATTGTCACAATACAAGTAAACGAGATTAGCAATACTTGGAACCACACCTAGTTCACATATGAACTTTTTGATCCAAACTGGCTCCTTAGCTGCATCGGATGCTGCAATGTACCCAGCTTCAATTGTAGAATCGGCCACAGTCTCTTGCTTCGAACTTTTCGAGCTCCTTTGGGCCTCCATTTAAAGTAAACACATATCCAGACTGCGATCTGAAGTCATCTATGTCAGTTTGAAAACTTGCATCTGTGTAACCATTTACAACAAGCTCGTCTTCCAAACTTCCATAAACTAAGAAAACTTCTTTAATCCTTCGCAAGTACTTAAGAATATTCTTTACTGCTATCTAATGTCTCTCACTGGGATCATACTGATATCTGCTTGTTGAACTTAAAACATATGATACATCAGGCCGAGAGCATAACATGACATATATTATAGATCCAATAGCTGATGCATATGGAATCAGATTCATGCACTCTCGCTCATCATTAGTTTTTGAACATTGAGTTTTGCAGAGAGTTATACCATGAGACATTGGCAACGACCCTCTTTTAGAGTCTTGCATACTGAACCTATTCAGTACCTTTTAATGTAAGCATTATGACTTAGGCCGATTAGCCTTTTAGATCTTAATCCCAAGGATGTAGGCTGCATCTCCAAAGTCCTTCATTGAGAAACACTTCCCCAACCAAGACTTGACACTTTGCAAGGTTGGGATGTCATTTCCAATGAGTAATAAATCATCAACATATAGTACCAAAAAATAACCACGCTCCCACTGTGTAATGGCCCGTTACAATTATAACATCGTTATTTAATTATTTTAGATTAGGGCGCCACCTCGGATGACACGTGGACGCCGTAGATAGGTTAGGCACGACCCGAACCTAGGGTACTGGCTGTGTACTGTTGCTTTCTTTGAGTTCTGTGATGTATTATTATTATTATTCTGTATTATTCATCACAGGTGTGTATCTATAATTTCTTGTCGGGCGAGTTTGAACGCCGAGGTTCCATTTCGTAGAACACGCCAACGTAAGGGTTCGGTAGCTGTTAGGCCAGGCGTTAGACTAGATTTAATCATAACAACATGACTAACTATGGTTGAGGATTTAAATTAATGAGATTTAAATATAACCTTAGACTAAGTTAAGTAATTCAATTAGGTACACTAAGTGTGGGTCCACCTCGGGGAGCGTGCCGGATGCGGGACACGAGGAATCGGGTGGTCGGGAAGTTAGTGTGACCCTACTTACCATTTTATGATGTGACGGCCCCAAATTCCCAATGCATTTGGGTACGCCCGGCCTAGACCCGTGCAGGCCCTGAGTCAGTTCTCAACGAACCTGATGAGTCTAGTCAGCCTCAAAACATCAAAATTTCACGTTTTATGAAAGAGTTATTGCAATTATAACACAGCGGAAGCAAATTACCTACTACTCAAGAATTGGGAAATAACTCAATCAAAGGAAATTAGGAATCTATATAAATGTGGAAAACCCAATATGTTCAATTCTAAGTCAACAAAATGGATTGCTGGAATCCACTTCAAAACATATTCCCCGGTTCCAAAACAATCATATATATAAACGTCATACAAAAAGAAATAAACATGAGCCTACATCTCGGTACCTCAAGTCCATTTGCTGCCAAAAAGTCTCCTAGGCAAGGTCCCTTGCCCCTCGCTCTCCGTCCTATCGCACCCACCGTCACAAACTAGACGGTGAGCAAGCTGAGAAAAATGAATGTAATGCCGAAGAAGATAATGAGTAATTCATGATGTAACAAGTAAAACAGTCTAAATATCATGCGGTAATGAAAATACAGGAATTTAAATAGACAAGATGCATGATAAACAGACTAATAGATATCAATCGAAAATCAAGTGTGTTCCAAGGAATCAAAGGAGGCTCATAAGTGGTCTAAATCATAGCATAACGGCGAAGACCTCGCGAGATCTTCCCGGGCATCGACACAAGCGAAAGCACAGCTATGACTGGAAAGGGACTCAAATCCATCCACCCAGTACTCGGTGTCACACGGTCACTAAGGGTGGTCACACACTCGTGCGCACGAGTGCCCGCGTTTTATCCCTCTAGTGCAGGTCCTAGTACTTTCGAGACGAAACACTTACGCCGGAAAACACACAACAAGAAATGGAATGGAATACCAATAATAGAGCATAACGATACAAAATGAAAGATAATGAATCACATGGCATTTTCTTACTGGCTTACAAACGTACAAATGCTTGTGGCAATTGTACTTACCTGAACTAATCGCAACCCGGTATCACTCCGAGACTCTAACGCGTTCCCTGCGAGTTCTCGACTACCTGATAAAGGTTTAAATCCCAATTGTTGATTTAGAGTTAGTTTTTAATCTTAGAGTATTCCCTATAAGTTTTGTTTACAATAATTGGTGATATTAACTCGAACAGTTGTGGAATGTCCTCAACTTGGGTTGTGTTAGGGTTTCGCTTGAGCTCGTGGTTTCATGACGCAAATACGGTGGTTTTCTTTTAATGACATAACCCATATACACTAAACCAATGAACCAACACATTCACACCAAAAATATACACATTTTCACTATACATACACATAAAATAATACCATTTGTAACCACACATTTTCCTACAAACCGAGAAGTACACCAAAAACCAAAACCCTAAACCATAAGTCCTTATATTTCTCACACATGTCGTGAGGTCATCGAGATAACCAATCACCCTTGATAAGTTGGAAAGTAAGTTCACCATATAAAAATCGAAGCCTCAAAACAATTTATATAAACAAATAAGAACCACTATGGCCAAACCCTAACCAAAACCAATTAACAAAATACAACATAGACCTCCATGACATCTCAATTGTGTTGTTCGATGTCAGGGAAGAGTCACCTCGACATGGTAAAGTCAAAAATAACAAAAAGTGTCCCGACCTCATCACATGAAATCAACGAAGCAATATACCTTCACCACCATTGTTTTGAACGCTCGGGGAATTGTGAGACACTAACATGAACGTGATAGGGTCTCCGACAACCCCTCATGTCACGGCGGTCCCATGGCAGCAACGTGAAGCCGAGAAGAGGAGAGGAGAGGTGAGGCCGAGAAGAGAGAGATCCGAGACCGAGAGAGAGCAACGAGAGTGAGAGAGGAGAGATCGTGAGTGAGAGAGAGATGGAGAGGCCGAGAGTGGAGGAGATGGAGAGGAGAAGGGTGGACGGCGGTGGTATGTGGAGAAGAAGGTGAATAGTGTAGGGTTTTGTTTGTTGTTATATTTATATGGTCAAATGACCTTTTTACCCCCAACTTACTTCCTACACCATTTTTAAACCATTACCCTTATGGGTCTTTTTACTTTTCTATTTATTTCTCTTTATTACACATTAAAGTGTGTAACCATTCTATTTATTTCTCTTTATTATACATTAAAGTGTGTAACCATTCTATTTATTTCTCTTTATTACACATTAAAATGTGTAACCATTCTATTTATTTGTACTTTTTACTCGTTTTTCTCCCCCGTTTAATTAGTCGAAACCTCACTCAATTAAATACCGCCGAACGGCTCGAAACCCAGTAAAATACTACAATACTAATACACACAATCAAAGAATCATAAAATCACTTCGGTGTCGACTCCCGAAGTTGGAAATACTGTCCAGTATTCACGTAGCCGGGTCATAATTTCTGACAAGTGTAACACAAATCAGTTAAAAATTTGGGGTTGTTACATATGAAATTTATTTGATGACTTGGGTAGGCTATATGAGTTAAATCAAGTTAGTATAAACAAATCCTATAGTTGTAACTAAATAAATCAGCACACTTAGGATTGTCCTCGAGACATACAACAGATGAGATACAAGGCAATTAGTGTCATGATAAGGTGTCCAGGAATTGAGTGACACAAACTTAACAGGGATCGCTATATCAGCCTCGAGATGCAAGTGAATGTCAGATTAGAACAAACACTTATAAATACCAACTTGATCGGTGGAGACATGTAAAACCAAGCATTCTAAACATTTGCTTGAGGATTCTGAGAGAAGAAATCCTTGTTAGGGAATGAAAGTGAGTGTTTGGAGACCGAATTTGGGCATTCAACAACGAAATCTAAGGTAATCTACTCATAAAATCTTTGATTTTTATGAAAACTTGATGTTGGGTATGTTGAGGTTTAAGCGGATTTCTGACGAATTCATCAATATTTTTGCTGAATTTGTTGTTTGTAAGGTTGATTTTGATGAATCATGTCAATTCGAATTGGATTTGTGCACAAAATGAGTGGTTTGGTGATTTCAGATTTTAGACACATACACACTTTAATCCTCTGTTTTGAGTGAAAAACTTATTTAATCGGTGTTTTGGAGAGGAATTTGATGCGGCTGGAGTGTGTAAGTTATTTCTATAATGTTTGTGAGGTGTTAGGAACCAGAAAAACCCAAAATCCATTGTTGGAATTATGGGCAGAGCGTGCCTAGCGCGCTAGGTGATGAACACTAGTGCGCTAGGCACGCTGGGGAAGATGATGATCTTCGTGCATGAACAGTGCACAAAGAATCACCCAGTGCGCTAGCCACCTTGCCTAGCGTGCTAGGGACCAGAACCCCTAAATTCCTAAACATGAAATCGAGCCTAATTGATAACAAACCTACATAATTAACCAATAAACACCGAAAATAGATCTCAGGAGTCACGAGACAGTAATTGGAGTCGGGGACTAGTTGAGGGTCGGACCAGGGGTGTTTTCGGGGTTATTGAGTGCGATTTGAGGTACGTAAAACCCAACTGAACACCACTACTGCATTTAGTTATTGTTTATTCATTTGAGCTGTTAATTCTTAACAATCTATGAGTCCATTCTTACTGGGACGGTTGAGTTTTCTAGTCTATGTATCCGAGGATTGTTGTGGTTGCTTGCTAAGTATGTAGCGCGTGTTCTCGGCCTCGGCAGATTATATCTCGAGTTGAATACCGGTTCACGTGTTTGATGTAACCCACTAGGGCTAATGCTGTTAGGACACAGTCGTAGGGTCGATGGCGTAGGCTACGACCAAGGCTCCTGGTCCTAAGTACACACCTTAGTAGCTGTGTTCACACCTATTCGTATATGTGTGTTTATATTCATGCAATGAGCTTTGTGCAGTTGTCTTCATTTTTCCTTTTTTCCACATGTTTATTTAACACTATTTATTGGTTCTGTCATTTACATTCTTAAATTAAGATGTACGGTGTTTTTCCTTGGGGTTTTACTTACTGGGTTCTGTTAGGAAATGTGCCCTAGGTCAATTCATTGACAGTCTTTATGAATACATTTTAGTTAATAAAATAGAGGATTTCATTTGCTGTTTATTATAATTGATTTGCATGTTTACATTATAATAAGATCCATGGGTATTTACAGAAATATCCTAAATGTCCCTAGTCGATTATTATACTGAGAACTATAATGAATTAAGACTAGTGTGAGTCTTGATTGATGATCATACGATGATTATACGTATAGGAATACGAATCAAGATCATGAGTACTTGTTAGGGAACAAAGTACTGGACCGACCCTCTATGAGAATATCACATGGATTAAGTCATAGCTATTTCTCATGATAGGTATATTTTTCAGTCCTCTGACTTGAGATTACCAGAGACTTCAACATTAGGAATACAGTGATTTGACGCAATCAAACGTTGTCTTTAATCGAACGATTATAAAGGTTGTGATTGGTTACTGTGTGAATAATGTGGTGAAGTTGTGTAATCGAGATAGAATTTGTCCCTCTAATATAAAGAGAGATATCCAGTGGATCCCTCGATATGTTAGACTGTTAAAAGGCCTAGTCTAAGTAAAGTGATATTGATCAATGTCACTTAGATGTTTTCAGTCTACCTAGAAATCGAGACTAGTACGATTGAACATGTTGGATGACAATTCCATGCCTTATGTTTGATCAAAAGGATATCGTGTGACAAAAGGATGTTATATACACTATTGATTAGGTTATATCGATTTGATATTCGTACAACTTGGGTAGTCATAATGTCTTGCTAGAGGCCGCTTATGACTTGTATACCAAAATGTGTTTTGGTACACTGCCAACGTTGTATGAGCCTATTGGGTCGCACACTGAGAATGGTTTTGCGAGATTTTAAGATGGTTCAGAAAAATGAATTTTATATGATAAAATTCATGACAGAAACGTCCTTGTAGTGTATTACAGTTATACTTCTTTAAGTAGGGGTATATGTGTAATTTACTTAACCGTCTATATACAAGGGTTGTATAAATAGACACTTTGAGTTAGAATACAAGTACGAAAGATTTTAAAAGGGCCGAAACTCTATTTTCGTTTTAAGAAACGACTTAGAGTTTTTGGTATCCTCTGGATCGTTTTGGAGAGAAACAAAAGGTTTGGTATTCTCTCGAAGCTAGCACTTTGAATCTCGGCCGCCGTTCGTGTGTGGACAGCTAGTAGAGGGCGTTCATCATTGGCAGCGCCTTAGAGATCGATTAACCTTCAGAGAGGTATGATTAAGTTTTCATAGTCTAAACGTGTTTTAATGGAATCAGATTCGGATCCTGTTGGGTTTTTCTCAAAATTGTTTTGAAATCTCCATTGCGCATGAACCCCAAAACCCAACAGGTTCGTCATCCGCCTTTTGTGATGGCTGAGCGCAGATCCTAGTACCAGCAGAGGTAAGGGGATTTTTGGCGACTATATCTGACTTACCTACGCTGAGGCATGCTGGTACGTTTGTTGGTAATTATACTTTTGATATTTTGTATTATCTTTTGGGGTTGGGAGACTATATTTCACACCTGTACTTGTATATATAATGTTATAGTTGATCGCCTATATGCATAGTACTGCCGGGATTTCCACTATAGGTTGAATAAGTAAACTTTATATGCTCTTTTGGTAATATTAAGACTTCCGCTTTTATTTCGTTATAAATGTTGATTATTTAATTGAATTTAACTGTAAAATCTAAAACTATATGTAAACTACTGAATAAATTGACAAGAAACGCAAAGGTGTTAGATAAATGATGAACATGATTAACGTGGGCAAAGGCTTCAGGTGCTGAGGCAGGGAAGTAGCTAACCATGGGGCGGCCTAGGGATTTGGGGCCATCACACACTGATCTTCTTGTATACATAAGGCTCATATTCAATTTTAATGAAACCAAATTCCTTAATTGCTTCATCAAAACGAAGATTCCAACTAGGAGATGCTTACTTTAATCCATAAATAGATATTTGAAGCTTGCACATCTTCTTAGAATTCTCACGATGAACAAACCCTTCAAGTTGTATCATATACACGTCCTCAAGTAGCTTTCCATTTAGAAAAGCTATTTTGACATCCATTTGACATATCTCATAGTCATAATGTGTGGCTATGGCAATTAGAATTCTAATGGATTTAAGCATGGCTACCGGAGGCTGTCTGAAACCTTTTGCTATTAGCCATGTTTTATAATTATGCACATTGCCATCCATATCAGTTTTCTTCTTGAAAACCTATTTACATCTAATAGTCTTACCACCTTCAGGTAAATCAACAAGGTTCCAAACTTGGTTATCATACATGGATTGCATCTCAGAGTTCATGACACTAAGCCATTTATCTGACTCAGGGCTAGACACAACCTCTTAATAAATAGTAGGTTCATTTTGATCCATAACCAATACCTCACTACTATTAGTAATAAGAAATCCAAATCTCTCTAGCTGATGTCTTACCCCGTTAGACCTAAGTGGGCCTTGTAATACTTGTGGAGGCTTAACTAGTTCAAGACTTTGTTGATCTCCCACTGGTGGTTGAGTGTTTATTTGTGGTTCTTGAACTTCTTCAAGACTAACTTTATTCCCATTGTTGTCTTTTGAAATAAACTCTTTCTCCATGAAGACACCATTCCGAGCAATAAACACTTTATTTTCAATGGGATTATAAAAGTAGTATCCTTTAGTTTCTTTAGGATAACCAACAAATACACACTTGGTAGATTTGGCTGATAATTTTTCTGAGATCTGTCATTGTACGAAAACCTCACAGACTTAAATCTTACTGAAAGACAAACTTGGTCTTTTTCCAAACCACATCTCATGTGTGTTTTATCAACCGCTTTAGAAGGAACACGATTCAGTGTAAACACAGTAGTTTCTAAGGCATAGCCCCAAAAGGAAATAGGAAGATTTGCATGACTCATCATAGACCGAACCATATCCAATAAAGTTCGATTTCTCCTCTCAGAAACACCATTCCATTGTGGAGTTGATGGAGGAGTTAACTGTGAGGCAATCCCATAGTTTCTAAAATGATCATTAAGCTCTTGGCTTAAATATTCATCACCTCGACCTGATCGAAGTGCTTTAATAGTTTTGCCAAGTTGATTTTGCACTTCATTCTAAAATGTTCGAAACATCTCAAAAGATTCACTTTATGTTTCATGAGATACACGTAACCATATCTGCTGAAATCATTGGTAAAAGTAATGAAGTACTGACAACCACCTCTAGCCATTGTGTTTATAGGATCATGTACATCAGTATGTATTAGACCAAATAAATCACTTGCCCTTTCACTGTGTCCAGTAAAGGGACTCTTTGACATCTTGCCTAATAAACAAGATACACATGTTTCATATGATTCAAAATCAAATGAATATAAAAGTCCATCTTTATGGAGTTTAGATATGCGTTTCTTATTTATGTGGCCAAGTCAACAATGCCAAATGTATGTTTGATTTAAATCATTTGGCTTAAATCTCTTTGTATTTATGTTAAAAAAAGGAGTATCTATGGACCTTTTCATGTATAGAATATAAAGACCGTTGCATAAATCAACATTTGCATAAAAAACGTCTTTGCGAGAAATATAGCATTTATTATTCGCAATAATAAAATTAAAACCATCCAAATCCAAACATGAAACTGAAATGATGTTTCTGCTTAAGGCAGGGACATAATAACAATTATTTAAAACTAAAACTAGTCCACTAGATAAAGACTACTCATAGCATCCTATAGCCAATGCAACAACCTTTGCTCCATTTCCGACTCGTAGGATAACTTCTCATTTCTTTAGCTTTCTACTTATGGTGAGACCCTGCACATTAATTCAAATGTGACAACCACATCCGATATCCAATACCCAGGAATCACTAGTAGACAAGTTAACTTTAATAACGTAAATACCTGAATCAGTAGTCACACTACTCTTCTTTTTCTTTTGATATTCAAGATAGAGCTTGCAATTTCTTAACCAAATGCCCAGGTGCATGAAAAAAATGACAATTTTCTTCATTTTCTTTTTCTTTCTGGGACTGTGAAGTAGAAGCAACCTTAGGCTTAACTTGTTGCACAAGATTTTGTGACTGGCACAATAGCCTTGACAACTTTAGCCTTGCCTTTAGTTTTCTTCTTCAAAGCCTTTCCTTTCTAAACCATCAACACATTGGCAGTGGGTTTCTTGACATTCTGCTCAACAGTTTTAATCATCAAATGCAACTCTGGGATAGATCTCTCCATGTTATTCATGTTGTAGTTCATCACAAATTGTGAAAAACTATCAGACAATGAATAATGGATCAAATCAGTAGCCAACTCTTGGCTTATGGGAAATTCAAGTCTATCAAGATGGTCAATGTAACCCTTCATTTTCAGAGCATGAGGGCTAACTAACGCACCTTCAACCATTTTGCAAGAATGAAGGTTCTTGACTGTCTCGAACATTTATTGCTTAGCCTGCTATTGGAACATTTCTTTCAGCATTGTAGCCATGTCATAAGCTTCCATGTGTTCCATGTCCTTCTGAAGTTCAAGAACCATGGTTGCCAACATAATGCATGCAACATCAGTAGAGTCGTTGAGATGCTTGGTATGTGTATCCTTCACGGCTCTTACAACATTTGTTGGTGGTTCCTTAAGAATAGGACCATCCAGGAAGTACAACTTGCGTTCATGCTTAAGAACAATTCACAAGTTTTTGAACCAGTCAAGAAAGTTTGTCCTAGATAACTTATTCTTTTCAAGGATGGATCGTAGTGACAAGGGATTAGTGTGATTTGATGAAGCCATAAATCTACAACAAAGATTATGCAAAAGTTCATTTTAGATAGAGGAATAGACTCCCACTAAATTAACAACCCTCCTTAAAATACTATGCTACTTTAAGGGACTAAAGCCTATGTTTCACTTAATTCGAAGACAGCTAAGACATGACACTTTAAATTAGGTTATTTAGATAGGTACCGATTACCAATTACATCATATGTAACTTCTAGTTGTTTTTATGAGATTATGACATCTTATGTCTTAGCATGTTTTTATCTCATCTTGTGCCTAAAGCTCAAGACCGTTTTGATAGCTTTATAAAGTCTAACCATTTCAAACAATAGAGTAATCGTTACTCAACTTGCCTCATCAAGATAACACAATACACTCTCACAAGACAGATCCATATTGATCTGATTGAAGTCTTGACAAGTATTTGAGAATGGATGACACTTGACTTAAAATTTATAAGAGGGATTTTATTTATCTTAATGATCATAACATAAACAAGATAAATATCATATATTACATAGAATGTACAATCACCAAACAAGTTAGGAAATTTAACTAATATTGACTACTATACGAATTTCCTTATGCTACCAAGAGTTATCGTGACCGGTCAGTGGGTAGTGGACGGGGGTACAGGGGGCAGCACCTTTTTTTTTAAATAACAAATTCCTCTTTCGAAAATTAAAATCGCCTAAAATTTCTTATTATTTTAGTCAACCTAATTTACTAAAAGTGCCCCTTAATTTTATTCCTGAAAATTAATTAAAATATTTTAATTAATACGGGCCCACCTCTAACTCAATATCTTATTCTAATCATATTAGAATTTAAGATACTTGGAATCCTAATCCAATTAGAATTTAATATACTTAGAATCCTAATTCAATATAAATTTGTTATATATCTCACCTATTATATAGGATTCACAACTATTCTTATCCGATTACAAGTCTATCTCCTATCTAATAGGAATATACTAACAGACAACAATAATGAGATATATAATCAAAGGTAATTTCGATTCTTAACAATTGAATTGAGGAACGAAATTATTAATTATGCATTCATTACCAGAAACATATTAAATTAATCATATTAACTTAAATATGGTTTCTATCATAGAGACATACATAATCATCTCACAAAACGAACTATGTATTCAACAACAAAATCATATTAAATCAATCATATTAACCTAAACATGATTTCTATTATGGAACATACAAAATTCGCATTGTTCAATATAAAACATATGTTAATCGAAATATTCTTAACATGAATTCTACCAATGAATCATATTATGCATATGTGTAAAATATATAAATTAACAACATGCTTTAAAATAAATTCTTGATAACAATTATTACTGAACCTATATGTATATCATAAATACTTTAATCATAATAATGTTTTTCACACATATATCACATATACATTAGAGAAAATATGCAAATGTTTAATAGAACTGAGCCTAAGGTTCTGATACCACTGTTGGGTTTTGGGATTCATACGCAGTGGAAAATTCAAAATTTTTTTGAAAAAACCTCAATAGGATCGCAAATAAGTTCCTATTAAATAAGATCTACAAAAGTAAACCATACCTTGATTTGTGATTTCCTTCTATGATTGTTCGATCTGCAATACGTTCAAGCGTGCGTCCTCTATAAAAAATCCATACACGAACGGTGACTGCAATTTGGAGTGCTAGCCCCAAGAGAAATAGAAAATGTTTTTCTTTCTCTCCAAAAATCTAGAGAATACGAAAATTGGAAAAACGAAATTCTTATTTTATTTTTGGGTATGACCGTTTATTTATATGTGTAGATGAGCTCTCACTTACAACCTTATTCGTAATACAACTATTATATTTAAGCTGTTTAAGTAAATTTGTAATACAACTATTGTATTTATATTGTTTAAGCAAATTACACATATACCCCTAATAATAAGTTATCATATAACGAATCATAAGGATTTATATATTTTGAATTTTATCTTATAAAATTCAATACTCTGGACCATTTGAAATTGCGTAAAGTCATTCTTTGTGTGCGACCCAATAGGTTTATGCGACGTTGGTAGTGAACCAAAACTATTTTGGTACACAAGTCATAAGCGGTCTCTACTAATACATTATGACTACCTAAGTAGCATGAATATCAAAATCGATACAACCTAATGAATAACATATATCATATCCTTTTGTCATGCGATATCCTTTGATTAAATATAAGGCATGGAAAGTCACCCTCAATGTTCAATCGAACTAGTCTCGATCTTTAGATAGATTGAAAACTTCTAAGTGATATTGATCATATCAATTCACTTGAACTTGCCCATTTAACAGTCTAACACATCGAGGGACTCACTAATATCTTTCTCTTTACGAGAGCGACAAATTCTTTCTTGATTACACACCTTCACATATTGCTCACATGATAACCAATCACAATCTTTATAATCGTCTAGTTAAAAATAATGTTTGATTGTGTCAAATTACCATACTCCTAATATTAAAGTCTATTTTAATCTCAAGTTGAAGGACTAAATGATATACCTATCAAGAGTAACACCTACGACTTAATCCACATGGTATTTTCATAGCGGGTCAGTCCAGTACCTTGTTCCTTAACAAGTACTCATGATCTTGATTCGTATCCCTATACGCATGATCATCACATGACCATCAATCAAGACTCACACTAGTCTTAATTCATTATAGTTCCCAGTATAATGACCGACTAGGGACATTTAGGATATTTTAACAAATACCATGGATCTTATTATAAGGTAAACATTCAATCACTTATAATAATACAACAAATGAAAAACCTCTATTTTATTAACTAAAACTGTAAGGTAAACAATGTATATAGACTGACCTATGACACATACCCTAACAGAAGAGTTTGAATTAACTGAGATGATGATGTATATTGTTGAGATTATAAAGAGATATGAGATTCAGTAAGTTGAAACTGAATAATAATACCTAAGGGATTAGGTAAGTTCTTGCCTATGTCTGAAGAAAGAAAGGAAACATAATGGTGGATTATGTGATGTAATTAAGATGTCAGCACAATGATAAATTAGAGTTGTAGTTTATAAATTAATTAAGTCTGCAAATTCTTGTCAGTGGGGATATGTATTGTTCTTGAAAGGATTGAGCAAAATATATGTATGGGAGATAGGAAATGGTATGATAATTAAATTTTCGAATAGATATCCGAGACTTACTTCCAATGAGGGAAGAAGTTATAAGCATAGTTAAAAACCATTCTCAATCTCGATATAAAATATTTCCTTCGTGTTGACGAGGAAAAAGAGGTGCTACTTGATCACGTGCCGTGCGTGCCAAATATAACTCGTAATCGAGTTACCAATACCATAAGAGTGTAGTAGTGGTAAATACGGGGTCGAATCCACAAGACTTGAATTTCACTTTAAGTTAGCTAAAAATGGGGGGTTTTTAAAAGCTTGAGAAAACAATTAATTAAGACTAGCAGAAATTCAAATTGCAAGAAAAAATATCAATGATGAAAAACACCTAGGTCTATGGTTCCACAAGACATGATCAAGATTCAATAGCATATTATGGTCTTCAATCTTTCCAAAAAAATACTATTAATGCAAATTCTCCTAGACTAGCTATAGAAAATCGACAACCGCCGAAAATTCCTAATTCCCCTAATCTCGATAGCTAGGACATCCCCCGCCAACTACTTTCCTAATTATTGCATAACCCGAGACATCCGTCAATAAGGTTTAACACACTAATTGCAGTAATAAACATCCATGAGAATACTAATCCTAGATAACCGGATTGCATCCACTTCTAATTTAACCTAGATTCAATTGTTGCACATTCAAGAACTGAAAGGTTCTGATGGCAATTAGGTGAATGTTTGTCACTTTTATTGTCCCAAAAGTACAATTACAGATACAATTGGTTCGATTGACTATATATCTTCCACCTAGAAGCATGCACTGGTTATATACATACCCTAGATTTAAATCATATTCATTAAAATCAACAACAATGAAATAGAAGAAACTGAATTAAATAGAATAGTAAAAAAAATAGATATCAATAGTTATGCCATGAATCAAGAATCCCGACTTTCTTTGCCTCCGGCCTAGACAAGGATTTGCTTAGCTGAACATGGTCTTCATAAAACCCTAAAAAAATTAATGCAGAGAGTACTCCAAGAATCGAAGTTCTGATTCTAATGATACCTCAAGTCCTAACATGAAAACTACTAAAAACTGGTCTATGGAAGAGAGAGAAAATAATTTTCGTGGTTGATAAAGTGATACGCGCATCGAAGACCATCTAGGGGATGTTAGGTGTTTTCTGTAGGACACGTGTCGCTACTATATTGGCTGAATTGCTGGAACACGCTAATGTGTCGCTACTTGATTGGGTGAGAAGAGGTGGTTGTGACGAGGCTGGACGAACCAAACATGGACACATGGCAGCAACTGGTCGAGAGGAAGCTCGCGTGAGTTCGCCAAAGATCTAGGAGCTTATGTGGGCATGCATCTCGAGGAAGATCAAGCACAAGAAAAAGGAGGAGCTGGGAGAGGCGACGTGGCAAGTGTTGATTGGCTGGAGCAGGCTGTGTGACGCGGTTGGACAAATGACGAGCGATACGTGGCGCTGCTGGGACTCCACTTACTCAACTGTTTAGTGTATATTTCGAGACAAATCCTTCGGTATCTGATCACTTTGAGTAAATACATCATTTTACATAAAATTTTGTCTCGGATTCAACTACTCACTCTGTGTCACCTGAAAACGAGAAATAAATATAATTAGATATATATTTTAGAAACTTTCTACGTTAAACTATATTAAAATAAACTACTAAATCCTATAAATACTGACTTATCAAATACCCCCAAACTTTAGACTTTGCACGTCTCGAGCAAAGGTGTAAATGATGACACAGACTAAAGTAGGCTCCTAATGTAGAAATGCACTAACTAAACTAATCCTATACCCAATTCAAAATTTATGGAGTTCCTTTGATTAATATAGTCGCCAAGTAACAAGCTACTCAAGAAATTTTAGAGTTATGATATGTCAGGATTCGCAACCCAAACACAATTAAAATCACACTTTAAACACATAGATTTGGTCAAAACAAAGGCCATCAACTACTCACGAGTTTTCTTGGTCTATACATTCAAGCACGTAAGTTTAAAATCTCATTTAATCTAGTGAAAGCACTCGAGCTAAATCTTTTTTATTTGAGGAGTTTTCATACACTTTCGTCTTTATTCATTCAATGTATACACTATATTTTTTTTCCACATTTTTTTTCCAGTAATACGGTCCTTACTCCATTTCCTATGGACCGTTTTTCTCACTTTCTCCCACCACAAGATTCCCTACTCCATTTCCTATGGAAACCTTTGGGACTCTTTATATTAAGAAAACTCCTGTTAGCCCTTCTCACTTTCACTATGATTAAACAAATTCTCAAATGTGAGTTAAAACACTATTACTTGCACAATTCTGACCGTCTGCCCATTTTGGTATCTAGCACAAAGCTTAACCATCATACTAAGTCCCTAATCATGAAATCATAAAATGCTAAGCTATGGGCTTGATTGAATGTTTATCCTAATTTCCCCTAAGTTTCAAGTCAAAAAGTAACCATAATGTACTCATCCATAACCTAAGGCATGAAGCAAAGTTTCGGGTGACTCTAAATGCAACATATGACACTATGTAAGGTCTAAATGTAAGAACAAATATAGATAAACTCATGTCTACTCCTAATAAAACTATACTAAATGCATGCTTGAAAATGTATCATATCCTAGTGAAATGGAAAATAGAATAAGCAATGAAAAAGAAAGAGAAATGGAAAGATAGGAGAGTGAGAATAACACCACCATTACCATCCTTCAATTGCATAATTTTAAAAAATTTAACAATCATACCTGTGGTGTTTAGCAAGAAAATCCATCCAACATAATCCACAATCCCTAAAATACCTCCAAACTTATTCTGAATCTTGTCCCCAAGGTTCAAAACAAGTCAAGAGGTCTACACACAAAAAAAACAAAAGGGTGAAAGAACATGATAGATATAAGAAGAAGGAAATGATACAAGTTCATGCATAATAATAATAAAAATGAATAAACAAAAGAATACTTATCAAAATTTGGGCTGCCTCCCAATAACATTTTTTTTAAAGTCTTTGGCTCGACTTGGTCTGAGTCTATCAATCAGGTAATGGCTTCAGCTCAAATGTGAGAGCTTTAACTAAAGAGTAACAGGCAACTCCAAATAATAGACATTTGGGGGCAGTAGTTGGAATGAATCCAACTCTAAAACAACATCCTCGACATTAGTATCGAGGGTCATAACACTTTGGTGGATATGAGTAGTGTAGAAATGGTTCTCTAACACTACTTTCAACCCATCATCGCCACTTATGAGCAAAGCCTGCTCAATGAGTGGATCCACATAGGTCATGGTACATACCATAGAAGACACAAAACTGGGGTATCGCATTGCATCATAGATGTTTAACTTGATGACTTCATCGTCGAACTCCATGGTAAGAGATTCATCATTAGCATCTATCTTCGTCTTCGTGGTCTTCAAGAACGGGCATTTAAGTAGCACTGACGAAGCATTGGGGAATGATTCCTCCTTCGTATCTACCACGTAGAAATCAACAGGAAACACAAACTCTTTCACTCGAACTAGAACATCCTCAAAAACACCAACGAGTCTGACAACTGAACCATCTGCCAACTAAATGACAATATCAGTCGCCTCTAATGGGCCTGCATTCAATGTCTCATAAATAGACAATGGAATGACATTAATGGAAGCGCCAAGGTCACACATAACACTCTGAATGCTTATATCACCTATAACACAAGTGTTGGGAAATGTGCCCTAGGTCAATCCATTAATAGTCTTTATGAATACATTTTAGTTAATAAAATAGAGGATTTCATTTGCTGTTTATTATAATTGATTTGCATGTTTACATTATAATAAGATTCATGGGTATTTACAAAAATATCCTAAATGTCCCTAGTAGATTATTATACTGGGAACTATAATGAATTAAGACTAGTGTGAGTCTTGATTGATGATCATACGATGATCATACGTATAGGAATACGAATCAAGATCATGAGTACTTGTTAGGGAACAAAGTACAGGACCGACCCGCTATGAGAATATCACATGAATTAAGTCATAGCTGTTTCTCATGATAGGTATATTTTTCAGTCCTCTGACTTGAGATTACCAGAGACTTCAACATTAGGAATATAGTGATTTGACGCAATCAAACACTGTCTTTAACCGGACGATTATAAAGGTTGTGATTGGTTACTGTGTGAATAATGTGGTGAGGTTGTGTAATCGAGATAAAATTTGTCCCTCTCATATAAAGAGAGATATCCAGTGGATCCCTCGATGTGTTAGACTATTAAAAGGCCTAGTCTAAGTGAATTGATATTGATCAATGTCACTTAGATGTTTTCAGTCTACCTAAAAATTGAGACTAGTACGATTGAACATGTTGGATGACAATTCCATGCCTTTTGTTTGATCAAAAGGATATCGTGTGACAAAAGGATGTTATATACACTATTGATTAGGTTGTATCGATTTGATATTCTTACAACTTGGGTAGTCATAATGTCTTGCTAGAGGCCGCTTATGACTTGTATACCAAAATGTGTTTTGGTACATTGCCAATGTTGTATGAGCCTATTAGGTTACACACTGAGAATGGTTTTGCGAGATTTTAAGATGGTTCAGAAAAATGAATTTTATATTATAAAATTCATGACAGAAACGTCCTTGTAGTGTATTACACTTATACTTCTTTAAGTAGGGGTATATGTGTAATTTACTTAACCGTCTATATACAAGGGTTGTATAAATAGACACTTTGAGTTAGAATACAAGTACAAGAAAGATTAAAAAGGGCCAAAACTCTATTTTCGTTTCAAGAAACGACTTAGGGTTTTTGGTATGCTCTGGATCGTTTTGTAGAGAAACAAAAGGTTTGATATTCTCTCGAAGCTAGCACTTCAAATCTCGGTCGCCGTACGTGTGTGAACTGCTGATAGAGGGCGTTCGTCGTTGGTAGCGCCTTAGAGATCGATTAACCTTTAGAAAGGTATATTGCGACTGAGGTATGATTAAGTTTTCATAGTTTAAACGTGTTTTAATGAAATCAGATTCAGATCCTGTTAGGGTTTTTCTCAAAATTGTTTTGTAATCTCTGCTGTGAATGAACCCCAAAATCCAACAACAAGGCACTAAGAACATCCCAAGATCCTTGCATTTAGGGGACAACTTCTTTTGTAGGATAAGCATGATGGTTTCTCCCAATCCAAGGATCCTTGCATTTAAGAGGCAACTTCTTTGTAGGATAGGCGAGATGATTTCTCCTATTTGGACTTTTTCGTTGCCTTTTAGTTTCCCTTTGTTAATGCATAGTTCCTTAAGAAACTTTACATACTTAGGGACTTGCTTCAGTGCATCGAGGAATGGAATATTGATTTCCATTTGCCAAAAGGTCTCGAGAACTTCTTTCTCTTCCTCCTTTTTCTTGTCTAGGATAATTTGTTGTGGAAAAGAAGGTTTGACCTTAAATGTGGGCGGAGCTTCTTTTTGAGTAGTTATCATCTGTTCAGGGACAGACAGGGTCATTACTAACTCATGCTCTTCCTCATTTGCCTGGTCTTTGGCATCAGATGACCCATTGTTCCTTTTAGGTCCCTCCAGCTCTTTACCACTTTTGAGTGTAACTGCATTAACAATCACATTAGGATTTGGGTAAGGTTGTGAAAGTAACCTTTGCTTATCCTCGAGACGTCCCATTTGCTGTGATATTTAGTCCATTTGAACTTGAAGGTTATGGACCTTCGAATTGGTATCATTGATAGATTTCTCAGTGTTAGACTTGAATTGAGCAACATCTCTTGTAAATTGGCTTTGTTGAGCCATAAGAGCTTTCATCATATCCTCAAGTGAAGAGGAATGGTCGGAGGATGCAGGCAACGATTGATCTATCAAGATAAAGGTTTGGTAGTTCTGATTTTGAGACCCGTGAATCGAAGTTCGAGTTATTCCTCGTCGTTGCGTGATCGTATGTATTCCCAAATGTAGATGGTCCCTGGAACTAATTACCCATAGCATTGGCTTGTTGATTGTCCTCAAGAAGAGTAGGACATTCATTAGTTGCATGATTTGTGGCAGTACAAATGTCACAAGCCTTAACTTGTACTTTGCCAGAAGAGAGGTGACGCTCCATCATGGAGGTCAACTGGTCAATTTTTTGGTCAGTAGAATTCGAGACACCTCCTGTAGTTAGATTTTGGTAAGCAGTGTCATCAATATCTCCATGAAGGCATGACTAGTGAATGATGTCCTCATACAACTGCTTCATTCGGGTCGGAGTTTTATTTCGAATGTGATCGCCACACGCATTATCAATCATGCGTCATTCTATGAGCGACATGCCAACATAAAAGAAACGAGCTATGGCCTTCTCAAATTGGCCATCTTTGCAACTAGCAATCAATCGCTTATAGTGATCCTAATATTCACCAAATGATTCACTCGACTTCATTTTGATGCTGCATATTCATAATCAAATTACCAATCCCACAAGGGTGTAGTAGTGGTAAATATGGGAGTTTCACTTTAAGTTAGCTAAAATGGGAGGTTTTTAAAAGCTTGAGAAAACAATTAATTATGACTAGTAGAAATTCAAATTGCAAGAAAAATATCGATGATGAAAAACACCTAGGTCTATGGTTCCATAAGACGTGATCAAGATTCAATGGCATATCATGGTCTTTAATCTTTCCAAAAAAAAACTATAAATTCAAATTCTCCTAGACTAGCTATAGAAAATCGATAACCGCCAGAAATTCCTAATTCCCCTAATCTCGATAGCTAGGACATCTGCCACTAACTACTTCCCTAATTAGCATAACAATAGACATCCACCAATAAGGTTATACATACTAATCACAGTAATAAACATCAGTGGGAATACTAATCCTAGATAAACGGATCTCGTCCGCTCCAATTTAACCTAGATTCAATTGTTGCACATTCACGAACCGAAAGGTTCTGACAACAATCAGGTGAATGTTTGTCACTTTTATTGTCCTAAAAGTACAATTACAGATATAGTTGGTTCATTTGACTATAGATCTTCCACCTAGAAACATGCACTGGCCATATACATACCCTAGATTTAAATCATATTCATGAAAATCAACAACAATAAAATAGAAGAAACTGAATTAAACAAAATAGGAAAAGTAATAGATCTCACTAGGTATGCCATGAATCAAGAATCTTAACTTGTCTCACCTTCGACCTAGGCAAGGATTTACTTAGCCGGGCATGGTCTTCACAAAACCCTAAAAAAGAGTAATGCAGAAAGTTCTCCAAGAATGGAAGTTTTAATATGAAAAACTATTAAAAATTGGTCTATGGAAGAAAGACAAAATAATTTTTGTGGTTGATAAAGTGATAAGTGCATCGAGGAGGGGCTGTTTGGCATTTTCAGCAGGGTTAGGACATGTGTCGCTGTTGGATTGGCTAAATTGCTTGAATGCACTGATGTGTCGCTGCCTGATTGGGTGAGAAGAGGTGGTTGTGATGTAACTGGACGAACCAAATGTGGACACGTGGCGGCAACTGCGCGGGAGGAAGCTCGCGTGAGTTCGTCGAAGATCTGGGAGCTTGTGTGGGCATGCATCCCAAGGAAGATCAAGCACGGGAGATAGGAGGAGCTGGGAGAGGCGACGTGGCAAGCATTAATTGGCAGGATTAGGCTGTGTGACGCGGCTAGATGAATGACAAGGCGACACGTGGCTCTGTTGGGACTGCACTTACTCAATTGTTCAGTGCATATTTCGAGACAAATCCTCTGGTATCTGATCACCGCAAGTAAATACTCCATTTTACATAGAATTTTGCCCCAGATTCAAGTGTGTACTCTGTTTCACCTAAAAACGAGAAATAAATATAATTAGATATATATTTTAGAAACTTTCCACATTAAACTATATTAAAATAAACTACTAAATCTTATAAATACCGAATTATCACTATATTAAAATAAACTATATTTTAGAAACTTTTCACATTCAACTGCGCACTTTGATTTAAGCTTATGTCTCATCATATTTAACAACTGAACTAATAGACTTCTTTGTGTGAGGCAGTTTAAAATGTGGTATGCTCAATCTTATCCTACCATGAGGGTAAGGAATAAGGATTGGAGATAGTGGAAAGAAAGATTGAATGAGAGAGTAAAGAACTACACAAAGGGCATAAGACATACTAAGTAATATATAAGTACAATGTTAAAAAGATATAAACAGTATGAAGTAAAACACTGTAGGTTGTAGTTCATAGATTGATGCTATTTATAAGTTTTAAGCAAGTATCAGAAGGAAATTGTTGAAAATGTTGTATGATCAACCTTGTCATTTATCGGTGGGTGGAATGGAGGTAGGAGACACAACATAGGTTGACCTTGTTGTTCATCGATAGTGGACAGAGGTAGGAGACATGATGATTGTTGACCTTACTGTCCATTCTTGTAATGGACGGAGGTAAGTAATATGATATTGTTGACACTTGAATGAATTTGTCAAAGCTTGGCTACAACACTATTGAGAAAGAGAAAACTAGATGAATATCATAGGTTATTGGAGTTTTCAAAGGATGATTTGAATCTTTTGAAAGTCTAACCTATGAACGGGCTGTGTAAATTTAGATTAAGTTAAAATAATGGAGTGGTCTTGTTCCCATCCATTAAGTTGAAAGAGAAGAATGAAACTATAGCTCAGTTACATTTATTCTTAAAAGTAAAGTTGCAAAAAGAGCTTTGTTCTAGTGGTATGGTGATGTAACCACATACATTAGACAAGCGAAATGAAAGATAACCTAGGAACACGAGTTATAATGGAAGAGTGAATTCCATTACTTTTCGAAACTATTAATGACTCGTAGGTTTTCGTTAATTTCGAGGACAAAATTGTCTTAAATTGGGAAATTTGCAACGACCGTTACCTTAAACATGTGATAAGTGTTAATGTGACGGCCCCAATTTCCCCATGCAATTGGGTATGCATGGCCTAGACCCGTGCAGGCCTCGAGTCATCACTCGGCAACCTGACGAGCCTAGTCAGCCTTCGATTTAATTAATTTAATGATTTATGAAATAGTTATTACAATAATACACAACGGAAGACTAAAAAATTATAATAGGGAATTAACTCAATCATATAGAAATGTAGGAATCTATAAGTATGGAAAACCACGGGTATTCATGTACAGTTCGATATGCATAAATACATGATACCAGTTTCATAAAAAATACTAAGTTCTATAATCCAAAACATATGTATGAAACGATATACAAGTAAGCAAAACATAAAAACCTACTAAATGGTCTCCCCGGTCCCACTGCTAGTCCTCAAAGTAGGTAACCTAGGCAGGGCCCCTTGCCCTTGCTGCTCTCCGCCCTATCTGCACCCACCGTCACAAACTAGACAGTGAGTAATTGAAGAAATCGAAAGTACTACAAGAAGAATATAACAGTAATTTATGATTTAACAAGAAAAGCAGTCTAAATATCATGCGGAAATGAAATAACAGGAAAGTAAGTAAATCAAGTGCATGATAAACAGACTAATAGATAAACAATCAAAAATTTGCATGTTCTAAGATTCAAAAGAGGCTCATGAGTGGTCAAATTTCATAGCAATACGGCAAAGATCTAGCAAGATCTCCCTGGGCAATGTCACAATATTAACGCAGCTTAAAATCGAGAGGCATCGCAACACCTCTCGAATCCAGTACCCAGTACACACAACACTAGGGGTGGTCAGTTACCCCTGCAGGAGGCACCCTCGTTGTCCCAGCTAGTGCGGGACCACATGATACTTTTGAGACACACACTCATGCCAAGAACATACAACAAATAATATGGAATGGAATTTCAACCAAAGGCTCAATTCAACATTATCAATGAATAGAGGAATGTATAAATCACATGTTATTTCCTCACTGGCCTACTAACATACACACATACAAGGCATGTGTGTACTTACCTGACTAATCGCAACCCGATACCACTCCGAAACTCTAACATGTTCCCCACGACTTCCCGACTACCTAATAAGGGTTTGAATCTCAAATATTAGTTTAAGGCTAACATTTAGTCTTAAGGTGGTTTGCATAAGTTCGTTTTAAAATTATTTGTTAAGGCGGTTCAAACCGTTGGGAAAAAGTCCACAGATACGGTAAACATATCCACACTTTCATAGGTAATGGGCCTTAACACTATTTTGTCCCTCTTTGGGCTCTTGTTGGGCCCAAACACTAACTCTATAAACATTTAAATGTTTTATTTGTTGGACTCCTGTTGGGCTTAAATACTTAAGCCCATTTTCATAACTTTATACCCTTGTTATGGGCCTTAGTATGTAATTGTTATGTTGGGCCCTTATTTGGCCCTAACACGACCCATTTACATAACATTTTATATTTGTTATGGGCCCTAACATAAGCCCATAACATACAAGTTCACACATTTTTAGAATAAACATAAAATATCCATACACACCACCTTTTTTATTTAACACACACACATACAATAATACACCCCACATTTAATCCACCCCCACACATAATACACCCCACACCCCATTTGTGGTGCACACACACACACACACACACACACCGTATACACCCCACATCACGTACACATACAACTATACACACACCTAACCCAATGCCCAAACCGAAACACACAAAAAACATCACACCAAGAAAGTGTATTCAAACTGTGACACACTCGCACACCATACACACGCCACACAACACACCAATGTCTCAATTTCAAGACACAAATCTGACTCACACCCACCAACATTTCATTGTCCAAACACAAATCGAAACATCACACAAGCTGTCTAAATACACACCCACTGTGTATGCAAATCGAAGCTCACACATAAATCACCCACAACTACTGCACATGGGGGAGCCGCCTCCGGCCAGTGGAGCCATCGGAGAGTCACCTCCGATCAGCCTTGACCGGGAACAAACCAACCAACCAAGGCAGGGCCAAAAATCGTCAACAACAGTGCTCAAAAGAAGGAAAAATAGTGAGCAACGAGAGAGCGAAGGAAAAATAGTGAGCAACGAGAGAGCGAGAGAGAGACAGTTGAAAGAGAGAGAAAATAGAGAGGTTGAGTGGTTTACTTGCTCCGTGACCGAGGTGATTCTGGCAAGGGTTCACCGTCTAGTTCTATGGAGGGAGGTGGTGACAGTCGTCAAAGGAGGAGGACAGGTGTCTGAGAGAGAAGAGAAGACGATAGCCGAGAGAGAAAGAGAGACAGGACTGAGAGTGGGCGAGTTTACCTACTTCGGTGATCGTCCGGGATGCCCATGCCATGGAGGGTGGCGGTGGTGACGGTCAGGATAGGAGGAGGTGAGATGCAAGAGGGGAGATCGAGAGCAAGGTCTGAGAAGGAGAGGGAGAACGAAACTGCCGAGAGGGAGGGAGAGAGGAGAGGACCTCGTCTCCGGTGACAGTGGTGCTTTGGCCACCTCTGGCTTGGTCGGAGGTCCGGTGGTTCGGCCACCAGTGAGGAGAGTGGAGAGGAAAAGGTGGAAATGTAAGAGCCGTTTGTGAGAGTAGGGTTTTTGGTAGATAATAAATAGTAAAGTTGTGGGTTTTCTTTTTATACCTTTTTTGATTTCATCTCAAATCCCACACTCATCTCGAGGTCCCTTGGACGGCATTTATGACCCCAGTCCCAAACTTCAGTGACACCACAACTATAACACATCTTCTTGAATTACTTCATGTTGTGCATCCCAAGGTTCATCCTAAGCCTATTGAATTTCTCAACTCATCTATAGGATTCATGTTGATTAATATCACAATAAATCATATAACTTATGTTAGGCCATTAATTGAACTTTATAAATTAGTACCCGAAGTCATACTAATTCTGTCTTTCCGATTTACTCGATGTGCCGCATCCGGCACGCTTCTCGAGGTGGTCCCACACTTAGTGTTCAAATAAATTATTTATGCCTAAGTTGTACTTTATTTGATAAAATTATGTTTCCTTAACTAAGGTCATATCTTTGATTTGACATAGTTTATCACCTCTAATACCAGGTTAAATGACTACCAATAGCCCGCTTACCTAGGCAAAGCCTCACTCAGTTTAATATTTGCCAAATTAGCTCGTGACCCATATCATACTACAATACTAGTACATACATCACAAAGTCATAAAATTTACCTCAACGTCGACTCTTGAAGTTCGAAATGCAGTCCAGTATCACGTAGCCGGGTCACAATCCTGACAAATGTAACACAAGTCAAGTTAAATTTGAAGGTTGTTACAGTTAATTTGAATCCTAATTAACCCAAGTTAGGCTCATGGTTAAACCTAATTAGTTATGATTAGCGTGCAAGTGGATTTGCATGCCTTATTGTGTTTGAATGGATGTATTAGTATGTATGGATGGAAATAAAATGAATAATTGGACAAATTATGGAACGCCTAATACCGTGTGTGGGTTATGGGTGACACATATGAGTCATAGGGTAGCGTATACGTCAGAGGGTGCTCGTTGGCATATATTACATATTTGTAGAAGCAATCATATACATATATATATATGTATTGTTGTATGTATAAATATATATTGAAATGGCAATAATTAATAAATGACAGGTATTGAGTGACATGTGGGGTTACGAGTAGACACGCGTAGGTCGCGAGTATGGGTGCATGTCAAGTGAACTCGGTGGCGTGTATGAGGATCGAGTAAAACTCATTAGAATTAGGATAGTCAGTTGACCATCGCACTATGATAATGATAAATAATTGAACAAGATAATGATAAATAATTGAACAAGATAATTGAAAGGGATAAGTTTAAGGGTACCTCGAGATGAAGTGATACGTATCTCAAGGCAGTTATTTTATTTAAAAATTCATCAACACTGCCTCTTCCTTCCTTAAAAATGAGGGAAAGTAAGAGAAAATATTGAGATGAGAGAGCCAAAGTGAAGAGAGAGACCAGAGAAGAGAGAGAAGTTGTGATGGTGAGCTCAAGGAGTCGAGGCTAGGATATGAGCGAGGTGAGTTGTGTTTAGTTGTTTTTGATGTTATCGCTATTGTTTTAGTTGTTGTGTTGAAGTTGTGGGTTTAGTGAGGTAGTGACCGGTTGTTGTTTTGGTCATATATATATATATGTAAGGGGCTAGCTGATCTAGGCAAGATGAAAGTTGGTAGTGCAGATAACGCGCTGGCCAATATGCCTAGCACAATATCCACAGTTAAATCAATGATAAATTGATTTGGTATGAGTTTTTTGGCGTGGGCTTTAGCTCTGCTTAAGGGGTTTGATTCGGTAAATATTGAACCCGAATTGCTACCACTGGGTATGACATAGGTGTTCGAGCATTGGGAAATGCGACAGAACCTCGAAAAGCTAGGAAACCCTGAGTAAACATTGGGAAAGCTCAACAGGTAAGTGAGACTCATATCTTTTATCAATTATGCAATCTATAGTAGTATTATTAAAGCACGTAGTGTTATGGACTAGGAATGGGGCAATGTACTGTGGTTTGACTATTTTTACCAAATGTTTTATACTGAAAAATGAATTCGGGAAGAGGTTTGGTGAGACGAATTGGCCTGGGGTTTGGAACTATGTTGGACGACCACCCAACACAGTGCCCCAATAACCCAGAGTTTCCCGATCATTGCTTTTCATTTGAGTTGGCAGCACATTGATCATGAACCAATCAGATAATCAGTGATTGGTTTATTGACGGTGTGGGTGTGTGACTTTGTTTTCATTTGAGTTGGCAGCACATCGGTCATGAATCGATTAGATGATCAGTGATTGGTTTATTGATGATGTGGGAGTGTGACTCTGTTCTAATACCGAAATCAAAAGTACAATTCATGGGTATAGTTGCAATTGACCAATGCACTTGCATCCATTTATGTATTATTAATATTATTTCAAATGATCCCCTACCTATGTATTGAATTTATGTTGTTATACATAGTTTCTTGATATTAATTGATAATTGACGAATCTTATAAGAGTCACTTACTGAGCATGTAGGAGCTCACCCACCTTAACATTTCCAAGTAATGGATGTGCGCTAGGATCCTATAAAGGAGAAAATTAGGAGTCTAAAATCTTCCCTATTCTGTAATGGTTTCCTGTTAATATATATTGTATTGAATTATGATTTTTTAATAATTAAGAAGGGAATATGAGTTTAATACTGAGGTTTATACCGATTTTGTATATTTTAATTATTGAAAAAGTTTAAATTTCCGCTGTGTTTTGATTTAATTTTGTTTATCGATTATCAAGATATACAAGTTGTTTGTCAGGAAAAGGTAATAGGCTATTGGCTCTAATTAGGTCCGATCTAGTTTACGGGGGCTTAATTAGGGTTTTAGGTCGAGTATTGCCCTAGTTAGGATAGGGGATGCTACACATATACACAGCGGAAGAATTAACATAATTGTTACCTCATATCACAATGAGTTATATGCTTATCCTAGTGTTGTTGAAGTTCTTATGACAATGATCATACTACCATTATGGAACATGATCTTATATCCACAACTTAGAAGCAGAAGATGACGAGAGAACACATACCACTCTAAACTCAATTCAGCAAATGTTATTCTTTATCTCCCTTATGAGATACTTATAAATTCCCAAAAGGTGTGAATCTACGGGGTGGTGTGACCATTGGTAGAAATTCCATGGACGTGTCCCTACAAGTACTAAAGGAAAGAGTGCAACTCTTCACATCATGACTCTACACAAGAAAATGAAGAGATACGACTCTTCATACACGTGACTCTACATGTATGAAACTAAAACTCTAACATATTCATTCAAACAAAGAATAGAGAACTTTCAGAGTACAAATTCTCGCACTAAATATATTGTAATTTCTTAAAAATGTTTTTTCACTTTTGTCCTAACATACAGTTCCCTTTTATTTTTTCAATAGAAATTTTTCATTCCTTCAAATACCGTTTTAGGTGGGACTCTCTTATCATGAAAATATTTTGTACACATAATGAATTCATTTTTCCTTATTTTAAGAAATTCACCATTTTTTCTATGTTTAGGGTTTATAATCACTCTAATATTTTCTTTCCTCATTTTTTTGAATTCCCTTTCTTTAAACTTTCAAACATTACATTAAGTCTAAGTATAGCCATTTGAATTAGGGAAACGATATAAATGTCTTTTGGCTATTAGGTATAACAATAGGTACCAATAAAACAATAAATCAATTCAAGCTCAATTTGACTAACAATTGATGATAAAAATGATAGGTAAGCTAAAAGACTAACTTCCTTAATAAACAAACAAGGCTTAAATCATCCCTTAATTATATTATCATTCTTATATTATATCACCTCGACTAATTGGAAACTTTGTTATAGGATTATTAGAGATATGTCTTATTTATCTTGCTCTTTTTCGATCTTCTACCTGCTTCTATGTCTAACATAAGGTAGTCAATCCCTACAAACTCATCTAGTGAATACATAATTTGGTTAAGTCAATAAAGAATACACAATCTAGCTAAGTCAATGAATTAGGCATAGATGATTGACTCCTTTCATCTAATCAAGTTTCATTCCTTATGGGTAATTATACAAGAATATCACTTCCATTTAATTTAAATACATTCCATATCATAATTTTCAATATAAATCTATCTAATCTTTATTGCAATTGAGACTGGAATGAAAATATAAATGGTATTAACTCACATCTTTAAAAATTGAAAGTCTTTTCTATAAATCTCTACCAAAAATCTTCATTTATCCATTTCTTATATCATTCCTTTACTTCATTTCACTTCAGATATATCTGAATAGAGTGAAACTCATTCCAAACTTGTCCTCAATGTGTTAAAAAGGAAGACAAGCTAGAGGTAATTGGAAGTCCAATCATTAAAAATCACTTAAAAGGATTGCGCTGATGTCATGCCTACTAAATCAGAGATTGTTGAGTCTATGGTTAGTCCCGAATATGCTGTTAAAATGATCATAAGCAATGATGTTCCAAAGTCACCAAGTCAACATTATGGCATAGTGATCGAAAATATATATTACAAATTACATGATTATGGTTGAACATATTAACTTCATCATCCCCAAGGAGAAAGTGTGTCAAAAGATTCAACTTCGAAAGTTAAATATTAGAGCCAAATCAAGCTTATTCTCTTCCTACTTAAAAATCATTCTTCAATTCATGATTGTCCATTCATGTGACTGGAGGTGCCATTGCAAGTATAAAGGATTTCAAAATTTGAGGTTGCATATTCATTAAAAAGAAAGGTTATGATTCGAAGACAAATCATCGTAATTAAAGAAGAGGAAATGATACAATCCATAAATGAAAGATCAAATACCGAGGAACGTTGGGTCGAATTTAAAATGATTTCACAAAAATCGGTTTAATAAATTATAATTTATATGTTTACATAGTTGAAACTCTAACGACCCTCAAATTTTAACTCGACTTGTGTCACACTTATTAGGACTGTGAACCGGCTGCGTGATACTAGACAGTATTTCGAGCCTCGGGAGTCGACACCGAGGTGATTTTATGCTTCTATGATGTGTGTATTAGTATTAAAGTCTATTATGTATCTTGAGCCGTTCAGACAAATACTTGTCGGAGTGAGGCTTCGCGTAGTTAAACGGGGGAGTAAAATACGGTCAAAATACAATTAAAAAGGATTTTTTTGTGGAATTTAAATAATTATTTGGCGAAATGAGGCGAGACTACGCGCACAACGAAGAAATACGGATCGAGGAATACAAGGTTTACACGGGAGTTGGTTAACTAAGTGGTTTACGAGTAAATTTTTGGATCACATATAAGATATTGCTAAAATGACACAACACTAAATTAAAGAACCTTGGGATTAGCCTCGAGATGTGTGGGTGTTTTAAGATGAAAAGTGGAGGAAAATATAACAAGATCAAGAGGTATAAAGGTCATTTTGGATAGATAGATGTATATATATATGTTTGTAAACAAACCCTAATCCAAAAACCCCCCTCTACTGCCGCCCTCTCTCATCTCTCCCATTTCGTCCCTCCCACCACTCTCTCTCTCGGTCTCCCCTCTCCACCACCCTCATGGTCTCTTCTCTCTCTCTCGGCCTCTCCTCTCCCTCCTCTCCATCATTCTCGGCCTCCCTCTCGGTCACTCGATCTCTCATCTCTCCACTCTATCTCTCTCACTCTTGGTGTAACGACCCGAATTCTACTTGACCCGACTCGAGGGTAATTTAGTGATTTTCAATATGCGAATGTGTGCAAGTGTGCTTTGTGAATTGTTTAAGTGTAAAAAGTATAACTTAGGATAAATAAATATTGGGCCTAACAAGAGTTGAGTGGATGTAAATGATATGGAGGCCCATAATGGTATTTTGGTAAAATAACAAGGTTGTACACAACCCTACTCTAAAACCCTACCTATATAAAACTTTTATAAAGTTTGTAGCCTCTTTTGTGTTGAAACTCCAAACTTGTGATGGGAGAGAAGTGGAGGAGGGTTGATGATGAAGAAGAAGATGATGAAGTCCATTTAAACATTCAAGAAGGTAACACACCCTCCCCTCATCCCATCTAAGCTTTTATTTGTTTATTTTATTGAAAAAAAATGGAGTTTAGAAAAGTTGTAAATAATCATAACCCTAATCCCTAACCCTAATGCTATTTAAGCAAATCAAAGAAAACCCTAGCCTCAATCTTGTTAAACACCCCCGTAGAGAGGAGGAGAGCAAGAGGAGGGTTCAAGTTCAAGAGAGGTACAACCTCACTTCCCTCCTTGATTTCTTTATTATTTATTGAAGATTTGGAGACCAAAGGGTCGATGGCATCGACAGTGGCAATCATGCGAGGAAAATAGAGAAGAAAAGAAGAAAGGAAAGATTTGATCTATTTTAGAATGAGATTTTGGAAAGGATTTGGAGTCAAAAACTCCATTGAAGGCATGGTGAGACTCTAATACTCTCTAGATTTATGGTCTTAGTATTGGTATTGGTAATGAGAGTTGATGATTTTCAAAGTTTGTTCAATATTTCTTAGATCTAGTCTTGAAATGGGTTATAATAATTTTTTAAGCTTTATGATAACGAGTATTATGGATGAATCAATCTTGTTTTCCATAGTTTGATAGTACATGAAAGGGTTTTTCCCATGATTTTAGCAAATTGAACGCGGTTGAAGTTTATTGATATGGATTTGACATTTAAGATTGAGTTGAGATTTAAAAAAAGATCTTTGAATCTTTTTCTTTGGGAAATAAATTTATTCGATAAATTTGTGGACTTTGACTGAATATTGTCTTTTGGAATTTAAAGTCTAAATTGAGTCTTGTATGGTGATTTGAATCTTTTTAATTATAATTAATTGAACATCTTCGATTTACGTTGGAAAAACCAAGTCTTAGCGGATTTTCCTTGTTTTACATCACCATATTCCTATTTTACTCGAATCATTGATTCTAATTTTAAGTGTCGATTTTAAAGTCGTGAATGACCTTTAGCGAAGTCAGCTATAAAATAGAGTGAATCTCTAAGGTCTAGACAATTAATGTTAAACTTGTATGGTTGTAGATACATAAAGTTATTATTCTTTCAAATTGTCTAGATTCGCGAGACGGTTCACATCGAGCCCAAACGCGAGAGGATCGAGATTAGGATTTGCGGCGAGTGCAGGTAAGTGGGGAGCTTGCTCAATTATCAAATATGGCATGATTATTAGTTATGTTTAGGATTCATAATTTGAATTAAAGACTTGGGATTTATGGGTTGCGTCGTGGTATTGGCTCGAATTTACGTATCTATGGAATGTGAATGCACTGTTATCCATGGCCCCAGAATGTATGGAGTTCCACCGAGGGTCTTAAAGAATACCTCAGAATGTTGTGGTACCACCGAGGGTCGTTAACACCCCAGGATGTGTGGAGTTTAACACTGAGGGATTTACTTGACTAATTGAATTCATAAGTATGTCACGTAGGGACATGAGTTGGAGTTACCTTCTTTTGTACTCTTGAGACATAGAGATGTGCATCGGCGATGGCTTGGACGAACCTACTGTTGATTTGATGGGACAAACGAGATGGCACATAAGGCCTGTGTGCTAGCTGGTTGTTTTTATCACTTTGAGAGTCGGAGAATCGGTCACCGGATTCTTGCCAATATCTAGTATGCATTGAATGGAACATCGACTTATCGTATTATTAATTTTATAGTACATAATCTCGCGAAACCCCCTCATTTGTATGAAAGTTTGAAATTATGAAATGATTTGTCAATCTCTTTAATGTTATTCATGATTATTGTTGTTACAATTTGTGACTTACGAATCTTATGTCTATGATAGTACTTGATGGTTTATTATAAGTCTATTTTTT